>JAGIQG010000023.1:3719073-4336573 GCA_024679065.1 Sphyrna mokarran | reverse complement strand
GAGTTTGACATTCTCTCCACTTCTGACTGAGTTTCCTCGGGTGCTCTGGTTTCCTCCCACAGTCCAAAGAGATGCAGGTTAGGTTGATTGGTCATGCTAAATTGACCCTTAGTGTCAGGGGGAACTAAATATGTGGAGTGATGAGGATAGGGCCTGGGTGGGATTGTGGTTGGTGCAGACTCGATGGGCCGAGTGGCCTTCTTCTGCACTGTGGGGATTCTACGAAGATGATATGAACCATTTGAGAGGTAGAGAAATAAGCCTTGAGAATGAAAAGACTTGTTTTTGTTTTCTGTCTATGTCGCTCTGGGTTACCAGCTTCAATCTGGGCTGCTCTAGAAGATAAATATTGCTGCCTGCTTAAATAGTCCTCATCATTCAGAATACCTAGTGTGATGATTTTTACTGTCGTTGCCAAGAGGGAACTTAACCAGTGAGAGTGCTTTCCAATGATGCTGTTACTGATATTTACTTGGATTGCATTTTTATTTACTATCAACAGATTGACACTGTGTCTATCAGGAGAACTCCAATAATATAGCAACATAAAAACAGGGCGAGGATTCTGCCATCCAAGCTTGATGCACCAGTCAATGAGACAGTGACTGATCTGTAAACGTTAAAAGCTATTGATTGAGGGCTCAAAGTTCTGAACCGGCATCCTGTGTTTTGTTATTAAAATTACATCTCTCCTCAACAGGCTAACTCATGATTAAACTCTGTTTCTTCATTGGCCGCCATCAATTGACCTCAGTCCCTTTCCAACCAAGGTTCCCCAGGTGAAAGGTCACTTTCTTTGGTCCACCTTGTTGTCTAACGAGGGGCATACACTCAATGGGTCGTGAGAATGCTGCTCTCAGATTTTCTTTTCCGAGAGTATCCTAGTGCTTCACGTTGTTAGTATACGCTTGACCTGGACCATTTGATGGGCAACACGGCAGCTCAGTGACTATAGCCGTGCTGTGCAGATACATGGATTTGGGCCTGTGTCTGTGGGAGTTTGCGCATTCTCCCCGTGCTTGCATGGGTTTTCTCCAGGTGCTCCGGTTTCCTCCCAGATTTCAAAGATGTGCTCTTAGGCTAATTGGCAAAGCAAATTCTCCCTAAATTGTCTCAAATTTGTTTTTTAATCCATAGGTCTATAAACATAGACAGGGATCACGGGTAGAGGTGGGAACATTGGGGTGGCGGCGCGGGCTCGTTGGGCCAAAGGGCCTGTTTCTCAAGCTGTTTTGTTCTTTGTTCTTTGTTTTACAGGAGCTAAAGTAGCTGAACCCTGAGAGCGAAGGCCCCCAGCTGCATCTGTGAGGAAAGAAACAGAACTAACATTTCCAACTGATGACCTCTCATCCAGAATTCCTTTCTAAATCCTGACTTGGAAATATATATAGATTCTCTCTGGTTGTTAGCACAGCTTGGTATGGGCTCCTGCTCTGCCCAAGACTGCAAGAAACTACAAGAAGTCATGAATGTAGCCCAATCCCCATCACGCAAACCAGCCTCCCTTTCACTGACACTGTCTACACTTCCTGCTGTCTTGGCAAAGCAGCCAACATCATCAAAGATCCCACGCACTCAGGACATTTTCTCTTCCACCTTTTCCTGTTGGCAAAAAGATACAAAGTCTGAGGTCACGTTCCAATCGATTCAAGAACAGCTTCTTCCCTGCTGCCATCAAACTTTTCAATGGATCAATCTCATACTAAATTTCTGTATGCCCTAGGTGTAACACTACAATCTGAACCCTCTTCTTTCCTTCTCTATGAGCGGTATACTTTGTCTGTATAACACGCAAGAAACAATACTTTTCACTGTATACACGTGTCAATAATAAATTAAAGCAAATATATTGACTGTCCCTTCGTCTTTTGGTCATTTTTTTTATTCATTCATGGGACAACACGGGCGTCACTGGCTAGTCAGCATTTACTGCTCCTCCCTAGTTGCCCTTGGAGGGCATTTAAGAGTCAACCATATTTCTGTGGCTCTGGAGTCACATGTAGTCCAGACCAGGTAAGGAATCTCCTTCCGTAAAGGAGATTAGTGAACCAGATGGGATTTTCCGATAATCAACGATTCTTTCATGGTCATCAGTAGATTCTTAATTCCAGATATTTTTATTCAAATTCCACCATCTGCTGTGTGGGGTTCGAACCTGGGTCCTCAGAATTAGACCATAATTGCATAAGATATAGAAGGAGAATTAGGCCACTCAGCCCATTGAGCCTGTCCTGCCATTCAATATGGCTGATTTTTTTCTCATCCTCTTTCTCCTGCCTTTTCCCATAACCCCTGATTCCCTTATTAATCAAGAATCTATCTAACTCTGTCTTAAAGATACCCAATGACCTGGTCTCCTCAGCCTTCTGCAGCAAAGAGTTCCACAGATTCACCAATCTCTGGCTGAAGAAATTTCTTCTCATCTCTGTTATAAAGGATCATCCCTTTAGTCTGAGGTTGTACCCTCTGCCTCTAGTTTTTCCTACTGATGGAAACATTAGCTGAGTTTCTGAATTAATAGTCTAGCGATAATACCACCAGGTCATCACCTCCTCCGGAAATCCTGGATCTCCCTCCGTAACAGCAGTCTGGGTGGACCCATGATACTCTGGGTGTTTTCCTATAGTGCAGAAGGAGGCCATTCGGCCCATCAAGTCTGCACCGGCAACAACCCTACCCAGACCCTGTCTCCTTGACCCCACACATTTACTCTGCTAACCCCCCGACACTAAGGGACAATGGCCAATTAACCTTACCTGAATATCTTTGGATTGTGTGGGTGCACCCACACCACACGGACTACAGTGTTCAAGAAGACTGCTCATCCTCCATCCTCTGCAGTGCAACTCCAGGGAGACACTAAATTCCGGCCTTTTCAGCGACAAATGTGGACAATTAATAAATCATAAAACCCCCACTCATTCCATTTGTGAGTGATGCTGGAATTAGGAACCTAAGAAAAATTCCCAGAATTTACTACCTTGGTAAAAACAGGATGCCCTGGTATCAGCCTAATGGGGTCAACAAACCTTCACTTGGTGATGTCTCATTCAATGATCAAAAATTTCCACATGTCCCGATAAGGACTTAAATATACATTTCAAATGCAACTGAGAACTCAAATATCTAAAGTTAAAGTTTATTTATTTATTAGTCACTAGTAGGCTTACATTCATACTGCAATGAAATTATTGTGAAATTCCTTTAGTTGCCACACTCTTGTGCCTGTTTGGGTACACTGAGGGTGAATTCAGCAGGACCAATTTACCAAATGCACACCTTTCGGACTATGGGAGGAAACCGGAGCACCCAGAGGAAACCCACTGAGACACAGGGAGAACATGCAAACTCCACACAGGCAGTGACCCAAGCTGGGAGTTGAACCTGGTTCCTGGTGCTGTGATGACAGCTAACCACTGTGCCACCCTGCCACCCTGATTGCTTTACCTTTACATTATCTCCAATGTTTCGGAACTTCCTTTACCTCGAGGCTACACTTTGGGCCTCAGGCTTTCACTCTCAGAATCCCTCAGAGATAAAAAGGTGGAATTCTACTGTCCTGTGGTGGTAGTGAGGGGGAAAAGAGGGCAAGGAGGGGTGAGGATGGCAGGAGGTGGTGGGGGTAGGATGGTAGGAGCTGGGATGGGGTAGCAGGATTAGGAGGAGTGGTTGGGGTGGCATAAAGTGTGACAGACCATTCAAAATTCCATTGACTTTGGTGAGAGTGGAAGATCCCGCCTGCTCAATGGGCTGTAGAATTCCATTCGAAAATCCCCCTGCACTGTTTTGTTGTTGGATGTTCCAATTCCAATTTGTGCGAGTAACCCGGTCTGAATACTGCATCCAGTTCTGGTCGCCTTACTACCGGAAGGACGTAGAGACTCTGGAGAGAGTGCAGAAGAGGTTTACCAGGATGTTGCCTGGTATGGAAGGCCTGAGTTACGAGGAGAGGTTAGGCAAATTGGGACTGTTTTCCTTAGAAAGATGTAGACTCAGAGGAGATCTAATAGAGGTGTACAAGATTATGAAGGATATAGATAGAGTAAACAGGGTTAAGCTTTTTCCTAGGATGGACTCAAATAGCACACGAAGTCACGGGCTTAGGGTGAGGGGGGTAAGGTATAATTTGGATGCTAGAGGGAGATTTTTCACACAGAGGGTGGAGGGGGTATGGAATGCGCTGCCAAGTAAAGTGGTGGAGGCAGGCGCTCTGGAGTTATTTAAGAGATGCTTAGATGGGCACATGAACAGAATGGGAATGGAGGGGTATAGAAAACTGATTTAAAATAGGGATCATGAGCCTTGGGAATCCCTGGGAAGTGTGTAAGTAGACGATGATATTGATGTACTTGTTTTTATCCTACATGTGCTTTGGTCCACTTTGTTGTCTAACAAGGGGCATACACGTGATGGGTCGTGAGAGAGCTGCTCTTGGATTTTTTTCGAGAGTATTCTAGTGCTTCATGTTGTTAGTGTATGCTTGACCTGGACCATTTGATGGGCAACACGACAGCTCAGTGACTATCGCTGTGCTGATCAAATACATGGATTTAGGCCTGTGTCTGTGGGAGTTTGCGCATTCTCCCCGTGCTTACGTGGGTTTCTCCGGGTGCTCCGGTTTCCTCCCACATCCTAAAGATGTGCTCTTAGGCTAATTGGCAAAACAAAATCTCCCTAAATTGTCTCAAATTTTGTTTTTAATCCATAGATCTATAAACATAGATAGGGATCATGGGTAGAGGTGGGAACATCGGGGTGGCGGCGCGGGCTCGTTGGGCCGAAGGGCCTGTTTCCCGTGCTGTTTTGTTCTTTGTTCTTTAAGCAACGTGCTAAAAACTGGGCCTTTGCGCTACGGCTTTAAGCGAGCGGAATATGTGAGTGCAGCGGATATCTTGCTGCAATAGTAAGCTCATTCAAATCCCACCACCAGATTTGAATTCGATAGTTCATTAACAGGTTTGAGATTACTGTTAATACCCAACATGATTCAGGAAGGAAACTGGGCTGCTTACCCGGTGTGAGCCTTGGTGTAATTTTCAAGGCAGTGTGCGTGACTCTTAACTGCCCCCTGAAGGGACTGGGTTGTATTGAATCGTTGTCAGCAGTCTAAGGAGACTTACTGTCACTTTAAGACACTGACCAAGGACGGGGGATAAATGCTGGACTCACCATTGAAGCCTCCCCCATCCCTCCCCACCTCCCCCCTTCCCCCACTCCTGAAAATTGTTTTTGACAAAGCAGATTAAAATGGAACAGCAACTTCTTTTTTCTAAACTAAACTTTCTTTTTTCTAACTTTTTTCTTTTCTCTTTTTGACTGTCTGTGCTGATGTGTGCTATTGCAGACCAGAACACTGCACTTGCCCGAGGAAGACACAAGAGTGTTGAAAGCTCGCTTTTTTACTATCAAATAAATCGGTTGGATTAATAATTGGTGTTGCTAAATTCTTACTGAGTTCTTTTTTCTAAACCAGGGAGCATTTTTATAGCAAATACTATCACTAGTTATATTTGATATTCAAGAGGTGGTTGAATATAGCATTGGGGCGAATGGGATCTAAGGTTATGGGGAGAAAGCAGGGTTAGACTATTGAGTTGGATGACCAACCATGATTGTGATGAACGGCGGAGCAAGCTCTAGGGCCGAATAGCCTCCTCCTGCTCCAATCTTCTATGTTTCTATATCTATGTTTCTTTAATAGCATTAATAAAATTAAAGGCCATTTGAAACCCATTCCTGACATACTCTTCCCGCTGCCTCGGAAAAGCAGCCAGCATAATTCAAAGACCCCACGCGTCCCATACATTCTCTCTTCTTCTATCAGGAAAAAGATACAGAAGTCTGAGGTCACATGCCAACCGACTCAAGAACGGATTCTTCCCTGCTGCTGTAGATTTTTGAATGGCCCTGCCTTGCATGAAGTTGATCTTTCCGTGCACCTTAGCTATGACTGTAGCACTACACTCTGCACTCTCTCCTTTCCTTCACTACGCACAGTATGCTGTGTCTGTATAGCGCACAAGAAACAATACTTTTCACTGTATGTTAATACATGTGACAATGATAAATCGAATCAAAAAGCAGCTAATGGCACTGATATGATACCACGCAAATGCAAAGCCCTGAACTCAGTTACATTGCAGTGTTTATCGCACGGAAACACCACTCAGTTCAATTGGTTGATACTGGTGTTCATACTCCAAAGAAACAGCCTTTCATCATTCTTTATCTCATCCCATTCATTTTTCTATTCCTCTCTCCCTCACGCATTCATCATGAATTGTCATTTCCAATGGGATAGATTGGCTGAGGTGCATCACCCTAGATAAAAAGAAAAAATTGCCCTCATAAAGCACTTTTTATAACCATCAGATGTTCAAAGAGTTTTACAACCAATGAAGTGCTTTTGAAGTGTTTGATTTGATTTGGTTTGATTTATTATTGCCACGTGCATGAGTATACAGTGAAAAGTATTGTTTCTTGCAATCTATTAGACAAAGCATACCGTTCACAGAGAAAGAAAGGAGTGCAGAACGTAGTGTTACAGTCATAGTACAAAGCACAAAGCTTTGACAAGGGGTCAACTGGACTCAAAACATCAGCTCTTTTCTCTCCTTACAGATGCTGCCAAATCTGTTGAAATTTTACAGCATTTTCTCCTCAGATTGTTGGCAATCTGGACATATTAAAACTTGAAGTGGAGTCACTGTTGTTACATAAGAAACATGGCAACTAATTTACAGAAAGCAAACTCCCACAAACCAGGGTTCATTGATTCCTTGGGCTGTTGCTGATGTGTAAATATTATCCAGACATCAATGTTAATGCCCCTGTTTTTCAGTGAATGAGCGCGGTGGGATCGCTTACATCCACCCGAGCAGGTAAATGGGGCTTTGGTTGAATGTCTATTTGGGAGACAGAGCCTGCAGCACTCCCTCAGTACGGTATTAGTCTCCATTTCTGTTTTCAAATCCTGCTGTGGGAATTGACTCTGGAAACTTCTGCCTGGATCTTTGAAGACCAGTCAGTTTTTCCTGCGACTAATTCAGTGCAGAAATCAATGAATTTTTTTTTCTTGAGGTCTCATCTTGAGATGTTTTCGAGGCGAATGCTTGATTTCAGAGGCTTAATTTTCATTCTTACTAATTAATCCATTATTAGGTGCTGCAGTCACGTTGTAACGTCGCTTTCATCGTTGGCACTGAATATTTTAAAGCTCATCCTCCTTCAGCTAGATAAAGTAGCATAAATACCAAAGACTGTGGATATGTTCTGCCCCCAACAGCCCTCTCCCCCCTCGCACCAATACCACTATCACCCCCCCCAACATTCACACACACACACACACACACTCGGGATTTTTCAGTTCCAGCGCTGTCAGCAAAGTTTCTATTGTTTGCACGTTGTGTCACTGGGGCACCAGGGGGGCGGGGGGGGGGGGGGGGGGTCACTGTCAGTTGAAGCAGAAGATCCCCAACAGCAAGATGGCTGGAGAAACCCATAGAGCGGCACAGTGGTTAGCGCTGCCTACTCACAGCGCCAGGGACTCGGGTTTAATTTCTGGCTTGGGTCACTATCTGTGTGGAGTCTGCATATTCTCCCCGTGTCTGCATGGGTTTCCTCCGGGTGCTCCGGTTTCCTCCTACACTCCAATGATGTGCGCGGGTTGAATGCAATGGTCATGCTAAATTGACTCTTGGTGCCGGGGGATTAGCAGGGTAAATCCATGAGGTTAAGGAGGGGGATAGGACCTGAGTGGGATTGTAGTTGGTGCAATGGGTTAAATGGGCTCTTTCTACACTATAGGGATTCTATGATTCTGTGTGGCATCAGTTCAATACTGGGGCTCACCCCTGGGGTGGACACACACTTGCAATGAGTTTACAAATGCTGCAAATATTTGTCGCCAGTCGGTATAACCTGGGACTACCTCGCAGTTGTTTTCCCCAACTGTGTCACTGACTCATTCGTAGCTCAAACATGCAACTCCAGTTCAGGAAATTCAGAGTATATTCATTCAGAAAGTGAGCATGTTGAGTCAGATCCATTTCCTGGATACAGACATGCTGAGAAACGACTCCAGCATCTCGTGATCGCTTCATAATCAGCGGTTAAGCCTGTGTCACTGTGAATGGGACAGGTTGCCACAAACAGGCAGGGCCGTCACAAGTTTCCCCAGCAAAGACAGCAACTTACATTTGCATAGCATCTTTAGCTTAGTGAAGATGATATCCACAGGCAATTCACCACAGTGTGCAATCACCAGGGAGTGCCCAAGGAAGATGTCAATGAAGATATGGCACTCTTTGTTGGGACACTGTGGCACTCCATATATGTAGACACCCATGGGTTGTAGCTGTGAGGGAGAAGGAGGAAGAGAGTCACTGAACAATCAATGTGTGCACAGCAAGATCCCACAAACACCAATGAAATAGTGACCCAGCAAAGACTCATGACAGTGGAGGAAAAGCATAGAATTATATCTAAAATATTGAACTTTTAATCAAACCTGTGGATTTCAGAGAGTGAGCGTACAAGCCAAAAATAGCCAAGAATGTGAATTCAGTCACTGCTCCAGTGACTGGAGGTGAAATTGTGAGAAACAATGGAACTCCCATCCCTCAAACCGTCTCTCCTCACCTCACCCACCCCACCCTGTTTCCAGATAAGGACACTTATCTCAAGCTAAAAAAGCAAGCCATTCAGAAACTAATGGTCACCTCCTGCGGAGATAATGGGAACTAATGTGAGCTAATCATCAGTTCAGCAAGAATATTCCTGTGAGCTATGGCCCAGACGGATTTGTGAGTTTTACCTTCCAGGAACAGACAGGTGCTACAATAAAAGCCAGCTATAAAGCTTGGTCAGGTGTGGACTAGTGCTAGGGATGCCAGAGTATCTCACAGAAGCAAAATAAAATACTAGCAGCAGAGCACCAGGAAGTTCTGTCTGATTGCTGCAGTCAGCCAGGTCCGTAAAGCCCCCAATTTCTCAGTGGAGCTGCAGAACAATGGCGTTCAGATGAATGAAGGGGGATTTCATAGAGATTTACAAATTTCTAACAGGACTAGACAGGATTGATGCAGGGAAGATGTTCCCAATGGTGGGGGGAGTCCAGAACTAGGAATTGCAGTCTGAGGATTAGACCATTTAGGACTGAAGTGAGGAGACATTTCTTTACCCAAAGAGTGGTGAGCCTGTGAAATTCATTCTCACAAGAACGAGATCAAAGGTTATGGGGAGAAAGCAGGATTAGGCTGTTGAGTTGGATGATTGTAATTACTGGCGGGCCAGGCTCAATGGGCCAAATGGCTTCCTCCTGCTCCTATCTCCTATGTTTCTATGTTTCCATGGACATTAGAACCTCCAAACCTTCATTTGCCAAAATCAGCACTACTTCAATCACAAATCGCAAAGGCCACTACATTTCATCCTGATTCCTCAAAGACAAGTCAAGGATTCATTTTGTAAATTTCTGTCTTACTTTGGACTCAATTCTCATTTTGAATCTGTATAAGTGTTTATACGTGTTTTATCATTTTCTTCCATTTACTGGTTAATAAACTCATTCCTTATTTAACTCAAGAAGTTCTGATTTAGTTGGTTCATTTTAAAATCCTACAGTGCAGAAGCAAGCCATTCTGTACTGGCTCTTACAGAGGGGCAGGGGCTTCTTACCCAGACCCAATCCCAGTAATCCCACATATTCATCCCCCTAATCCACCTGATCTACACATTCTGGGACATTCAGGGCCAATTTAACATCGCCAATCCTCCTAGCCAGCACTTCTTTGGACTGTGGGAGGAAACCGGAGCAACCAGAGGAAACCCACACAGATACAGGGAGAACATGCAAACTTCACACAGTCACCCAATGGAACGTGTGTCCTGGCATCATATGGCATCAGTGCTAACTATAGTGCCACATGTCACCATATACTGGGGTCAGGAAAGGAATTTGCAAGGACAGGATCCTCTTGTTGCAACCAACCAAGAGGGTTGAATAAAGAAGGGGGGGGCCAGGTCATCCCTCCATTCCCCTGGAGCAGAATAATTTGGGATGTCCCAGCTGGAAGTTAATAAGTTGGAACTTGTGCCAAGATTGTTCCCACAGACACAACAGAGGGTCCTAACAAATTGTCCAAGCTAACAAATTGGGCAAACAGGTCTGTGGACCATTCTTTCTGGTTGTATCACAGCTTGGTACGGCACCTGCTCTACCCAAGACTGCAAGGAACTAGAAGATGTCATGAATGTAGCCCAATCCATCATATAAACCAGCCTCCCATCCACTGACCCTATCTACACTTCCCGCTGCCTCAGCATAATTAAGCACCCCATGTATCCTGAACATTCTCTCTTTGTCCTTTGGGAAAAAGATGCAAAAATATGAGGTCACGTGCCAACCAACTCAAGAACAGCATCTTCTCTGTCAGACTTTGGAATAGACTTACCTCGCATTAAGTTAATCTTTCTCTGCACTCTAGTGATGACTGTAACACTGCATTCTGCACACTCCCATTTCCTTCTCTATGAACAGTATGCTTTGTCTGCGTAGCACGCAAGAAACAATGCTTTTCACTGTATGTTAATACATGTGACAATAATAAATCAAATCATAACAATCGGTCAGGATGTCAGGGGTAAATTCCCTTTTCCTCTTCGAAACATTGCCAGAGATTCTCCTTCATTTCCATCCCCCCCCCCCCCCCCCCCCCCCAAGAAGACAAACAGGACTTTGGTTTAACATCTCCTCTGAGTGACAGCACCTCCAACAGTGCGGCACTTGCTCTGTACTGCACTGGGAGCATGCGCCTGGATCTTGAAGAAAGCAAACTCCAGAAGAAAAACACTGGGAATTTCTAGGGAATTGCATCATGGGGTAAATGGACGACCAGGTCAGAAAATTGTGTGCGGTCCACTTTTTTTTTGCCTTCTCAGCTGCAGGACAGATGTCCTATCTCATCATCTTTTCGAGATAGGATTGTGTTGGGTTAGTACTGATTGCATTATGAAAATGTTCACAAAATGAAAACATGTGCGCTGATCGCCTTGTTTACTGAGAGACTGTGTCAGGCTACGTTCTCCGACAGTCCAGGCTCTTGAGGTGATAGTTTCTGGATTCGAGCAAATTCCATCACAAAGGTGCACATAAGGCCGCTGGGTTCGATAGTCAGACAGTCAGTCTTCAGTGAATAACTCACCGCGATATTAAAGCCCTTTCCCCAAAACCAGATGGAGGGAGGATGGAGCACTGGGAATATCAGTTTTAAAGGACAGTCTGACTCACTGAAACATTGAGACACAGCAGTCACTTCAATTGCTCACCACCCACAGACAATACTATATAGCTGCAGTTTTTACTTTAAGCTTCTTCACTCCTCCAGTGGAGATCCTGAGACTTCCGGCATCACACTTATTCATTCTTTCTGTATCTGTAAGGTAATCATTCATAAATCCAATAGGGAATGCTGCGGCAACTCTTTAATACAGACAGTGGTCAGGACAGGGAATTTGTTACCATTTGGAATGGTGGAAGCGAATGGGGTCGATGCAATTTAAGAGGAAGCCGGATAAAAGAATGAAAGAGAAAGGAAAAGAATGTTATTTCATAGAATCCCTACAGTGCAGAAAGGAGGTCAATCAGCCCATCCAGTCTGCACTGACTCTCTCAAAAAGCAAACCATCTATCCCTGTAGCCCTACATATTTACCCCACCAATCTTTGGACATAAGGGACAATTTAGTATGGCCAATTCATCCAACTGGATTGTAAAAAGAAACTGGAGCACCCAAAGGAAACCCACACAGACATGAGGAGAACATGCAAACTCCACATGTTCGATCACTCAAGGTTGGAACTGAACCCAGGTCTCTGGCACCATGAGGCAGCAGTGCTGACCACTGTGCCACCATGCCGCTGATAGAGTGAGAGAAAATGTATGGGTAGAATTTCATGTAGATCAAGGCTCCCTTGTGCTGAACAACCTAATTCTTCAACTTAATGGGTAGAATTTTAAAGATGGCAGGCAATTAGGGCCTAACGCTACCTCTCGAACTCCCACTCATGTTTAATGTTCAACTGAGTGTTGGTTGGCATTGGGAGGGACTTCACTTTGCTTTTAGAAGGAACATCCCACCCATAAGAGCCATCCGCCAAGCAGATTGGCCTACAGTTCTTCAGCCTGGAGAGACACAGCGCTGCAGTGGCCAGGAGTGGTACTGCACTATGGTGAATTGCCTGCCTTCAGCCTCCTAAGTGCTGAGCACTGGAATTCTTTCCCAAAGCCTCGCTACCTCTCTCTACCATACTTTCAGATATTCCTTTAAACCTGGTTAACATTGCTGCCTCACAGCACCAGTCACCTGGGTTCAATTCCAGCCTTGGGTGACAGTGTGGAGATTGCACATTCTCCCCATGCCTGTGTGGGTTTCCTCCGAGTGCTCCAGTTTCTAAAGACGTGCGGGTTAGTTGGATTGGTCATGCTAAATTATCCTAAACTGTGTGGGTTAGATGGATTAGTCATTGTAAATATTTGGGTACAGGTTGGGGGGGGAGAGCCTGGGTAAGATGCTCTGTCTGAAGCTCAGTGCTGACTCAATGGGCTGAATGGTCTCCTTCTGCATTACAGGCATTCTTTGATTTGATTCTTCCAACAAGATCTCTATGGCTGTTCCACACATCATGGGATTAACACCCCCAGCATTCACACATTAATGCAGTCATTGTTTATTGTCATTTGATATCATTACAGCAATTATAAGGGATCTGACAACATAGTGGTAATGTTATTGGACTAGTAATCTTGATGAAGACAAGATGGACAAAGTCAGTTCTGACAGGGCAACATGGGAAAGCTTTGTGATTTATCCTGGGGCCAGAGAGGATTGTGTTCTGGCGCTGACACATCGTGACATTTTCCTTTTTGTTGCCGTCATGAACCTTCAGGTCATTTTTTTTATAAGAAAATTATTTGGTGAGGCCACAGCTGGAGTTCTGAGTGCAGTTCTCCACATTATACGGAGGATGTGATTGCACTGGAGGGGGATGCAGAGGAGAGGTTTGGATTGTTTTCGTTGGAGCAGAGAAGACTGAGGAGCGACCTGTTCGAGGTGGACAAGAAATTGATTCTGGTATCAGGGGGATTAGCAGGGTAAATATGTGGGGTTACCGGGATAGAGCCTGGGTGGGATTGTGGTCAGTGCAGACTTGTTGGGCCGAATAGCCTCCTTCTGCACTGTAGGAATTCTATGATTCCATGATTCTATTATGAGGGAATGGACAGGGTGGATATAGAGCAGCTGTCCCTCTTTGTTTAAGAGTCAGTCACAAGGGGCCACTATTTTTTGGTGGGAAGCAGGAGGCTTAGGGAGCTTGTGAGGAGAAACAAAGAACAAAGAAAATTACAGCACAGGAACAGGCCCTTCGTCCCTAGAAGCCTGCACTGACCATGATGTCCAACTTAATTAAAAGCCTCTTCCTTTCCGGGGACCATATCCCTCTATTCCCATCCTATTCACGTACTTGTCAAGATGCCTCTTAAAAGTCGCTACCGTATCTCCTATCTCCTATGGTAACGAGTTCCAGGCAGCCAGAGTACTCTCTGTGTACCCTAAATAATAAAGAAAAACACTCTCTGTGTAAAAAATTTGCTTCGTACATCTCTTTTAAACCTTGCCCCTCGCATCTTAAACCTGAGCCCCCTAGTAATTGACTCTTACACCCTGGGGAAAAGCTTCTGACTATCCACTCTGTCCATGCCTCTCATAATCTTGTAAACTTTTATCAGGTCTCCCCTCAACCTCTGTTGCTCCAGTGAGAACAAAGCAAGTTTCTCCAACCTCTCCTCATAGCTAATGCCCTCCATACCACGGCAACATCCTGGTAAATCTTTTCTGCACCCTCTCC
Organism: Sphyrna mokarran; assembly: GCA_024679065.1. Taxonomy (NCBI): domain Eukaryota; kingdom Metazoa; phylum Chordata; class Chondrichthyes; order Carcharhiniformes; family Carcharhinidae; genus Sphyrna; species Sphyrna mokarran. Next base: position 4,322,665 of record JAGIQG010000023.1, on the reverse strand, counting down.
AAAGCCTCCACATCCTTCTGGTAGTGTGGCAACGAGAATTGAACATTATATTCCAAATGCAGCCTAATTAAGGTTCTATAGCCTTTTTACCCAGAGGGTGGTGATGGTCTGGAATGTGCTGCCTGGGAGGGTGGTAGAAGCGAATTACTTTACATCCTTTAAAAAAGTATCTGGGTGAACACTTAGCATGACGTAATTTCAAGGCTATTGGTCAGGCGCCGGTAAAAAGGATTAGATGGGAGGTCAGGTGTTCACATGTGTCGGTGCACACTCGATGGTTCTCTTCTGCACTGTGTAATTCCGTGATTCCATTTCATGGGATATGGGCGTCACTGGCAAGGTCTGCATTTGTTGCCCATCCCTATGTGCTCTTGAAGTGGTGGTGAGCTCCCTTCTTCGATGCCCACAGTCCCTATTTATTCGTGTCACAAGCTGGCTCAACATTGCAATGAAGTTACTGTGAAAATTCCCTAGGTGCCACACTCCAGCGCCTGTTCGGGTACACTGAGGGAGAATTTAGCATGGCCAATGCACTTAACCAGCACGTCTTTTGGACTGTGGGAGGAAACCAAAGCACCCAGAAGAAACACATGTGGACATGGGAAAGAACATGCAAATTCCACACTGACAGTGACCCTTGCTTGGGAATCAACTCTGGTCCCTGGTGCTGTGAGGCAGCAGTGCTATCACCGCGCCACTTATTATGAATAGAGTTCAATTAATAAAACTGATATTGAAAACTGGTCTCAGTGAATGATAACCATGAAATTATCATCATGGAGGTTTACAGCATGGAAACATTGACCCAACTTGTTGATGTCACCCTTTTTTTAACCACTAACCTAGTCCCAGTTGCCCGCATTTGGCCCATATCCCTCTGTACCCATCTTACCCACGTAACTGCTTGAACACTTTTTAAAAGACAAATTTGTACCCGCCTCTACAACTGCCTCTGACAACTTGTTCCAGACACTCACCACCCTCTGTGTGAAAAAAACTGCCCCTCTGAACCCTTTTGTATCTCTCCCCTCTCACCTCAAACCTATGCTCTCTAGTTTTTAGGCTCCTCTATCTTTGGCAAAAGATATTGACTATAGCTGATCTATGCCCCTCATTATTTTATAGGCCATTTTGTTTTCAAAATCATTTTGAAACCTAGTACATTAGGCTACATAATTGGAAATAAATCAGTATCTAAGAGGCTGATCTAATACTGGTTTCGTTAATGTGGAACAGTCCTCCTCAAACAGAATCTTTGGGTTAAAGAAACGCTAATAAATATTTTTTCATTCAGAAAGCAGTTTTCCCATCTGTGTTAGTTCTCTCAGTCTGAGAGACCTGCTTCTAATTATTGTGGATAAACACTTGGGGGTCAAAGTATCTCATTTGTCTGGTTTTCCCTAAAAAGGGCACTGAATCCCTTCTTTCTTCTCTCTCTCTCTCAACCTCTCTCTCTCGTTCTCTACTTTGTGATTAATGCCACATTTGGTAATCTCACCAACTTTCCTTTCTTGTTTCTCCTTGTGTTATGACTCCACAGTCCCACACACATTTCCTGCTCTGTACATCTCCCAGCCGTTCACTGCCCACACCATGTTTCACTAGTACCATCATACCCAGTGCCTCAGAAGAGTGGGGCTATCCAACCCCCACCCACAACATACACCTCCTCCCGAATATCTAGGACATCCAACTGTGATTAAATGTTTTCTTGGAGCTTTCATCACATGACTTGCTCCTAACTTCCAGCTATCAGTCAGATAAAACATCCATCCTTGTGACGCACTGCCTTCCTACACCATTTGGAAAGAATCATAGATTCATAGAACCCCTGCAGTGCACAAGGAAGCCATTCAGCCCATTGACTCTGCACCAACCACAATCCCACCATCCCCATTTACCCTAAAGTAAAAGTAAAGTTTATTTATTAGTCACAAGTAAGGCTTACATTAACACTGCAATGAAGTTACTGTGAAATTCCCCTGAGTGCCTCAGTCCAGCACCTGTTTGGGTCAATGCACCTAACCAGCATGTCTTTCAGACTGTGGGACGAAACCGGAGCATCCGGAGGAAGCCCATGCAGACACGAGGAGAATCTGCAAACTCCACACAGACAGTGACCCAAGCCAGGAATCAAACCTGGGTCCCTGGCACCATGAGGCAGCAGTGCTAACCACTGTGCACCTTCCCACCTAGCTGGTCCCCCTGACACTAAGGGGCAATTTAGCATGGCCAATCCACCTAACCCACACGTCTTTGGACTGTGGGAGGAAACCCGTGCAGACAGAGGGAGAATGTGCAAACTCTATGCAGAGAGAGAGACCCAAGGTCGGGAATCGATCCCAGGTCCCTGGCACTGTGAAGCAGCAGCGTTAACCACTGTGCCACTATGCCGCCCCAAAGCAGAAAGACTCATTAGCCAACTGGATGATTTTTGACTGTCAGGCAAACAGCTTTGGTCAATATTTTTATATTTATTAAAGAGAAGTGTTCAAAGAAAATGACAAAAAGAAACATGTTTTCCACAAATCCCAATGATTTATTTCCCGAGTCGCGTACAGAGCATATCCTGGGAACTGATCATTAATTCCGGGAAACTCCAGGCTAATCCTGGAGGGTGGGCAAGCCTATGGCCCCACAGTCCTTCAGCCTCTCTTAATTCTTTACACAATCTACACAGATTTTTAAAATCCAAATTCAACTCCTGCTGGTGGAACTTTGGACTCAAGCGGGACATAATTCAGACCAGACCAAGATCAGACCAGCTGCCTGTTACACAGAGAAAAAAGGGACATCTGCATTTATATAGCACTATTCATGACTTCAGGGCATTTCACAACACCTTGTAGCCAATGAGGCACATTTTGAAGTGTGGTCGCTGTTGCAATGTGCAAAACAAAGCAGCTGAATTGTACACAGCAAGATCCCACATATAGAAATGTGATAATAAGCAGTAGCTGTTTTTAGCAATGTCGATTGAGGGATAAATGTTGGCACAGGCACTGGGGAGACATCACGTGTTCCTTGTCAAAATATTGCCGAAAGACCATAAGACATAGGAGCAGAATTAGGCCACTCAATCCATCAAGTCTGCTTCATATTCTTCTCATCCTGATTCCCCAGCCTTTTCTCCATAACCCCTGATCCTCATATTAATCAAGAACCTATCTATCTCTGTCTTAAAGATACTCAATGACCTCCATAGCCTTCTGCAGCAAAGAGTTCCACAGATTCTCTGGCTGAAGAAATTTTAAAGGATCGTCCCTTTAGACTAGGTTATGCTCTCTGGTTCATGTTTTTCCTACTACTGGAAACATCCTCTCCAGATCCACTCTCTCCAGGCCTCACAGTATCCTGTAAGTTTTAATACGATTCCCCCCTCATCCTTCTAAACTCCAATGAGTGCAGACTCAGAGTCCTCATCTGTTCCTCATATGACAAGTTCTTCTTTCCACGGATCATTCTTGTCAACCTCCTCTCAGCTCTTTCCAAGGCCAACACATCTTCCTTAAATACAGAGCCCAAAACTGCTCACAATTCTCCAAACGGGGTCTGACCAGAGCCTTACACAGCCTCAGAAGAACATCCATGTTCTTATGCCCTCTCGACATAATGCTAACATTGCACTTGCCTTCCTAACTGCTGACTGAACCTGCACGTTATCCTTAAGAGAACTTTGAACAATGAGTCCCAGTCCCTTTGTGTTCCTGAACTCTTGGGATCTTTATATGTTATCTGAGTTAGCCCACATTTAACTTTAGTGCAAAAGCCACTCCAACAGTGTAGCACTCCCCTAGTACTGCACTTAGAGAGTCAGCCTAGACTTTGTACTGGAGAACTCCAGATTTCCATCACACTATGAGTGAATAATTGCTTCACGACACCACTCAGATTAGTTGAACTAAATGCTCATCGCACCAATAGTGGGTGCAAACAACTTGACCTTTTTATTCACTCATGGCATGGATTGGTGTCACAGATAAGGCCAACTCCGCGATTTTGGTAATTCCACCATTCGCTGTATCATGAGGTTCAGCTCTGGGGTCTGACGGAGGGTGCTCGACTCACCACATAGAACAAAAAAAAATAAGAACTAGGAGCAGGAGTAGGCCATCTGACCCCTCGAGCCTGCTCCGCCATTCAATAAGGTCATGGCTGATCTTTTTGTGAACTCAATTCCACTTACCCACCCACTCCGCTTAATTCCTTCACTGTTCAAAAATTTATGAGGTAGCTTCAACTGCTTTATTGGGAGGTGATTACAGAGATTCACAACGCTTTTTGTGAAGAAGCTCCTCAGTCCTAAATCTGCTTCCCCTTATTTTGAGACCATGCTCCCTATTTTTAGTTTCATCTATCAGTGGAAACAACTTCCCTGCTTCTATCTTATCTATTCCCTTCATCATCTTACATGTTTCTATAAGATCTCCATTCATTCTTCTGAATTCCAATGAGTATAGCCCCAGTTTACTCTGTCTCTCCTCATAAGCCAAACCTCTCAACACCAGAATCAACCAGAACTCCAGAATCAACCTAATTTCAGCCAGTAAAAACACTCCATGTCCTGCTATCAGATATACACTAGTTGGGAATACATAACTTCCCGCCCCAGATCTCTGGAGCAAAGCTTTGGAGCCACAATAACAATAATTTTAAGGATGCATTTACATAGCAGCCTGAATGGATTAAGATGCCCCCATAGAACATTGGTATTATCAAGAAAAACTTAACTCTGAACCATATGAGGAGATGTTATGAGAGATGGCCAAAGGAGGTAGTTGCATCCTAAAAGTAGAAAGAGGTAGAAAGGTTCAAGAAGTGATTTCCAGAGTTAGATCCTCGATGACTAATTACACGGCTGCCAATGGTGGAGACAAAACCTGAAAATTCGAGTTAGCCCATTCAGGAGTGACGTTAGGAATTATTTTATTATATAAAGAGCAGTGGAAATCTGGAATACTCTCCCACAAAAAAGAACTGTCAAAGCAGCAGGCTAATTGGAAATTTCAAGACTGAAATTGATCAGTTTTTATTAGGTAAGTGTTTCAAGAGTTAGGGACAAACGGTAGGTAGATCGAAGTTAAGATACAGAGAAGGCCCATGGGGCTGAATGGCCATTTCATAGAATCCCTACAGTGCAGAAGGAGGCCAGTTGGACCATAATGTCTGCACCAGCTCTTCGAAAGGGCATCTATCCCCATAACCAAAATATTTACTCTAATAATCCACACATCTTGGGGCATCATGGGACAATTTAGCATGGCCAGTCCATCTAACCTGCACATCTTTGGACTGTGGGAGGAAAAGTTAAAGCTGATTTATTATTAGTCGTAAGTAAACTTACATTAACACTGCAATGAAGTTGCTGTGAAAACTCCCTCATTGCCTCACTCCCACAGCTTTTGGGGTACCCTGAGGGAGAATTTAGCATGACCCAATGCTCCTAATCAGCACTGGACTGTGGGAAGAAACTGAAGCATCCCGAAGAAACTCAGACAGATAAGGGAGAACACACAGACCCCACACAGACAGTGACCCAAGGTCGGAATTGAACCTGGATCCTGGCGCTGTGAGGCAATAGTGTCAACCATGTGCCATCGTGCCATAGCTCATACCGCTCTCACAGTGACATCCATATCCTGGGAATGAATGAATGAACCCACAGTATATTGTATCTTTTCCAGTCCTGAATATTTCATTTCTAGATTTCTTTGATTTGATTTGATTTGATTTGATTTGATTTATTATTGTCACATATATTAACACACAGTGAAAAGTATTTTTCTTGCAGGCTATACAGACCAAGCATACCATTCATAGGAAAGGAAAGGAGAGAGTGCAGAATGTAGTGTTACAGTCATAGCTAGGGTGTAGAGAAAGATCAGCTTAATGCAAGGTAAGCTATTCAAAAGTCTGACAGTCGCCGGGAAGAAGCTGTTCTTGAGTCGATTGATATGTGACCTCAGATTTTTGTATCTTTTTCCTGCAGGAAAAAAGAGGAAGAGAAAAAAGTGGGGTTCGTAGGCATCCTTGATTATGCCGGCTGCTTTGCTGAGGCAGCGGGAAGTGTAGACAGAGTCAATGGATGGAAGGCTGGTTTGCGTGATGGATTGGGCTACATTCATGACCTTTTGTAGCTCCTTGCAGCCTTAGGCAGAACGGGAGCCATTCCAACCTGTGATACAACCAGAAAGAATGCTTTCTATGGTGCATCTGTAAAAGTTGGTACATGACTTCTGATTTTTGTATCAGCTTTTGGGTATTTTCTGAATTGAAGAATGATGTGGTGATGTCTAACCTTTAGAATGTAAACTGGAAAACATCGGAACACAAAACAGTGATAAAATATTGTGAAACAGCAGCAAAGGACTGGTCTTACTTATCCCAGTACTGCATTGTCCATTGTTCCTTTTCCAAAGTACTGCACCAATTTCAAAGTGATACCAATTTCGCGAGAATCTGATCAAAACATTCCTGGATAACTCCTACTACTGAGCAAGAGGTTTCTGGACACGGGGTGTGTGGTCAGAGTATATTTTGTTTTGTGCATCAGAGATGGGATTTGGAAGCGCTTCCCATACCCTGTGACTAAATGAAAAAATAATGAGTCAATAGCTTCTAAAAACAAAGGAGTAACTTTTTGAAAACAAAAAAAAAGAGATGATGTTGAGATCAATGGAATGAATCCGTCCCTTATTGTATTGCATAATACAAGCTCTGTCTGCCCTTCCCTTTGGAAGCGCAATGGAATACAGAGTACAATTGAAAACAGGAAACTACACAGGAATGACGCTTGTGGGTCAGATCAGGCACATCGCCCGAGAGATGCGTTGGCCCTGGGACATGATTTCTATAAATAGGATTGCACTGTCGCCATCCAGTCCCTGGCCTCTTACCAGCTGACAGTTCAATGCAACTTAGACATGACAAGGGATACTAATTCGTTGGAGGTTGACATTTCAAGTTGGGGACCTCCTTTTCCTGCTGCTTCATGGACTTAGCAATAGCTCATCCCTAATATAAATCTCCAAACGCACTCTGTAGCATTTGATACATGGGTTGCCAACTGGATGAATTCCTGGAGATTTTGTTTGCTTCCCAGCCATTAGTTGTCCACTTCACCCACGGACTGACTGTCTTCCTACACCAATGAGAAAGCTTCAAGACTCTTTACCCAACTAGATGATGAATGACTTTCCCTTTAATTTTTGATATTAGATAAAGAGAAAAGTTTGAAGAAAATGACATAAAAGTCAATCTCTTTCAACGTTGATTCCTCTCCAGGGTTGCACAGGGCCGTGTCCTGGGGTTCGATCGATGTTGGGGGACTCCAGGGCAATCCTGGAGGGTTGGCAACCCAATTGGCTGCCATTGCAATAAGTTGATGGTGACTGTTGTCAGAATCACTGTGCATTTTGTGAAGCAGTTGTGGGGGGGATGTTTCCATCCAGCCCACCACGAGAATCGTGGTGGGTTGGGGGTGGGTCAGTGTTGGGGGGAGGGTTGGGGAATGTGTTAGGAAAAAGGTGGACCACACAAAGGTCTGTTGACCTTGACTGGGATTTTGCAGTTGGGGGTGAGCAAGGTCTGGAAATCCCGCCCTGAGAGTGTTAGTATTCCTGAATCACTGCCCAGGGGCTCAGTGTTAGAACTCATCCCTCGGCTGCAAACAATGCCTCGAGGTAGCTTCAGTTTCACATCTGTGCCAAAACAATTGCTGTCCCTTCATTAATATGACGTTGAAACTCCGAGATTGCTTCACTGTGGTGTGACTGTGAGAAATTCCAGCTTGGGACTCGGCTGTCTGGATGAGAGAGAGGCTGGATTTCCTCTCCAGCTGATTAGATACACTTTGTCTCTCCCGCTGTTTTATCTGCTTCATGTAGCTTCGGAGGCAACACTATCAGAGCAAAACCGGAGCCTTCTGCCGTTCACAGGGATTGCACCCAGCTCACGCTGTTAAATTGTAGATTAAACTCCATTGATATCAATTAAAGGGAAAGAGGTGTTTTCAGCCTGGAAGATTCATGTGAATTTACCAACACTTCAGGGTTGATGTATGTGTGTGGCTCTTTAAGTTTCATCCACCTCATAGGATTCCTACAATGCAGAAGGAGGGAATTCAGCCCATTGAACCTGCACCAACTAAAATTCCACCCAGGTCCCTCTCGACCATTTCCACTTTACCCCATTGGTGTAGACTTATTACAGCACTCCTGTAATTACTTATTACAGGAAATAAGTAAGCTTACTTCCATAAGCTTACTTATGGAAGTAAACTTCCATACTTAACCCGGGGAGCGTTAAGTATGTTCTCCTTAACGCTTCCTGAAGTCGATGACAATCTCCTTCATTTTGCAGACTCAAGATCTCTGAGATCCTTCAGTTTTAGCCTCCTGTTCAACCTCAGTTTCCATTATTCCACTGGCCTGTGCCCCACTGCTGTGGAGTTCCCTTCCTAAACCTTTCCTCGTCGCTACCTCTTTCTCCCAGTCACTCTTATAATGTGGGAACTTTTCACACAGCAAGATCCCAGAAGCAACAATGAGATAAAAAGAGGTTTGCATTGAAATGGAGTGTTCAGCAACCATCACCCATCAGGTACCATTTTTTAGCCAATGAATTTCTTCTGAAGCATATTCGCTGTTGTAACGTGGAAGCTAATTTTTACCCAGCAAGATTCCACAAACAGCACTGTGATAGATGACCCAATAATCTGTTTATTAATGATGTTGATTGATGTATAAATCTTGGCCTAGACTTCTGGGGAGAACACCGCTGCTCTTCTTCAGATTAATGCCATGGAATCTTTCACAGCCCACAAGCCCCCTCTCCTTTCCTGTAGATAGTGACAGATACCTACCCCCCTGGGCGATTGGCCCATCAATTGGGCCCTTAATCAGGGAGCTCATATTCTAACAGGCCCACCTCAATTGCCTGATTGTAATCATTACAGGAACAGTCCCAATGTGAAAGTATCTGAGCCTCTGTTAATACAACTGAAAGTAAATGATATCATTCAATCATTCTTAGAAAAGTAACCAAGCCAGCCAGACTTGAGCTGGGAATAGGTACAACAGAACGGGGTAGAGGTGAGGCAGCCATGCAATGGGAAGGAAATATTGCCATCTGTTGATGACCTCTCAAATTGCACCTCTGTCAGTCCCAACTTTTCTCCAAACACACTGTCAGATCACTTTCTCAATGCAGCTGCTCCTAAGCATTGAGTAACGCACAAGCAGGTCACAGTGAGGGAATAAGGGGAGGGAATCAGCAATGTTTTAAATGGGGCTACCATCGCATAAAACTGTCTTCCTGAGGTTTAGATAGGGTGGACAGTGATAGCCTTTTTCCTAGGATGGAGAAAGCTAGCACAAGGGGACATAGCTTTAAATTAAGGGGTGGTGGTTATAAGACGGATATCAGAGGTAGGTTCTTTACCCAGAGGGTGGTAAGGATATGGAATGCCCTGCCTGCATCAGTTGTAGATGCGCCAAGTTTGGTGGCGTTTAAGAGGTTAGTAGATAAGTTTATGGACGAAAAGGGAATGGTTTAGGTTAGAGTGTCAATGCTTTTTCCTAATTGGTCGGCGCAACATCGAAGGCTGAAGGGCCTGTTCTGCGCTGTAATGTTCTATGTTCTATGTTCTATGATAAACTGCTCAAGATGGAAGGCCCCAGTCCAACAACAGCACCGTATCTATATAGCCCCTTTAATGGGGTTAAAAATCCCGAGGTGCTGCATATATTTAATGTTATCAGACAGAAATTTTATACTCAGCTCCAGAGAGATGGGCAACAAATGCAGCTTTGCAGTGACACCAACTACTGATGCAAGAATTTTTAAAAGAATAATAGTATTCGTTTATTTATTAATGTCACAAGTAGGCTTACATTAACACTGCAATGAAATTGCTGTGAAAATCCCCTTGTCATCACATTCCAGTGCCTGTTTGGGTACACTGAGGGAGAATTTAGCACGGCCAATGCACCCTAACAAACACGTCTTTCAGACTGTGGGAGGAAACCGGAGCACCTGAAGGAAACCCATGCAGACACGGGGAGGACGTGCAAACTCCACACAGGCAGTGACCCAAGCTGGGAATCAAATCCAGGTGCCTGACACTGTGAGGCAACGATGCTAACCACTGTGATTCTGTACCGCTCTGTGTGTACCGCTCCATATGTACCACTCTACGTATACCGCTCTGTGTGTACTGCTCTGTGTGTACCGCTCCATTTATACCGCTCCGTGTGTACCACTCCTTGTGTACTGCTCCATGTGTACTGCTCGGAGTATACCACTCTGCGTATACCACTCCATGTGTACCACTCCATGCGTACCGCTCCATGTGTATCACTCCATGTGTACCACTTCATGTGTACAGATAATTAACAGCAATTAGGAAACATTTTCCAACATAATCCAAAATATACAGAGCCTTTTGAAATGTAGCGATGTTTACTGGCAGCTATTTTAGATCTGAGTTCTGCTGGTTTGTAAACATTTTCAGAGTGGGTTCAGTCCTGGGATTTACTCCTGTAAACGCACCTGGGAATATTGGCTTTCCTGATTCCTCCCATCTCTCCACTATCTCTTCCTATCCATTGGCTTTCCTCCAGAAAGTAAATGCGATGTTCTTGGTTTTCAGTTTTCACTGGTTCCTCTCGAGCCAGCGACTACGGCCTCCTGTAGGAGGGGGGATTGGCAGCGTCCATTGGGGGTCAGCTGTAGCTCTGTCAATGGCACTCTCACCTTGGACTCAGAGGCTGTGAGTTCAACTCCCACCCGGAGAGACATAAGCACAAAATTCAGGCTGAGATCCCAGTGCTGTACTGACAGTGTGTGCACTATTAGACATGCTGAGCTTCAAATGAGATATTAAACTGCTACCCTGTCTGCCCTCTGTAAAGGATCCCATGACACTCGTTAGAAGAATTAGCAAGTAATTTCTTCCAGTATCCCGACTAATATCTATCCGTCACAAAATCAGAGATGTTCCAGTCATTTGCATCACCTATGTTTTATGTGTAAATTGGTTTTCAGTGGCTGGACTTTACGGGCCTCTAATCCCCTATTTTAGGCAGGGAAATATGCAAATAATGATGATGTGGGCAATTCCATCTCTTTCTTGTCCACCTCTGATTTGGTCCTGACAAGATGGAAGATGGGGAGATACTGAAACCTTTAAATTAATAATTATCAAGCAATTGAGCTTGTAACCAAGCTGAACTATTATGCAGGGCCTTGGTGAGGCCACATCTAGAATATTGTGTGCAATTTTGGTCTCCTTTTCTGAGGAAGGATGTTCTTGCTCTCGGGAAAGTGCAGCGAAATTTTACCAGGCTGATTCCAGAGATGGCGAGACTGATGTATAAGGAAATATTGACTAGGTTAGGATTGTTTTTGCCACATTTCAGACAAATGAGGGGGGATCTCACAGGGACTTATAAAGTTCTAACATAACTAGACAGGGTGGATACAGGGAGGATGTTCCCGATGGTGGGGAGAATCCAGAACCCGGGGTCACAGTCTGAGGATTCACAGTAGACCATTTAGGATAGAGATGAGAAAACATTTCTTCACCCAAAGAGTGGTGAGCCTGTGGAATTCATTACCACAGGACGTAGTTGATATCAAAACATTGAATATATTCAAGAGTCAGCTGGATATAGTACTTGGGGCGCACGAGATCAAAGGTTATGGGGAAAAAGCAGGATTAGACTTTTGAGTTGGACAATCAGCTATGATTGTCATGAAAGGTGGAGCAAGCTTGAAAGGCCAAACGGCCTCCTTCTGTTCATATCTTCAATGTTTCTATGTTTGAAGCAGCCCAGACTATAAAACAGTTGGCTTGGGCAGGTGGGCGGGAATGGATGAAAATGTGGAAATGAATGGGGGCAGAGCATTTAGTGGGGGCATTTAGCACATCAGGGGTATTCCTCCCCAAAATGTCCCCCCCCGTTTTGTTCCTCGCACCTTGTCTTCAAAACTCCTCCCTCTAACCTTCAATTGGCTACCCAATTCCTCCCCACTTGAAAAGTCTGGGGGAGACAATGGTGTAGTGGTATTGACACTGAACTAGTAATCCAGAAACCTAGGGTAATGCTCTGGGAACCTGGGTTCAAATCCCACCTTGGCAGATGGTAAAATCTAGAATGAAAAGTCTACTGATGACCTTGAAACCATTCTCAATTGTTGGAAAAACCTATCTGGTTCACTAACGTCCTTGAGGAAGGAAAACCTACCTTCCTTATCTGGTCTGGCCTACATGTGACTCCAGAGCCACAGCAATGTTGTTGACTCTCAACTGCCCCTCTGGAATGGCCTAGCAAGCCACTCCATTCAAGGGCAATTGGGGACGGGTAACATATGTTGGCCTTGCTAGCAATGCCCACATTCTATGATCAAAAATAAAATTCCCTGGTTCTGGAATCCACCCTTTCCTGATGGAATCGATTGCAGTACCAGCAATGTCCACTATTCAATTCTGGCACTGCTACAGCTGTTTGAGTGGGACCGGAGGGTGAGATGTCTTCTCACTGAGGGCTGGAACCCACTCTCAGTCCACATTGTGGCACGCTGTAGACTGGGCTTTTTTTTAGATTTGTCCTGCAATGCAGGATGAATGTGTGGGTGGGTGAGCATGATGCTCCTCCTCCCTCCTCACACTCCACCCCTCGTGAAATTCAGTTCTACATTTCAAACTCTCCAATAAGGTGATGTCTTGCACTGATTATCATAGAATAGAATCTTTGGTTTGACGTGGTGGCACAATGGTTAGCACTGCTATATCCCAGCACCAGGGATGCAGGTTCAATCCTGGCCTTGGGTCACTGTCTGTGGACAAGCTGGGCTGAAGGGCCTGTTTCCATGTTGTAAACCTCTATGACTCCATGGGTTTCCTCCGAATACTTCAGTTTCCTCCCACAGTCCAAAGATCTGTGAATTAGATGGATTGGCCATGCTAAATTGCTTCTGAGTATCAGGGAGACTAATTGGGTAAATATGTGGGTTTATGAAGATAGGGACTGGGTGAGATTGTTGTCAGGGTAGGTTTGATGGGCTGAATGGCCTCCTTCTGTACTGTTTAGGGATTCTATAATTCTTTCCTATGATTTTAGGGTCTGAAATGAGGGGAAGGGCCCCATTTCAATGTTAGGAACAAGGCCCCAGTGATCCACCTATACCCATGGGCCTGGGGGGATTCTGCTCTGTGAAATTAGACAACCCTCAACACCCTGCCCACTTACCCAAAGCAACGTTCTTCAGTTATAGCCACAATATTTTCACAAACAAAGAAATAAGGTTGCCAACTCTCGTGGATTGACCTGGAGTTTCCAAGGATTCTAACAGGGTTAGGCAGGATAGATTCAGAAAGAATGTTCACAATGATGGGAGAGTCCAGAACTGGGGGTCATAGTCTGAGGATAAGGGGTAAATCTTTTGAGGTGAGGAGAAATTTCTTCACCCAGAGAGTGGTGAACGTGTGGAATTCACTATCATAGAAAGTAGTTGATGACAAAGTATTTGTCTGGTAAGAGACCAAAGGACATGGGAAGAAGGGGGCATCAGGATATTGAATTTGATGAGTAGCTGCAGTCAAAATGAATGGTGGAGCAGGCTTGAAGGGCCGAATGGCCTATTTTTACTTCTATATTTCTATAAATTAGAGATTAATCTCCAGGATGCAGTAGTGAGCCAATAGCCCAAGAGGAAAACCAAAGGCAGCAAAAAAAAAGGAAGTGGTGTTATTTCCACATTCTCTGAACACTGAGTTATAAAAATATTGACCATTGGGCAACTGTTTAACTAAGAGTCAAGAATCATCCAATCGGGTTATGAGGAGTTTGCGATCTATCCAATCAGGCTTGAGAATGCCATGATGACGGACATGGTGGTGACAAATGGCAGGAGTGCAGGGACGGCTGATGTGTTGAAAGAAAACTTCCAATTAGAGTTAGCAACCCTAAACAGAGGAGAGGCAAATCTTTGCTGCTCTAAATCAGAGTCACTAATCACATTTATTTTGCTTCAAAAATGATGCTGGTATATTCAGTTTCCTGTGTAGACGGCTGGATGGGAGCAGGTGGGTTCCCAGCCTTGAATTCCACCGTGCTGTATAAGACATCGGTAGGTTTTCCTCCGCCCGTACTGTCCAGACTGGGACATTCAGGAAACGAATCTGGAGCTTTTGTGATGTTAGTGTAGATAAAATCTCTGCCCGGACTTTCAGCCATCTGTAACAAGATCAGAGAGGAAGAATTTATTAAACTGTAAGGATAGATAGCAACATCTATATGAAGATATTGGATTTGATTTATTTTGTCACATGTATTGAGATACAGTGAAAAGTATTGTACCTTGCGCGCTGTTGTTTCTAGTGGCTTAGACAAAGCATACAGTTTATTTTGATTTGATTTATTATTGTCACATGTATTAGTATATAATGAAAAGTATTGTTTCTTGCGTGCGATACAGACAAAACATAGAGAAGAGAAGGAGAAAGTGCAGAATTTAGTGTTACAGTCATAGCTGGGATATAGAGAAAGACCAACTTAATGCAAGGTAGATCCATTCAAAAGTCTGAAGCAAGAAGGAAGAAGCGGTTTTTGAGTCAATTGGTACAGGACTTTAGACTTTTGTATCTTTTTCCTGATAGAAGAAGATGGAAGGGAGAATGTCCGGGGTGCATGGGGGTCCTTAATTATGCTGACTGCTTTGCTGAGGCAGTGGGAAGTGTAGACAGAGTCAATGGAGTAGTGTACTTAGGAGAGAAGGAAAGGAGAGCTACAGAACGTAATGTTATAGTCATTATAACATTATAACGGGGGCAGATGGGCAAGGGGGGGATGGTGGGGGGGCTGCCTTCAGAGAACCAAAAGATTTTAAACAACTGGCAAATCAACTTTATGGAACCTTAGTCAGGCCGCACTTGGAAGATAGTGTTCAATTCTGCTCGCCACACTGTCAGAAGGATGTGGAGGCTTTGGGGAGGATGCGAAAAAAAAGTAACCAGGATGTTGCCTGGTATGGAGGGCATTAGCTATGAGAAAAGTTTGAAGAAACTTAGTTTATTCTCACTGGAATGATGGAAGTTAAGGGGTGACCTGAGAGAAGTTTGTAAGATTATGAGGGACACGGACAGAGCGAATAGTCAGAAGCTTTTTCTCAGGGTGGAAGACTCAATCATTCGGAGGCATAGGTTTAAGGTATGAGGGGCAAGATTTAAAGGAGATGTATGGGGCAAGTTTTTTACACAGAGGATGCCGGGGAGGTAGTGGGAAAGGATATAGAACATAGAACATAGAACACTACAGCACAAACAGGCCCTTCGGCCCACAAGTTGTGCCGAACACATCAAAACCTACCCAGCCATAGACCTATCTATAACCCCCAATCCCCTTGGATCCCATATACTCATCCAGAAGTCTTTTAAAAGACCCCAGCGAGTTCGCCTCGACCACCACCGACGGCAGCCGATTCCATTCACTCACCACCCTCTGAGTGAAAAACTTTCCCCTAGCATCCCCTCTGTACTTGCTTTCCTGCACCTTAAATCTGTGCCCTCTCGTCGCGACCATTTCAGCCCTGGGAAATAGTCTCTGAGAGTCCACCCTATCTATTCCTCTCAACATCTTGTAAACCTCTATCAGGTCGCCTCTCAACCTTCGTCTCTCCAGGGAGAACAGTCCCAGCTCCCTCAACCTGTCTTCCTAAGGCATGCCTCCCACTCCAGGCAACATCCTTGTAAATCTCCTCTGCACCCTTTCAATAGCTTCCACGTCCTTCCTATAGTGAGGCAACCAGAACTGCGCACAGTACTCCCAGTGTGGTCTGACAAGGGTCCTATAAAGCTGCAGCATTACCTCCTGACTCCTGAACTCAATCCTTCGATGAATGAAGGCCAGTACACCGTAAGCTTTCTTAACCACATCCTCCACCTGGGAGGCCGATTTGAGAGTCTTATGGACCCGGACCCCAAGATCCCTCTGCTCTTCCACACAGCTAAGACTCCTACCTTTGAAAGTGTACTCATTCATCCCGTTGGATCTGCCAAAATGGACCACAACACATTTATCCGTGTTGAAGTCCATCTGCCACTTCTCCGCCCAGTCTTGCATCCTGTTGATGTCATGCTGCAACTTCTGACATCCCTCCAGACCATCCACAACACTACCGACCTTCATGTCATCGGTGAACTTACTCACCCATCCCTCCACTTCCTCATCCAGGTCATTTATGAAAATGACAAACAGCAAGGATCCTAGAACAGATCCCCGGGGCACTCCACTGGTACCGACCTCCATGCAGAAAAAGAGCCATCCACAACCACCCTCTGCCTTCTGCAGGCAAGCCAGTTCTGGATCCACAAGGCCAAAGGCCCTTGGATCCCATGCCCTCTCACCTTCTCAAGGAGTCTTGCATGTGGGACCTTGTCAAATGCCTTGCTGAAGTCCATGTACACCACGTCCACTGCTCTACCTTCGTCAATGTGTTCAGTCACATTTTCGAAGAACTCAATTAAGCTCGTAAGGCATGACCTGCCTTTTACAAAACCATGTTGACTATTTCTAATCAACCTACACTTCTCCAAATGCTCGTAAATCTTGTCCCTCAGAAGCCTCTCCATCAGCTTACCAACCACTGAGGTCAGACTCACCGGTCGGTAATTTCCAGGACTATCCCTGTTCCCTTTCTTGAAAATAGGGACCACATCCGCAATCCTCCAATCCTCCGGAATTGACAGTGAGTTTTAAAGGGCAGCTGGATAGGTACATGAATAGGATGGGAATAGAGGGATATGGTCCCTGGATGACTAGGTGGTTTTAATCCAGATGGGCAGCATGGTCAGTCCAAGCTTGGAGGGCCGATGGGCCTGTGCCTGTGCTGTAATTTTCTTTGGTCTTTGTACCACAAACAGGATGGACCTGGTCTTCAAGGAGATCCGAAAGCAAGAGATAGATTAGGGAACAAAGAGTAGGGGGATTCCTCCCTATATCCTTGCTAATATCTGTCCAACTAACATCATGAAAAACAGATGACCAGGTTATTATCATGTTGTTACTTCTGGGACTTACTGAGTCTGTGCAGATTCTGCAATTTCTACATTAGAAAAATGGAGTTGAGCTACAGTCAGATCCTCCCATCCATTGACTCTTCCTGCTGCCTCAGTAAAGCAGCCAGCATAATTAAGAACCCAAAGCATCCCGAACGTTCTCTCTTCCACCTTCTTCCTTCAGGAAAAAGATACAAAAGTCTAAGGTCACGTACCAACCGACTCAAGAACAGCTTCTTCCCTGCTGCTTCCAGACTTTTGAATGGACTTACCTCGCATTAAGTTGATCTTTCTCTACACCCTAGCAATGACTGACATTACGTTCTGCACTTTCTTGTTTCCTTCTCTATGAACAGTATTTTTGTCTGTATAGTATGCAAGAAACAATGCTTTTCACTGTGTGATGATGCATGTAACAATAATAAATCAAATCAAATGAAATCAAAGATCAGCCATGAGCAGGCTCGAGGGGCTGAGTGGCCTTCTCTTGCTCCTATTTCTTATGTTACACAGTGACTACATTCAACTTTATTGACTGGAAGACATTTTGGATCGGCCTGTGGTCACGAACAAAGTTCTATGACAATGTGACCGACCTCATGGTCACTTTTACTGAAACCAGTAATGCTTTGACCAAATTCAAATTCTCAGCCAAAGATGGGTTTGAACTCTCATTTTCCAGATTACTCGTCCTGTGACATAACAACAAGACCCCGTGGCAAGCAGCCAGGAACACAGCCAGTTCCTATTTTGAAAGAGTTTATCCTTCAGTTCCACTTCTTTGTCTACTTTAGGCTTGTCCATTTGATCGTCAGCTTCTCCAAATCTCACAGAACAAATTGTTCATGACTTCCAACCACGTCAACTCATTAAAGATTCTACATTAGGTCTTGATTTGGAATGAGGAAGCCAAAAGAAAGTCTAGAAATGTCTCACAACCAGTTCGATTCCTGACACTGTCTCCTTCAAGCAATTCAAAGAAAAACATGCAGAAGAATGAATTCTTATTTACCTCTTCACCCTCTGTCTGTGCTCCTTTGGGAAAAACCATGGCCTCCTCTGTAAAAGAATCAAACAGAGTTTGACACGATTGCTGTGACACTCTGGAAGGAGGCAGTGTTACAACCTTAACACATTGCAAAGTCTCACCGACACCTCGTACCTCACAGCCTGCATTGGTGGTCAGACTCTGTATGGGTCAAATCGAAAACTAAGCAGCTTCAGATTATGAGTACAGTCTAAATGTTAAAGTGTAGGATCCAGGTGGGGAGCCATAAGCTACAAGGGAACTCTATTTGGAATTACAAGGATTGAAATTCCACGGATACTGTTTCAGTCATTTGGGAGTAAAATTATGCAGGGCACTAAGCGGGCTTCCTTTTTGAGTCTGCCTTAATCCCGGACATGTTAGGTTAAAATTAATCCCAATATTGTTCCTCATTATGTCAACTGTGCTGAGTGGGGAACAGGTTCATTTCTAGGACAGGCCAACACAGAATCATAGAATCCTACAATGGAGAAAAAAACCATTCAACACATCGAATCTGCACTAACCACAAAGGACAAAGAACAAAGAACAAAACAGCACGGGAAACAGGCCCTTCGGCCCAACGAGCCTGCACCGCCACCCCGATGTTCCCATCTCTACCTGTGATTTCTGTCAATGTTTATAGATCTATGGATTAAAAACCAAATTTGAGACAATTTATGGAGAATTTGTTTTGCCAATTAGCCTAACTGCACATCTTTGGGATGTGGGAGGAAACCGGAGCATCCGGAGAAAACCCACGCAAGCACAGGGAGAATGCTCAAACTCGATCACACTCAGGCCTTATCCCCAAACCCTACATATTTACCTTGCCAATCCCCCTAACCTGCACATTCCGGGAACCCAGGGGCAATTTAGCATGGTCAATGCACCTAACCCGCATATTTTGGATTATGTGAAGAAACCCATGCAGACATGGGGAGAACATGCAAACTTCACACAGTCAGTGAGCCAAGCTGGGAATCAAACTCAGATCCCTGGAGCTGTGAGGCAGCAGTGCTAACCACTGTGCCACCGTGCCACCAATGCAAGGATTCAAATACCTTCTGGAAATGCAGATATAATGTCAGAATTGTTAGTACAGCATCAAGGCTGAGACTCCCAGTGTAATACTGAGTGAATGTTGCACTATCAGAGATGCTCTCTTTCCAATAGATGCTAAAGTGAGTCTCTGCCTGTCTTTTTTGTGGATGTAAAAAGTGCCATGGTAATTCCCCTGAGGAAGTGCAAAAAAATGTATTTTCAGATATCCTGAGATTCCAAAGGGCACTTTATAAATCCGAGTCATTACTTTTGTTAATTGTTATGATCCCAGCTGATGTTAACATTGTACAGGTCAGACCCCAAGGTAAAATCTAGCTTTGCAGACTCTTAACTTTGCTTTGTATGAGAAAACCGTAAAGGTCAGTGACTGAATATTGACAAGTATTCATCAGTGAATAGCTAACAGGAAGGATAAAATGTTTATTGAACAAGAAAAATGAACAATATTACACAAGACAAAAATTTGGAAAATTTTCAATATAAGTGCTAGAAAATTATTTAAACTCATACCCAGTCAATTTAACATTTGTTGATGAGGAATCCTTTATAGGGAAGTATCAACTGCATATTTGGAAAGTCAAAACGCAACCCAACAGAGTTAGTATGGTTTTTTGAAGGGTGAATTGTGTTTGACTAATTTGCTAAAGTTCTTTGAAGATGTAATAAGCAAACTAGTAAATGGGGGTCCTGTAGATGGATTGGCTGGGATTTTACCATCCCACCTGCCATGAGAATCTGAGCAGGCAGGGGTGGACCATAGAGAAGAAGGTCATGAATTAGTGGAATTCTCTACCCCAGAGTATAGTGAATGCTGCAACACTAAACAAATTTAGGCAGGAGATAGATAGGTTTTTAATTAGTGACAGGATGAAGAGTTATGGGAAGATGGAGATGAGGCCAGGTGAGGTCAGCCATGATCATATTGAATGGCAGAACAGGCTTGTGGGTTTGAACTGCCTTCTCCTGCTCCTTCGTCTTATTCCTGTTACCCCAGCAATGCATTTACAGACACAAAGACCCCAGTGAAGGTTTATCACTATCTCAACACCAAGGTTTGGGCTGCCTCAGCTTTGAACAGTTTTCTTCTAATTGATGTTTACTAGATGCTCATCTTTAATTGGTACCTCTCCCCGAGACACCCAAAAACCACACTCTAAACTCCCTGTTATTCTAACATTAGTGCAAGCTCATGAAATCCCTAAATTTTTGAGGTGGCACCGTGAAACAGTGCTTAGCACTGTTGCCTCACAGCACAGTAAAAAGTCTCACAACACCAAGTTAAAGTCCTTACTGTGCTCACCCCAGTCCAATGCCAGTATCTTCCCTGTTGCTTCACAGCATCAGGACCCAGGTTCAATTCCCAGCTTGAGGGTCACTGTCTGTGTGGAGTTTGCATGTTCTCCCCATCTCTGCGTGCATTTCCTCTGAGAGCTCCAGTTTTCTCCTCCATTTCAAAGATTAAGTAGATTGTACATGTTAAATTGCCCCTTAGTGTCAGGGAGTTTAGCAGGATAAATGGGTGTGATTACGGGAATAGGGAATGGGGGCGGTTATTGTCCCAAGGGCCAAATGGCCTCCTTCTGAAGTGTAAAGATTCTATGATTCTGAGAAGGCAGTTCTATAGCAGTGTGCTGTATTTCTTAATAGAGAGTTTTAAACTTTCTCCTTACAATAACTAACTGAACAGTCCTTATCCCTTTTCCTGTGTCCCCGAGTCTCTGAACACCTATAGCTAGGCAAAAGCCCAGTTTTTGCTACTTGATGTTTTCATTTTAACTTCGCTAAACTATTTCCCTTTGGTAATGCATTTCTTGACTCCCAAGGTTGGAAAAACTCACTAAAGTTTCATAAATACAGACAAGGCCCCAGACCTGTTGACATCCAACTCACAAAGAAAAACTCAAAATGAAACCAGACCACATTTCTTAACACACAAACACAATATGCAAATTAAATTTAAAGCTTCACAATGCTCCTAACAGAATGCTCTCCAAAGAATAATGTCATACTTACCCAGAATTATTTTCTTCTTCTTGCTGACATACATCCAAACAAAAACCAGCAACAAACTCAGGATCACAAACAGCACCACTCCCACCGATACATACACCTTGACTAGGAAGAGAAAGAAAGAATCTCATTAAGTACCTTGTTTAAGAATGAGGAACAGACAAAAGCCACAGACTTCCCGAGGCTATTCCACCACTTTTGATTTGATTTATTATTGTCATGCATATTAACATACAGTGAAAAGTATTGTTTCTTACGCACTATACAGACCAAGCATACCGTTCATAGAGGAGGAAACAAAACAGATTGTAATGTTACAGTCATAGCTAGGGTGTAGGGAAAGATCAACTTGGTAGGTCCGTTCAAAAGTCTGACAGCAGCAGAGAAGAAACTGTTCTTGAATTGTTTGGTACATGACCTCAGACTTTCGTATTTTTTTCCGGAAGTAAAGGTGAAAGAGAGAATGTACGGGGTGTCTGGGGTCCTTGCTTATGCTGTTTGCTTTGCTGAGGCAGTGGGAAGTGTAGACAGTGTCAATGAATGGGAGGCTTGTTTGCATGATGAGTTGGGCTATAGTCAAGACCTTTTATAGTCCCTTGCGGCCTTGGGCAGAGCAGGAGCCATACCCAAGCTGTGATACAAGCAGAAAGAATGCTTTCTATGGTGCATCTGTAAAAGTTGGTGGGAGTTGTACTGGACATGCCAAATTTTCTTAGTCTTCTGAGAAAGAGAGGTGTTGATGGGCTTTCTTAACTATTGTGTCATCTTGGGGGGGAACCAGGACACAGTGATCTGGACACCTAAAAACTTGAAATTCTCAACCCTTTCTACTTTGTCCCCATTGATGTAGATAGGGGCATGTTCTTCTTTACGCTTCCTGAAGCCGATGACAATCTCTTTCATTTTGTTGGCAATGAGGGAGAGATTACTGTTGTCACATCAGTTCACCAGATTCTCTATCTCATTCCCGTACTCTGCCTCATCATTGTTTGAGATCCGACTCACTACAGTGTTGTTGTTGACCAACTTGAAAATTGAATTGGAGTGGAATTTGGCCACACAGTCACGGGTGTATAAGGAGTACAGTAGGGGCT
Organism: Sphyrna mokarran; assembly: GCA_024679065.1. Classification (NCBI taxonomy): domain Eukaryota; kingdom Metazoa; phylum Chordata; class Chondrichthyes; order Carcharhiniformes; family Carcharhinidae; genus Sphyrna; species Sphyrna mokarran. The sequence goes on along the minus strand of JAGIQG010000023.1, from coordinate 4,300,410 downwards.
GAGAACACAGCTTTGTGGGGAACCGGTGTTGAGGATTTGAGCAGTTGAGCATTTGGTAAGACCCTCATATCGCTTAATTATGAGGAGACAGTGAGATAGGGTATTGTCGCTGAATTAGTAATCAAGAGACCCAGAATAATACTCTGGGGATTCAAGTTCAAATCCCACCATGGCTGATGGTGAAATTTGAATTCAATAAAAATCTGCAATTAAAAATTCTGATGATGACCATTGATGTAAAAACTCACTTGATACACTAATGTCCTTTAGGGAAAGAATTCTATCATCCTTAACTGGTCTGGCCTACAAGTAACTCCAGAACCACATCAATGTGGTTGACTCTTAAAGGGATGGGCAATAAATGCTGGCCAGCCAGCAACACTCACATCCCATGAATGAATAAATAAATTTTAAAAATCCCTTTGAGTCCAAAACTTAACTGACTTCAGTTTCAAATAGATTCAACTGCTGACCATTGAGAAATCTCTGGGGCAAAACATTCTAAAGATTTACAATCCTCTGGGTGAAGAAATTTTACTTCATCTCAATCCAAGATGGCAAAACCCTTATCCTTATCCTGGGACTGCACTGCTTACTCTACATTCTCACATCAGATGAAAACACCACCTCCTTATTTAGAATTTTCAATGTTTCAGAGATGTCTGCTTACTCTTCCCAGGGAGTAGAGGTCTACCTTTCCTCAATCACTCTTCATGGGACAACTCAGGATTGAATGTACATCTTGTAGAAAGACCCAGTCAGCTTCCTGTTCTGTTAGGGTGCAATCCACACCGCTATGATTCAAAAATCCATAATATTCCACTCCCAATTGTGCTCAGGAATGTCAAGGGAAAAATAAACATTATTTCTGAGCTTAGGAAGTGCAGATAATCTTTTGGTTGCGTGACATTGGAAGTCACAGAGCTGGAGAATTGGATTGGGGACATAAGGGCATGCTTACAAGTCTTCATTGTTAATAGGTTTTCCACACTGTTGAGCTACAGGTCTGCTTATGATGCATAGAGTGACTGACAGTGTGGAAAGCCTATTAACAAAAATATGGTGTAATCATGTACTCTGTTACATGAGAAGTCATGTACTCTGCTACACAAACACTCTTACTTCCCTAGTTCACAGGGAAGTTATGATTATTTTCTTAAAGTGGCAGCTACGCCACTTACAACCAAACCACTGTTATACAGCTCAGAGACTGTGAAAGTAGCACTTTCAAAGAATAGGTTACAGCTATAGTGGGCCACTACAATGGGTACAGCTACAGTGGGCCAGATGAGGGTGTTGGATTATGAGGAGAGACAGAATAGGCTAGGTTTGTACTCTTAGGAGTTTAGATGGCTGGGAGGAGATCTTATAGAAACGTATAAGATAATGAAGGGGATGGATAAGGTAGAGGTTGAGAGATTCTTCCCGCTTAGCAAAGATAGCAGGACTAGAGAGCACAGCCTCAAGATTAGGGGGGGGGACGGTTCAGATCAGAGTTGCAGAGGGGTTTCTTCACGCAGAGGGTGGTGAATCTTTGGAATTCTCTGCCTGATGAGGTGGTGGAGGCTTCCTCGCCGAATATGTTCAAGTCAAGAATGGATAGGTTTTTATTGACAAGGGAATTAAGGGTTATGGGGAGAAAGCAGGAAAGTGGCACTGAACCACTACAGATCAGCCATGATCTTATTGAATGGCGGGGCAAGCTCGAGGGGCTGGATGGCCTACTCCTGCTCCTATTTTTTATGTTCTTACAATGGTCACGCTATAGTGGGGCAGCTACAATGGATACAGCTACAGAGGGGCAGCTACAACAGATCTCAAACAATGATGAAACAAAGTACAGGAATGACATAGAGAATCTGGTGAACTGGTGCAGCAGCAATAATTTCTCCCTCAACGTCAACAATATGAAGGAGATTGTCATTGACTTTCAGGAAGCGTTTAAAGGAGAACATGCCCCTGTCTACATCAGTGGGACAAAGTGATGGTGGGAGAGTGGGGTTGGGGTTGTGTTAGGCAGTTACAATCTTCCTAAAGAGCGACAGATGATCTTTGCTACTCTGAACCTAAGACATGAAGTGCCCAAGTAGGATCCAGTGATGTTGGAAATAGAGAATCATCATCACCATAGAATATAATGAGAAGGAAACCATTCTACCTGCACTGACAACAATTCCACCCAGATTCTATCCCCATAGCCCCATGTATTTACCTTGCTAATTCCCCGACCATAGCGGGCAATTTAGCATGGCCAATCAATCTAACCTGCACACCTTTGGACTGTGGGAGGAAACCAGAGCATCCTGGAGGAAACCCACGCAGACATGGGGAGAACATGCAAACTCCACGCAGACAGTGGCCCAAGACAGGAATCAAACCCAGGTCCCTGATGCTGTGAGCCAGCAGTGCTAACTATTATGCCACCCAAACTCAGAATACAGAACCTGAATCCAGAATAACTTTTTAAAGGGAATATTTTATGTAAGTTTTGTAACTTTTTTACTCGGCTGTTTCCATTTATTGCCCGCTGCTAATTGCCTCTGATCTGAGTGGCTTGCAGAGGGCATTTAAGAATCAATCACAATACTGTGGATCTGGAGTCACATGTAGGCCAGACCAGGTAAGGATTTCTTTCTCTAATGAGTAAATCAGATGAGTTTTCATGGCAATTGATTTGGTTTCATAGTCGCCATGAGACATTTAACTCCAGATTTTTATTGAATTCAAATTTCATGAGAAAAATATCAACCATAGTTGAATGGTGGAGTAGACTCGATGGACTGAGTGGCCTAATTCCGCATCTATTCTATGTTTTATGGTCTTCACCATCTGCTGTGGTGGGATTTGAACCCTGGCGCCCAGAACAGTATCCAAAGACAAATCAATATTGTCACCATCTCCTCTGTTTCTTCTAAGATCCTTATGATGATCTGCGCCCTCCCTCTCTGTCTCACCAAACCCCCTACCCCCAACCTCTCAGCAATTACTGATCGATGGAAACAGTTATACCAGATTTACCTCTGTCAGATCTTCCTATAACCATCTCTCTTCAGTGTCTGGCCTCTTTCATCAAATGAATCCCTCGTACGAACATAAGAATAAGAAGCAGGATTAGGCCAGTCAGCTCATTGAGCCTGCTGCACCATTCAATAAGGTCAATAAGGTCTCATTACTTATATGGGATAGTGATGTGTATCATGTTACATGAGTTACATCAGAAACTCTGCAGAGCAGATGAGATAAGCATACCTAGTAGCTTACCACATCTAGAGTGTACATAGTTAATTAAAGTGATCTTGAAGTAATCTACTTGATTCAGAGATGAGTCACTTAAAGAATCATAGAATCTACAGCACAGAGACAAGCCCTTCATCCCAGCTGGTCCATGATGACCAAAATGCTCATCTTAGCTATCTCCATTTGCCTGCATTTGGCCCATATTCGTCTAAACCTTTCCTATTCATGTATCTGCCCAAATGTCTTTTAAATGTTGTCGATGTCCCTGCTTCAAGCACTTTCTCCAGCAGCTCATTCCACATATGTGTAAAAAAAAATCGCTCTTCAGGTTCCCATTAATTCTTTCCCCTCTTAACTTAAACCTCATGAGCAGAGGGGAAAAGTTTCTTGTACAGATTAGAATATGAGAAAATCCACAAAGCGATAACCTTTGATGTGGCACCTGTCAAATGCAAATAACCTTCTCTGGATCAGAAGTGGAGGGACATGAGGCAAGGAGTATCTGTTTCCATGAACCTAAATGTATGAACAAGAATGCCAATCAACTCCTCCCGTCCTGCTAATGATCTAGTTTTGTAAATTTAAACAACTAACTCCTTTCCATTTGGATGAGGTGGGCTTCACAATAACACACTGGGTGTGCTGGCCAACACACTCAGACCTGAGCTGCTCACGAGTGGCGTGTGCTGGAGGCCTGGAGTTAAAAGCCTGAAGTTGGCAAGCTCCAGTTGGAGGTCTGGTGCTGGAGACTTGGGACAGGATTCTACATGGCCCCACTGGCAGGTTCAATGGTGTGTGGAGATTTTTGATGGGCGTACAACAATTGGCTTAACACCAACCCGAATTTGACATGGGATCTTCCACAGGTTTCCCTCCATAATGGTTTGGGAAACCCACCAGAGGCCAGTGAGAAACTGGTCTCCAAACCAGCCTCCCATCCATTGACTCTGTCTACATTTTCTGTTGCCTCGGCAAAGCAGCCAGCATAATTAAGGACGCCACGCACCCCAGACATTCTCTCTTTCACCTTCTTCTTTTGGAAAAAAGGTACGAAAGTCTAAAGTCACGTACCAACCAACTCAAGAACAGCTTCTTCCCTGCTGCTGTCAGACTTTTGAATGGACTTACCTTGCATCTACATCCTAGCTATGACTGTAACACTACATTCTGCAATCTCTCCTTTCATTCTTTATGAATCGTATGCTTTGTCTGTATAACGTGGAAGAAGCAATACTTTTCACTGTATGTTAATACATGTGACAATAATAAATCAAATCAAATCAAATCAAATCACCCCATTAATGGGATGTAGGTGAAAGCCCAGCTGGAATCTTCTGCCCATGAATGATCCTTCACAGTAGAATGGGAAAATACATTGATTGGAATTTTACTGTCCCACCATCTACAGGAATTGGAGCTGGTGAGGGCCGGACAATGGGAAAGTCCATTGACCTTGGGTGGGATTTTATGGTTTTGGGATGAGTGAAGTTGTAAAATCCTGTCCATTGTTCCAGGACATCCCTGGTTTTCACAATGCCAGGGACTCAGCTTCAATTCCAGCCTTGGGTCTGTCTGGGGTTTACACGTTCTCCCCCTGTCTGCATGGGTTTTCTCCGGGTATTCCCATTTCCTCCCACAGTCCAAAGACATATGAGTTCGGTTGATTGGCCATGCTAAGTTGCCCTTCAGTGTCAGGGAAACTAGGAGGGCAAATATGTGGGATTACAAGGATAGGATCCAGATGGGATTTATGTCAGTGCAGGCTCCATGGGCCAAATGGCCTCCTTCTGCGCTGTAGGGATTCTATGATTCTGTGAGATTGGAGCCAGAAGATATGGAGCAGTTTCCTGTCAGTCTCCACCTACCACTTCCCACAATCACTATGTGATTTAGTCCAAGATGGGAGAATTCAGCCCTGCATCTGAAGCCTAGAAATGGAAACTAGCCGATTGCGGTGTTCTTCCGCCAGGCAAAAACTAACAAAGAATAGCTCTCAGTATCAATGAGGAAAAATCAAATCCTAATACTTTATTGAATTTAACCATGAAGGAAAATCTACCTCTTTCAGCTGTTGTTGTTGTTGTTGTTGTTGCTAGGGTTGTTGTTGTTGTTGTTGCTAGGGTTGTTGTTGTTGGTGGTGGTGGTGGTGGTGTTGTTTGTTTGTTGTGGTGTTTTGAATTATGATTTCCTGCAACAGGAAAAGAATTGGCAAGAATATTAGCCATTGACTAATTATCACCTTCCATTGGTTTCCAGCAAAGGACAACATCATTCAGCCCATCGTATGTATGCTAGCTCTTTGCTAAAGCAACTCAAAGCTCTCCTGCGCTCTGTCATCTCTTCCCTTACTTCATATAATAGTCTAACTTCCTGAGAGGAATGTAGAAGATTTATCTTTTGCATTCTGTGAATACAACAACTCATGGCTATCCCATTATAGAAATGATATTATTAAACCAGAAAGAGTGCAGAAAAGATTTATTCGGATACTACCAGGCCTTGATGGTTTGAGTTAAAAGGAGAGGCTGAATAGACTGGGACATTTTTCCCTAGAATTTAGGAGGCTTAGGAATGATCTTCAGGGGTTTATCTCCATTTAACCACCTTGCACCAGACTCCTGTGTACCTGTGGTTGACAAATAATAGATTTAAAATTAACGATTGATCTTGCATGAATTAGCATTTGCAGAAGACTCTTCCTGTCATGTGACCATATCTTTAAAAAAGTTTTTTTTTAACCATAAAGTTTATAGCTTCAACGATGTCATTCAGGGGTGGAGCTAAGCTGCACCAGTCAGATGATGGGGCTTTCATTTTCATTTTGGGAAGCAGTTGATTAGCAAGATAAGAAGCAGTCTCTTTCTCTCCCTGTTTTATTTTCTCTTTGTTTGGTTCTGCCTTAAGGAAGCTGTATTTTAAGAAACAGATTCGACTACAACTCTATAAGGAATTTTCAGAATTCAGCCCAGGAGGCTGGATTCCTGTAATGACTGGACATTAACCAATGCTGTATTGTGCGTATTTGGAGGGTTTTGTGTATTAGGTGTTCGCTTTGGTTGGAACACATTAGAGATATTTCTGATAGAGTTACCGTGGTTGTTGTGCTTGTTGTCTGTAATTGTTAAAAGTTTTTGCCATGTTTCTTACTGTACATGTCAACAATATTCTTATTTACACTTTATTTTTGTTAAAAACTCGTCGGTGGGTCAGTTGAATCAGAGCTGGAGTGAAACCTCTCAGGATCACCCCAGCCAAATTTAATGTAAAATGTTACAGGTCAAGTGAGCTTCATAGAACACCTTGAAGTATCTGACCTGGTTTGTAACAGTTCTGAACTTCTGTCACCGTTTGTGTGATGAAGTTACTTTCTAATATCACTCTGAGGTCTGGTTGTAATTTTTAACCATGTCCTTCTGGTGCTAGACTTCCCAAAAAATAGAACTGTTTTTTTGATCTGCCCCATCTATCCCTTTAATATTCTGAAAACCTCGCCTGAATCATTCACTACCCTTCTACCTCCCAGTTTGTGTGATCTCTTCTTGTAATCTAATCCTTGGAGTACAGGTATTTAGGATGGCACTGTAGCAGAGTGGTTAGCACTGCTGTTTTACAGCTCTAGGGAACCTGGGTTCAATTCCTGGCTCGGGTCAGTGTCTGTGTAGCATTTGCACATTCTTCTCATGTCTGCGTGGGTTTTCTCCAGTTGCTCCGGTTTCCTCCCACAGTCCAAAGATGTGCAGGTTAGGTTGATTGGCTGTGTCTCTTAGTATTCCAAGATGCATAGGTTAGAGAGATTAGTGGGTAAAATATGTGAGGGTAGGGCCTGGGTAGGATTGTGGTTGGTGCAGACTTGATGGGCCAAAAGGCCTTTTTCTGTGCTGTAGGATTTCTATGAGGTATCGCTCTGGTACATCTCCCCCAAAATCAGTTAATCCTTCCTAAGGCACGATACCACAGCAGGACATAGAACAGCTCACAGTGATCCAGGTTTGGTCTGAACAAGTCTTTGTTTCGCTGAAGCTTAGTTTAGGAGTCCTTCATTTAGAATCCTAGAATCCCTGTAGTGCAGAAAGAGGCCATTTAGCCCATCGAGACTGCACCAATCACAATCCCACCCAGACTCTATCCTCCCGTATTAACCCTGCTAATCCCCTGATACTAGGGATAATTTAGCACGGTCAAGCAACCTAACCCCCACATCTTGGGACTGTAGGAGGAAACCGGAGCTCCAGAGGGACTCCATGCAGGCAGTAACTCAAGTCGAGAATCGAATCTATGTCCCTGGCATTGTGAGACAGCGGTGTTAACCACTGTGCTACTGTACCACCCACCCACTGTCTACCATGTCACCATCACTGTCCAGCTTGCCATCCGTAACCTTTAATCCCTTACCAAATGAGAACATATCTCTGTCTTAAATGCACTCAATAATCTGGCTTCCACAAGCTTCTGTGGCAATGAGTTCCATAGATTCACTGACTGAGGAAATTCCTCTTCATCTCAGTTCTAAAGGGTTGTCCCTTTATTCTGAGGCTGTGCCCTCAGATCTGAGTCTTTCCAGCTAATGGTAACATTTCCCCATGTCCACTCTATTCAGATCTTTCAGTATTTTGTAAGTTTCAATAAAATTCCCCCTCATCCTTCTGGATTCCATCGAGTACAGATCCAGAGTCCTCAAATACTCCTCATGCATCAAGCTTCTCCTTCCCAGGATCATTCTTATGAACGCCCTCTGAACCCTCTCCCATGTCAGAATATTCTGTCTTTTGATTTGGTTTGATTTGATTTTGATTTGATTTATTATTGTCACATGTATTAATATACAGTGAAAAGCATTGTTTCTTGCACACTATATAGACAAAACATACCGTTCAGAGAGAAGGAGACGAGGGAGTGCAGAATGTAGTAATGATCACAGAAATTATAGAAACCCTACAGTGCAGAGAGAGGCCATTAGGCCTATCAAGTCTGCACCAACTACAATCCCACCCAGGACCTAACTCCATAGCCCTACATATTTACCCACTAATCCCTCTAGTCTACGCATCTCAGGACACTAAGGGGCAATCAACCTAACCTGTACACCTTTGAACTGTGGGAGGAAACCGGAGCATCCAGAGAAAGCCCATGCAGACATGGGGAGAATGTGCAAACTCCACACAGACAGTGACCAAAGCCAGGAATCGAACCCAGGTCCCTGGAACTGTGAAGTAGCAGTGCTAACTACTGCGCTACTGAGCAGTCTGTAACCTTTGATCCCCTTACCAAATAAGAACCTATCTCTCTGTGTCTTAAATGCGCTTAATGACCTGGCCTCCACAGCCAGGGTTACAATCATAGCAGGGTACAGACAAAGATCAACTTAATGAGAGATAGGTCTATTAAAAGTCTGACAGCAACAGGAAAGAAGCCGTTCTTGAGTTGGTTGACACGTGAACTGAGACTTTTGTATCTTTTTCCTGAAAGAGGAAGGTGGAAGAGAGAATGTCCAGGGTGCATGGAGTCCTTAATTATACTGGCTATGTAGATAGAGTCAATGGGTGGGAGATTGGTTTGTATGATAGATTGGGCTACATTCATGACCTTTTGTAGTTTTGCGCGGTCTTGGTCAAATAAGGAACCATACTAAGCTGTGATATAATGAGAAAGAATGCTTTCTACGGTGCATCTATAGAAGTTGGTGAGAGTTGATACCTTAGATACAAGCCAAAGAGCTGTATGATTCTCTGACTCAATGGTATCAGGGCAAGCAAGGGATAGAACCATAATCACCAAAACAGGAGGCCAGACAAACACGAGGTAGAGAGGAATAAAAGGCAGTACTGATATGATATGGGGATACCTGCGTTGGACTGGATGGGCACAGTAAGAAGTCTCACAACACCACGTGTTGTGGAATCACAAGGTTTCGGAGCACTGCTCCTTCAACAGGTGAGTGGAAGTTGGGTTCACAAACAGGGCATATATAGACACAGACTCAGTAACAAGGTAATGGTCGGAATGTGAGTCTTATCAGGTAATCAAGTCTTTACAGGTATAGACAATGTGATGGAGAGAGGATTAAGCACAGGTTAAAGAGATACTGATGTGTTGAGGAGAGAGAATTGAGAATCACATGTAGTATTAAGTCACTGGTCGATCTTTTGACGAAGGTTAAATGTAGGATCAAACCCGAGATGTAATTTCTGCCCTTGTCAGTTTGGACCCAGTATGGCTCTTTTGAAGGGACCATAAATTGGATTCACTTCGGTTTTTGTACCAAGCAATGGATGGATTAAGGGCTGGCGCTGTCCACTCTGCGCATTGGTTTTGTAACTCTGAGAAAGGAAAAACATTTCTTTTTAAATATAGGGTATTAAACACTAGCCGAGGAGAATAGTGCCAAATAACTTGTGTCTGGGCTGTAAGTTTTCTACAGCTCAGTGCAAAAGTTCTCACTCCTGTTCAGTGTCGTGTGACTGAAATAGAATATGTGTGAATAATGGGCGAGGTCCAAATTGAGTGCCAATCAGTTGCTATAGCAATCTACAAAGCAAGAGCAGCTTCATGTCATTGCCTTTTATACAAAGCCAATGACAAAATTATCAAGCCCATTGCCAATTAGGTCAGATTTCTCATCCGTTGCGGGATACCCTGAGGATATATTGATATCAAATGCAAACCTGCGGAGACTCAGAATGTAACAATTGACCACAAATACCCATTGAGATGCCTTTCGTTTTTGGAATTGTTTGGCTTGTTGTTGTCCGGCTGGTGAGAGCTGTTCCAATGGCTGGAAATATAAAACACACAAAGGGAGGATTAGCTAAAAAAAAATCAATGCTTCCAAAATCATCAGACAAGAATTTATCACCTCCAGGCACTGATGCTCACTTCCCCCAATTTATCGAGCTCTATTCACTCCTAATCGTTCTTAGTCATTTACCCTTTACAGCATCTTGATTCAATCAACCATCTAAACTCAAGGGAATACAAGAAAACAATGATTCTACCAAAATAAGGCAGCACAGTGGCACTGTGGTTAGTACTGCTGCCTCACAGTGTTAGGGTCCCGCATACAATTCTGGCTTTGGGTCACTGTCTGTATGGAGTTTGCACATTCTTCCCATGTCTGCATGGGATTTCTCTGGGCATCCTGGTTTCTTTCCAAAGATGTGTGGATTAGGTTGATTGACCATGGTAAACGGCCCCTAGTGTCAGCGAGATTAGAGGGTAAATGCACGGGATTATAGGAATAAGGCATGAGTGGGATTATAGTCGGTACAGACTTAATGGGCCAAATGGCCTCCTTCTGTACTGTAGAGTTTCTGTGGAAATGGTGTAATTTCCTGATGAAGAATATTGAATATTCCGTTGTTCCTCCTGTGTATAATCAAGTAAAGTTCTAGGATATCTGTCCATCTTCCTGTCCAATTGATGAGCTATTTGTCTTATCTAACTGATTTTTAACCGAATTTTAATCAGAGAAAGTAGAACATTGATTGAAGGGATAAGAATGTAAGTACATGCATGTCGAGAGTCTAAATTTATTCATTAAGTGATCAATTAATTGAAACGCCATCAAGCGTAGGTGACGTATTGCGGCTGCGGACTGTGGGAGCATGTGGGCACCTGTGTGATCCAAATGGAACATGCCTGCAGTAAATGTTCCAAGGCCGCGATTCCCCCATCCCACTGTCGGGAGAAACCCACAGCAGCAATTTCACACTGGTTTTCTTACTGGGAGTTCAGAAAACAACCTCCTACGTTCTGTGCCTGCAGAGGCCATCTGCACGAACATCATTGAATTTCAGAGTGCGGCTTATTCCCCAGAGAGGCTGAAACCAGCGCGTTGAGCTGCGAATACATCAAGCTGTCAGTGCCAAGATCGGCACTGCCAACGGTCCTGGATGCTGGCCACCTCAATCACTAGCTAGCCCCATGGCCCCCACAACACTGTTCCTCCAGCACCCACCCCCATCCCCATAACCCAATCGCTGGCTCCCGACCATTCCCGGGCCTCATCACTATCCCCTCCTTCCAGCCCAACGCAATCTCCAGCATCCTCCCCAACAGTAAACCTCACCCCCGCAGTCATGACCCCTCTCTCCACAGTTCCAACCCCAATCACTCCTCTGCATACTACCCCCTCCCATCTCCCCAACCCACTCCCGTTGCCTACAATGCAGAAGGAGACCATTTGATCCAAAGTGTCTGCACCAATAATAATCTCACCCAGACCTTATCCCCACATATTTTCTGCAACAGGGATTGGTGGAGGGAGGAAGAAAGGAATCAAAGTGTGGTGAGGGACGAACCATGGAAAGATCTGTTGATCTCGGGGAGGATTTCCCAGTTTTGGGGTCATTGAGGGTAGAAATTTCCCCCCAGAATGTCAATAATTCTTGCTTCTCAAGTGTTTACTGCACCAAATACAAATGAATTCTACATTTTAGACAATTATCCCAAATCGCCTTATTAGAAAGACACACCCCATGGCATGCTACCATAGACATGATGGGCTGAATGGTCCTCTTTGGTCCAGTAATGACTCTATGGGTGGGATTTTACAGCCTCACTCATCCCAAAACCATAAAATCCCGCCCAAGGTCGACAGACCTTCCCATTGTCCACCCCAGACCCGCTCTGATTCCCATGGCGGCGGGACAGTTAAAATTCCAGCCTATGATTCAATGTCTTGTTAGACTTGCTCCCTCATCCTTCAGCACTGCATACAGCTGGAACTGCGAGCATTGAGTTATGACCGAGCACCTGGGGCCTCAAGAAATGGTTGGACACAATAGTCGATGGCTTACCCAGTGAGATTTAAAATCTCTGACAAAATTTAGATCAGTGTTAAGTGCCTGCACAATTTGTCATGGTGAGTTTGAGTAATTATTGAATAAAAGTAATGCCTTCACCAAATATGAAGAAATGCCTTCATCTGGATTGGAGGCAGAGTTTGTTCTTGAATACACAGTAGAAATGGCACTAAATGATATGGAGATACCAGCGTTGGACTGGGGTAAGCACTGTAAGGTGTCTCACAACACCAGGTTAAAATCCAACAGGTTTGAGTATCCTAGTGCTTCACGTTGTTAGTGTACGCTTGACCTGGACCATCTGATGGGCAACACGACAGCTCAGTGACTATCGCTGTGCTGCGCAGATACATGGATTTGGGCCTGTGTCTGTGGGAGTTTGTGCATTCTCCCTGTGCTTGCGTGGGTTTTCTCCGGGCGCTCCAGTTTCCTCCCACATCCTAAAGATGTGCTCTTAGGCTAATTGGCAAAACAAATTCTCCCTAAATCGTCTCAAATTTGGTTTTTAATCCATAGATCTATAAACATAGACAGGGATCGCGGGTAAAGGTGGGAACATTGAGGTGGTGGCGCGGGCTTGTTGGACCGAAGGGCCTGTTTCCTGTGCTATTTTGTTCTTTGTTCTTTGTTTATTTGGTAGCACAAGCCACTAGATTTCGGAGCGCTGTCCCTTCATCAGGTAACTCATGAGGACAGCCTCAACCAGAATCTTGGATTCATGTCACACTATCTATAATCCACACAATTTGCCTGGGTTTGCAAAATCTCACTAACTGTCCTGGCTGGAGACAATACACATCTCTTTAACCCGTGCTTACCTGACTCTCCGCTCACATTGTCTGAACTTTTAAGACTTGATTACCCATAAAGATTCGTATTTCCAACCATTATTTTGTAAATTACATTTGTGTCTTTAGATGATCTGTTTGTGAACTGAAATCCCGCTCAGCTGATGAAGGAGCAGTGCTCCATAAGCAAGTGACTTGTGCTACTAAATAAACCTGCTGGTATTGTAAGGCTTCTTACGAAGTGACTTAGTCAGGGATTTTACTGTTAGAATAGACTTACAGAATCCCTATAATGCAGAAAACACCATTCAGCCCATCGAGCGCGCATCAACTCTCCGAAAGAGTACACAATGCACCTGCCCTAACCCTGTATCCCCACGTCATTGATCATGACTAATCCATCTAACCTGAACATCTTTGGAGTATGAGAGGAAAGCAGAGCACCCAGAGGAAACCCACAGAGACACGGGGAGAATGTACAAATTCTAAAAAGACAGCGACCCAAGCCAGGAATCAAACCTGGGTCCCTGGTGCTGTGAGGCAGCAGTGCTAACCACCGTGCCACAATCCCACCCCGTTAGAGTTATATCAAGTTGACAGCCCAAAAGCAGAGCATTTGGCTCGACTGGTCTGTCATGGTATTTATGCTCCACACATACCTCCTCCCACCCTGATCACCTACAGGCAAATGTTACTGATCATAGCTTAAATTTCCAGTACCTGAGCAGTCAGGGCAAGTATCTGAATGTTTGTCTTCTCTCTCTGAGTGATCTGCTGCCTCTGGTATAGAATAGGGAAGCAGATCACGAACACACTGTAGTTTCGTAATACCTCAGCACTGTTTCATCCTGTTGCTGTGGCATTAAGAAATTTCCCGGCTGCCTATTTACAAAAGTGAAATTCTGCTCTGAAATATCTTGAGTCTTGTTAATCATCTGGCTTGTTCTGTGTTGTGCAAGTTGATAGTCATTACAAGACACATTTCCCATGGAGAATTAGATATAGAAATTAGAAACAGAATCCCTATGGTGCAGGAGGCCATTCAGCCCATCGAGTCTGCATTGACAATGATCCCACCCAGGTCCTATCCCTGTGACTCCACATATTTACAACAAATCCCACTAACCTACGCATCCCAGGGCACCAAGGGGCATATCAGCATGGCCAATCTACCTAACCTGCACATCTTTGGACTGTGGAAGAAAACCAGAGCATTCAGAGGAAACCCACACAGACACACGGACAATGACCCAAGCCAGGGATTGAATCCAGCTCGCTGGTGCTGTGAGGCAGCTGTGCTAACCTCTGCGCCACCGTGCCACCCATAATTAACTAAATCAATTTTCTATTGTTTCACATTTTCTGTTCTTTCTATTCCTTCAGTTTGTAGACTGGACCAGATCCTAGACTTACTTGATCCAGTAATATTATGTTTATTATAATCTCTACAGAGAAGCATCCCAAAGGATCACATAACAAGAATTTATGTTTTTAGACATTTACAGTTACAAACTAAAGCCAATATTGATCGAACATTACTTAGTCGGCAATTGATGCACTAAACTGCAGGAAAGAGCTTTCCCTTTCTGAATCTGATTGAAATCTCAGGCCATGTTACACCTCGTTCCTTGCAGAATTGTAGGACTTACAGGATCCCATCTTCCAAATGCTCGCCTTTCTCTTTATTTTGCAGAACATAATTTTCTTCACTTGACTTAGAATCTCCCAAACTGATTTGCAGTAATAAGGTCAACCCTGGTGAATCTTTCTCCCGCCCAAGTCAGGCTGAATCTTCCAGTGTCATTAAATCTCCACAGTTCCAAAGGAAATAGGAATAGCATCCTGCCCGGCAGCTAACAGAAAACAAATTTTGTTCTCCTCTTCACAGCAGTTCTTGTATTTCTCTCTCTCTCTCTTGCTGTCTAAAGTGCCGGAGTCAATAATTCTGACCATAGTAGAGCTAGCCACCTTTTCCTCTGTCTCCAGGAGTTAACGAATGGTGCCTTGCTTTCAATGAGGCTCGACCTGGGCCCTTACTCCCATCACAACAACATCACATGGGTTCACTGTCACATAGACCAGCAAGAAGTCAATGGCTCTCCCCATTACGGGCATTCAGCCTCTGATCTTCGGGTAAGCGTTCTCCAAAGTGGCCTTCATGACACACAACAATGCAGAGTTGCTGAGCAGAGACCGATAGCCAAGTTCTGCATAAATGAAGTCGGCCTGGATCGGGATCTTGCGTTCGTGTCACACTACCTGGAATCCCCATGACTTGTCAGGACTGGCAAAACCTCACTAACTGTCCTGACTGGAGACAATACACATCTTTTTAACCTTTCCTTTTCCTTCTCTCCACTCACATCTAAGATTACCTGTAAAGACTCGCATTTCAATCATTATTTTGTAAAATGAGTTTGTGTCTTTATATGGCCTATTTGTGAACCCAATCCTCCACTCACCCGATGAAGGGACAACATTCCAAAAGCTTGTGGCTTTTGCTACCAAATAAACCTGTTGGATTTAACCTGGTGTTGTGAGACTTTTCACTGTGTTTACCCAGTCCAGTGCTGGCAAGTCCACATCATTTATGTGGTAAGAAGTTTAAAATTCTAACTGCCATCTGGGTAGAGAAGTTCCTTTTCATTTCCTAATCTGGTTTTCAACTTCCTCACTATGGAAGTATTTTCTCCATGTCTACACCACAATCTGAAAGATACCTTTCAAGCTGCTTCTTCATTTCACGGGCAAAAAGAGCCAATCCTTCCCAGAAATGTTGAACATTTATGGTAATGAGGGAGGCTGTTCAGCCCATCATGTCTGTTGCAGTAAGAAAAGGAGATCCAACCTAACCCCACATCATAACTCTTGCTCTGTAGGTGTGTCGAACGCATATATAAGTGCTTTTTCAATGTGCAACAGGAAATCTCACAACACCAGGTTAAAGTCCAACAGGTTTATCTGGTAGCACAAGCTTTCGGAGCATTGCCCCTTCATCAGTTGAGTGTAGGATTGGGTTCAGAAACAAAGCATATGTAGTCACAGACTCAATTTACAAGATAATTGTCAGAATGCGAGTCTTAATGGATAATTCGTTACAGATGCAGAGGGGGTGAGTGAAGAGAGGGTTAAGTGCAGTTTAAAGAGATGTGTATTGTCTCCAGCCAGGACAGTTAGTGAGATTTTGCAACCCAGGCAACCCTGTAGGGGTAACAGATAGTGTGACATGAACCCAAGATCCTGCTTAGGGTCGTCTTCATGGTGAGGAATTTGGCTATCAGTTTCTGCTCAGCGATTCTGCGTTGCCGTGTATCTTGAAGGCCACCTTGAGGAATGCTTACCTGAAGATTGGAGACTGAATGCCCTTGACTGCTGGAGTCTTCCCCAACAGGCTGTGAATGAAGAAAATGAGGGACCCAGATGTGCAAACATAGAACCCTTACATGCAAAGGGAGACCATTTGGCCCATCGAGCCTGCACTGACAACAATCCCATCCAGGCCCCTTAACCCCAAGTATTTGCCCTGCTAATCCCCCTGACATGAAGTAGCAATTTGGCACAGCCAAACCCGTACATCTTTGGACTGTGGGAGGAAACTGAAGCATCCAAAGGAAACCCACACAGATACGGGGAGAATGCGCAAATTCTACACAGACAGTCACCCGAGGTCGGAATTGAACCCAGGTCTCTGACGCTGCAGCAGCATTAACGACTGTACCACACAGTATTCCTGCCTTTGCCACCATTTCTGGCAGAGAGTTCCAGATCTCCACCACCTTGATTCTCCCCTAATTCTTCTACCAATTACTTTAAATCTATGGTCCTGGTTACCGGCCTTGCTGCCAAGGCTGTTGTATTCATCCTGCACATCCTATCCAGGTCCCTCACTTTCTTTGTTCATGACCATTAAATCCCCCACCCCCAGTGCACCCCTCAAACAAAACAACTCCAGCTAATCCAGTCTTTCCCCATGCTTCATGTTTTCCATTCACACTAACATGGACAGGCTGGATCTGTACATTTGGAGTTGAGAAGAATAAGAGATAATCTTATTAAAACAGAGAATTCTGCAGAGTAGATGCTGGGAGAATGTTCCCCCTTGTGGGAGAGACAAGGACTAGGAGACACAGCTTCAACATAAGAGGTCTCCCATTTCAGATGGAGATGCGTAGAAGCAGAGTTGTAGTGGTATTATCACTGGACTAGTCATCCAGAGACTCAGGATACATGAGAATCCAGGTTCAAATCCCACCACGGCTCATGGTGAAATATGAATTCATTAAAAATCTGCAATCAAAATGATGTCCATGAACCCATTGTTGTAAAAACCCATCTAATTCACACATGTCCCTTTAGGGAAAGAAATCTGCTGTCCTTACCTGGCCTGGCCTACATGTGACTCCAAAGCCACAGCAATGTGGTTAACTCTCAGCTATCCCCTCAAGGATGTGTAATAAATGGTGTAGCCAACATCCCCTGAGCAAATTTTAAAAATGGAGGAGAAATGCTCTTCCCCAGAAGGCATTGAGGGCAGGATTATTGAATACGTTTAAATAGATTCTTAACTAACAAGTCAGTCAAAAATTACAGGCAGGGAACATAGAACATAGAACATAGAACATTACAGCACAGAACAGGCCCTTCGGCCTTCGATGTTGTGCCGACCAAAATAAAAAGCAATGCCCCTCCAAACTAAACCATTCCCTTCTCTTCCATATACTTATCAATTAACCTCTTAAACGCCACCAAACTTGGCGCATCTACAACAGCTGCAGGCAGGGCATTCCACTCCCTAATCACTCTTTGAGTAAAGAACCTACCTCTGATATCCGTCCTATAACTCATACCCCTTAATTTAAAGCTGTGTCCCCTCGTGCTAGCTTTCTCCATCCTAGGAAAAAGGCTATCACTGTCCACCCTATCTAAACCTCTAATCATCTTATATGCTTCAATAAGATCCCCTCTTAGCCGCCTCCTTTCTAACGAAAACAACCTCAAATCCTTCAACCTCTCTTCATAGGACCTGCCCTCCATACCAGGCAACATCCTGGTAAACCTCCTCTGTACCCTCTCCAATGCCTCCACATCTTTCTTATAATGTGGGGACCAGAACTGCACACAATACTCCAAGTGCGGCCGCACTAGAGTTTTGTACAGTTGCAACATGATGCTGCGGCTCCTAAATTCAATCCCCCTACCAATAAAAGCTAAGACTCCATATGCCTTCTTAACAACTTTATCCACTTGACTGCCTACTTTCAGGGATCTATTGACACATACACCAAGATCCTTCTGTTCCTCAACACTATTAAGAGCCCTACCATTAGCCCTATACTCTACACATTTATTGTTCCTGCCAAAGTGCATTACCTCACACTTTTCCACATTAAACTCCAGGAAGTGACATTGAAGTCACAATCAGATCAATCATGGTATTATTGAATGGCAGATCAGAGTTTGAGGAACCAGATAACCTATTCCTGCTTCTGATTTGCATGTTTATAACATCCCATCTGGAGATGGTTACAACCTCTCTATTAGCAATCTATTTTACTTGGGGTCATCGAGTTTTACGACATAAAAAGAGGCCCTTCAGCCCATCGTGTCTGTGCTGGCCATCAACAACCTATCTATTTGAATCCCATTTTCTATATCATTGTATGTTATGATGTTTCAAGTACTCATTTCAATGTTGTGAGGGTTCTTGCCTCCACCACCCTTTCAGGCAGTGAGTTCCAGATTCCCACCACCCACTGGCTGAAAGTTTTTTCCTCAAATTCCCTCTGAATCTCTTGCCCCTTACATCCTGGTTATTGACACTCAACTAAGAAGGAAAGTGTTTCCCTATCTTTCCCAATCAATCACGGATTGCCTGTTGGGTTTGGTTTAGCTTAGGTGGCTGGTTACTGACGCAGAGTGCTACCAGCAGCGTGGGTTCAATTCCTGTGCTGGTTGAATTTATTCATAAAGATCCCACCTTCTCAACTTTGCCTGAGGTGTGGTGAGCCACAAATTGAATCACCACCAGTTGGCTCCCCCTCTCAAAAGCAGGGGGCAGACAATGGGTCTGTGACAGCTTTACCTTGATGTCTATTATTATTTTGTTTACCTCAATCAGGTCCCCCCCCTTCTCTGCTCTGAACGAAACATCTCCAGTCAAATCAATCTCTCTTCATAGCTGAAATGTTCCAGCCCAGGCAATATCCTGGTGAATCTCCTCTGCACCCTCTCTAGTGTAGTCACATCCTTCCTATAGTGTGGCGACCAGAACTGAACACAGTCCCCCATTATTTGTGTCTTGTGCTGGTTGGGAGAATTTGTATGTCAATGTTTTTGTGCCCATCCCAGGGACTGAGATTATAGTTTAGGCTGACAGTACCAGTGTGCTAGCAAAGGAGTGCTACTCTGTCAGAAGCGCTATCTTTTGAATCCGTTCTCAGCATTTGATCCTCTAATATGAACTGCCAAGAGATGAACAGTTTGCTTTGAGTCAGGAGATTTGGGGGTTCCAGACCAATTACAGGACTGAGAGGAAAACAGAAAATGCTGGAAAACCTCAGCAGGTCTGACAGTATCTTGGACAGAGTAAGAAGTCCCAGAACACCGGGTTAAAATCCAACAGGTTTACTTGGTAGTAAAACCCACAAGCTTTTGGAACACTGATCCTTCACCAGATGAGTGAAGAGTTCTCCACCCTCCTGACAGAACTCTCCACTCACCTGACGAAGAAACAGCGTTCTGAAAGCTTGTGGGTTTTACTACCAAATAAACCTGTTGGACTTTAACCTGGTGTTGTAAGACTTCTTACTGTGTTTACCCCAGTCCAATGCTGGCATCTTCATATCAGTATCTGTGGAGACAGAATAGTTTTGAGTCTGGATGACCCTTTGTCAGAGCTGCAGATGAAAGGTCATCCTGGCTCGAAACATTTGCTCAATTCTCTCTCCAGAGTTGCCGCCAAATTGCTGAGATTTTCCAGCACTTTCCGCTTTTGTTTCAAATTCCAGAATCCTCGGTATTTTGCTTTTATTTCAGGACCGAGGGAGTGCTGCACTGTCAGAGTTGCTGGTCTTTCAGATGATGTGAAATATCCCACGGCACATAAAGAGAACAAGGGAACTCATCCCAGTGTCTGGGCCTTCAATCAACATAGAAAGATAAAACTTATCTTGTCTTCATCTTACTGCGGTTTGTGGGATGTTGCCGAGTGCAAATTGCCTGCTGCAATTCCTGCATCACAACAGTGACTACACTTCAAAAAGTACCTCATTGGCTGGAAAGTAGCTTGACACTTCCTGCGGTCATGAAAGGAACTATATAAATGCAATGTCTTTGCAACTCACCCCATTGCATAGAATCATAGAATCCCTGCAATGCAGAAGGAGGCCATTTGGCTCATCGATCCTGCACCAGCAACAATTCCAAGCAGATTCTATCCTATTCCCAATATACCGTATATTTACCTTTTTAATCTCCCTGACAGTAAAGGACAATTTACCACGGCCAGTCAACCTAACCCAAACATCTTTGGACTATGGGAGGAAACTGGAGCACCTGGAGGAAACCCACGCAGTCACGGAGAGAATGTGCAAATGACCCACGACTGGAATTGAAGCCTGGTGCTGTGAGGCAACCGTGCTAACCACTGTTTCACCATGCTGCCCCTGAGTATTTGTGAGAGTTTGTTGTGCGCCATTTCTATAATCAACGGTGATCTATTCTGCAGATACATTTTTGATTTGAAGTGCATGAACAATTTTAAGAGAAGATTTGGAAGAATTGTGATTTCCGATAACCCACAACTGGATGAAGGGATTTGGAAATGTGCAGTGTACATGTGTATGGAAGATTCCATCGTCATCAATGTCGTCATCTCTCTCTCTCTCTGTGTTCCAGCTGAATGAGTCTTTGTTGCAAAGAATCACTGGCTGAGGACAGTCATATTGAAACTGACCCAGAAACTGACCAGGAGAGAGAGGGAGATAGAGAGAGAGGCTGACTACCTTTTCAGTATCTCCAGCCCCCGGAGCACTGCCTTGACAGTGAGTAAGCATCTAACTGCAGAAAATTAAATGTTGCTAAATTTATATATCCCCCTCGCCCAGCTCTGTCAAATGGAGACTCTCACTGGGAAGGAGACAGCTACACCATCCTAGATTTACAGTGAAGGTGAAGGGAAAGAAAAAAGATCAATGATATTGTGTGTCTGGGGTGTGAAACTCAGGGTCCAGACCAGAAAAGTCGCTCCCTTTTTCAGACAACACTCCCTATCCCAATCAATCAGTCAGCAATGGTCGTGTTCCCACTTGACCTGTCAACTCTAATCGCCCAGACATTAGCCAGATGTCAGATCCTGACTTTGTAAAATGACCCCAAGGGGCTGAGTTACTTCTTGACCTTTGAGCATCACCAAATCACAAAGTAACACTCCAGTGCAGTACTGAGGGAGTGTGGCACAGTCGGAGGGTTCAATCTTTTATATCTAATGTTAAAATGAGGACTTGTCTGCCTGACCGGGTGTGTGGAAGAGATTCTGTGGCACTATTTTATCATAGAACCCCTACAGTGCAGAAGGTGGTCATTTGTCCCAGTGAGCCTGCACCAATTCTCCGACACAGTATCTTACCCAATCCCTCACCCCGGCCTGATCTCCATAACCCCACACATTTATCATGGATAATCCATTTAACCTACACATTTTTTGGACACTAAAGGGCAATTTAGTACGGCCAATCCACCTATCCTGCACGTCTGTGGAGTGTGGGAGGAAACCGGAGCACCCAGGGAAAACCACATAGAGATTGGGAGAAAATGCTAACTCCACACAGAGAGTGGCCAAGGCTGGAATTAAACCCGGGTCCCTGACAGCAGCACTAACCACTGTGCTAAATAGTGGGGAATTCCAGCTAGTGTCCTAGCCTCAATTAACATTACAAAAATAGATGATGATCATTATCACATTATTGCTGTGAAAAATTGCCTGCCAAGTTTCTTGCATAATTAACAATGACTATGCCTCAAAAGAACTTCATTGGGTTTAAAGAGCTCAGTGGTATTTGGTGATTGGGAAAATTCTAGATAAATGCACATGGTTAAATGATCCAGGCAGACACTCCCAGCTTATTATTAAAGGAATTCAATGACTTCTCCCTCCCCACGTCTAATCCTGCTGTCTGCCTATTGATTTTTTTCTGGCACAATCCTATTTCTCATCCAGAAGTTATCCTTTTAGCAACAATATCAGAGAACAGTAAAGCTCCCTCTACACTATCTCTATCAAACACTCCCAGGACAGGTACAGCACAGATTAGATACAGAGTAAAGCTCCCTCTACACTATCTCTATCAAACATTCCCAGGACAGGTACAGCACAGATTAGATACAGAGTAAAGCTCCCTCTACATTGTCCTCATCAAACACTTCCAGGACAGGTACAGCACAGGATTAGATACAGAGTAAAGCCCCCTCTACACTGCACTCATCAAACACTCCCAGGACAGGTACAGCACAGGGTTAGATACAGAGTAAAGCTCCCTCTACACTGTCCCCCATCAAACACTCCCAGGACAGGTACAGCATGGGGTTAGATACAGAGTAAAGCTCCCTCTACACTGTCCTCATCAAACACTCCCAGGACAGTACAGCACGGGATTAGATACAGAGTAAAGCTCCCTCTACATTGTCTCCTATCAAACACTCACAGGATAGGTACAGCATGGGGTTAGATATAGAGTAGAGCTCCCTCTACACTGTCCCCATCAAACACTGATGTAGAGGTGCCGGCGTTGGACTGGGGTAAACACAGTAAGAGGTCTGACAACATCAGTATTAAATCCAATCGATTTATTTGATAGTAAACTCACAAACCTTCACGACACATGACAGCGCAGAGTCGCTGAGCAGAGACTGATAGTCAAGTTCCACACACATGAGGACGGTCTTAACAGGGATCTAGGCTTCATGTCACACTACCTGTAACCCCCATGACTTACCTGGGTTAGCAAAAAACCTCGCTTACTGTGCTGTCTGGAGAAAATACACAACTCTCTAACCTGTGCTCAGTGCTCCTTCCATTTACCGTGTTAGCCACTTTAACACTTGAATAGCAGGTTAGGTGTAAGGATTCGCATTTTAATCAGCAATCTGTAAATTGTCTGTGCTGATATGTGTGCTATTGCAGACCAGAACACCTCATTCGCCTGAAGAAGGCTGTAAAGCCGAAAACTTGCGAGTTTACTATTAAATAACTTGGTTGGATTTAAAACTAATGTTGTCAGACCTCTTACTGTCCCCCCATCAAACACTCCCAGGACAGGTACAGCATGGGGTTAGATACAGAGTAAAGCTCCCTCTACACTGTCCCCATCAAACACTCCCAGGACAGGTACAGCATGGGGTTAGATACAGAGTACAGCTCCCTCTACACCGTCCCCCATCAAACACTCCAAGGACAAGTATAACACGGGGTTAACTGAAGAGCAATGTGCTAACAATGTTACTTTTCTTTGATGTGGAACAATAATTGGCTAATACCGCCCTGGTTTACACAACAAAAAACAAAATTGAGTTACTCTTTATTGGTATGAGTTTCGACTGGTGCATGCCCATTACATGGTGTTTCTGCAAGATATCAACTTCAGATTTCCAGCCTTTGCAGTACTTTGCTCTTGTGATGTCGTTGTAAAAATATCTTTGTGATGTTCTGAGAGTCACGATATAAGTTTTTCATACAGCACCGACGAAAAGATGCTTTTTATTCATTTGTGGGACATGGGCATCGCTGGCTGGTCAGCATTTATTGTTCATCCCTAGTTGCCCAAGGGCAGTTGAGAGTCAACCACATTGCTATGGTTCTGGAGTCACGCGTAGGCCAGACCAGGTAAGGACAGCAGATTTGCTTCCCCAAAGGACATTAGTGAGCAAGATGGGTTTTTCCAACAGTTGACCATGGTTTCACGGTCATCAGTAGAATCTCATTTCCAGATATCTTTTATTGAATTCAAATGTCACCATCTGCCATGGTGGGATTCAAATCTAAGTCCCCAGAACATTAACTGAGTTTCTGGATTATTCATTTAGCGATAGCACCACTAAGTCATCGCCCCCTCTTAACATCAATTCATTCCTCTTGTAAATCCCAATCCCTTTGCTACCTCTGTTCTTTTCACTCTGCCAGCGAGGGTTGTAGTGCTGAGTTCCCATTCGAATCAGTGACCTGCCAGTGACAATAACTTGGGATGCTCTCCTTCCTCATGGGCTTGTGGTTTTGGGAAGAATGGGGAACTCGCAGAAGGTGCCTGCAAATCAGCCCTTATTGTATCAGCTGTGGCCTTACACAAACTGGCTCATCCGGTTTTAACCCACATTCTCTCAGGGTGTGGCTGTCAGAAGGTTGGTATGTTTATTGCAGGAATAATGTGCAGATGCCAGCCTTTCAGAAGAACATAAGAACTCGGAGCAGGAGTAGACCATTTGGCTCCACGAGCCTGCTTCTCTAATAAATAAGATCATGGCTGATCTTTTCATGGACTCAGCTCCACTTATCCCACAACTCACCATAACCTTTAACTCCTTTACTGTTCAAAAATGTATCAATCATTGCCTTAAAAACATTCGATGAGGTAGCTTCAACTGCTATCCCTCTATTCCTTCCCTATTCATTTACCCATCCAGATGCTTCTTAAATGTTGCTAATGTACCTGCTTCCACCACCTCCTCTGGCAGTGTATTCCAGGCACTCTCTGTGTGAAAAACTCCCCCTGCACACACATCACCCTTAAAATTCCCCCCTCTCACCTTGACCCTGTGACCCCTTATAATTGATTTTTCCACCCTGGGAAAAAGCCTCTGACTCTCCACCCTGTCTCTGCCTCTCATAATTTTGTAAACCTCCACCAGCTCCCCCCTCAGCCTCGGTCTTTCCATGAAAACAATCTTGGTTTATTCAACCTCTTAACACCCTCCAGGCCAAGTACCATCCTGGCGAATCTTCTTTGCACTCTCCCAAAAGCTTCCACATCCTTCTGGTAATGTGGTGACCAGAACTGCAGGCAATACTCCAAACGCGGCCTAACCAAAGTTTTATGTAGTTGCAAAATGAAACCATCAACCATCCAAGCCACGCAATTTAAAGTTTGTGTTCTCTTTTCTTTCCAGTGCTGCTGGGATAATTGTGCAAAGGGTGACAAACCATGGAAGACACTGGCGATTTGCTTTCCTATTTACACGCTGTCTGCCCTCAGAAATTTGTAAATAATTACCCTAAGATTCCCCTTCCTAATGTGCTGCCATTCATTAAATACTCTCTCATCTTGCTTTTTCTTCTGAAGTGCATCACCTCCCATGTATCAGGGTTTATCACCATCTGCCACTGCTGTGTCCATCTAACCAGCCCACCCATATCCTCCTGTAACCTACAACCATCTTCTTCACTATTAACCACTCTGTCAACCTTGGTGTCATCTGCATGTTTGCTTAATGTTCCCCCCACATTTTCATCCAAATTATTCATGAAGATAAAAAGTAATAAGGGTCCAAGAACTGAACTTTGGGGTATGCCATGCAACATGAGATCATCCAGAATCCCACTGCCTATATCCTAATCCACATCAAGTTTCATTTGCCCACCATCCCCTCTGTTCGCCAGCATTCACTGACTTCTTGTTAAGCAATGCCTCAGTTTTAAAGTTCTAACCCTTGGTTTCTAATCCCTGCCAAACCCCAGGATGCTCCGAGATCTCTGCATCCCTCCATTTCCGACCTTTTGCACCAGCCTGATTTTAATCACAGTGGCTCCGCTTTTGACTCTCTGGAATTCCCTCCCTAAAAGGCGTGGCACAATGGTTAACACTGCTGCTTCACAGCACCAGGGACCTGGGTTTGATTCCCGGCTTGGGTCATTGTCTGTGTGGAGTCTGCACATTCTCCCTGTGTCTGCATGAGTTTCCTCCGGGTGCTCTGGTTTCCTTCCACAGTCTGAAAAATGTGCTGTTTAGGTGCATTGGTTATGCTGAATTCTCCCTCAATGTACCCAAACAGGTGCTGGAATGTGGCAACTAGGGGATCTTCACAATAACTTCATTGCAGTGTTTATGTAAGCCTACTTACGACTAATAAATAAACTGTAACTTTTAAACCTCTGTGTCTCCATACTTCTCCGTCCTGCACACTACCCCCTGAAAACCTATCCTTTGATCAAGTATACTTGTCCTATTATCTCCTAATATAGTTCAGTATCAATGTGAGTATGTAAAATGTCAATTCTGGTATCAGTCAAAGAAGAGTACAGTTAAAAGTTTCACAACACCAGGTTAAAGTCCAACAGGTTTATTTGGTATCAGGAGCTTCCAGAGTACTGCTCCTTCATCACTCACTCATCACGCTTTCAAAGATCGTGATTCCAAATAAACCCATTGGACTGTAACCAGATATTGTGAGTCTTCTTACTGTGCCCATCCCTGTCCAAAGCTGGCATCTCCATATCAGAGAACGGTACAGCACAGGAACACGATCTTTGACCCGCCAAGCCTGTGCCAACACATGATGCCTTTTTGCCCCTACGCAGTCCCAATTCCTCTATTTCCTATCTGACAATGCGATGTTTTGTTATATTTCAGGGACTACATTTATTGAGCAGTTGTTGCCATTGCTGGAAGATATTCAGAAATCCGACGCACTATTTATATTCTATTGTAGAATTCCATTGGTCTCACTGCTAAGGAGTGGCCATTTGACCCATCTGTACTGGTATTTATACTCAACCCGTCTCCTGCCTTTCTGTATCTTGGCCTTTCCACACACTTTTTTACTCCCTTTTCTGTCTTGTTCGTCCATGTTCTAATTTCCTTTTGAAAACATTTAAGCTACTTCCCTCTATCATTTCCTGTGGTAGGGATTTTCACATTCTACCTACTCCCCAAGTAAAGAAATTTCTTCTTTAACTCTCTATTGAATCTACTAGTGGCTATTATTATTTTAGGGAGGTCTCAATGGGGTTAATGCCCCTGCCTCTGAGCCAGAAGCTCCGGGGTTCGAGTCCCGCCCCAGGATATGGTGGCCATGGAAGGTGGGTTCATGATGCACCCAACCAGCTTGAGCATCCAATTGCAAATCCTTCCAGTGGCTGGCGGTAAAAGCAGAAGCGATTCCTGGTCAGCTGTGTGGTGGATAGAAAGTTGGAGCCTCTTCCATCACTGTCCACAGACCCCGTGTACACGAAAAAAAGATCTATGTTGCTGTAATGACTTCAATCAGGCCGTTGAGATGGACCTATTGGAATATGAACTCTCTGATTAAGGACCCAATTAATGGGCCAATCAGGAAGTCTTTGCCTTGTATTTAACCAGGCATGTCAGTTCCTCTGGAGGTGGACTGCTGTTAGAGTTTGTAAATAAAGAGATTTTGGTGAAAGGCCTTTTGTTTCTGAAGACTTATTATAGTTGCCACAGCAACTTAGGCTTCCTGAGTCAAAGTCAGTGTTAAACCATCCACTGCCATCTTCTATTTCTGGTCTGTGGTTTTAGAATCACATCCCCACCCCACAATTGGAAACATTCCACACCTACCCTGTCCCCACTTGTTCATCTATCACAAGCTTCTTAAAATGTTGAACCTGTTGCATCTTTCCCTATAATGTCTCAATTCTGATGCCAGTCAAGGAACAGTACAGCACAGGAACAGGCCCTTAGGCCCATCAAGCCTAGACCAGTACATGATATCTTTCTAAACCCAAAGCTTTTTTGCCTATTTCTTACCTATTCATGCATCTGTCATGATGCCTCTTAAACGTTGCTATCGTATCTGCTTCTACCACCTCCTCTGGCAGTGAGTTCCAGTCACTTACCACTCTCTGTGTAAAAAAAACTTGCCTCTCAACTCTCCTCTAAAACTTTAACAACAAAATTTGTGAATGGTATTAAAATAGGAAATGGGAAAGCAGGCAGAATGATTTTACAGACATAGATAGGCCAGGAGAATGGGCCAAGATTTGGCAGCTGGGGTGTAATGTGGCTGAAAAAGGGAAGCAGAGAAACAAGACAGTGATTCCAGAGCCTGATTTTAACTCTATTAATGGATTTCTGAATGTCTATTCATACGGGACACACATTCTCGCTGTTAATCCACATTCAGAACTTTACCCTCCCTTAAAGCAAAAGTGAATGAGAAAAAAGAGAAAATGAGGGAAGGAGGCAGTGAGAGGAATGGATGGGGGAGGGGAGGATGGAGATGAGGGAGCGAATGAGAAGAAAAGGGGGATAAGGAGTGTGGGGATGAGGAGGGAGGGAGAAGAGAGGGACGGAATGAGGAAGGAAGGAGGGGATGCAGAGAGAGGAAGAGGAAACAGGAAGGGGATGGGGGATGAAGAGGGAGGGAGGGGATGAGGTGCATGGGAGGAAGAAGAGAGGGAGAGGATGAGGAACAAGGGAATGAGGAGGGAGAGAGGGAATGAGGAAAGAGGGAGGGGATGAGGACGGAAGGGCTGAGGAGGGAGGGAGAAGAAAAGGAGGGGATGAAGGGATATGGAGGAAGGGAGGGGATGAAAAGGAGGGGATGAGAGGATGCAGAGGGAGGAGATGAGGGAATGAGGAGGGAGGGAGGGGATGAGGAGGGAAAGATGCAAATATATTCAGTACCACAGCTTTCCTGCTGGTGGTGCTGTTGAACCATGGGACATTAGTGTGCTCAGGGGTGCTATCTATTGTCGGGCACTGGTACTGCAGCTCAGTGTTGGCAGGGGAGAACAGAGTCCAAACAGGAATTTTTAAATGTTAAAGAGTTATTGAGCTGCTGAACACAAAGACCCTGTGACTCACTGGCTTAGTTTCAGCTCAACACTGAAGGAGTTCAAGAAATGAGAAATCTAACTACCAGGAAACTGAATTGTAACAAATCTCCTGTCAATATTCCCTTTCTCCTGATAGACCAATGGAGAAATTATGATTAGAATCCTACTGAGTCCACAACTCAACCTCCCGTCTTGCCACTCCATCTGCCACTGTTCTAGTGGGATATTTCTGATGGACAGTCTGGGAATACCTGCTGCTTCCTTAAAAAGTCCTGTGGGCCAATTCCACAATGAGGCAGTGTGATATCCAGTCCCTGTCCTCCTCTGCACTGGAGGGATTCTATGATTCAATGGTTAACAAAGATACTTTGAGCAGGGAATTACCCCGGTGGCAGTCTCTTGTACCCTCTCCAAAGTTTTGAAAGCACCCATATTTGATGTTGCCTTCATAAGGACTCCCCACACCCCGGACATTCTCTCTTCCACCTTCTTCCGTCAAGAAAAGAGTACAAAAATCTGAGGTCACGTACCAATCAACTCAAGAACAGCTTCTTCTCTGCTGCTGTCACATTTTTGAATGGACCTACCTTATATTAAATTGATCTTTCTCTACACCCTAGCTATGACTGTAACACTACATTCTGTACTCTCTCATTTTCTTCTCTATGAACGGTATGCTTTGTCTGTATAGCGCACAAGAAAACAATACTTTTCACTGTATGTTATTCAAATCAAATCAAATCAAATATTATTGTAAGTATAGAAAGGGTATGAAATGATGATTAAAAGATGAGCTCCAAGTGAATTCAGCCTGTCCAAGCACCTGCTATCCCTTTTGTATCACATTACGCATATTCCACACCCCCTCCCGCCCCACCCACACATACAATTTCATATCCCCCAGCTGGTGAGTCTAGAACACAACCTCAGAAAAAGGGGCAGACCAGTTAGGATTTCAGAGGAATTGAGAAATTTTTTCAGTCAAAGTGTGGTGAATCAGAGAGTCATAGCATAGAAACAGGTGCATTGGCCCAGCTTGTCAGACAACCCAGTTTTTACCACGTAGCTAGTCCCAATTGCCCTCGTTTGGCCTATATCCCTCTACACCCATTGTACCCATGTAATTGTCTAAATGCTCTTTAAAAGACAAAATTGTACCTGCCTCTATCACTATCTCTGGCAGCTCGTTCCAGACACTTAGCCTCTGAGTGAAAAGATTGTCCCTCTGGACCCTTTTGTATCTCTCCTCTAATCTTAACTCTATGCCCTCTAGTTTTAGACTCCTTTACCTTATCTACGCCACTCATTGTTTTATAGACCTCTATAAGATCATCCCTCAGCCTCCTATGCTCCAGAGAGAAAGATCCCAGTCTCTTCAGCCTCCCCTTATAACTCAACCCATCAAGTGTCAATAGCATCATGGTAAATATTTTCTGCACTCTTTCTAGTTTAATAATCTTTGGGATTCTCTATTCCGGAGAGATGAGGAACTCAGTCAATGAGCATGGTCAAGGCAGAAATCAATTGATTTCTAGATATTACAGATATTAAAGAATACTAGAAGTGTGCAGGATAATGGCATTGAGGTGGATGATCAGCCATGATCTAGGAGCTTGGCAGAGCATGCTCGAGGGGCCGAATGGCCCACCCGTGCTTCTGTGTTCCTGTGTTTCACTGATATAATCTTCCAGTGAAGACAAACCAAGTACTTGTATACAATACCTTCCTCATCTGAACCCACTTCAGCCACGAGGCTGAAATACTTAGCTGCCTCTTTCTCCAATGGGTTGGATTCTCTGGGTTCAGAAGAAGTTAGGAGCTCCGTCTTGAATCTCAACTGCATCAGTAGCATCCTCCAGCCCTCCCCCAAGACACCATCAGAAAGATAGTGTAAGGCTCTCTGGATATCCATATCTTCTCTCAGTGATGTTTACCAGAAAGGGATCACTGAGGATCTGATTTGATTTATTATTGTCACATGTATTGGGATACAGTGAAATGTATTGTTTCTTGTGCATAAAAGTCTGTATGCTTTTATACAGACAAAGCATACTGTTCATTGGGAAGGAAAGGAGAGAGTGCAGAATGTAGTGTTATAGTCATAGCTAGGGTTAGAGCAAGATCAATTTAATGCAAGGTAGGTCCATTCAAAAGTCTGACAGCAACAGGGAAGAAGATGTTCTTGACTCGGTTGGTACATGACTTCAGGCTTTTGTATCATTTTCCCGACAGAAGGAGATGGAAGAGAGAATGTCCGGGAAGAATGGGGTCTTTGATTATGTTGGGCTGCTTTGCTGAGGCAGTGGGAAGTGTAGATGGAGTCAATGGATGGGAAGCTGGTTTGTGTGATGGACTGGATTACATTCATGATCTTTTATAGCTTCTTTCAGTCTTGGACACAGCAGGAGCTGTACCCAAGCTGTGATAGAACCTGAAAGAATGCTTTTTGTGGTTCATCTGTAAACATTGGTGAGAGTCAAAGCTGACATGCCAAAGAATAAAGAGAATAAAGATCAGTACAGCACAGGAACAGGCCCTTCAGCCCTCCAAGCCTGCATGGATCGTGATACCTGCCTAAACTAAAACTATACGCACTTACAGAGCCTCTGAACTTTCATTCACACCCTATTCATGTATCTGTCTAGCTGTCCCTTAAATGTCGCTATCGTTACTGCTCCCATCACTTCCCGAAGCAGCGTGTTCCAGACATTCACCATCCTCTGTGTAAAAAAACTTGCCTCGCACATCTCCTCTAAACTTTTCCCTGCACACCTTAAACCTACGTCCTTAAATATTTGACTTTTCTACCCTAGGAAAGAGCAGGTGAAGCCTTCATAGATAACCTTAACCAACATAGGCACTGGACCCCATGCTGTTGATGTTGCTGTGGGGGTTTCATTCACCAGTTGTCCAGTTAACTGAGCTAAAGTGATCGCGCAGTTATAGGTTTTGAGAATGAGGACCTCAATCCTCCAAGCAGCAGGTATAAGTGTGGAACAGCAACTTATAAACTAGCGCCTTCTAACTCTGCATCAGCAATTCTACGGAGTGTCTGCTAATTATTACTGCATTATTTTTGACTGAGTTCTGTTCTAAATTTTTAATCACTTTCATAATTCATGCTTTTAAAATATATTCTTTTGCATATGTATCAATCTGCTTTGAACCATATTTGGTGTTGTGATTTTGTAGGTTGTCTTGTCTTATATTCTTCATTTGAGTAGCATTGTGATAATCACCGTAAAACCCCAAGCCCATATTCAAGAAATAATCAAGCCTTCAGCATAGCAGAGTTATCAGAACATCTGGTTATTTATTAGTCTTTAAATTTGTTTAAAAGCAAAGGTAATACTTCCCTAACTGTCTCCATCATTCTTAATGTCTCCTCACTTTTCCAACACTCCCAATATTCCCCGTCTACCCAAAAAACATTTTAAATATGCAAATTTGTAGTGACACACTGGGACAGTAGTTAGCATTGGTACCTCACAGTTCCAGGGACACGGGTTCAATTCTGGCCTCGAGTGACTATCTGTGTGGAGTTTGCACATTCTCCCCATGTCTGCATGGGTTTCCTTCAGGTGCTCCATTTTCTCCCACACTTCAAAGCTGTGTAGATTAGGTAAATTGGCCATGCTAAATTAGCCCTTAGTGTTTCAAGATGTGTAGGTTTGGGGAAGTAGTGTGGTAAATATTTAAAGTTATTTATTTAAAGTTCATTTGTTAGTGTCACAAATCGGCTTATATTAACACTGCATTGAAGTTACTGTGAAAATTCCCTAGTTGCCATACTCCAGCATCGGTTGGGGTACACTGAACACTGAGCAAGGAAGGAAGGCGCTGGCTTAGTGGTATTATCTTTAGACTGTTAATCCAGAAACTCAGCTAATATTCTGGGGACCCAGGTTCGAATCCCACCATGGTAGATGGTAGAATTTGAATTCAATAAAAAAAAAATCTGGAATTAAGAATCTACTGATGCCTATGAAACTATTGTCGGAAAAACCCCATCTGGTTCGCTAATGTCCTTTTGGGAAGGAAATCTGCTGCCCATACTGGGTCTGGCCAACATGTGATTCCAGAGCCACAGCAATGTGATTGACTCTCAACTGCTGTCAAGCAATTTGAGATGGGTAATAAAAGCTGGCCCAGCCAGTGACGCCTAATGTCCCACGATTGAATTAAAAAAAGTTTTCAGTGGCTGTAACTCAAAAATACTTGTGTATTTGATTGGTTGTAAGGATTTGGAATCATCCAGTGATAATGAAAGGAGATGATTAAGGATAAATTTCTGTCTTTTGCAATTCTTTCAATTCTTTCACAATTGGCTCAATGGGGTAACACTATTTCCTCGGAGTTTGAAGATTTCAGTTCCAAGTCTCCTCCAGGAAGAGGACAAGGAATGTTGGTGTTCCAGTTTAGTGTTGAGGGAGAGCTGCACAGTTTTCTTTAGGATGAGGTAATGGGGTATTTACCAAAGTCCTGTCCTCTGCCTCTGGTGGATGCCAAATACCCATGGTGTTAGGATCATAGAATTCCCAAAATGCAGAAGATGCCATTCGGCCCGTTGAGTCCGCACCTACTCTCTGATAGAGTATCCTACCCACGCCCTCTCCCCCACCCTATCCTCACAACCCTGCATATTTCCCATAGTTAATGGTACCCAAAGGGGCAGTTTACCATGGCCAATCCACCTGACCCATAAATCCAGTTTCCTCCCACGCTCCGTAGTTGTGTGAGTTAGGTGGATTGGCCATGCTAAATTGCCCCTTAGTGTCAGGGGTTTAGGAGGGTAAGCATGTGGGGGTAACAGGGATAGGGCCTTAATAGGATTGTTGTTGGTGCAGATTCGATGGGCTGAATAGCCTCCTTCTGCACTGCAGAGTGTCTAGATTCCGTCTTTTGGTTGTGGGAGGAAACCAGAGCATTGAAGGAAACTCACACTGACATGAAGAGAACATGTAACTCTGCACAATCACCCAAGGTCAGAATTGAACCCAGGTCCCTGAGGCAGCAGGGCTAAATATTGTGCCACTGTGCCACCCTAATTTGAAGGAAGGTTTTCCCTGATGTCCCGTCCAATATTCATTCCTGAATCAACATTACAAAAATATAAATTATCGAGCCATTAACACAGTGATGTTTGTGCTATGCATAAATTAGTTATCACACATCCTACATTGCAACAGTTCAAGATTACTTCAGCGGCTGTAAAGCCATTAAGACACAGAAGCAGAATTAGGGCATTCGACCCATCGAGTCTGCTCCACCATTCAATCATGGCTGACATTATTCTCTTCCCCATTCTCCTGCCTTCTCCCCATAACCCCTGATCCCCTTATTGAGCAAGATCCTATCTATCTCTGTCTTAAAGATACTCAGTGACCTGGCCTCCACAGCCCTCTGTGCCAAAGAGTTCCACAAATTCACTACCCTCTGGCTGAAGAAATTCCTCCCCATCTCTGCTTTAAAGGAGCGGAAAGCCCTTTGAGATGGTCATGAAAGGAGCTATATAAATGAAAATCTTTCCTTTTGTTTCCTTTCGGTAAATGAGCAATTTACGGGAAATGATTTAGACTTGCTGAGTGGAGCTGTTTACAGCTTGGAACTTGTCTGGGTTCAAGTTATTGCCACAGTCTTTTTGCTTTTCCTGTCCATGTATAAGCAAGTGAAGAAACTTTGGGTTGTTGACCCTTCTGGCTCACACAAGAGGAATGGTGTCCTTCCAGCATCTTCTACAACCGTCGCAATGAATTCCCACTCAGGCCACATACTCACTAACCAAGGGAACAAGGGAGAAAACTCTTAATTCATGGCCAATTGCCACCTTAGTAAAGAAACTGATTCAGAACATTTCAAAACTAGGATATTGGAAGGGTAACAGAAATATTAATAGACTTTTTTTTGATTCATATTAGACTTAAGAAAAAGTAAATGTTCTTAGAACAGATTTAATATTTGCTTATTGGCAATGAATTTAATGTACACCTAGTCACATTTACACATTTACTAAATCACCACCCTACCAATTTTCTGGCACTCTGTGATTTTAATTTCATTTTATTAAGTTTAGCTATTTAGTCACACAGAACTAGAGTATTGCTGAAAGAGACATGTGAAAGTTTTTCATCTTGCACTCATCAGGACACTGTAAGAATATCAATAGAAGCGGGAAAAAAACCCCGACAATTTATACTATATGAAAGGAGAGTATTGATTGGTGGGCAAGTGGATTTTGCTCAGTTAAGGCATTGCCGTTGAGAATGCATTATCGACGGTGACAATTTAAACCTGGCAGCTTGGCCCTGATTGCTCACAGCATTTCCCTGCAGAGCTGCCACTTACTTTTCTTTTAGCTGAAACAGGTGCAATGTGTGTACCTGTTCTTTCTGTCTGCAAAGATCAGGGCCCCATACAATAACATATGTAGCTTCCAGACATACAAAAGCCCTTCACCTCGAGTCCGATGGACAATCTAAAATTAGTTAGCAGCATAATTCTTCACACATTGAGGATTATTTAGTAAGTGTTGTCCAATCATAGAATCACACCTAGGAGGTGCTCTAGGAGCTTAGCTGGCTGGGAGGCATGAGCAGAGGCCATTTAGCGGGCTTCCCGTTGGGTACCACGACCTCTGCATGTCTCCAGGCCCTAGATTTTGGGCAGCATCATCTCAAGACCAGAAATCAGTGCAGAACTAATTTAAATATTTATATTCATTTTAATCTTATCAGTGGTATGGTACTGAGGCTCTGGAATTTGTAATCTCCCCCACCCCCACCCCTCACTAGGAGTGTTTCACTCCAGTGGGGTTACCACAGTTCCTCACTAACAGGGAGCTGGTAGCCAGACCCTGTTGGGGTTGAGGGAGGCCATGGGGACCCTCCAAGAGGTCGGGATAAGGGGGGTGCCCCCTGGGTATTGCCAGCCCAGCAGTGCCAGCCTGGCCCCCTGGCACTGCCCAAGAGCCAAAGTGGAAAGGCCTACAGGGCATTGGGCAGTGCCAAGGGGTGGGATCAGAGTGGGGTCTTATTGGGGGCAAGGCCCATGGGGGAGATGGGTGGGGCGGGGACTCCTGCTGCCACTCAGCGGTTACGGGGGAGAGGCCGGTTATCAAGACTGGCCATAGGGATTTGGTTAGACGGTCAGTCTGTTGGGAGAGAGGATGGTGATGACGGGGTTCGGGGATGTGGTGGGCTGCCAGTTGGAGGAGTGTTGAATGTGTGATGGGGATGGCTGGGGGGTGTGGTTGAAAACCCAGGGCAGGGGTCACTGTTGGCAGGACCATAAGATCCTGCCATGTAAATGGCAGCAAGATATCAGCGTGTGTGTTGAATGTTGCGAGGACTGTTTGGGTACAGTCTGTACCTTACCGTTGTGTTGATGTGGAGATGCCAGCATTGGGCTGGGGTAAACAGAGTAAGAAGTCTCAAACACCAGGTTAAAATCCAACAGGTTTATTTGGTAGCAAACACCACTACCTTTTGGAGCACTGCCCCTTTGTCAGCTCCTGAAGAAGAGGCAGTCAGTGCTCTGGAAGTTAGTGGATTTTGATACCAAATAAACCTGTTGGACTTTGACCTGGTCTTGTGAGGATTCTTACTGTCCTTACCCACTCTGAACAGAGACTGGGACATGTTGTTTAATGATCTATCAGTCTGTGGGAAGCACAGTCTATATAGCAAGCATCCCACTGTCTCTGAAATTCATATATTACATTGGTGTGATACACACAGCGATTTATTTCATTGAAGGCGGCATCCTGCTAATGGTGAATATAACTCATTTCACATAAAAGAGCTAGCTTCACCTGTCATTCATGTCTCTTTCTTCAGCAATTATTACATTTAGATGTCACTCAGAGATTCAGCTGTGTTGTCAATGTGAGATTAAATCCAAAGCAAATAACAGAATTGCCTTTAAAGTGTTGTTAAGCATTTCACGATGGCACAGTGGTTAGCACTGCTGCCTCGCAGCTCCAGGCACTCAGGTTCCATTCCCAGCTTGGCTCACTGTCTGTGCAGAGTCTGTACATTCTCCACGTGTCTGCGTGGGTTTCCTCCGAGTGCTCTGGTTTCCTCCCATCGTCTGCTGGTTAAATGCATTGGTCGTGCTAAATCCTCCCTCAGTGAACCCAAACAGACGCTGGAGTGCGACAGCTAGGGGATTCTCACAGTAACTCCATTGCAGTGTTAATGTTAGCCTACTTGTGACACTAAGAAGTAAACAATAACTTTCCGAACTTTTTACTTAACACTTTTTTGTTTCTTTTCCAAAAGTGAAAACGCTGGAAATCTCAGCAGGTCTGGCAGCATCTGTAAGGAGAGAGAAGAGCTGACGTTTCAAGCCCAGATGACTCTTGGTCAAAGCTTCTTTCTTTTCTATTTCCACACTGTTGGTCAGGTGGTTTGTGTCTTTGCTGGGACAATCTTCTTCTGCTTTTTCCATGATATTAGGACAATAGTTTTTAAATGTGAGTACATTTACGTATCAACAATTCTACCCTTATTTGATAGAAACAGATAAGTAGTTTGAATATTTTATGAAATATTGGAGAACAGAGATGGACCATTTGACCAACTGCTCAATGCCAACCTTGAAGCCCACACACGCTGCCCTCATCTTACCCGATCAACATATCATTCCAGTCTTTTCTTCCTCACTTATTTACCCAGCTGCATCTTAAATATACCAATACTATTCACCTCGACCACTCCCCGTGGCAACGAGTTCCACATTCTCACCATATTCAGAGTTAAGATTTGGTTTGATCTGATTTATTATTGTCACATTATTAAACAATATCATTCGTAGAGAAGGAAAGGAGAGAGTGCAGAATATAGTGTTACAGTCATAGCTAGGGTGTAGAGGAAGGTCAACTTAGTGCGAGGTAGATCCATTCAAAAGTCTGATGACAGCAGGGAAGAAGCTGTTCTTGAGTCAGTTGGTATGTGACCTCAGAGTTTTCTATTTTTCCTGAGGGAAGATGTTGGAAGAGAGTATGCCCTGGCTGAGTGGGATCCTTATTTATGCTGGCTGCTTTTCTGAGGGATGGGGAGTGGCACAGTGGTTAGCACTGCTGCTTCACAGTGCCAGGGATGTGGGTTCGTTTCCCCACTTGGGTCACTGTCTGTGTGTAGTTTGCATGTTCTTCCCATCTCTGCATGGGTTTCCTGTAGATG
Source organism: Sphyrna mokarran (assembly GCA_024679065.1). NCBI lineage: Eukaryota > Metazoa > Chordata > Chondrichthyes > Carcharhiniformes > Carcharhinidae > Sphyrna > Sphyrna mokarran. Next base: position 4,262,618 of record JAGIQG010000023.1, on the reverse strand, counting down.
CTCCAGATTCTTCTCACATTTTGGAAGATGTGCTGGTTAGGGTACATTGACCAGAACAGGCATTGGCCTGTGGCGACTGGAGGAATTTCACAGTAATATCATTGCAGTGTTAATGTAAGTCTTACTTGTGACAAATAAGTAAACTTTAAAGTGTAGACAGAGTCAGTAGATGGGAGCCAAGAGATTTCTTCTGAATTCTGTAATCCACAAACAAACAAGGATCTTCCTGACACTGAGCTGTTTTTGACCCTTTTTTGCTTAAGTCTCAGTATTAGAAAAAAATTGGCAGGCGTTTCACTAAGCTTTGTTCAGTTGTCAGCTGGTTTGGGTCACAACTATGTTTGAAATATATAGTTCGCTATGAGCTTGTCAAAACAAATACCTTGTTGTAATCTCGTGTTGTCACAACAACGTCTTATAGCGTCCAAAATCAAGGGATCCCAGGAACATGGACAATTTGAGTGCAGGAAGGGGCCAATGAGGTCCATCCAGTCCTTGTGAACTTAGGCTCATCCGGTGAGGTTATAGAATCATAGAGTCATACAGATTTACAGCATGGAATCAGGCCCTTTGTCCCAACTTGCCCATGTTGCCCCTTTTTTAACCCCTAAGTTAGTCCCAATTGCTCGCGTTTGGCCCTTATCCCTCTACACCCATCTCACTATATAACTGTCTAAATGCTTTATAAATGACAAAATTGTACTTGCCTCTACTACTAATACCTCTGGCAGCTCGTTCCAGCCACTCACTACCCTGTGTGTGAAAAAAATTGCCTCTCTGGACTCTTTTGTATCTTGCTCCCCTCACTTTTAACCTATGCCCTCTAGTTTTAGACTCCCCTACCTTTGGGAAAAGATATCTAGCTGATCTATGCCCCTCAACATTTTATAGACCTCTATAAGATCACCCTTCAGCCTCCTATGCTCCAGAGAAAAAGTCCCAGTCTATGCAACCTCTCCTTATAACCCAAACTATTGCCTAGTTTTACATGAGTTCAATTTCCCGGTTGTCTTCACTGACCCCTTTGCTTCTGTAAATGATTACCCAAGATCTTTTTGTTCTATCTCATAATCAGCCACGCGTACAAAAATTTATTCTAATCTGCACCATTTCTGTATCAAATCCTTATCTTGAGATTACAGCCTCTTTGTGTTTGATTCCTCCAATTCAAATGTGATTGGACAATCATTAGTGCAAGTCATCATGACCCTAATAGCTCGGTACTGGCAACGGAATCACATTTGCCTCTTTTGTGGAATTTGTTTTATTACCTGCTCACTCATTTGTGAGGTCATATGGCAGTGGCTTTCGACCCTGTTGTGGTTAAGCAACCCTGTAAGTTTCTGTGGAACCTCAACACTCCCTCCCAGCTTACATTTTATAAAATAAATAAAACTAAAGTAGAACACTCTTGAACGAGTGAATGAAAACGTGAAAAAGATTTGTGATTAGTTTTCATTCTATGTGAGATCAACGTGTCTTGAAAGACTAATAAGTTTGGTAGAATATTTGAATGAATAAATTGAGAGTTGCCCTTCCATGCTCATGCAATCCTTGGGATCTAGAGAATCCTAGTTGAAAAATACTGTCTTATAGCTAAGATTCTCTTCTGGGACCCATACTAGAATAGACTGTGCCCCCTGTGTGACTGACATCCCCTTGCTTCCCGAATCCACTGCCAGTCTGACCCACCTCACAGAAACTGGGGTGAGATGACAAGGATTGGGCAAATTTACATCCCACCGACCCAGGTTACTATCACTTCCCTCCAGTATCCTGGCCAATATTTATCCTTTAACCAACATCGTGAAAAAGCAGATTATGGGGGCGATTCTCTCAAATAAATTCTAAGAGTTGAATTTGGGTGAAAATTCGTGTACATTCTGCGCTACCATACTGCCTCTTGTGGATTTGGGAGGTGCTATCAAACGAGCCTTGGTGAGTTGCTGCAGTACATCTTATAGATAGAGGGGAATTTTACCAGCATGTCCGCCCGAGGTTCGTATGACCCCACCCATGGCCAATGGGGAATGCCGTTCTATGAGCCTTGCCTGTCCCTGGAATCGGGACGGGCATGCCAGTAAAATTCCAACTGTAGTGTGCACTACTGCCTGTGTGCGCCAGTGGTGGAATGGGTGAATGTGTGGATGTGGTGTCAATTAAGCAAGGGTTGCTTTGTCTTGGAAGATGCTGGTCTTCTTGAGTGTTGTTGGTGCTCACTCATCCAGACAACTGGCGAATGTTTCATTATGTCCCTGAGTTGTGCCTTGAGATGGTGGAGTCAGTGAGTTACTGCAGAACTCCCAGCCTCTGACCTGCTCTTGTGTTTTTGTGGCTGGTCCAGTTCAGTTTCTGCACTGCTGAAAACAGAATTGATTAGTTTTTGGACTTGGAACCTGGGCAACTTTTTCGACTGAGTTGTTCAAAGACTTGGAGTTGATGGATGGAGAAAAAAGCTTGTCAGGTCTTTCTGGAACTTGTGCTCTGACCTTATCTGTTAGTTTAATCACTCTCAGACAAGGTAATCAGCATGCTAAAGCGTCACAAACTGCCAGTAAACTGTTCCCTCTCCAGCAGAGATTTCATAATTGCTGATTTCAAAAAAATCCATCGTTTTGACCAGCTGGACTGCATTAGCCTCTGAGTTATTTCAATGTTCCTCAAATACAAATTTGGTTTAATGGCATCCAGCACCCAGGCACGCAGGCTTTGAATAACAGATGAGTTGTTTTTTGTTCTCTTGGATGTTGGATATCCTTTGGAGGGTCTTAACAAGGTCTTCGTAGTCTTAAGTAGGTTAAGTGTATGTATTTAAGAACTACAGAAACTATGTACATATATACACTTAAGAGCTCATGCTAGGAGCTATCCCCGTAGTGGTGGCACAGTGGTTAGCACTACTGCCGTACAGTGCTGGGTTCAATTCCAGCCTCGGGTCACTATCTGTGTGGAGTTTACACTTTCTCCCCGTGTCTGCATGGGCTTCCTCCAGGTCCCCTGGTCTCCCTCCACACTCCAAAGATGTGCAGCTCCGGTGGATCGACTGTGGTAAATTGAACGAAACATCAGGGGGTTATTAGGGTAACTATGCAGGGTTACGGGGATAGTGGATCAGTACAGATTTGATGGGCCAAATGATCTCCTTCTGCAGAGATTCTATGATTCTGTGCTTACTTGTGCCCATGGCTCTGTCAAATACTCAAAGGACCCATTGTGTGGGTGATATTGTACCTCAGTCTCACCCTTTCTGTCCCAGACCTCTATAATACTTTACCCAAGAAGGAATGTCATTGGACTGTTGGGATCATTCCATTTACTCCAAATTTCACTCGCGATTTCTGGTCCCAACGGAGGAAAAGGAGGCCATTTTGCCTCTCAAGCCCATTCTGTCAGTCAGTGAAATCTGTGTCCCAATCGCCCTGGCTCCATACATTGGGTTAACAAACATTTAGCATCCTGGAGGCCGTACTTCACTCTGAGATTTTAGTGAACATCAACTCCAAAACCAAAGCCAATTAGTTTTACCTCCAGAAATATCATCTCATTCCAATCCTACCCATCCACTTCTGATACCCTCACTCATGCCTTTGGCATCTCCAGATTTGTGGCATATCTCCTAAATACCATTCTCTCGAAAGTTCCACTGCTGCTTGTAGCTTCTCCTCAGGAAGATTAGCTGTCACAGTATGTCACGCTCACCTGTCTAGCGCCATTCTCGCATGTCCACTGTAGCTTGTCTGCAACCGCTCCGTAATGTCTGTCAGCCAAGTGCATCTTGCAAGACCCCTCTTTCCACTACCTTGCCTCAATCATATCCTGGGTCCAGCTCTTCACAATATACATCAGCGATTTGAGCGAGGGAACCCCCAAAAAGTAACATTTGCAAGTTTGCTGTTGGCAGAAAGGCCTGGTGGAACATGAGTGGTGAAGGACAACGTTGAGAGGCTTCGAGATGATTTCGACAAGTTGAGTGGGCAGATGTTTACATTTGAAATTTGTTGACACCACTTTGCTCCAATTCAGCAATGACCTGATTTTAGAATTCTTGATTTGATTTTGATGGCCAGCTGGCCAATCAGCGACACCCATGTCCCACAAATGAATTTTAAAAAATGCAAGTTGTTGTTGCACATGCTTCAGGGTTCATTGTTGTGGATGTTAGTTGTTGAATGGTATTAGTTGAATAGACGTGAGGGGGTGATTTCTATGCTATGGAGCAAGATCATTGAGAGGGGATGGAAACAGAAGAGAGATTTGATTTGATTTCACAATTTTAATCTACTGAAAATGACCATGACCAGCTATTAGTCACTGCTTCTACCTCCAGACTGATGGGCCTCAGTTTCCACTGTTCCTCCCGGGTTGACCCTCCTGATCAACTCCTTTCTCTTCATCTTCATCTTCATTATCACCATCCTTCCCTTCAGCTTCAGGAAGTATTCATCATTTCCACTTGGACAGACACCTCAGAAGGAAAAGCAAGTTGCAAGGCCAAGGGGAATGTAGACGGAGAAAGAGATTCATGAGACAGCTCTTTCAAAGACTAACACAGATGTGAAGGGCTGAATGGCCTCCTTCTGGGCTGAATGATTTTCTCGTTTTGCAGAATGTTTTCCGGAACAGGAGGTTCCAAATCCACCATCCAGCCAGAACAGGAATCAAACTTTGTGCTATAGGCACTAATCTGACCCAGCCACCCGCCACTACCCCCCTGACGTTACTGTGTCAATGTATACTTCTAGCTGCAGTTGTAACCTTGGACTATGGTGGAGACCTCAATTTATTTAGTCACGTGATTGATTGGGAATCTCTCATTGGTGTGAGTTAGAAGGATTTGCAGGTTGATGATCACATTTCTCTTACTCACCAAGTCCCAGAATAAGACTTGAACCCAGAACTTCTGGTTGGAGGCAGGAAGGGGAACCCACTGCACCACAGAGACCACACATACTGTATGGCAAGTTGTCTTTCCTACAATAATTACTATGGGGACAACTCTCCCCAAAAAATTCTAAGTGTCGAATTCACATAAAAACTGCAGTAAATCACGCTGGGTGTTGGCACTTTGAGCCTTGGGCAATGACCGGGGACCAGGTTGGCACTGCCAAGGTGGCAATGCCCAGAGGATACCACTCCTCCAGCACCTGTCCCTCTGTGGGGGGGGTCTTGATTGTACCCCCTTACCCTTCACTTCAATGGGGTCAGGCAACCAGCTCCCCACAGGAAGGAGCTACTGTAAACCCTACTGGGGTGAAATACTCCTGGCCGGGGTAGAGAGGGGGGAAGATGGGGGTGGCGAGGGAGTGCAGAAGGGTGGGGGAGATGGAAAAGGCTAGTGGACCCAGAGCTTCACCCCTGGGCCCATTAATTACATTCTAATATATTTAAATAATCATCTAAATATTGGCACAGAGCTGACAGCGCTGGGAATCCAGCACTGGGATTCACGGAGAGGCCGTGATGCCCAGCAGGGAGCCCAAAATATGCCTCCGCAAGAATCTTCCGGCCCGCTGCACTCCAAACACAACACAGCAGGATGGGAGAATGGCCGCCTGTATCTCAAAAATAACTTCATTGGGTGTAAAGAGATTTGGGATGGCCTGGTGTTGTGAAAGGCACTATAGAAATACAAGTTCTCTCTTTTTTCTCCTAATGAGAAGTCTGAACCTGTAAAAGGTAAATGCAGATATTAGAAAAATCAAATATTCAGGTTGGGTCATTGTAGGACAAATTAAAGTTGAACAGATTGACCCCAGTTCCCTGACATTAAGGGCCAGCATCAAAGCTCATCAAAACACTAGGTTTCAATATTCAACACAGATTTAGAACTCTGAATTTGGTCGATTACTCAACATTTTTTGAGCCTTTGTGGCTTTTTAGCAGAGCCTGGAAGTGAATCTTGCAATGCGTGCTCTCTCTGCACTGTCCAGGTTGTTCTCCGTCTGTGGTCTTGCCCTCTCCCTCTCCCCTGGAAACTGCCTGAGGATAAACCGGACTATTTGCATCCTTAGTTTCATAATTAATCCTGAGATGAGTCTCTGACCACATATCCACACCATCACTAAGGCTGCATATTCTCAGTTTTGTAACACAGTCCAGTTCTAAAGTTCCAATAGTGTCCATGAACAGAAAAATCTAAGACTGTGTGGGACTGTTCATGAGAACAGCAGCAATGTGGGGGAAACAATTTTCATCTCTGATCCTTACTGCAATCAGAGCAAATATAAAAGCTTTGCAAAATTCAGTCAGAAAATCCAAAATCTCCATGTGCTATCCCGAACATTCCGCAAGGCGTTCTCAGTAATGCATCGCAAACCTGTAACCACCATCATCAGAGGACAAGATAACAAGTATATGGGAATATTATTATCTCCAGGTTCACATCATACACCCCAACTCGACTTAAACAAAATGTGTTACCCAAATGCAGGACGTCTGAAAGCACCTTTCACCCAATGAAGTAGTGTCGTCACTCTTGTTCTGAATCATAGAATCCCCACAGTGCAGAAGGAAGCCAATGACCCACCCAACACCAACAATCCCACCCAGGTCCTATCTCTGCAATCTCACATATTTACCGAGCTAATCCTGTTGACACTGAGGGGCAATTTACCATGGCCAATCCACCTGACCCACACACATTTCGAGTGTGGGTGCTATGAATGTTCAGTTATAGCTCAGTGTGACACTCTGACTGCTGAACAGAGTCAGCCCAAGAAATAGAGCCAGGGAGAGAGAAAAAAATAAATGGATAAAAAGAAAATAAAATGAATAAATGCAAAATGGAATGAATAAAGATATAAAATACTGCATTGCAATCTAAATTAGTATTTTATTTAGTTTTGGGTTTTATTTTTCTTTCTCTTTACTCTTTACTTTAGATAGTGAAGAGGGGTGTTATAGTTTACAGAGTGACTTGGACAAGTTGCAGAGCTGGGCCGAGAGGTGGCAAATGGAGTTTAATGTGGAAAAGTGTGAGGTAATGCACTTTGGCAGGAACAATAAATGTGTAGAGTATAGGGCTAATGGTAGGGCTCTTAATAGTGTTGAGGAACAGAAGGATCTTGGTGTATGTGTCAATAGATCCCTGAAAGTAGGCAGTCAAGTGGATAAAGTTGTTAAGAAGGCATATGGAGTCTTAGCTTTTATTGGTAGGGGGATTGAATTTAGGAGCCGCAGCATCATGTTGCAACTGTACAAAACTCTAGTGCGGCCGCACTTGGAGTATTGTGTGCAGTTCTGGTCCCCACATTATAAGAAAGATGTGGAGGCATTGGAGAGGGTACAGAGGAGGTTTACCAGGATGTTGCCTGGTATGGAGGGCAGGTCCTATGAAGAGAGGTTGAAGGATTTGAGGTTGTTTTCGTTAGAAAGGAGGCGGCTAAGAGGGGATCTTATTGAAGCATATAAGATGATTAGAGGTTTAGATAGGGTGGACAGTGATAGCCTTTTTCCTAGGATGGAGAAAGCTAGCACGAGGGGACACAGCTTTAAATTAAGGGGTATGAGTTATAGGACGGATATCAGAGGTAGGTTCTTTACTCAAAGAGTGATTAGGGAGTGGAATGCCCTGCCTGCAGCTGTTGTAGATGCGCCAAGTTTGGTGGCGTTTAAGAGGTTAGTTGATAAGTATATGGAAGAGAAGGGAATGGTTTAGTTTGGAGGGGCATTGCTTTTTATTTTGGTCGGCACAACATCGAAGGCCGAAGGGCCTGTTCTGTGCTGTAATGTTCTATGTTCTATGTTCTATGTTTGTACTGGATAATTACTCTTTCTCCTTCCTTCTATTTTTGATCATGAAAAGACCTTAAAATTGTAAAGGTCTTGAAATTTCACTTGGGAAAGTGTTCATATTTGAAAATGTCTGATGCATTTCATTTCTGTAATTGATCTGTGATAAATTCTTCATGTTCACAGACTTTTTTGTCACTTACCAAAATGTCAAAAAATCTTCAGGAAATTCTATTTGCCCGGGTTGCTGACCAACCTCGAGTCTGTTCTATCGCTGAGTCAGAAGGTTTTGAGTTGAAGTCCCACTCCAGGACTTGCGCACAATAATCGAGGCGAGCACTCCAGTGCAGTACTGAGAGAGCCCTGAAATGTTGGAGGGGCTGTTTTCAGACAATTAAACCAAGATACTTTCAGCTGAATGTAAAAGATCCCATGGCACTATTTCATAGAAAAGCAGGGAAGTTCTATCTAATTTTTCCTTGAAATCAGACAATGTTTTGGCCTCAACTACTTTTTGTGGGATTGAATTCCACACATTCACCACTCTCTGGGTGAAGAAATTTCTCCTCACCTCAGTCTTAAAAGGTTATCCCTTATCCTCAAAGTATGATCCCTAGTTCTGGGCTCCCCCATCATTGGGAACATTCTTTCTGAACCTACGCTATATAATCCTGTTAGAATTTTAAGTTTCCGTGAGATTCCCCTCTCACTCTGCTAACTCCAGTGAATATTGGGCAGTACAGTAGCACAGTGGTTAGCACTGCTGCTTCACAGCTCTAGTGTCCTGGGTTCGATTCCCGGCTCGAATCACTCTCTGTGCACGTTCTCCTCATTTCTGCGTGGGTTTCCTCCCATAGTCCAAAAATGTGCAGGTTAGGTTGATTGGCTATGCTAAGAAATTGCCCCTCAGTGTGCAGGGATTTGTAGGTTAGAGGGATTAGTGGGTATAATGTGTAGGGATATGGGGATTGGGCCTGGGTGGGATTGTGTTCGGAGCAGACTCGATGGGCCAAAGGGCCTCTTTCTGCATTGTAGGGTTCTCTGATTCCATAATCCTAATCGATTTAATGGCTGGAAATGTTCTGCCTCACCCGCTCCAGAATCAGGGCACGCAAGGCTTGCAGAATGGCATTCTCCACTGGCCTCTGGCGGGCGAGTTGGAAAAATACTAGCCAGTCTCTCCTCATATGACAGACCTGCCATCCCAGGAATCAGCCTGGTAAACTTCCACTCCACTCCCTCTGTAACAAGAACATCCTTCCTCAGATACGGATAACTGAAGAGGTGATTATGTTGTGTTATCCCTTTGATCCTTACACCCAAGCTAGCTACAACCATCAAAGCTTTTTGAATATTTAGTCCCCACTGAGACTGAGCAAGTACAAAGTTTGAAGCAAAGATCTGTTTTGACAGTTTGTGAATGGCTAATTACAGCTTTTATACGTTGATGGGGATCATTGTTGTTCCCTGTCCTACTGATGTTGTTGAGAACATTCAGCATCTCTTTCTCAAGCGGGTCTAACAGGTGTTAGCTTCAACAGCAGGTGGGAGATGAGGAAAAGTGACTTAATTAGCCGTAGAATCTGATTCTGTCATCAAACAGCCCTCCTCTTTCTAAAGGAGCGCCCTACTGTCAGAGGGTTTAACCAGCAGGGATTGATGTTAATAAGCACACAGGTTTTCACAAGTGTCATATTTTACCAAAGTTTATTTTGTTCTAATAGAAGTTAGAATCCTTACAGTGCAGAAGAGGCCATTGGGCCCATCGAGTCTGCACCAATTCTCCTACAGAACACTTTACCTGGGCCCTAACCTTGTAACCCCACGTATTGACCTACACATTTTTGGATACTAAAGGGCAGTTTAGCATGGCCAATCAACTTAGCCTACGCATCTTTGGAATGTGGGAGTAAACTGGAGTACCCGGAGGAAATCCATGCAGACATGGGGAGAACATGCAAGATCCTTTGGCCCATTGAGCCTGCACAATCCCACCCAGGCCCTACCCCATATCCCTACATATTATACCCACTAATCCCTCTAACCTATACATCCCTGATTACTAAGGAGCAATTTCTTAGCATGGCTGATCAACCTAACTCACACATTTTTGGACTGTGGGAGGAAACCTATGCAGACATGAGGAGAATGTGCAAACTCCACACAGACAGTGACCCAAGCCAGGAATCGAATCCAGGACCCTGGAGCTGTGAGGCAGCAGTGCTAACCACTGTGCTACTGTGCCATCCAATATAGAAGCCTGAGAAGATGTATCAACTGACTCAAGAACAGCTTCTTACTGATACCATCATACTTTTGAATGGACTTTCCTTATATTAAGTTGATCTTTTTCTACACCTTCGCTATGACTGTAATACTACATTCTGCACCCTCTCGTTTCCTTCTCCCCGATGTACTCTATATATGGTATGCTTCACCTGTATAGTGTGCAAGAAACAATACTTTTCACTGCATCCCAATATGTGACAATAATAAATCAAATTAAATCAAATCAAAATACACATCAGAAAGGTGCATCCTGGATGCATTCTGTGTCCATGTCTGCCCTACATTATTCTGTTCCCCAGTCTGACATTAACCCTTACTCTGCCAAACACCTTTATACTACAACTCCCCCTCCACCATCCAAATATATTAAAAATGCTAAATTTATTTAACCCTTCTCTCCCTCTCAGCTGATTTCAGATGGTCTGGAGAATTGACATTTTCAGATAGAATGCTCCAAAACATGACAAAAAAATCTTCCTTTTCTCCCCTCATTTTCATTTTCCTTCTCTCTCACTGTCTCATGCATTATCCTACATTCTCTCCATCATTCCTCACATACACTCGCTTTCTCTCCCTTCCTTCCCCCCTGCAACCCCAGCCCTGGACGCAGTTTCCTTCTTATCAGTAACAATTGATGTGAGAATCTTGGCTGGAGAAGCGGAATGGTTTGCCAGGACCCAACATCAGGTATACAGATGTTGACTTGGGGCAAGCATGGTGGTTCGTACAACACAGGTTGCTTTCAAATGAGACACAGCTGAAAATAATGGGAGGCATTTGAAAATGGTTTTATCCGCATTTCCCATCTCCATCTCAAAAGAATGTAAGTTACTTATAAAAGCAAAGTTCCAGCCAATTTCAGATCAAGTGAACACGTTTTTAGTCCAGAATAATTTGTCATTAAAGTCAGGGTGGCCAGTTTATCGTGCACAAGCAGTAAATCAGTTCTGTCTCAGAAACCGACTCACGTTTTCTTCCTCAATGAATCCCAGCAGTACAGAAGGAGGCCACTCAGCCCATCAAGCCTCCATCAGTAACAATTCCACCCAAGCCCTATCCCTGCAACCCCATATATTTTCCTGTTGCTAATTCCCCTGACACTAAAAGGCAATTTAACGCGGCCAGTCCATCTAACTCACACATCTTTGGAACGTGGGAGGAAACTGGAGCACCCAGAGGAAAGGTTGGCAGAATTGAACCCGGGTCTCTGGTGCTGTGAAGCAGCAGTGCTAACCACAGTGTCACCTGTGCCGCTCAATTGCATTTATGCTCGTAATTAAATTAGCAATGGATTTAGAAATTTAATCGAGTTATGGTCACTTCATAGGAGATGAAAATTAATTCTGAGAAGCGCAAAGTGATGTATTTTGGAGAGAGTCAAAATGAAGTAAATGGTGTACATTTGAGAACTTGCATTTGTATAGTGCCTTTCACCAACTTAGAACAGTCAAAGGCACTTTACAGCGATGTGACATGCTTTTTGTAGTATATTCACTGTTGTTATGGAGGAAACTACATCATACATAGACTAGACAGGATAGATGCGGGAAAGATCTTCCTGGTGATGGGGGAGTTCAGAATCAGGGGTCACAGTCTGAGAATATGGGGTAAACTATTATGGATTGAGATGAGGAGAAATTTCTTTACCTAGAAAGTGGTAAGCCTGTGGAATGAGAGTGGTAAGCCTATGGAATTCTCTATCCCAGAAAGCAGACGAGACCAAAATATAGTGGGTGGGATTTTCCATCCGTACTCGCCCCAAAACCAGAAAATCCTGCCTGAGGTCAATGGAGCTTTACAGGAGTTGAATACAGGAATTGGGGCGTCTTGTTGAAGTTGCACAAGACATTGATAAGGCCACACTTGGAATACTGTGTACAGTTCTGGTCACCCAATTATAGAAAGGATATTATTAAACTAGAAAGAATTCAGAAAAGATTTACCAGGATGCTATTGTGACTTGATGACTTGAGTTATAAGGAGAGGTTGGATAGACTGAGACTTTTTTCCCTGGAATGTAGAAGATTTAGGAGTGATCTTGTAGAGGTCTATAAAATAATGAGGTGAGGAGAAATTTCTTCTCCAAGAGGGTGGTAAATGTGTGGAATTCACTACCAAGAAATAGTTGAGGCTAAAATGTTGTCTGATTTCGAGAAGAAATTAGATGTAGCTCTTGGAGCGAAAGGGATCAAAGGACATCAGGGGAAGGAAGAATCAGGACATTGAATTCAATGATCAAAATGAATGGTGGGGCAGAGGTGATGGGCCAAATGGCCTACTTCTGCTTTTATTTTCTATGTTTCTACACAAGTCCTGCACCATCTGATGTTATTCATGAAGGGTCCTCCTTCCCTACCTTGCCCCTCACCTGGTGATCTTCAGGTTAAATGCCCCCACTCTCCCAAAGGTGAGAGCAGCCAAAGGTCATCTGAGAATATGCTGACTACCTCTGAACAAGTACAAGGGTGCAGGAAGATCCAATTTGTGCTGAGTTACCTAATTTCAATCAGCAATCTGTACTGGGTATCTTCTTCACATCAACACCACGTGTTGTTCTTGTACCAAATGGGGATAGACCTGCAACAATTACCTGTGACATTACTAAGTGGATCTCCCTTAATTTTCCCACTACTCAGATTTCTTACTGAAAGAAACACATTTTTCCCACCCTGCTATCCTATAGTCAGGTCTGTCAGGTTTCCGAATTCCGAAGAATTTGGTTTAAAAAGTTTCTTTAGCAAAGAGGTGGATTCAAAATGGTTTCACTTTGGGTAACACATCAAGGTAAAACTTTTAATCTGTCAGACTCTTTGAGTTTTTTTTCAGTCCGTGCTACAAAATCTGGGAATAATTATTTCCATGTGCAGCGAGGTCAGAGGGCGTGAATTTACCCATTAAATATTAAACTGGAATTTCATTCTTTTCCCTTTTGTTCTTCTGAGAGAGGTAACTATGTGAAACATTAGGTTTCAGAAAGCCAGACCAGCCTCAGAGTTTAACTTGTTTTGTTTTATTTTAAATGCGGCCCCAGTGTTGATACTTGTGCAGGTTCAGTTCTTGTACATTTTGTAATCTTCACTTGTTTCCTCATTTCAGATGACAAAGACCACAGGGTGGGTAAGATTGAGTATGGGAGTGACAGAAGGGGGAAGAAAACGGGAATTTTTTTTTGTTTTACCTGGGGCAACCAATGCACCAGATTTTGCCAGAAAAGCACCAGTTGGTTAAAGGCGCATATTGATTAGTAAATAAAAACTAACCCCTGCCATTTGAGGGAAAGAAGAGAATTTCCCAGGTGTGAAAATCCAATTCTCTACCATTCTGCTCCATCATAGCAATGCATAACAGAGTTTAAAGTTTATTTCTTCATGCCACAAGTAGGCTTATATTAACACTGCAATGAAGTTACTATGAAAATCCCCAAGTCGCCACACTCCGGGTATACTGAGGGAGAATTTAGCATGGCCAATGGATTATTGTCTCCGAGAATCATAGAATCCCTATAGAGCAGTAGGAGGCCATTTCGCCCATCAAGCATGCATTGACAACAATCCCACCTAGTCTCTAGCCCTTTAATCCCATGTATTTACTCTGTTAATCCTCCTGACACTAAAGGGCAATTTAGCTGGCCAATTAACCCAATGTGCACATCTTTGAAATGTGGCAGGAAACTGGAGCATCTGGAAGAAACCCACAAATACATGGGGAGAATGTGCAAACTCCACACAGACAGTGACCCGACGCCAGAATTGAATGCGAGTCCCTGGCACTGTGAGGCAGCTTTGTTAACCACTGTGCCACTGCACAATCCTACCTTAACTCTGCTCTTAGTTTTAGCACAATTTCTCTAAAACCACTAGCATTACAGCTCCTGGTAATAGGAAGGGCAATTTTAAGATGATTCTTACAGTCATGAGGTTTATATGATTATCAGGTATTTTTAAATTTAATGTAAGTTCAGAGCTCATGTGATTTGTTCTGATGTCGTCCTGACAACAAGTCTGGGTTGTTTGATCATTAGAAGTCAAAGAAAGACTTAGCTTGTTTATTGATATAAAGGAGCAAGGTTTTTTCAGATTTGTCCTGGGGATGTAGGTACCCCGGCTGGGTCAGCATTTATTATCCATCCCTAATTACCCTTAATCTGAGTGTTTCACTGCACCATTTCAGAGGGCATTTAAGAGTCAATCACATTGCCATGGGTCTGGAGTCACGTGTTGGCCAGACTGTGTCTGGACAGCAGGTTTCATTCCCGAAAGAACATTAACGATCAGATGGGTTTTTATGACAATCGGCAATGGTTTTGTGGTCATTTGTCTTTCCAAATTTTTTATTGAATTCAAATTTCACCACCTGCCATTGCAGGACTCAAACCTGGATTCTTTGGATTACTAGTCTAGTGACAATATCGCTGTGCCACCAGCTCGCCAGAACCTTACACTTGGAGACAATCACAGTAGCTTCTGAGTTTACCATGACTATATTATGAGAACCCCAAGTGTTCCAGAAAGGTTTGTTGATATTGGGTTGTAAACAGTTGTGCTGGGCAGTGCCAGACATGTAGGTTCGATTCCCAGCTCAGATCACTGTCTGTGAAGAGCCTGCACCTTCTCCCCATGTCCACATGGGTTTCCTTTGGGTGCTCCGGTTTCCTCCCATTGTTCAAAAGACGTGTTGGTTAGGTGCATTGGTCATGCTAAATTCTTCCTCAGTGTACCCGAACAGGCATTGGAAGTTGGCGACTAGGAGATTTTCGCAGTAACTTCATTGCATTATTAATGTAAGTCTTACTTGTGATTAATAAATAAACTTTGACTTTGGAGATGGACATTCAATGTCGCTACAAGCGAAACAAGGAAACAGAAACTCATTTGAAACTTGGAGCAACTGTGGACTGTACACTAAAATTGCAATTATAAACTGTAATTCTATGGAGAATTTGATCAGTGATCGGTATAAACCAGGAATGTTTCTCTCTGTAGTTTAAAGCATATGTTGCCCACAAAAAGAAAACAATGTTTAATCAACAATACTTCAGTCATTTGTTGCAGTAAAAGTTTTAAAACATCAAATTCTAATGTGTCATTCTTTAGCTATTAACTGGAAGTTCAAATTTCTTTTTAAATGTTATCAGTCTCTGTGAATTGTAACAAATAACTCTGATCTACTTTGTTTTATACAAATTACATTAACAAACACTCCCAGGGCAGGTACAGCACGGGGTTAGATACAGAGTAAAGCTCCCTCTACACTGTCTCCATCAAAAGCTCCCAATCAAAGCAGTCCACTTGATTCACATCTCTGAGATTATTTTGATCTACATATAATGAGGGCACATCAATGTCCTGAGTTCATGAAAAACTATACAAATACAAGTTTTTTTATCTTTTTCAAGAAAACAGCTTACGTTTCTTTTACAATGTTCTTTTAAATATTTGCATGTCAGATGTTATAGGGAGCTAGTATAACAAAACAGTCAGTGCCATTTTCAGAGTACAGGTCAGGATTCCAGCACAGCTCCTGGACTGTTTGAGTATCTCACTAATGTGACATCTATCCCATTAATTCATCTCCTAAATTAAAATGAAGTTTCTGTGGCTTTTATAATCTTTGTTGCATTTATCGTGCTAATCATTTGCTTATTGCAGAGAAGTACAACATTCAGAGGAAGATGACCCTATCAGTGGGGTATTTAACAGCAATCCTGTTGGAATGTTTTAAAAAGCATATGTATTTAAAATGGCAGAGATCAGAATTTATAAACAGTTTGGAAGGAGATCCATATGGATATGATTACCCCACTCGGCTGAATTTTACATGCGTTTATGTAAAAGTTGAGGAATCATCTCAGGAATCATCTAGACAGACACGGAAAGCTTAGAGATCAAGAGGAAGAGCACAGAGTGGCTAATGTGTATAGAATCCTGTCACAATCTGTACTCATTCTGCAAACAATAGTTGCTCACTACTCCTGGGGATCACTCTCACAGCTTGGTATGGCTCTTACTCTGTCCGAAATCGCAAGGAGCTACAAAGCATCGTGAGTGTAGCCCAATCCATCAGGCAAACCAGCCTTCCATCCATTGACTCAGTCTACACTGTCCACTACCTCGGCAAAGCAGCCAGCATAATCAAGCACCCTATGCACCCTGGACATTCTCTCTTCCATCTTCTTCCATCAGGAAAAAGGTACAAAACTCTGAGGTCATGTACCAACCGACTCAAAAGCAGCTTCTTCCCTGCTGCCATCAGAGTTTTGAATGAACCCACCTGATATTAAATTGATCTTTCTCTACACCCTAGCTGTGACTATAACATTACATTCTGCAATCTCTCCTTTCTTCACAATGTATGATATGCTTTGTCTGTATGGTGCACAAGAAACAATACTTTTCACTGTATACTAATAGATGTGACAATAATAAATCAAATCTAATCATTATAACACCAGAAAGAAGTTTGTTCTAAGGGGTGAAAGGATGTTCGTAACCAGGAGGATAACAGGATTGGAAAAATAAATGAGATAGAATGTACCGGAACTGGGGGTTCCTGGAGATTGTGTGAAAATGACCCTGTGGTGTTGTGGCAAAGCCTTTGACAGTGTCACCAGAGCTCACATGAATGAGGCAGATGGGGAGGCTGCAGTAATGATAGGAGGATAAACACACAAATACATGAACACATACAAATGTTTTACACACACACACACACACACACACACACACACACACACACCACACACACACACACACACACACACACACACACACACACACACACACACACACACACACACACACACACACTTACACACACATGCACACTTACACACATACACAGACACAGACACACACACACATGCTCACACATACATGCACATATACACACACACATACATGCTTACACATACATGCACGCATACACACACACACAAATACACACACATACACACGCACACATGCACACACACACATACATACATACAAATGCACTTATGGATGTTCACATGCACATACACAAACATATCCACATTAAGAGGAGGCAGTGACATAATTGTATTGTCACTAGGCTAGTAATCTAGAAAGCCAGGGTAATGCTCTGGGGACCCAGGTTCAAATCCTGCCATGGCCGATGTTGAAATTTGGATTAAAAATAAAAAGCTGGAATTAAAAGTCTAATGATAGCCATGAAACCATCGTAGATTTCTGGAAAGTCAGGTTCAATTGTACCTGAAATGACAAAAAACAATTGGTGGCATAGGGGTAACATCCCTGAACTCGTGACTCAGAGGCCCTGGGGCCTGCTCTGGGGACCTGGGTTCATATCCTAGAACAGCATGTGGTGGAATTTAACTTAAATTAATGAAATCTGGAATTTAAAGTAGCCTTATTAACAGTGACCATGAAACTATCATCGATTATCATAAAAACCCATCTGAGTCAGTAATGTCATTTAGGGAAGGAAATCTGCAATCCTTACCTACACAACTCCAGACCCACAGCAATATTGACTCTTAAATGCCCTCAGGGATGAACAATAAATGCTGGCCCAGCCAGTAGCACCCACATCCCATGAACTAATGAAAAAAACATACGCACATTTTCTTCCAACATCTCCCAGTTGGGATTTGTAACATTTCTTCACTTTCCACACTGCTCAGTGCAGTGGGATTTAGGTAGTATTGCAAAGTTAGAGTTATTACATATGACAGGAGTTAGTGTGTGTTGATAAGGATCTGGATTCATTCTCAGTTGAGACTTATGTTATTAAACAAATCCGTGTAATCACTCCCAGATATGTATCAGTAACTGCTCAATTGAAGGAGGAGTGAAGGATGAGGTTAAGGTTTACAAGAACACAGAATTATGTGTTGATAGAGAAGGAAAGATTTAATATATTTATAAAAACTGGGAAAATTGGAAAAGTAAAGAATTCTGTGGCAATGACTACTTACCCTCGGGGTTCTGCTCTTTCCCTCTCTGTTTGTTAACAGGGAGAACAGCTGAGTGATATCAATCTGCACTCAGACCAACTTTCAGATTAAGCTGCATGTCCAGTTTAATTGCTGCCTCTGACAACAACAATAGTTTATATTTATATAGTACTTCCAGAGTAACAAAACATCACAAGATGCTTCACAGCAACATTATAAAACAAAGTACGACACAGAGACTTATAAGGAAATATTAGGTCAGGTTGAAGTGCTCCTAAAGCTTGTTGGACTTTAACCTGGTGTTGTGTGACTTCTTACTGTGTCCCCACCCCAGTCCAACGCCAGCATCTCCACATTATGTGGTGAAACCTCCAAGAATGTACCTTACTAACCCCTTCAACAGACAGGACGGTGCCCAAACACAGAACAAGAGCTTCAGGGAGTTTGAAAACAAGTATTTATGGAATGAACCCAGAAAATGTTACAGCAGAGCCAAAGAACTGAAATTAAAACAGGAAAGTAGAGATGCCAGCATTGAAAATGGAAGAAATAAGTTAACAGTTCAGACAGGGAGACTTAGTGCATCTGAGAGTCTACAACCAAACATTTTTTTAAAATTTATCCTTTCGTGGGATGTGAATGTCTTGGGCAAAGCTACGATTTGTTGCCTATCCCTAATTGCCCTTGAACTGATTGGTTTGCCGGCCATTTCAGAGGGTGGTTAAGATTCAACATTACTGTGGCTCTGGAGTCACATGTAGGCCAGACCGGGTAAGGACAGCAGATTTCCTTCCCTAAGCAATATTGGCAAATCAGATGGGTTTTTACAACAACTGACAATAGTTTTATGGTCACCATCTCTGAGACTAGCTTTCAATTCCAGATTTTATTAAGTTAAAATTCACGATGCGCTGTTTTAGGATATCAACAGGTTTATTTGGTAGCAAACGCCACTAACTCTCGGGGGTTTTCTCCTTCATCAGGTGAAAGGTCATAGGAAAGGTTATCTGATGAAGGGGCAAACTCTGAAAGCCAGTGGCATTTGCTACCAAATAAAACTGTTGGACTTTAACCTGGTGTTGTGAGACTTCTTTCTGTGTTTACCCCAGTCCAACTCCGGCATCTCCACATTATGAATAGGACATCAACCCAGGTCACCAGAGCAGTAGTCTGGGCCTCTGAATAAACAAGTCCAGGGATAGGACATAAGAAGTAAGAACAGGAGTCGGCCATCTAGCCCTTTGAGCCTGCCCTGCCATTCAATAAGATCATGGCTGATCTGAAGTGGATCAGTTCCACTTTCCCGCTTTCTCCCCATAACCCTTAATTCCCTTATTGATCAGAAATCTATCTACCTGTGACTTAAACATTTTCAACGAGAATATTGTCATCATGCCCCCAATTCTTCCCACATTAACCTGTCCTTTGTCATTTCAGATGCAAGTGAATCAGATTTTGCAGAAATTTCTTGTTTTAATTGGGACCTCTTCACATTACTCCTGATATATTGGGTATTTGCTGGCATCCCATTAAGATTTCATTATGTAATTTTGCATCTGCATTTCTATAATAGCTAGTCATGGTGAAAGGTGGGGAGGTGGGCGGCTTGTGTTTAGCATCACTTTCCAAGAGTAAATTTGCCATGTTCATAATTGAATTATGCTCCTTCCCATTCCCCAACACCCCCATCCCATTCTTCCCAAACCCCCCACCTTCCCATGAGCTGACTTGTATAAACCATGGATTCAGATGACTCTCTCTGAAAATGGCTCATAAATCCGTATTTGCACAGGAGAGACATTAATCTTCATCGTGCTGACAGTTTCTGTGTTGCGCTGAGTTTGGTGTGTGTAGCTGGTAGATAATACACCCGTGAGACTGCAAGGCAAAGTCCACACAGTTTTATAATTACTTTCCGCCAATAGTCAAGAACAGCGGTGACAATTAGATAGCACTATCTGTTAATTGAAACAGTCACAGCAGCAGGAGTCAGACTTGCTAAACCATTGCTCATGTTAATCATTTACCTGCCGGATTAATTTCAATTCTCCCTCAGCCCTGTGCAGGTTTATCAGTTTGCTGTCATGTATTTCTGAGTATGTGAGCACCTCCCCCCCACCCGCCACCCCCCACCCCCATTGGTCACCCCCGCCTCTCTGTCATCACTGACACCCAATTGGATGATTCCTGACTGTCACTAAAACACTCCAACATTCTAAAAACAAATGTTTTGAAAGAGA
Source organism: Sphyrna mokarran (assembly GCA_024679065.1). Classification (NCBI taxonomy): domain Eukaryota; kingdom Metazoa; phylum Chordata; class Chondrichthyes; order Carcharhiniformes; family Carcharhinidae; genus Sphyrna; species Sphyrna mokarran. The sequence continues at coordinate 4,242,425 of JAGIQG010000023.1, read as the reverse complement.
TTTTTGTCTCTAACTGCCCCCAAAATTATCCACCTGCCTTGCTTCCAGCGGTATCCTGCCGATTAAGTTTAAGGGCAGCATAGGGGCTCACTGCTCAGCACTGCTGCCTCACAGCGCCAGGGACCTGGGTTCGATTCCCGGCTCAGGTCGCTGACCATGCGGAGTTTGCATGTTCTCCCCGTGTCTGAGTGGTATTCTTCCGGGTGCTCTGGTTTCCTCCCACAGTTAAAAGATGTGCTGGTTAGGTGTATTGGCCATGCTAAATTCTCCCTCAGTGTACCTGAACAGGTGCCAGAGTGTGGAGTTGATGACACAAAGGACAAAGAAAGAACAAAGAACAGGAACAGGCCCTTTGACTCTCCAAGCCTGAGCTGATCGTGATGCCTTAAGTAAACTAAAAATAAACCTTCTACTTCACTTGGTCCATATTCCTCTATTTCCTCCCTATTCGTATACCCATCCAGATGTTTCTTAAATGTTGTTAATGTGTCTGCTCCACCACCTCCTCTGGCAGCACATTCCAGGCAGCCAACAATCTCTGTGTGAAAAACTTTCCCCCTCTCACCTTGAACCTGTGCCTCTTGTAAATGACATTTCCATCCAGGAAAAAGCCTCCGACTATCACCCTGTCTGTTGTCTCATAATTTGGTAGACCTCTATCAGGTCTCCCCTCAGCCTCCGTCTTTCTAATGAAAACAAGTCTATTTTATTCAAACTTTCTTCATAGCCAACACCCTGAAGACCAGGTAACTTCCTGATGAACCTTCTTTGCACCCTCCCCAAAGTTTCCATGTCCTTCTGATAGTGTGGTGACTAGAGCTACATTCAACACTTCAAATGCAGCCTAACCAAGATTTTATATAGCTGGAACATGATTTCCCAACTCTTGTACTCAGTGCCCCAGGTGATGGAGACAAGCATGCATCGGTATTATTAATCACCTGGGTTGCTAATGTTAGGGAACTGTGGACCTCCACGCACAGATCCCTCTGTATGTTAATGTTCCTAAAAATTCTGCCATTTACAGTATAATTCACACCTAAGTTTGATCTTCCAAAAGGCACCACCTCACTCACATTTGTCTGTATTACACTCAATCTACCATTTCTGTGCCCAAGTCTCCAGTCTCTCTATATCCTATATCCTGACAATTCCCGGCACTATCAGCAACTCTTCGTGTCACCTGTAAACTTACTAATCAGGCCACCCACATTTTTGTCCAGATCATTTATATATTATAAACAACAGAGGTCCAGGAATGGATGCCTGCAGAATATCACCAGCTGCAGATCTCTATCTGAAAAACATCCTTCCACCACTACGCTCTGTCTTCTATACCAAGCCAGCTCTGTATCCACCTAGCCAGCCCACCCGGAATCCAATGTGATTTTAGTTTTTCTACCAGTCTGCCATGTCGAACATCTTACTAAAGTCCACATAAACTATATCCACAGCCCTTTCCTCATCAGTTGTGCTGTATTGTTCTATGTTCTATGTTAATTATTTTTGTCACCTCTTCAAAAAACTCAATCGAGTTGGTGAGACATCGCCTTCCCCGTACAAAACCATGCTGCCTGTCACTAGTCCATTTTCTTCCAAATGTGCATATATCCTGTACCTCAGTACCTTCTCCAAAAGCTTCCCCATCACTGACATCAGGCTCACCAGCTACAATTTTCTGGATTATTCCTGCTTTCTTTCTTAAGCAAAGGAACAATATTGGCTATTCTCCAGTCTTTTGGAACCTTGCTTGACCTTGCTTGTGGTCAAAGAGGATGGGAAGATATCTGTTAATGGCCCCAGCCATTTCTTCCCTTACCTCCCACAGTAACCTGGGATAGATCTCACCTGGCCCGGGGGTCTTGACTACCTTAATGCAATTTAAGATACTCAACATTTTCTTCTTTGAAATATTGATATTGTCTAGAGCGTTCACACACCTATCCCTGACCTCAACATCTATCATGTCCTTCTACCTGTTGAATACCAACACAAAGTACTCATTAAGGATCCTACCCACTTCTTGTGGCTCCATACATAACTTCCTTTCTTTGTCCTTGAGTGGGCCTTACTCTTACTCTTGCTCCAAATATATGCTTAAAAAGCTTTGGGATACTCCTTCACTCTGTTTGCTAAAGACATTTCATGACCCATTTCAGTCCTCCAATTCCATGTTTAAGTTCCTTCCTACTTTCACTATATTCTTCAATGGCTTTGCCAATTTTTACATGCCTAGGCCTTTCATATGATTGCTTTTTCCTTTCGATATAAGCTTACAATTCCTCTTGCCATCCGCGGTTTCTAAATCCAGCTATTTCTATCCTTTATTTTTCCAGGAACATGCTTGTCCCGCGCTGCAATCAACTGGCCCTTAAAAGTTTCCTACATGAATTTGGCCTCAAATACCCACTGTCAATCCACATTCCCCAGTTCATGTCAAATTTGGATGTAATTGGCCCTCTTCCAATTAAGACCTTCACCCAAGGACACTCTTGTCCTTACCCATGACTACTTGAAATCTTATGGAATTATGGTCGCTAAGCCCAAAATGCTCCTCCACTGAAGCATTGGTCACTGGCCCAGCTCATTCCCCAATACCAATCCCATCCATTCACTCTGTCCACATTTCCCATTGCCTGGGCAAAGCAGCCAGCATAATTAAAGACCTCACGCACCCCCAGACATTCTCTCTTCCACCTTCTTCCATCAGGGAAAAGATACAAAAGTCTGAGGTCATATGCCAACCAACTCAAGAACAGCTTCTTCCCAGCTGCTGTCAGACTTTTGAATGGACTTATCTTGCATTAATTTGATCTTTCTCTGCACCCTAACTATGACTGAAACACTACATTCTTTTGCTTCTTTCTCAATGAACGGTGTGCTTTGTCTGTATAGTGTACAAGAAACACTATACAGTGTATAGTGACAATGCATATTAATGCATGTGACAATAAATCAAATCAAATCAAAACTTCCAGTCTTTTGAATTTTTAATATTCTTGTACCTTTCCATCACTACTGGTGTTCAGCAACATTTAACTTGTCCCTTAAGCTTAGTTTCAGAGCAGGAAAGAAGAAATAATTACATCAAAGGGATTTCTTTTTGATTTTTACTCTACAGTAACCCCTCTACAGAACTGGTCAGCAGAGGTATCCCCTCCAATTCCTCAGGATCATTATTCCTTATTTTGGGAGCAACCAACTGAATGCTATAAATTTAATTTTCATTCTTCCAGATTGTTGTTTATCCTTCTGTTGAAGTATAGCAGCATAAATAATATTTCCATCCAAAATAAGGAGGGACAGACATGAAATGTTTGAGTGCAGTTGGACACAATTATCCAATAATCTGTCCTGTTGCAACAATACTGTTGGACTAGGAGAGTTCAGATCTGACATTGATACTCGCTGAATAAATGATATGTGCGTGTCGCCAGATGAATACTTTTGGTTCTCACACTATTGGCAACAAAATGCAGCAGTTGGGTCAAAGTTTGAGTGCGTGTGATTCCCCATTTAATAGCTGAAGAAATCCTTCTCCTGCAAAGTCTCTACGTGCAGCAATAAGGCAGAAACTTGAAAGTTCACAGTTCCTGTATTTCGTGAGTGATCGAATCAGTTCCCCTGGACAACTTCTATTCAACTCCCAACACAAAACTGCTTCGACTATACAACAAGGTAGTCCCACTTATAGAAGTTTATGGCATGGAAACAGGCCCTTTGGCCCAACTCATCCATGCCGTCCTTTTTTTAAAAAAACTCAGCTCATCCCAATTGCCTGTGTTTGGCCCACATCCTTCTACATCCATCCTATCCATGTAACTGTCTAAATGTTTTTCAAAAGACAAAATTACTATTACCTCTGGCAGCTTGTTCCAGATACTCACCATAATCTGAGTGAAACATTTGCCCCTCTGGACCTTTTTGTATCTCTCCCCTCTCACCTTAATCTATGCCCTCTAGTTTTAGACTCCCCTATCTTTGGGAAAAGACGTTGACTATCTAGCTGATCCATGCCCGTCACTATTTTATAGACCTCTGTAAGATCACCCTTAAGTCTCCTACACTCCAGAGAAAAAGTCCCGGTCTATTCAACCTCTCTTTATAACTCAAACCATCAAATCCCGGGAGTATCCCAGTCAATCTTTTCTGCACACTTTCTAATTTAATAATATCCTTTATATAATAGAGTGACCAGATCTGTACACTTCCACGGACCCATGAACATGCACTCCTAGATTTCTTTGTTCTATAACTCTCCCCAACACCTTATCATTAACTAAGTAAGTCCTGCGCTGTTTCAATCTAACAAAATGTATCACATTGCATTTATCTAAATTACACTCCATCTGCCATTCATCAGCCCACTGATCCAATTAATCAAGACCCTGTTGCAATCCTAGGTAACCTTTTTACTGTCCACTATGCCACCAATCTTGGTGTCATCTGCAAACTTACTAACCACTTACTAACTCCAACAAGCTACATGAATATTTAACATGGGAGATGGAAATGTCACATTATTGTGAAACCCTATAATACAGGAAGCCATTTGGTTGGTCCATTGTGTCTGTGACATCCCTTTGTGACAGCCATTCAATTAATCCCACTCCCCTTCCTGCCCTGCTCTTTATCCAAAGCCCTGAAAAAACTTTCATCTCAAGCATTTTTCCAATTCTCTCCAGAAAGTTCCCATTGAATCTGTCTCTCATTCCAGATCACAATAACTTGCTGTGTTAAAAAGAAATCTTCTGGTTCTTTTTGCCAATTATCTTAAATCTGCATCCTGCCTGTGGAAACTGTTTTTCCCTATCTAATAATTTTATTAGTGTCACAAGTAGGCTTACATCAATACTTCAATGAAGTCATTGTGAAAATCTCCAAGTTGCCACACTCTGGTGCCTGTTTGGGTACACTGAGGGAGAATTTGAGAGAGTACCGAGAGAGTACAGCCAATGCACTCTAACCAGCATGATTTTTGAACTGTGGGAGGAAACTGAATCACCAAGAGGAAACCCACATGGGCAAGGGGAGAACATGCAAACTCCACACAGACAGCGACCGAAGCCAGGATTCAAACCCGGATCCCTGGCACTGTGAGGTGTCGATAGTAGTCACTGCATTTGCCTGACGAAGACGAAAGTCAAAAGCTTGCAGATTTACTATCAAATAAATCGGTTGGATTTAAAATTGGTGTTGCCAGATTCTTACTGTGAGGTAGCAGTGCTAAACACTGTGCTACCACACTGCCTCTATCTATTTTATATGAAGTAGGTATTTCACATTCATACCCATCCTTGTTTACAAATCCTTCTGTAGTTTTACCCTTCACTATCTCTGCAATCTCCTCCAGCCCCACAATATCTCCGAGATATTAGCGCTCCTTCAATTCTGTCGCTTTGAGCGTGCCTGGTTTCGATTGTTTCACTATCGGTGGCCGTGTCTTCAGCTTCTGCAGAATACCGCAGGAAGTGTCTCTGGATCTGCAGGAGGTCCCAGAGCCAGGATAAGGCAACAGATCCTCGCAAGCCAGAACCAAAATAGAATATGATTTCCAATAAGTTGATCTGCCCTATGATGACTTTAGCCAGGGTAATGAGGTTGGCTTGCTGGACCATGAACTTCCTGATGAATCCTTCAATCGAGGGTGATGTCCAACCTGACTGTTTGTCTCCCTACAGTGGCTATATTCGAGTCTAGGTGTCCCTGGAAAGGGAGCATGTGGTGTCAGGGGTGATGCCTTCCATGCAATTAAGCACCACAGGTACAGGGGTGTATTATTTACCCCAATAATCACATATTAATTTGAATTTTTAAGCTTTTTGTTTTGAGGGTTTCCCCTCCTTTTAGGGAGCTGCCCTTTTTAAGTTGCCCCTAAGTTAATTTGATTTTGTTTATCTGGTTGGACACCAGAAGAAGTTCTTGATGGCCCAGTCAACCTAACCATGCTCCCTATTTAAAGCAGGTGTGTCAGTCTCTTAGCCTGCTATAGCAGGAAGCTACTGAAAGTGCTATTCTGTTATATAATATATATTATAGTTGTAAATAAAGTAGTTTGGTGATGGGATTTTCGTCTCTGTGGAGTTATTTCAAGACCCCAATTTACAAATGACCCGACCAAATTCTCAGTTTCCTTCTAGTAATGTTATCCAATTTGCTTCATTCATGTAACAATAACAAACTCTAATCAGTTGTCAACTGGAATTTTCCTCTTTGTAACCACTTGTTCCTGTTTCAGAGACTCAAATGAAATCAGAATGACCACAAGTTCACACTATACACTCAATTCATTTGCACCCAGCTTCCCTCTGTTATTAACCTGGCAGTTGTTTAACATCGTCAAGGGACACTGCACAAAACCATGCGGCAATTCCTGCTCAATTTCAAATGTGAATATCATTCCCAACTTCTCTATTTGGGAAAAAAACAGTCACTCTGTGATGAAAGCAAGTTATTGCGGATGCTGGAATCTGAAACCAAAACAGAAAACACTGGAACATCTCAGCAGATCTGGCAGCATCTGTAAGGCAAGAAAAAAGCTGATGTTTTGAGTCCAGATGACCCTTTGTCAAAGGATGAGTTCAGATGACCCTTTGACCCTTTGACAAAGGGTCTCTGGGCTGGAAACATCAGCTCTTTTCTTGCCTTACAGATGCTGCCAGATCTGCTGAGATGTTCCAGTGTTTTCTGTTTTGGTTCTATTTTTCTATATCTGAGTTGCGATAAGAAGTGTACTCTGTAGTCCAGTAGTCTACGGCAAGTCAAAGCGAAATGCTGCAAGTGCTAAAAATCTGAAATAAAAACAGAAAATTCTGGATAAGCTCAGCTGGCCCGACAGCATCTGTGAGAAGAGAAGCAGTGGGTGGGAGTGGAAGGTGACATTCACTCATTGGCGGTGGGACCTTATGATCCTTCCATTGTCACTGAGATTTCACACGGCATGAACAGCCAGTAAGATTTGATTCGGTTAGATTTATTATTATTTTATGTATTAACACAAAGTGAAAAGTATTGTTTCTTGTGCATTATGCAGATAAAACATAAAGAAGGAAAGGAGAGAGTGCAGAATGTAGTGCTACAGTCACAGCTAGGGCGTAGAGAAAGATCAACTTAATGCAAGGAAAGTCCATTCAAAAGTCTGACAGCAGCAGGGAAGAAGCTGTTCTTGAGTCCATTGGTACATGATATCAGATTTTTGTATCTTTTTCCCTCAGGAAGAAGGTGGAAGAGGGAACGTCTAGGATATGTGCTGTCCTTAATTATGCTGGCTGCTTTGCTGAGGCAGTGGGAACTGTAGATGGAGTCAGTATATGGGAGGCTGATTGCATGATGGATTGGGCTACCTTCACGATGGTTTGTAGTACCTTGCAGTCTTGGGCATAGCAGGAGCCATACCAAGCTGTGATGCAATCAGAAAGAATGCTTTCTATGATGCTTCTGTAAAAGTTGGGAAAGTCATGTCAAATTTAAATCTAAATAATCCTTCTATCCACACAGTTGTTGATGATGTTTAGATCAAATACATTATCATGGAAATCATAACTATTTAAAGGATCGTTGAGTATTACTAACAGTTGATGCAACTATAGACAACCTCTGCCTCACTAGAGACTGTTTCTGGCTTCAATCCACTTGTTTGCTGGAAAGCAGGACTAAATGATCATTGCAATATGATTAAGGATGGAATATTGAGCCCAGTACTGACTCAAACACAAGCACACAGCCAAAGACTTCAGCCAGCTTGACTCCCAGTCCGTTATTCCAATTCCTCCCGTTCTTACCTAGTATGATCTACATGTAGCTCCTGATCCACAGTAAATTAATTGACTATAGGGATGGTCAGGGTAGATTCAGAAAGAATGTTCTCCATGGTGGGGGAAGTCCAGAACCATGGTTATAGTTTGAGGATATTCCATCTACTCTATTCCAATACATGTCATCTTTTAGCATTAATTTGAACTATTAATAATCTCTGTGCCAAACATTGATTCTGTAATGGGATGTGAACATCACCAACTGTTCAATATTTGTTGCCCGCCCCTAATTGCCCTTGAACTGAATGACTTGTCGGGTATCAGAATCACGACTGATGTTAACAATTACAAGTCGGATTCCAGACTGAATCCCGACTTGATGGATACCAGCTTTCTTTTCAGAAACTATGAAAGAATAGTTATTGAACAAATTCACAGGAGTCTGCCAATGAACTTTTGAAAGCAAAGAATCAAATATTGATTAAAAACAAGGAAGGGCAATTTAGCATGGTCAATCATCCTAACCTGCACACCTATGGAGTGTGGGAGAAAACTGGAACACTCGGAGGAAACCCACGCAGACACGGGGAGAATGTGCAAACTCCACACAGACAGTGAACTGAGGATGGAATTGAACCCAGGTCCCTGGCACTGTGAGGCAGTTGGTGCCACCATGCCATCCTTCATTTAGATGATTTTTTTAATCACTCACCAGATGTGAGTGTTACTGGCAAAATCACCATTTATTGCCCATCCCTGATTGCCCCATAGGGAAGGTGGCAGTGAGCTTTAGTACCAATGAGTGGCTCACTCAATCATAACAGAAGGCAGTTAAGAGCCAATCATATAGCTATCGGTCTGGTGATGAATGTAGAGCAGCCGGGGTAAGGACAGCAAGTCTCCTTCCTTGAAGGAGACAAGTGAATCAGGTGAGTTTTCGTGACAATCCAATAGTATCATGGTCACAATTAATAGCAGCATGATCTAATTAATTGGATTTGTACTCTCCAGTTACTATAGATATTAAATCCCACATTCGTTCGTCCAGTTCTCTGGATTATTTGTCCAACAACATAACCCTCACATTATCCTACCCTCTAAAATGTCCATGCATTTATTCCAAACTGTTCAAGATTAATCAGTACAAAAGCAAGACCACAGATTCCACGCTCATACAGATAACACTATCCTTTAGATGCATTGACCCCAACACACGCTGGAGTGTGGCAACAAGGGGAATTTCACACTAACTTCATTGCCGTGTTAATGTAATCCCTACTTGTGACTGATAAATAAACTTTAAAATAAATAAACTTTAAAACTCTACACTTTAAACGGGCATTTGTGTATCTAAGTTTGAGGAAGGCTGCTGAATCAGTGTGCTTGTTTATGTGGGGGAGAAGGTTGCAAATAAATTTAAGATCTATTCATCTTACTGACAAGTTAAAATTAGACCAGGCTGTTTTTTTCACAGTGGGATCAGACTGTTCTATTCCCTGACCCTCACTGACTCCTTGAGTCATATCTTGTCTAAATACAATGATTATTCTTCATCCAAATGCTTCAGTAAACAGAGGGAGCTGTTTTGCCCAATAATCCATGGACAATCACTGCTAATATTGGGAATGGATTGTTATCACCAAATAATTAGTACTCACATTACCCTCTCAGTTTTAGCATTGAGCAGTAATGTTGAGAACAGTAAATGTGCGTGCAGCAATTCTGGTTCCAAAGGTAGTGTATACAGTAACACTGGGCACAGTAACACTGGACACAGTAACACTGGATAAAGTAATACTGGGCACAATAGCACTGACACAGTAAGATTGGATACAGTAATACTGGATACAATAACATTGGACACAGTAACATTGAATATAGTAACACTGGACGCAGTAATACTGGATACAGTCAGATCAGATACAGTAACACTGGATACAGTAGCACTGAATATAGTAACACTGAATACAGCAATGCAGAATGGAGTATGTCTGATTGCAAAGACAGTGACTGGAATTCTCCCAAAAAATGACAAAGGGGGAGGTTTTTCAGCTTTGGGGTGAGTGCGGCTGGAAAATCCTGCCCAAGACCAATGGACTTTTGCATGTTGCACCCCTTTGCCTGCTCCAATTCCCATGATAGACGGGTTGAGAAAGTTCCACCCCAAGTGTTGTAACGCTGAGAAAACAGAAGTGACCGTGCTGTTGGCGTGACCTCATCTATGTTCATTTCTCTGCTCCTCACACTCGAACCTGAGTCTTTCTGAACTCGCTTCATTCTGTTCTCTCAGGTCCAATCCTGACTCAAAGCTGCCAATAAAGTGGTTCTGTTGTTGCTGACGTGCTGATTCCTATCTCATGGAGCCTCAGCAACAACTCGCGGACACTATGATCTCAACAGGACCATGACTCCACCACCAAGCATCAAGCTATTGTTTCCAGGACTGTCACTGACCTCATCTCCTTACAGACAGTGACCCAAGCCAGGAATTGAACCTATCCATCCATCCATTTCTCTCTCTTTCTTCCTTTCTCTCTCTCTCTCTTTCTCCCTCTCTTTCACTTTTTCCTCCTCTCTTTCGCTCTTTCTTTTCTTCCTTTCTCTCTCTCTTTTGCTCTCTCTTTCTTTTCCTCCTTTCTTTCTCTCCATCTCTTACTCCCCTTTAGCTGAGAAAGGGCACCCAACTAACATTCTTACTCCTAATTCTCTCTTTTTTTTAACTTGAGGTACTCTCCAAGAACTTAAATTTACAATCTGGGCTGATAGTGCCAATGAGGGTACTGAGAGAGTGCTGCACTGCCACAGGTGCCATCTTTTGGAGAAGATGTTAAACCGAGGGCACGTCTGCTATCTCAGATGGATGTAATAGATCCCACAGATATTATCTGAAGAAAACCAGGGGCAGTCTTTTCACCTCAACCAATATCACCAAATCAGATTGTCTGAACATTTATCACATTGCTCTTTGTGGGTGCTTGCTGTGCACAAATTCACATTGAGTACTTTGGAAAAATGGCTCAGAAACAGGCCATTCGGCCTACACAGTCCATGCTGGTGTTTCTGCTCCAATCTAGCCTCTTCCCATCTTTCATTATCTGCCATCAGACCCTCTCCCTCGTTTGCTTGTCTAGTTTCTCTATTAATACGTCCATACTCTTCACTCTGACTACTCCTGGTCTTAGCAAGTTCCCACCACACGCTGTGTCCAGAAGTTTCTCTTGAATTCCTGTTAGATTTCAGTGCCTACCCTTCAGAAATACTTCATTGGTTATAAAGCACTAGGGGAGTGTCCTGATGTTGTGAAAGGCGCTATATAAATACAATCTTTCTTATCAACTTCCCTGGGATTTGAATCCTTGTTCAGAGCGAACAATCGTTTCTGGATCAGTTCCCTCAATTCCCTTCATGACAATGAAATCCTCGACCAGGTCAACGAGTCACTCCGCTTTCCATCTGGTGTGGAGTTTCACAATATGATTGTGGTTTTGATCAAGGTTTCGGCAAGGATTCCTGCACCTCCTCTGGTGGACATATCCATGTAATTCTGTTTGTGTATTTGTCAGTCTACCTGATTTTTGATCCAGCTTGTTTTTAAACGTGTTGTGGGGGTAGCTTATGGAGAAGTAGAGGTTGGAGTTTCAATGAAGCAAGAGCGAGGCACTGTTTGGCATTCCATCGTGTCAATGTCATACTGGACTGACCTCCACTAAATCAGTTTCCAATAAAGACTTGGAATGGCTGCCAAGCTTTAGCCAAATTTATTAAGTTGCCCTGACATTTTGTGCAAGAGGGTTTCTGATTATGGCGCTGCCCCGCTCCCCTTCAACATACATTCCTTAACCCGGGAGGGAGATTCCTAAAGTCTCCTCATTTCTGATAGTTCCTCTTGTAATCCTTCGGAGTTTAGTTTGTGCTGTTTGAACATTTAATAACGGGAGTGTGGGATTTATGGAGATTTCACAGTAGATTCTTGAAATATAGGAAGAAAACTACCAGGCTGTGATATTGTGCAATGAAAGGTGGCATGGCGACACAGTAGTTAGCACTGCTGTCTCATAGCACCAGGGACCCGGGTTCGATACCCATCTTGGATCACTGTCTGTGTGGAGTTTGCACATTCTCCCTGTGTCTGTGTAGGTTTCCTCCAAGTGCTCTGGTTCCCTCCCACAGTCCAAAGATGCACAGGCTAGGTGGATTGGCCCTGCTCAATTGTCCCTTAGTGTCCAAAGGTGTGTAGGTTAGGGCGTTAACAGTGTCAATACAAGGGGGATAGGACCTGGGTAAGATGGTCTGTGGGAAAGTCAGTGCAGGTTCAATGAGCTGAATGGCCTCCTTCTGCACTGTAGGAATTCTATGATTCATGATACTCATGCATATTAATACATTTGTACGAAATTCATTCACCTGCTTCAGACATGATAACCTATTAACCTGGTTATTAACATAACATGCACCAAGTCCCGTTCTCCCATTATTCCTGTGCTCACTGTCATTCACAGTAAGAAGTCTCACAATACCAGATTAAAGTCCGACAGTTTATTCGGTAGCACAAGCTTTTGGAGCCTCAAGCTCCTTCTTCAGGTGAGTGGGAGTTGTAGAACATAGAATATAGAACATAGAACAATACAGCACAGAACAGGCCCTTCGGCCTTCGATGTTGTGCCGACCAAAATAAAAAGCAATGCCCCTCCTAACTAAACCATTCCCTTCTCTTCCATATACTTATCAACTAACCTCTTAAACGCCACCAAACTTGGCGCATCTACAACAGCTGCAGGCAGGGCATTCCACTCCCTAATCACTCTTTGAGTAAAGAACCTACCTCTGATATCCGTCCTATAACTCATACCCCTTAATTTAAAGTTGTGTCCCCTCGTGCTAGCTTTCTCCATCCTAGGAAAAAGGCTATCACTGTCCACCCTATCCAAACCTCTAATCATCTTATATGCTTCAATAAGATCCCCCCTTAGCCGCCTCCTTTCTAACGAAAACAACCTCAAATCCTCAAATTGTGTTCATAAACAGGGCACATACAGACACAAACTCAATTTACAAGATAGTGGTTGGAATGCGAGTCTTTACAGGTAATTAAGTCTTAAAGATACAGACAATGTGAGTAGACAGAAGGTTAAGCACAGGTTAAAGAGATGCGTTTTGTCTCCAGCCAGGACAGTTAGTGAGATTTTGCAAGCTCAGACGCAACAACAATGGATGAATGGACACCACTCAACAATCACCAGGCAGGAGTCTTCTCTTCCTGTTGGGGAATACTTCAGCAGTCACAGGCATTCAGCCTCTGATCTTTGGGTAGGTGTTCTCCAAAGCTGCCTTCATGACATGCAACAACGCAGAATCGCTGAACAGAAACTGATGGCCAAGTTCCATATATATGAGGATGGCCTCAACCAGGATCTTGAGTTCATGTCATACTATCTGTAACCTCCACGACTTGTCTGGGCTTGCATTATTTATGATATAAAATGTTTTACGAAGAATATAAAAATAACTGGACAGGAAAGTTAGTTCTGGGAAAACCTCCTGATGTACGTCCAGCTAAACTTGACACAGTGGGTCCTATTTTACATTTGCATCATGCCCATTTTCGGGCGCTAAAACTTGGTAAAGTCCAGTGTGAGGCAATTAACACGATTCACCTCCACATAAATGGCCACTTTACCGAAACCTTAATGGCGACAATCTGCTTCGCGCCCAAAACAGGGCCAACATTGATTTAAATGCATTTTGTAGAAATCATAGAAACCCTACAGTGCAGAAAGAGGCCATTCGGCCCATTGAGTCTGCACCAACCACGAACTACCCAAGCACCACCCCCATATCCCTACATATTTTACCTGCTAATCCCTCTAACTTACACATCTCAGGACACTAAGGGTCAATTTAGCATGGCCAATCAACCCTAACCTGCACATCTTTGCACTGTGGGAGGAAACTGGAGTACTTGGAGGAAACCCACGTAGACACAAAGAGAAACTGCATACGGACAGTGACCCATTTGCATGCATTTGAATTGAATTAATGAACTGCCCGCCCAACTTTGTCCACATTTCCCTCTTTACCGCCACATTCGGTGATCCAGAATCACGCCGAAATGAATCTGTTGAATAAAAGTCTGAATCGAGCGCTGAAGAGGCGAGTTCAGGGCTTCCAACAGCTTCCTGACTCAGATCGGTGGTGGGAGGAAGGAGGGAGGCAAGTCAGATCATTTGCTGGTAGGGGGAGGGGGAGAGGAGTGAGGTCAGATCCTTGTCTGGTTGGGGAGTGGGGGGAGGAGGAGGTGGTGGGTCAGATGTATCTCTGACAGGGGGGGGGGGGGTCTCCAGGAGGTGGGGCGGGAGTGGCGGAGGTCCAATCGTTGTCTGATGGTGAGGGGTGTGGAGAGGGCTGGTCGTTGCTGGTGGTGAGGGGGAGGGCTGGTCGTTGTCTGGTGGTGAGGGGGAGGGCTGGTCGTTGTCTGGTGGTGAGGGGGAGGGCTGGTCGTTGTCTGGTGGTGAGGGGGAGGGCTGGTCGTTGCCTGATGGGGAGGGAAGAGGAGGCAGGTCAGATGTTCCTCTGGAGGGGTGGGGGAGGAGTGAGGCCAGACATTCCCCAAGCAGGGGGAGTGAGGCCAGGCATTCCTGAGCAGGGGGAGTGAGGTCAGATCATTCCCTGAGGTAGGGGAGTGGGGGGGGGTAAGTGATGTCAGACCACTCTTTGAGGGGAGTGTGGTGGGGGGGTGGGATTGAGGTCTCTGGTGGGGGGGCTGGCCCAATCACTCACTGATGTGGGGATGGCAGATGGATCTCTGGGGGACGGGGGGTGGTAAGGGGAGCAGGGAGATCCACTGCCACTCTGCAGGTGATCGGTGACAGAGGTGGGGAAAGGGGACAGGGAATGATCGGTCTGGGTAGCTGGGAGAGGGGCGGGGTAGTGGGTGGATAAGGGGGACAGTGATATATGTGAGGACCATCGCTCCCAATTTTCACTCCCGGGCCACTTTCTCCACTTCCTGCAGCTCGGGAGCAATCTGACATGGGCGCACTTTTTCAAATTTTTTTCCAACTGCGCATATGCGGTTCAGAGCTGCGATCGTTTTGGCCTCGCTAAAGCCCCGCCCACAGCGCAAGTGGGACTCACAATTTTTTTTTCAGGCTGAGAGTGTATGGGGGATGCCTGAAAGCAGATTCACAAGTCGGATCTGAATTACGCCCAGATTCAGCACTTAGAATGAAAATTATAAAATCAAACCCAATGTTCGTCCCTCTCTCCCCACCCTCTTCTTTTAACTGGATGACGTACGGTTAAGTTTGATTTTTGGTTTAGATTTTTGCTTTTTCCTTGTGATTAACTATTGCTCCAGGTATTCGGGCTGGTTATTTGCTTCGTCCTTTCTTTACCTCCTTAACCTGACTGATTCATCGAGATCTTTACACAGGCCAAGTTGCCTATAAAATGGCTAGGATTGCTCATAAACATCGGCATTAAAAAACCCTTGCTGCTTGTTGATACATTGAAATATCTCTTTTGGTTTAGCAGTACCCTGAGAGGGAAGAACAAGAACACCTTGTAAGGAAACTTTGCTGCAATTTTCTGTGTTTTAGTATGACTACACATTGAAACTTTACACAGTTTCTCTCTCCATATCTCTCTCTGTTCTCTATCTGTCTATCCACTTGCCCATCTCTCTCTCCCCATATTTGTCTGTCCCCCTGTCTTGCTCTCTATCTCTCTCTCCACGCCTTTTTATTTCTGTCTCTCTCCTTCTTCCCCTCCACATACCCACACTTTCTCAATTCCAATGAGAACCTCCCTCTTGCCCCCCAGAAGTGCACACTGCCCGAAACAAACATAAAATCTTCACTCTCTGCATCAAAATGCGGACTTATCACAACTACTTAAAACAGGGAGATCAATTCCTCCCTCTGTTACCCCTCCCTCCCTTTGTCACCCCCTCCCTCGGCTGGCCCTCTCTCCCTCTGCTAATCCTCTCTCCTTCCGTTACCTCTCCCTCCCTCTGTTACCCCTCCCTTCTTTTATTACCCCTCTGTCCTATGTAACCCCTCTGTTACCCCTCCCTCCCACTGTTACCCCTCCCTCCCTCTGTTACCTCTCCCTTCCTCTGTTACCCCTCCCTCTGTTTGTTATCCTCCCTCCCTCTGTTACCCCTCTCTCCCTCCATTTGCTAGCCCTCTCTCCCTCTGTACCTCTCCCTCCCTATGTTACCCCCCCTCCCTCGTTAGCCCTGCCTCTGCTAGCCCTCCCTCCCTCTGTTACCCCTCTCTCCCTCTGCTAGCCCTCCCTCCCTCTGTTGCCTCTCCCTCTGCTAGCCCTCCCTCCCTCTGTTACCTCTCCCTCCCTATGTTACCCCTCCCTCCCTCTGTTACCCCTCTCTCCATTTGTTACCCCTCCCTCCCTATGTTACCCCATTCTTATGCAATCCACAGCCTTTCAAACAAATCTGGTGTCTCCTAATTAACTTCTTCAGTGATCTCACGTTCCCCAGAGATGGCACCACACCAGACACTGCACTAGGGGTCAGTCTGTACCTGTGAATCAGTGTATAATGATTGGGACTGTACTATTGAAGAGGTTGGACTGTGTAAAGGCTGGCTGCTTTGAAAGGTCTTCATATTGTTATTTAAATTGCTACTGAATGAGATAAAATCCCAGATTACAAAATCCTTTTCGATATTTTTACTATGGTAACTGTAGCAGCTTGATTGCTGACTCGTGGAAGTTTAGAAATTTATCCAGTTTATCTGAATTGTCTCCATATATCCAGCTGGAATAGAACAGCTCCTGCTCTGTCCTGTCTTTCCTTTAGAGACGTAATTCAAAATTAAGGTTTATTAATCTTTTGGTCATTGACATCCCACCTCCACAATAAACCTACACAATCCTGCCAACTATAGCAAGGTCCACAAGACATAACAGGCTACAAGGTGAAGGTAGGTAAAATTGCCGGCTCCAAAGCACCCACGTTGATGAGCTCAATGCATTCTGTGCCCGTTTTGAGCAAGCGAGAGCATGCCCTTCACTCTGGAAGCCTCTGCTGAACCTGTGTCGGATTCACCATTGCAGATGGCAGAGCAGCTTCTTGAAGGTCAATCCATGGAAAGTGACTGGCCCAGACGGAGTACCGAGACGAGCACTCAGAACCTGCATGGGCCAACTGGCGGGAGTATTCGCAGACGTCTTCATCCTCATTTTACACCAATCTGGTGCCCCTATCATTTCAGTATCAAAGAGAAACCAAGCAGCGTGCTTTAATGACTATCATCCAGTGGCTCTGACATCCATCATTAGGAAGTGTTTTGAAAGGCTAGTCATGGTACAAATCAATTCCGCCTCCTAGACTGCCCGAATCATAAAGACATAGAGTGATAAAGGTTTACAGTATAGAAACAAGTCCTTCGGCCCAACTTGCCCATGCCGTACTTATTTTTTTAAACTCTTAAGCTAATCCCAATTGTCTGCATTTGGCCCATATCCTTCTATACCCATCATACCCATGTAACTATCTAAATGATTTTTAAAAGGTAAAATTGTTCTACTGTCGCTGGCAACTTGTTCCAGACACTCTGTGTGAAAACATTGCCCCTCTGGACACTTTTCTGTCTCTCCCCCTCACCTTAAAGTATGCCCTATAGTATTAGACTCCTCTACCTTTGGGAAAAGATATTGATTATCTAACTGATCTATGCCCCTCATTATTTTATAGACCTCTATAAGGTCACCTCTCAGACTCCTACGCTCCAGAGAAAAAGAGTTCTAGCCTATCCAAGCCTCTCCTTATAACTCAATCCATCAATCCCAGTAGCATCCTAGTAAATCTCTTTTACATCCTTTCTAGTTTAATAATATTCTTTCTATAATAGGGTGACTAGAATTGCACACCTCGACAAGAAGAAGTAGTTTGTTCATCTGACCTGACAGGTGGTCAGTTCTACTTTCTGATTCGGGAAATATCCACCTGTGAGCTGAGGAACACTCTCTTCTTTCTCATAAACAGCATCATTCCTCCAATAGACGCCACCATGAGATAACTCTACCAGGAACATCATGAAGTGAATTTCATTTTATCTACACCTTAACATAGAACGTAGAACATTACAGCACAAAATGACCCTTCAGCCCATAAGTTGTGCCAATCATATCCATACCTACCAGGCCATACAACTATCTATAACTGTCAATCCCATTAAATCCCATGTACTCATCCAGAAATCTCTTTTAAAAATCCAGCAATTTTGCCTCTACCACCACCGATGGCAGCCGATTCCAGTCACTCACCACTCTCTGAGTGATAAACTTACCACTGACATCTCCTAGCTATGACTGTAATGCCACATTTGTACTCTCTCCTTTCCTTCTCTATGAACGGTATGCTTTATCTGTACAGTACGCAAGAAATAAGAATTTTCACTATATATTAATACATGTGACAATAATAAATCTAATCAAATTAAAAGATTTGTAAGAATATCAACAGTAAAAATTAAGAACAATTTATACTGCACGGGGAGAGAGTGCTGATTGGTTAGCACATCGAATCTGATTGATCAAGGCATTGCCATGGGGAATAGCCATTTCCCCGAACATTTATTCAGTTAAAATGCTCGATCTGTCTGCACGACACAGGGCCCTGTGTGTAAATATATGTGAGTGCTCACAAGTATTAGTGAGTCACACTGAGAGCCTGACTGATCATCACAAAATTGATCTTTAGAGCAATCTTATGCACAATCAGGGTTGGTTCAGTAAGTGCTATCCAAATGTGAAATCACATTTCACGCTGGACACTATAGTTTTGTAAGCACAAGCTGGCTGGTTTGCTTAATTAAAAGACTATTTCATGGTGAGTGGGAGTTAAACAATGGCCCAGAGCTTCCTGGAGTGGGATATTTGGAGGCCTCCCCCCATTAGTTCACATCTTTCTTCATCCTTTGACTCTAACGCTTTATTGTGTAAATTGCGTTAAATGTGAGCTGGCAGCAAGAGCAATTTTTCAAGTCTGATGGTGGCTCCATTCTCTCTCCACAGAGACTGTCAGACTTATTGAGATTTTCCAGCATTTTCTGCTTTTGTTTCAGATTCCAGCATCCCACAATATTTTGCTTTTATCCATAGTCTATCTTCTTTGACAAAAAAGATTCCTTAGAATTATAGGATGGATATAATGTAGAAAGAGGCCATTCAGCCTGTTGTATCTGTGCTAGCTCTCTCCAAGAGCAACTCAGCTAATTCCACCCAACGCCTTTTTCCCCAGACAAATTGCAAGGCCCAATTGAACCTACCTCTGTCACACATTCAGGTAGCACATTTCAGATTAAAAATCACCCGCTGTATAAAAGTCTTTTCCCGTTAAGTTGCCCTTGGCGATTCAGCTCGAGGACCGAGAAAGATTTTGAGAAATAATGGAGAAAAGAATCCATCAGGTGAATTGGAGTCAAAGCTGGCACAGAAAGAGGAAAAAAGAATGAAATATTGGAAATACTTTAAAATTTTCCAACAATAAATAATCTCAGCTATTTATTCCCTCTCCAAGCTGGAAATGTTGAATGCCATTGCAGGAACCTAATCTCCTCACTAAGAAATTACTTACACTATTAAGTATTAGCTTAGTTGGTAATTAAATGCAGTAATAAAATTCATGGGAAGGTTGTGACAAGCTTATGTTTACTTCATTCATTTTGTGGGATGTAGGCATCATTGGCGAAGGCAGCATTTATTATCCATTGCTAATTACCTTTGACCTGAGTGGTATGCTGTAATAGTCAAACTATTTTAGGAGTTGTGGTTCTACAGATGTGGTTTGCACACGTAGATTCATACTAATAACGATTCCAGGAGATCTTACCTACCCAGAGTACAAACTGAAAGTAAAACTGCAGTATGTGGCAACACCCTAACGACATCAGATCATGTGATCAGCTCCTAAAGAAACATAGGGTATATTTTCCAAAGGCAGTCAAGAGCCAACCACACTGGGGTTGTTGTGGAATCACATGCAGACCAGATCAGATAAGGATGGCAGATTTCCTTTCCCTAAAGTTTTTTATGACTGTCCCCCATAACGAAGATTATTCCAGATTTATTAATTGAATTTAAATTCCACCAGTTGCTACGGTGGGATTTGACCCCTAGTCCCACAACCATCAGCCTGGATGACCAGGCCAGTGACATTATCAGAAGGCGAGCCTCACCCGCTTTCTGCGATGCAAAAGCAATTTGTCCAATAATGTGTGGAGATTCAAGACCCATGGGGCATCACTTCCTCACCCCTCGGGTTTCTGGAGGTTTTACCACATTAATGAGAGTAATCGCCACTAAATCCTCAATGTTGTGGGGGACACTCTGGCCCCAGGCCTCCTGTATGTGTCCATCAGATTGCGACCTTTTGCTGTGTAGCATATCAGTATCACATCCACCTCTGTAAATAAAGCTGCCAGAGAATCAGAACTGTCCATTGTATGTGTACAATATTTTCACAGGATTCTGTGATTCGCAGTGAATGACTTCACATTAAATATCTGGGGGTCTGGGATACAGAATGTTTGTACTGGGAAAGGTCAGGACTTCCAGACTAATAATTCTATGTGTCCTCCCTCTCTATTAAGCTAAAAGGACGTGGTGGGCAACAGGGATAAGAGACGAAACTGGAAACCAATTTTTTTTTTCTCTCTGAGCTGATGGGACTGGAGTTATTTTTAGGGTGTTGCATTGTTCCAGGCCCTTTTGTTAAGTTTATGACTAATGCTTGTGGATTTGAGACGATTAATGTGCATCAGTTCAGTCATGTGGTTGTGGGCAGCTCCACCCAACCGCAGGGTGATAGCTGTGCAGACTCCAGGCTTGGGCTGAGAGGAGGGTGAGTACTTAAATCAGCAAAGGCCTAGACTGAAATACAGTGGAGACCCAAGGTTAGAAGCAAAGGTCATTGGGTTGCAGGTCCACCTCACAGGCCTGGAGCAGTGCTCCAATGGTTGTACGGCTCCCCGCTGTCGGGAGAAAGGGAGAGATCTGTGACCACAGACTCTGGCCGCATACAAAGCAAAATACAGTGATTGCCAGCAGTATCCCAAACAGCACATCATCTGAGCCCATTAGAAATAAAATAATACCTTGGAATCTTTCCCAAATTCCTGAAGCTTCTTGCCAAAGAGTTTGTACCTGCATTTATAATATAACTAAACTTGCCTTTCATGCTATTAAATAGGAAATATCATAATCTGAACAATATTAGGAGATGTTCCAATCCCTCTATTAATGTTCAGTTCAAAATGGAGGCCATGCTGTTTCCCTTCTCTTATTCCTCATTCACAACTGTTCCATCTGCTGTTGCTGCTTTTTAATTGCAATTATTACTGGTCTGTGTGCTGTGGGTGTTGATTTATTTCTGTCTATTTGATGTTCTTGATATTACTGTTAATTACTATTACACATCAGCTATGGTTTTAACCCTCACCTCGGAGTCAAAGGGTCGAAGGTTCAAGTCCCACTCCAGGGCTTTGGGCACAAAAATATAGGGTGATGGTCCCATTGGTTCAAGGGAGCTATACCTCACAGTATAGGATGCCCTGCCCCTGATCTCAAACCTTCAGTGACAGCAGACCTGCTTGAGCCAAATAAATGCTTACCTGATACCTGCAAGAAACTTCCTTTAAGGCCAGGCTTTGGCATCTCCAGGTATAGGCTGAGCTTCCATCACAGTTATGGTGACATCCCAGTAGAATGACCCAATCCGCCTCATTACAGTTCAGAGGAGGTGTTCAGACTCTGTGCATTGTTTCCAGAAGCACTCTCTCTATAGAATAAAATTCAAGACACCCAGAAAACAGTAACGGAACGGTTATATCAACAATCCCAGAAGCACGATCTCACAATCTATAAACACAAGTTCAAATCCCATCATGAACTACTAGGTTGTTGTAAAAATTCAATTGGTTGACTAGTATAACCAGGAGAAGGAAATCTGCTGCTCTCATCCAGTCTGGCCGACATGTGACCTCAGACCCATAGCAATGTGGTTGACTCTTAAATGCCATCTGCCATAACTTGGTAAGCAACGCAATTGTATTCAAGAAGATAGCTCACCACTACCTTCTGATG
The DNA here is from genome assembly GCA_024679065.1 of Sphyrna mokarran. Lineage (NCBI taxonomy): Eukaryota > Metazoa > Chordata > Chondrichthyes > Carcharhiniformes > Carcharhinidae > Sphyrna > Sphyrna mokarran. Next base: position 4,220,562 of record JAGIQG010000023.1, on the reverse strand, counting down.
GTTCATAAATTCTTGCCTTTTTAGTGATGCCAATGTCCTGTCAATAAATAATTGCTTAACTGATACCCGCAAGCCAACATCCCAGATTCTTGTGGGCTCCTCAGAATTTTGCAATTTGGAATTAATGCTTCATCTTGGACACGTAGAATTAAACTGCAATCTGTAAAAATCCAGGAATTGGTCTATGGATCTGAAATTCTTTCGTTAATATTTTGTAATGGAATCATAGTTTGCAAAGGCTTAAATGAATATAAACACTTCATTGGGTCAACCGCAATGACTGGCTGGAGATGGGTGACTGTATTGCCTTCAGCTTCCAACAACTTACTCATTGTAATGTATCAACTATAAACATGGTGTTTAGTCCACAATATCCCACTAAGAAGCCAAAACTTGAGCAAGAAGTTTCTGTTGAACCAACTTTAGCTGTTGACATCTGCTAGCAGGCTGTTTGTCAAAGAGAGAGGTTTTAAGGAGCAAGTTAAAGAAGGAGAGAGGTGGAAAGATTTAGGGAGGGAAGCTAAAAGATTAGGGCACAGACAATCAGATGCTCCAGTTTTCTCCTACACTCCAAAACTGTGCAGATTAGCGTCAATTGCCCATGCTAAATTACCCCTTAGTGTATAGGTTCGGGGGATTAGTGGGTAAATATATGATTTGATTTGATTGAATTTATTATTGTCACATGTATTTACAGTGAAAAATATTGTTTCTTGCATGCTATACAGACAAAGAATACCATTCTTAGGGAAGGAAAGGAGAGAATGCAGAATGTACTGTTACAGTCATAGCTAGGGTGTAGAGAAAGATCAACTTAATGCAGGTCCATTCAAAAGTCTGATGGCAGCAGGGAAGAAATGTTATTAAGTTGGTTGGTATATGACCTCAGACTTTTGTATCTTTCTCCTGCAGAAGAAGGTGGAAGAGAGAATGTCCATGGCCATGGGGTCCTTGATTATGCTAGATGCTTTTCCAAGACAGCAGGAAATATAGACAGAGTTAATGGATGGGAGGCTGGTTGCATAGTTGACTGTGCTTCATTCACAACTGTTTGTAGTTTCTTGCTGTCTTGGACAGGGCAGGAGCCATACCAAGCTGTGATACAACCAGAAAGAATGCTTTCCATGGTGCATCTGTAAAAGCTGGTGAAAATCATAGCTGACATGCCAAATTTTCTTAGTCTTCTGAGAAAGCAGAGTTGTTGATGGGCTTTTTTAACTATAGTGTCGACATGGAGGGATCAGGACATGTTGTTGGTGAAGTAGAAAGCTCTCGACCCTTTTTCATCCCCATTGATATAGACAGGGGTCATGGGGATAGGGCCTGGATAAGATGATTTGTTGGAGAGCTGGTGCAGACCTGAAGGGCTGAGTGGCCTCCTTCTATACTGTATTGATTCTATGGAAACAAAGCTATCAATGAAGGGGCAAAGAAAATTAGGTGTGCACAAGATACCAAAATTGAAGGAGGGAAAGCATCTCTGAGAGTTGTAGGGCTGGAGGCGATTACGGCAGCAGGTAGGAATGACACCATGAAAGGCACTGAAAAGGATAAAGTGAATTTTAAAGTTAAATTGATGAACTTGGAGCTGGCATAGCATAGCCTGCGGTGTCTGCCTGTCTGTCTCCCTCTTAGATTATAACCCTCTAACCGTATCAGTTAGTGTCATAGAGATGGAAAGCATGGAGATAAGCCCTTCAATCCCAAATCATCCATGCCAACCAGGTTTCCTAACCTGACCTGGCATCATTTCCTGTGTTTGGCCCATACCCTTCCAAACCTTTCCCATCTATGTACCTGTCCAAATGTCTTTTAAATGTTATAATTGTACCTACCCCTATCACCTCCTCTGGCACCTCATGTGGTGACACAGTGGTTAGCGCTGCTGCCTGATAGCGCAGGGACCGGGATTCGATTCCCAGTCACTGGCTGAGTGGAGTTTGCACATTCTCCCCATGTCTGCGTGGGTTTCCTCCAGGTGCTCCGGCTTCGTCCCACGTTCTGAAAAACACGCTGGTGAGGTGCATTGACCCAAACAGGCGCCGAACTGTGACGGCTAGAGGAATTTCACAGTAACTTCATTGCAGCGTTAATGTAAGCCTTACTTGTGACTAATAAAAAGATGTTACTTCTCTATCCCTTTCACTCTGTCTCCCCCTGTGCCTTTCTACCGTTCTCTCTCTCTCTCTTTCTTACATTCTGTTTCCAATTATGTCAGTAATAGCCAGTGGTCACCGGGGATTGTGTTTAGTTCATAACTGAATATGGTGTGCAGACTGTTTCTATTTCCCTGTCCTTACAGCCTGGCCAGGCATTAGACAGGATTACATTACGAACAGCAGGAGGTGCCTGGAGTTCAGACTATTTGCAACTACTCAGTTTGAGCTCTGTGAGCTGACAGCTGACTGCATTGTTACATAGGAGAGAGCGACTAACTCCCATCCAACAATGGGGCTTGTGAGTCAGTGTTCTTTCCGTGGTCCAGGTTCAATTGCAACAGCTGGGGTTTGAGTGTGTTGGAATTCTCAGTCGGAGGAAAAAAATCAAACAGCAGCCATCTCATCTCACTTACAAAATCTCTCCTGCTTCATTTATTTCCCTTTACTGTCTAATGTTTGCAGTAGGTAGCGTCCTTACCTCTGGGCCAGAAGCTGTGGCTTCAAGTCCCATTGGTGATGGAAGGTGCGTGCCTCCTTTGCCCAAACAGATCAATTATCAACCCGTAAATCTTCCCAATGCCCCTGATGGCAGGCAATAAGAGCTACATTGCAAAAGGCAGTGGCAAACCAGTGCCACACTTTACCAAACGTAATCATGGACCGATCCGGTAGAAACCCCTTGTTGACAACCTGGACATATTATCTGAAGAGAGATCAAAATGTTGCCTTGGTCTGCCCCTTTCTTCCAACTGATCTCTCATTTCATTTCTCCCAACCCATCACCCTGTTTCTCACTGCCTTTCTCATTCACTATTTCTCTCTTCACATTGCAGGATATGTTGCTCTGTTATTATCTCCATCTCTTTCTTTCTGTACTTTTCTCTTTCTCTCTCTCTCTTTCTCTCTTTATGGACTTTAGTAAGGCGTTTGATAAGGTGGCCCATGGAAGACTTCTGCAGAAAATGCAGATGTATGGGATAGAGGGTGATTTAGCTAATTGGATTAGGAATTGGCTAGCAGATAGAAGACAGAGGGTGGTGGTTGATGGGAGATATTCATCGTGGAGTTCGGTGACAAGTGGTGTACCTCAGGGGTCTGTTTTGGGGCCCCTGCTGTTTGTAATTTTTATAAATGATCTGGATGAGGGTATTGAAGGATGGATTAGTAAATTTGCAGATGACACTAAAGTCGGTGGAGTGGTAGATAGTGAAGAGGGGTGTTATAGTTTGCAGAGGGACTTGGACAAGTTGCAGAGCTGGGCCGAGAGGTGGCAAATGGAGTTTAATGTGGAAAAGTGTGAGGTAATGCACTATGGCAGAAATAATAAATGTGTAGAGTATAGGGCAAATGGTAGGATTCTTAGTAGTCTAGATGAACAGAGGGATCTTGGTGTGTATGTGCATAGATCCCTGAAAGTAGGCAGTCAGGTCGAGAAGGTTGTTAAGAAGGCATATGGAGTCTTGGCTTTTATTGGTAGAGGGATTGAATTTCGGAGCCGCAACGTCATGTTGCAACTGTACAAAACTCTAGTGCGGCCGCACTTGGAGTATTGTGTGCAGTTCTGGTCCCCACATTATAAGAAAGATGTGGAGGCATTGGAGAGGGTACAGAGGAGGTTTACCAGGATGTTGCCTGGTATGGAGGGCAGGTCTTATGAGGAGAGGCTGAGGGATTTGAGGTTGTTTTCGTTAGAAAGGAGGCGGCTAAGAGGGGACCTTATCGAAACATATAAGATGATTAGAGGTTTAGATAGGGTGGACAGTGATAGCCTTTTTCCTAGGATGGAGAAAGCTAGCACGAGGGGACACAGCTTTAAATTAAGGGGTGATAGTTATAGGACGGATATCAGAGGTAGGTTCTTTACCCAAAGGGTGGTTCGGGAGTGGAATGCCCTGCCTGCAGCAGTTGTAGATGCGCCAAGTTTGGTGGCGTTTAAGAGGTTAGTTGATAAGTATATGGAAGAGAAGGGAATGGTTTAGTTTGGAGGGGCATTGCTTTTTATATTGGTCGGCGCAACATCGAAGGCCGAAGGGCCTGTTCTGTGCTGTAGTGTTCTATGTTCTATGTTCTATCTATCTCTCTCTTCCTACACTCTCACCTCTGATTATTTTGAGTTATTTGCCCTTCTTTCCTCTATCTTTTTTCTGCTTTTCTGAGTCTCTCTTCCTCTACACCAACAAGTATGTTGGGTAAAGAAGTAATGCCAAACATACAGAAATATTCAAATATCATAATTTTCTGATCAAACTGATGTTAAAACTGAGTAGATTCTCCAAATATTGCCGCCCAATTTCCCAACAGTATTCAGAGTGGACCACTCTCTCCAACTCCAATCCATGACTATTTTTATATATCTCTCAAGAATCTCTTTTTCTTCAATTCCAGATCAACTTTCTATTATCACTAGTATGTGTAGAGCATCCAAGAGAGAGAGATAGACATTGATCATTCAATAATGAAGAAATGAGCAATAGATAATCGTCAGATAATCAAAAAATAGATACATAAATAGGCAATTACATGGACAAAAGATAGATAGATAAAGGTAGAGAAAGAGATAGAGCGAGATAGAGATAGAGAGGGATAGACATAGATAGAGATATTGAAAGATAGAGATACATAGATAGATAGATAGATACAGGTAGAGATACAGATAGGTAGATAAATGGGTAGATAGATAGATAGATAGATAATTATGATATATCGTAGAGATGATGGCCTATAGTATTATTGCTGTACTATTAATCCAGAAAGTCAACTAATGTCTTGGTGGACCCGGGTTCGAATCCCACCATGGCAGATGGTGGAATTTGAATTCAATAAAAAATATCTAGAATTAATGACTGTAAAGCCATTGCCGATTGTCAGAGAAACCCACCTGCTTCACTCATATCCTTTAGGGAAGGAAATCTGCCGTCCTTACCTGGTCTGGCCTACATGTGACTTCAGAGTTACAGCAATGAGGTTGACTTTCATTGCCCTCTGAAATGACCTAGCAAACCATTCAGTTCAAAGACAGCTAGGGATGGGCAATAAATGCTGATGCCTGTGTCCTAAGAATGAATAAAGAATAAAGAAAATAAACGTAGATGGAATATATAAATGAATAGAGACAGGATAGAGAATTCATTGTTATTTAATGGGATCTAGTTCTTTGTAATTATGAATAAAGGTGCGTGAATTGGAGGGGACCTTGCCGGTGGTGATGTTCCCATCCATCTGTTGCCCTCGTCCTTCGAATGTGGTAGAGAATTGTGAGTTTGGGAGATGCTGTTGAAGGAAGTGGAGGGTATTCCACCACACTACCTGATTTGTGTCGTGTAGATGATGGACAGGCTTTGGAGAGTCAGGAGGTGAGTTACTTACTTCAGAATTCCCAGCCTCTGACCTGATCAGAGTGTTTTTATGGCTGAGTACAGTTCAGTGCCTGGTGACTGGCACTGACTGGTATCCTCATAGGCCGGAGGGTGTAACTACAGCGACATGTTTGGATTGGAAATTTCTATTGTAAATAGAGACATAGGAATTTATCATGAGAAAGAGTGTATACAGTTGTGAGCTAGGAATTTTCTTGTAATTGCTCACACCGATCAGTGGAATTCCACCAGAAGATCATCCGCAATACAGATTACACGTATAAAGCGGCAAGTTATAGCAATGAAATAGGAACATCTGCAAGAAAATTCTCAGTTATAGAATCTTTGCAGATGTACCATAGAAAGCATTCTTTCCGGTTATGTCACAGCTTGGTATGGCTCTTCGGAATCACATGTGTAGATACCCAAAATCCTTTCATCACCTAGATATGAACTTTATACCAAAATATCAGATTTTTGGCACTCAAAGCTCATTATCATTGAGGGAATAATTGGAAAGAACAGTAAGGAACTACAAAAGGTCGGGAATGTAGCCCAATCCATTGCGCAAAGCAGCCTCCCAATCATTGACACCGTCTACACCTCCCACTGCCTCGGCAAAGCAGCCAGCAGAATCAAAAACTCCATCCACCCCAAACATTCTCTCTTCCACCTTCTTCCGTTGGGAAAAAGATACAAAAGTCTGAGGTTACATACCAACGAACTCAAGAGCAGCTTCTTTCCTGCTGTTTTCAGACTTTTGAATGACCTACCTGTGGAGTGGAATGCCCTAGGGATCTGTTCTAGGACCCTTGCTGTTTGTCATTTTCATAAATGACCTGGATGAGGAAGTGGAAGGATGGGTTAGTAAGTTCGCTGATGATACGAAGGTTGGTGGTGCTCTGGATAGTCTGGAGGGATGTCTATCTATGCAGCGAGACATAGATAGGATGCAAGACTGGGCAGAAAAGTGGCAGATGGACTTCAATGCAGATAAATGTGTGGTGGTCCATTTTGGCAGGACCAATGGGATGAAGCAGTATAATATCAAGGGTAGGAGTCTTGGCAGTGTTGAGGAACAGAAGGATCTTGGGGTCCGGGTCCATAGGACTCTTAAATCTGCCCCGCAAGTGGAGGATGTGGTCAAGAAGGCATATGGTGTACTGGCCTTCATTAATGGAGGGATTGAGTTTAGGAGTCGGGAGGTAATGCTGCAACTTTATAAGACCCTTGTCAGACCCCACTTGGAGTACTGTGAGCAGTTCTGGTCGCCTCACTATAGGAAGGATTTGGAAGCTGTTGAGAGGGTGCAGAGGAAATTTACAAGGATGTTGCCTGGACTGGGGGGCATGCCTTATGAAGATAGGTTGAGAGAGCTAGGTCTGTTCTCCCTGGAGAGATGAAGGTTGAGAGGCGACCTGATAGAGGTTTATAACATGTTGAGAAGAATAGATAGAGTGGATTCTCGGAGGCTATTTCCCAGGGCTGAAATGGTCGCTACGAGAGGACACAGATTTAAGGTGCTGGGGGGCAAGTACAGAGGAGATGTTAGAAGTAAGTTTTTCACCCAGAGGGTGGTGAGTGAATGGAATCGGCTGCCATCGGTGGTGATAGAGGCGAACTCGCTGGGGTCTTTTAAAACTTCTGGATGAGTACATGGGATTTAATGGGATTGGGAGTTACAGATAGTTCTATGGCCTGGTATGTACTGATATGATCGGCACAACATGTAGGCCGAAGGGCCTGTTTGTGATGTAGTGTTCTACGTTCTATGTTCTATGTACCTTGCACTAAGTTAATCTTTCTCTACAGTCTAACTATGATGTAATATTATATTCTAAACCCTCTCATTTCCTTCTTTATGAACAGTATGCCTTGTATGTACAGCGCGCAAGAAACAATACTTTTCACTGTATGTTATTATGTTTGATAGTAATAAATCAAATCAAATCAAATCTTTGACATATTATGGATAGATAGAAGGAGATCATTGATGATCAGTGAATAGAAAAGAAAAATTAAAACCATGCATTTACATAGCATCTTTCATAACATGGGGATGACTTAAAGTGCTTTACAGCCAATGAAGTATTTTGGAGTGTAATCACTATTGTAATGTAGGAAATATGCCAGCCAGTTTGTGCACAGCAGGATCCCATGAAGTGCCCTGAAATAAATAACAAAATCAACTGATTGAGATCACCAAAACAGAAAAATGCTGGAAAATCTCAGCAGGTCTGATAGCATCTGCAGAGAGGGAATAGAGCCAACGTTTCGTGTCTGAATAATCTTACGTCGGAGTTGAGAGGAAGAGAGTCAGCAGTTTTTTGTGTTTATCCAACTGATTTAGGTATTGGGTTAGGGATGAATGTTGGCCAGGAACTAAGAGGGACTTCCCATTTTTCTTCAAATTGTACCTTAGGTTCTTTTGCACACACCCTAGCAAGTAGGCAGGACTACAGTTTAACACCTCATCCAGTAGAGGAAATATAATTTACAACCATTCTCATCAATACAAGGAAAAGCTAAAATTCTCTACATGGTGATGCTAAAACTCCACCAAATACAATTCAAACACTTCTCCCATCTAAAAGTTTATTTATTACTCACAAGTAGGCTTACATTCACACTGTAATGAAGATACTGCCATACTCCAGTGCCTGTTCAGGTACACTAAGGTGCAATTTAGCATGTCCAATCCACCTAACCTGCATATCTTTCAGACTGTGGGAGGAAACTGGAGCACAGGGAGGAAACCTATGCAGGCACGGAGAGAACATACAGACTCCATACCATTGGACAGTGATCCGAACTGGGAATCGAACCTGGGTCCCTGGCACTATGAGAAAGCAGTGCTAACCACTGTGCCACAATGCCACCCTCTTGAAGGGATGAATATATAGTCATTGTATCAGATAATTGGTGGAATGTTATTATTACTCTGGTAGATATGGGAACATAGGGTTCAGTAAATCTGTGCTGGTTACTGGCACATTCTAAACCTAAACAGCCTTTCTGCCAAGTAACACTCCTATAACTTATAGGAGTTAAATATGCATATTTATATTTCCTGAACACTTTAGCATTTATTCATGAACATTGTATTAATGTTCTTCAAACATGTTGCCTTAGAAATAAAAGAAATTGTTATATCTTTTCACAACCTCAGGATATCCCCAGTGTTTTGCAGCCAGTGAAGCATTTTTGAAGTATCGTCACTGTTGTAATGTCAGAAACGCAGCAACCAATTTGTGCACAGCAAGCTCCCACAAACAGCCATGTGATAATGCCCTGATCATCTATTTTTAGTAAAGCTGATTGAGGGAGGATTCTGGGGAGAACTGCTCTTCTTTTGCATGGTACTATAAGATCATTTTCACCCATCTCAGAGTCCGGTGAGGGTCTCAGTTTCAAAGATCCAAAAGTTCCAAAGATTCTTAGACTGCACCTTCCAAACCTAAGATCATTTCCATCAAGAAGGAAGAGATAACATATACATGGGAACATATCTACTTGCCAGTTCCCTCCAAGCCATCCATCATCCTGAGTTGGAAATATATCGGCTGTTCCTTTGCAGTCACTGGGTCAAGCTCCTGGAATTCCCTTCCTAATGACATTGTGGGTCAACCTGCAGTGGACTGCAGCGATTCAAGAAGATTTGCTCACCATCACCTATCAAAGGCAACCAGGGATGGGTAATAAATGGCGGCCTAGACAGTGACGCCAATGTCCCACAAATGAATAAATAAGAAATCTTATCCAAAATCCCACACCTGTGGTATTTCCTCAGTCTTGCACTGGGGGCATCAGTGAAGGTTTTGTGTTCAAGGGGGAAGTTCTCCAGCCTTTCATGCCAGTGAGATTCTCAGTCCTGCCGGATTCACACACCCTCCTGTGGGTTTTGCGACAGCATGGGGTGACACCAACGGGAAATCCCATTGACAGCGAACAGTGGGACCAGAAAATCCCATGACCAGCGTACGATACGCCACCTCCCACTGCTGGGTAGCTAGAGAACTCCCCCCACAATCATCAGAACCAAGGTGCTACCAACCGAGCCATGGAGAAAGGCTGAAAAGTCATGTATGTCCTTATGAACAGGAATTATTTATCTTCAGGGAATGATATATTGAAATATGCCTGGTGTTTCATCCCCTGGTGTTCGGAGGAATGCAATGCGGGCATTTTGAAAGATGGAAAGGCAGGTCTCGTTTCGATTCTATTCCCAGCTGACTTGTCCAACCAGAGAATAACTTTGTCTATTTATTTGTGTTCTAAGTCCGGGATCTCATGCAGCAGGGTTGTAACTCAGCCAGCAGCTGTCTATTTTGACTGAGCCCATTCCTCTGCATAATCTATCAGTTGAATGATGATAGTTTGTCATAGTCATCAGAGCCTGGATCATCTGTATGTGTCAAGTAGCTAATTATGTTCCATAGCAGAAAGCTGAATATTGGCCTCACACCGCTTCCACTTTTGTCTGTCTTTCTCAAATATCCAGAAAATATATTCATCTACAAGGCGAGATCAACTTTCTAATCAAGTTACAAATAAGAAGAATTAGCTGTGCGATTCTCCGGCTTCCCAGCCGTGTGGTTCCCGCTGGTGGGAGGTGCCGTGTTGTTTGCCAGCTATAGGATTCTCTGGTAACACCACACTGTCAATGGGAATTTCCACTGATGTCACCCTACACCGGCAGGAAACCCGCGGGAAGGGGTATGCTTCCGGCGGATCGGAGAATCCTGCCAGCATGAACGGCCAGAGAATTCCAGCCTAGATTTTTTTTTTGAAAATCAGTTTTCCTTCCTTTGTCTTTTTCTTTAATTTTTTTTACTCCAAACGTGAAGCCAATGCTCAGAGTGGACCAGGCAAACTCGAATCCATTCTTTGCTCGCTCCAAAAGCCAAATTGAAAATCCAAATGAATTCAATTCAAAGTCCCCACAAGAGAGACAAAAAAATTCAAACTGACAAGACCATCTTGGGCTTGATCCAATGCTTGATCTTAGCCAAAAGATCCACAAGCCCAGAAGCCCCCAGGAGATTGATTCATCCTTCATATCTGACCATGTGTGATTCCCTCACTGCTTTTGTTGATAACCTCACTAAACATGTATGCCCTACACAAAGACAGGCTCTTGGCACAAAGTCTTCTCCATGCCTCCCTCTCCTGTGCCAGTCTTGTCATTCTTTTTGATAATACCTTTCCAATTTTCAAACCTTTCTTTAGTTAGTGTCGGCATTACCAGTATTCAAATTCTGTCAACATTTATACAATATTCTTCTTCCTTCTCTTTTTCCTTTAAACCTTCTCTCCACCACATCTCTCAATAGAAATATAGAAGATAGGAGCAGGAGGAGGCCATTCGGCCCTTTGAGCCTGCTCCACCATTCATTATGATCATGGCTGATCATCAAACTCAATAGCCTAATCCTGCTTTTTCCCCATAATCTTTGATCCCATTCACCCCAAGTGCAGTATTCAGCTGCCTCTTGAATACATTCAATGTTTTTGGGATCAACTAGGCTCATCACTCTTTGAGTGAAGAAATGTCTCCCCACCTCCATTTTAAATGGTCTACCCTGAATCCTCAGACTGTCAGTTAATAGCTGGTTTCCTCTGACAGTCTCCTGTATTCAATCTTTCTGCTGATTCCTATTTACCTTCGGCACACTTCTTTTTTCACTTGCTCTCCTCGGCACTTCACCATGTGTTAATTTTCCTCTCCAGTTGGCCTTTTCCATTCTCCTCCAAACCCACATTTCAAATCTATTTAGCAAGTTGGTCTCCTCTTCCTGGAAGGTTCAACTCTCCTGTTCATAATAAACATTCCAAATTAAAATCTCTGAAACTCAATTCTTGAACAAATTTACATTTAATCATCTTATATCTCCTGCTGTAAACCTCTCCACCTCTCATTCTTCCTTTAAGACTTTTTCTTAAAACCCATCTCTTTGACTAAGCTTTGATGTCCCCTCCTGATGCTTGGCGTCAGTTCCTCTTGCTGGCATCACTCCTGGGATATCGCACTTTGGGATACTTAATAATATTAAAGTTGTTATACGAATGCAAGTTGTTTTCGTTATCTATCACATTACTATCAAAATATTTCTGATCAAGGTTTATTCAATTATAGAATTCTTCATCAGGTTTTGCGTAGAGTCCATCCCATTGACAGCATATATTCTCTGTTTCTGTAATACAAAAGACAGGAAGCTCCAGGATTTTACACTGATATCTTCAGAGACTCTGCTCTTCCCCCTTGATGACTTGTAGTCAACTTGAAATTTAAATTGGAAGCACTGTATATGTAGGTGGTAAAAACACATATCTATATATCTATTCACATATGCCACTCTGCTAATGGGTAGCACTCTTGTTTTAGTGTCAAAAGGTGTGTGTAAATCTCCCAAATCTGTAGCCCATAATCTAGGTTGGCAAATCCTGTGCGATACTGAGGGAGTGCTGCACTGTCAGAGATGCCTTTTTTTTGGATGAAATGTTTTTGGATGATATGGCCTTTTATGCCCTTTTAGGGTATGTACGATCTCACCTAGGATTTCCCTGGTCCTGTCATGGTGGATAATGTTCACTGGCCTCCGCGCACCAGTAAATTCCATTGGCAGTCGGGACCAGAGAATCCTGCCGCTTAGAATCATAGAGTCCCTAGGGTACTGATAAAGGCCATTCAGCTCATTGAGTCCATACTGACCACCCAGGCCCTTTTCCCAGAAACACACAACATTTACCCTACTAACCCCCCTGATATTAGAGCCAATTTAGCATGGCCAATCAACCTAACCCACACATTTTTGGACAGTGGGAGGAAACCCAGAGGAAATCCATGCAGACACAGGAAAACATGCAAACTCCGCACAGACAGTGACCCTAGGCTGGGATTGAACCTGTGTTCCTGACATTGTGAGACCACCTCCGCACCACTCTGCCACCGTGCCATCCTGCTTGAGTCAGTATTTACAATTAGAGAAGGGATGTTCTCCTCAGTGTCCTAACCAGCATTTACCCCTCAGTAAACATCATTAAAAAAAAGCTGTTTATTTTGTCTTTTAAAGTTTTTTTTATTAGTCACAAGTAAGGCTTACATTGCAATCAAGTTATTGTGAAATTCCCCTAATTGGCGCACTCTGGCATCTTTTGGGGTCAATACACCCAACCATCATATTTTACAGACTGTGGGAGGAAACCCACATTGACACAGGGAGAACATGCAAACACCACACAGCCAATGACCCAAGCTGAGAATCGAACCCTGGTCCCTGGCGCTGTGCGGCAGGAGTGCTAACCTCTGTGCCACCCTAAAGACATTGCTGTTTGTAGAAGCTTGCTGTCAACAAATTGATTGCCATTTTCATAATGGCGACGCCACTTTAAAAGTACTTGATTTGCTTGCAAAGTGCTTTGGGACTTTCTGAGGTCATCCTATATATATATATGCAAGTTTTTAAATGTGGCTATTTAAAGAAAGTCATCACGTTCTAAATATGCATCATTGACAAGTAACATTGGACAGCAGCATGGTCGACCAATTTCACTGGGCTCTAGGACCCAGGTGCAACACTTTTATTAGGTATTTAATCGCTTTAAGCCTTTGTACATCTTCTGAACTCTTGTGTGTCTGTGTGTGTGTGAGAGTGTGTAATTTTACTCCAGCAGGTGGGGATGTGGTGCTTTTTGGAATCTGTAGCTCAGCCCCGGCCCTGGTGTCAGCAAATAGATCGCCGGTCAACAGCCAAGAGTGCCAGGGCTCTCTCACGGCACACCACTGCTATCGACTCAACCCACAAGGAGAGCAACAGAGACAGTCGCACAGCACCAGTGCTTCACTGTAGATCTGATCAAGGTGCTCCCTGACTCAGCAACCAAGAAAGCACAGAGGAGGGGAAAGAGAGAGAGAGGAGAAAGAGAGAGAAAAAAAAACATTCAGTTAAAAGCCATGATCGCTCATCTCAGCTCTGACTTTTACAAAAGGGAAATTTACAGATTAATTTGAAGTGTCAGCTCAAAGGATGAATACCCGATCACAGCAGAGGATGAATTCAACGGGTCAAAATCGCCAGGATTTTTAAGATACAACCATTGACAATTTGAAGACACCAGGAAGAATTGTTTGTGCCCCAAAATCTTGTCAATCTTCTGCAAGATTGTGGGGGTTTGCTTGCTGTTAAAACGCAAAAAATGTCAGGGCGGACCAGAGCTGAGGAATCCAGGCTTCACTGGAAAATGTCCCAAACCTCTGGGGAAGATGGTGTGAGGCTGTTTAACAGGGCAGCAAGCAATGATGGGACTAGTACCTGCTCCAGACTTTACCTGGCCTTTATACTAATATTACTCACACTGACACCACGAGTGGAGTCTTCCTGGTGGTAAGTCCGATTCATTCAAAATCATGACCAAAATCATTTCCACTTGTTTTGCTGACTGGTTTGCGGGATGGGGAGCCTCTTTATTTCAAGGTGGTTCCCTTGTTGTAAAATGTATATAGAAGCGTCAGAGACAGTGCAAAGGTATTTATTGGGAAGATATCAGGGCTGAGAAGTTATATTTTTAGAATAGATTGAGCAGGCTGGGGACTTTTTCTCTTGAAAGCTGAAAGAGTGAGAAGAGAGAGAGATCTTGAGGATTATGAAGGGTCTCAATAGGGTAGACTGAAAAATTTGTTTCAACTTATGGGCAAAACCAAATTTTGAAGCCTTCAATATATGATAATCATTAATAAATCCATTAGGGAATTCAGGAGAAACTTCCTTGCCCAGGGAGTGGTGACAATGTGGAACTTTCTAACTGGATAATTGAAGCTTATAGCATAGGTGCCTTTAAAGAGAAGCTATATAAAATCATGACAAAGAAAGGAAGAGAGGGATAATGCCAATGAGATTAAATGGGATATGGTGGAAGGAATCTTATGCAGAATACAAGTGTTAGGATAGACCAGTTTGGCCGAGTGGCCTATTTCTGTGTTACAAATGCTACGTAATACTTTGTACTGTTCCCAACTCCTGTTTGAACCCTTTCAATTCCCTGTCCAATCTGTTCACAACACCATGAAATGACTGGAGAAAGTCGAAGGATCGAGCCCTGTGATCGCAGCTTTATCATTCCCGAACTTTCTGCTGACAGCCATGGCTCCGTCACCTCACACTCAGAGGGTGGTGGGTTCAGTCGAAATCCAAGGATTTGTCTTTTCGGATAAGTTGTTAAAGCCAGACCCTATCTGGTGGTCATAAAAGATCCTTTAGCATCATTTCAAAGAAGAGTGGGGAAATTCTCCCCAGAGTCCTGGCCAATATTTATTGCTCAACCAACATTCAGCAAAACAGATTATCTAATCATTAACTCATTGCTGATTCTGAGAACTAACTGTGTGCCAATTGACTGCTGTGTTTCCTAAATTACAACAGTGTCCACTTAATAGAATCATAGAATGTTTAAAGCACAGAAACAGGCCGTTCAGCCCATCGTAACTGCTCTCCCAAGATCACATCACCTAGTCCCATTGCCCCATCTTTTGCCTACAGCCCTGCAAATTTTTTATCCCCAAGTAATGATCCAATTCCCTTTTGAAAGTCATGATTAAATCTGCCTGCAGGCACATATTCAGACAAGCCAAACATTTTTCTTTGTAAAATTATTGTTCCTCATGTGGCCATTGCTTTTTTTTAGTGATCAGCATAAATCTGTTCTTCTGATTCTGAATCCTGCTGCCACCAGGAACACATTCTCCCCATTTGCTCTGTCCAGATCCTTCATGATTTTCAACCTCTATCAAGTCTCCTCTTAATCTGCCCTTTCCCAAGGGAAACAGTCCCAATTTCTCCCAGCTATTCACAGAAGTTCCTCATCCGTAGAAGTTTACCAGCCTTACAGTGCAGCCATTCAGCCCATCGAATCTGCACTGACTCACCAAAAGAGAATGCCACCCAGGCCCTCCCTCTCCCTGTAATTGTGTGTGCATTTATCATGGCTAATTCACCTAACATCTTTGGATACTAAAGGGGCAATTTACCATGGCCAATCCATTTAACCTGCATATCTTTCAACCGTGAGATGAAACTGGAGGAAACCCATGCAGGAGGGTTTCAGAGCCTTGAGCCTTCTCTACCATCCATCACAATCATAGCTGATCATCCATCTCAATAACCAATTCCTTCTTTCTCCCCATAACCTTTGATTCCATTTGCCCCACCTCTTAAATACATTCAATGTTTCGGGGATAGCAACAGCCTACTGGTATTATCGCTAGACTATTAATCCAGAAATGCTCTGGGGACCAGGTTCTAATCCCACCACGGCAGATGGGGAAATTTGAATTCAATAAAAGTACCTGAAATTAAGAATCTACTGAATACCATGAGAACATTGTTAAAGGAAATCTGCTGTCCTTACTTGATCTGGCCAACACGTGACTCCAGATTTACAGCAATGTGGTTGACTCTTAATTGCCTCTGAAATGGTAAGCCACTCAGTTAAAGGGCAATTAGGGATGCGCAATAAATGCATCAACAACAACAATCCATGAAAGAATTTTAAAAAAGTTCTTGCTTCCTTTTAGGAAAACTAGTTGACCTCAGTGCCCTGGGGAGGAATCATATGAGTGGGTATTGGATGATATGAGGATTGACCCATGAGCTGCAAAGGGCCTTCATTGATCAATAAATTGCCAAACATCGCTGTCACTGAGCTTATCAGTCATTCAGCTCCTTGAACTTACTCCATCATTCCAATGGACTGATCTGTGCCTCATCCCATTTATCTGCCTCTGCTCCATAACCATTGATACCTTTATCCAACATGGGTTCAAATGGTAACTGGTGGAATTTAAACGCAATTAATTAAAGAATTCAATGAATCAATAAATCTAGAATTGAAAACTAATCCCAGTAATGGTGACCATGAAACTATTGTCGATTGTTGGAAAAACCCATCTGGTTCACAAATGTCCGTTAGGGAAGGAAATCCACCATCCTTACCTGGTCTGGCCTACATGTGACTCCAGAGCCACAGCAATGTGGTTGACTCTCAACTGCCCTTGGGCAATTAGGAATGGACAATAAATGCTGGCCAGCCAGCGACACTTTATGTCCCACGAATAAATAAAAAAAAGCACAGGGAGGACGTGCAAACTCCACACAGACAGCCACCCAAGGCCAGAATTGAACCCAGGTCCCTGATGCTGTGAGGTAGCAACGCTAACCCTTCTTTATCCCTGTACCCATTCCCATCAATCTTTGCTGGACTTTTTCCAATGTCTTCATATCCCTCATGAAATATAATGTTCAGAACTGGATACAATATTCCAGTTGAGGCCTCACTAATTGTTGAATATAGGTTCATCATAACTATTATAACTCACTTGCTTTTACACTCCACAGGTCTATTTAGAAAGCCCAAATTCCTGTGTATTTTGTTAAAGAGAAGTGACGGCCTAATGGTATTATCACTAGACTATTAATCCAGAAACCCAGTTAATGTTCTGGGGACCTGCGTTCAAATCCTGTCATGGTGGAATTTGAATTCAATATTTTTAAAAAATCAGGAATTAAGAATCGACTGATGACCATGAAACCATTGTCAATTGTGAGAAAAGCCCATTTTGTTCACTAATGTCCTTTACAAAAGGAAATCTACTATCCTTTCCTGATCTGGCTTATGTGTGACTCCAGAGCTACAGCAATGTAGTTGACTGTCAAGTATCCTCCAAGGGCAACTAGGGATGGGTGATAAATGCTGGCCCAGCCAGCGATGCCCATGTCCCACAAAGGAATATAAAAAGTATTTTCTCAACCTGCCTTACATTCTTTAAAGATTTGTCTGCATATACTCCCAGGTTTCTCTGTTCCTGAGCTCTGTTTCGAGCTGTACCCTTATCTTTATATTGGCTCTCTTCATTTCTCTCACCAAAATGAATCTCTTCGCACTTCTGTGCAAAAAGCTCTGTCTGCCAGTCATCTGCACATTCCACCAATCTGTTTACGTCCTCATGAATTATATCACTATCCTCCTCCCATTATTTGTGTTATTCATAAACCTTAAAATTCTACACTTTGTACCTAAGTCTAGGCCATTAGTATGTATCTAAGAAAGTAAGGTTCCTAATGCCAGCCTCTGGGGGACCCCACGGTAAACCTTGCTCTAGTTTGCTTTAGTAAAGCATTTGACAAGGTCCCTCATGACAGACTGGTGCAAAAGGTTAAATCTCACAGGATCAAGGATGAACTACCTAGATGGATTCAGAACTGGCTTGGCCATAGAAGATAGTGGTGGAAGAGTGTTTTTCTGAATGGAGGTCTGTAACTAGTGGTGTTAGATAGGGATCAGTGCTGCGACCTCTATTTTTTGTACTATATATATAAATGATTTGGAAGAAAACATGGCTGGTTTGATTAGCAAGTTTGTGGAAGATACTAAGATTGCTAGAGTTGCGGACAGTAATGAAGATTGTCAGGGGATGCAGCGGGATGTAGATAGGCTAGAAAATTGGGCAAAGAAATGGCAGATGGCATTTAATTCAGACAAATTAGGGGCGGCACAGTGGTTAGCACTGCTGCTTCTCAGCTCCAGGGACCTGGGATCAATTCTAAGGATTCTATGAATTCATCCAACAGATCGCTAATCTCTGGCCACTGGCACCACTCCACATCAAGCGTGGTTGACCAGAAGTCACTCCTGCTCTTACACCAGCCAATGGAATGTTTGGAAGGATTTTGCAGGTTGACACTCAATCTGTTTGACCATATTATAAACGCACCTTCCTTAACCATCAAGTTCTGGGGTGGGACTCAAACCTGGAGCTTCTGCTTCAGAGGCAGGGACGCTACCCATTGTGCCACAAGACCTCCTATGCAAGATTATTGGATTCTGTTTTATGTTTGCTGCCAGTCTCTTCTCATGCTCTCTCTTTGTGTCTCTCATTTCTTTTCACTTTCTTCTGAAGGTTTTATATTCATCCTGGGTTCTCAATTATATTATCCACCTGGCATCTATCAGATACAGCCTTGTTAAGCTTTATCTTATTCTCTATCGCTGCCATTAGCCAGGGAGATCTGGATTTTTAAATTTTATCTTACTCTCCTCAGGGCAATATACCTCATTTCTACCCAAACTATCTCCCTTTTGAAAACAGCCCATTGTTCCATTAAAGTTCTATCTGCCAATCTTTGACTCTCATTTACCTGAACCAGATCCATCCTCGCCCCATTGAAATTGGACCTTCCCCAGTTCGTTAATTTTACTCTGCATTATTCTTTGTCCTTCTCCCTGGCTCCCCTAAAGCTGTTCTCTAAATGTTCCCAGACTGGTGTTTGAACTACTCAATCCATTTGATCCAGTTCATTTTCAAGAAGGGTCCAGCAATACCTCCTCATCGTTGGGCCAGAGGTGTATTGATCTAGAAGATTCTCCTGAACACACTTTATAAATTCCACCCAACATCCTCTCCCCCTCTGCCCCCCCAACTGTTCTTTGCACAATTATTAACCTAGTGTATATTAGAATAATTGATTTCCTTCACTTTAATTACTCCAGAGTCCTTTTCCCTCTCTGGAATTTCCTTGCCAATTTAACCTTCCCCACTGGTCAGAGACCTATATAATACAGCTGATAGTGTAATGGTGCCAGTATTCTTTCTCAGAACTAACTAAATAGATTCTGCCCTTGACCCCTTTTGACATCTCCTCTCTCTTCGGCGCTGCAATGTTCTCCTTAATCAATGCTGCCACCCATCTTGCTTTCATTCCTCCCCTTTGTTTTCTGAACACTTTGTCTCCAGGAGTATTTAGTAGTCAGTCCTACACTTCTTTGAGTTATATCTCTGTTTTTGTCTATTTTATTGCCACGTGGCTATGTACACGTATAGCTCACCAACGTTATTTATCAACTCCTTGTATTTACATACAAGCATAGTTAACCTATTTTAGACTTATTACATTTCCTCTTACTTTGACCCACTCTAATAAGATACTATTTCCCACTCCAGTCCTATCCTGGTCTTCCCATTCTCTTTTGCCTTGCTAACATCATTCCCTTTTTCCCCACACACATCAAGTTAGTTTAAACTCTCCCCAATAGCCCCAGCAAATCATCCAGGTGGCCTAATGATATTGTCACTAGATTATTAATCCAGAAACTCAGCTAATGTTCTGAAGACCCGGGATTGAATCCTGCCACAGCAGATGCTGGAATTTATGTTCAATAAAAAATATCTGGCATTAAGGACCTACTGATCACCATCAAATCATTATCGATTGTCCGAAAAATCCTTCTGGTTCACTAATGTCCTTTAATCAAGCCTGCACTGAAATGGCAGCACACTACTGCCTCATAACACCAGGGACCCAAGTTCAATTCCAGCCTTGGATGTCTGTGTGGCATTTGCACATTCTCCCTGTGACTGTATGGGTTTCATCCCACAATCTAAATATTTGTGTGGTAGGTGCATTGGCCATACTAAATTGCCCCTTAGTGTCCCAGGATGTGTAGATTAGTGGGGCAAATATGTGGGGTTACAGTGAGATGGCCTGGGTGGGATTATTGTTCATGCAGACTTGATGGGCCAAATGGCCTCCTTCTGCACGTAGGCTTTTCATGATTTCTTTGATTTCTATGAACAATCCACCCAGGCCCTACCTCCGTAACCTCAAGTATTTACCTTGCTTGGGAGAGGGGGGAGAAACTGGAGCACCCAGAGGAAACCCACACAGTCATGGGGAGAATGTGCACACTCCGCACAGACAGTGACCCAAAACTGGGAATCGAACCCAGGTCCCTGGAGCTGTGAGGCAGCAGTGCTAATCATTGGGCCACTATGCCGCCTTCACCAGGTTCCCAATGACCACATCAACATTCAGCCATTGGAGTCCAAGCACAATCTATCAACTCCTGCCGTGGCTCCTTCACATTTGGTTGAATGATCAAAGCACTTCCAATTTCAAGACATTGATTTAGGTTCATGCTGTTTAACTGGAAAGAACTTCAGAACATAACAAATAGGAACAGGAATCTCCCCCTCCAGCCTGGTCCACCTTACAATAAAATCCTGACTGATTTTGGTCATGAATCCATTTTCCTGCTTCTTCCCCATAACCCCTGACTCCTGTCAAGTTCAATAATCTCAGCCTTAAATATATTCGATGATCCAGTCTCCACACTCTCCAGGCTAGGAAATTTCAAAGATTCATGACCGTCTGAGAGGTGAAATTCATTGTCATCTCCATCATCAATACTCAACCCCTTTTTCTCAAACTGTTCTAGATTTCCCACAAGGGGCAACCTCCTGTCGGCATTTACTGCTCAAAGACCTCTCAGAATTTTCCTATATTTTAATAAGATTACCTCTCATTGTTCAAAACTCCATTGAGTAAAGGTGTAAACTGCTCAAACTTCCCTCAGAGCATCTGTTCCCAGTCTCCTGCTCTCTCTCTCTAACATGAAACGTGTGTGTGTGTGCGTGTGCGTGCGCGTGTGTCTGTGTGTGTGCTTTTGCATGTATGTGTGCATTTGTGTCTATGTGTATGCATGTGTGTGTATGTGCATGTGTATGTGTGCATTGCAAATGCGTGTGTGTGCTTTGCAAGTGTGTGTGCATTTACATAATGATGTGTGTATGTCTGTGTGCATCTATGTGCATATGGGTATGTATTTGCATAATGATGCGCTTGCGCATGTGCATGTGTGTGTGGTGTATTTGCATAATAATATATGTGTGTGCATGTGTATGTAAGACAGTGATGGAAAATACTGCCCAATGTGTGTGTGACTGTAAATGTGACTATGTGCAAATGACGGTTTGTGAAACTCTGGAGACAATTGATGGGCAGGGCAAGCTGGTAAAATTACGCGACAGCTGACAAATCAGGTTCTTGTCTCTCACGATTTTACTGGACATCCAGCACATTCAGCCTTCTGCCTACTTCCTGGCCCCTGCCTTCTGAGAGATCTGTCAGCTCTCTGCTGGTTGCCATTGTATGTGTCCAACCAGAGGTCAACACATGCGCAATGGCACCCTGTGTTGTTTCAGCAGCCTTTCTGGTGAGTTAAGCACTGCCCACTTCATCTGGTGGGTGGTCTGGTCCATTTCTTCCTTCTCTAAATGCATAAGATACCGAATTTGGACTCCCTCAAAAAATGGATCTGAAACTCTTTTGTTTTCATGTTAAGTGGCACTTAGAATCATTCTCATAGAATTCCTCCACCCGGATTTGAAACTGTGTGAGAGACCGTGGGTGGGATTTTCTGGCTGCACTCACCCCACGTCCAGAAAATTCCGTCTGAGGTCAATGGACTTTTGCATTGTCTACTCCAGCTTGCTACGATTCACGTGGCAGGTGGGATGGGAAAATTCCGTATGGCGTCTGACTGTGTGTGAAACTGTAGGTGGGACTTTAGCCTCGTTCATCCCAAAAGTGTAAAATCCCACCCAAGGTCATCGGACTTTCCCATGGTTTGCCCCTTGCTCGCTCTGATTCCTATGGTGGGCAGGGCAGTAAAATTTTTGTCTGTGTGTTTGTATGTGTATGAGATTGTGTGTGACTGCATGTGTGTGACTGTGTATGAGACTGTGTGTGTGTGAGACTGTGTGTGTGTGTGTGTGTGTGAGACTGTATGTGTGTGACTGTGTGTGTGGCTGTGTGTGTGTGTGTGTGTGTGTGTGTGTGTGTGTGTGTGAGACTGTGCCTCTACGTGCCTCTGTGTGTTGAGACTGTACATTTCTTTGTCTATGCATGTATTTGATATGTGGGTCTATCCATATTCTCTGGAGAGTCAATCTTGGGTTTATTATAGATTCTATATGGGTAGTTCAGTGGATTTTTTTTTCTGTGTTTAAGGTTTAATATTCTTTATTTTGGGGATTTAATACAAGGGAGAGTCAGAGAATATCTTATGTTGGGATTATTAAATATTCTGTGCTTTGGTCTAGTCACTATTTGGAATTTCTTTGACTATTTTTACACAGAATCTATTGAGAAAATGAAGAGCCACTTTTAATTGATGGTGTTTATAAGCAAGTGGATTTGGACTGGTATGAAAAGGAAGGCTCGCAGATTTGGAGAGTGTTATGTTAAAGCCAGATACTGACACTCTTATCCAGGGTCATCAGGATCAGAGTGGGCTTGGTATCTCCTCCCCAGCACTCCCAAAAAACATTCCCAGTGTAGGGAGATGGAATGTCCATTCTCGCTGAGTCTCACAGGAATCTATTTCAAAAAGGAATAGGACTGCAAGTGGGACTGGATAGCAGTTCCAGAGGCCAAACTCCTTCTCTGCTGACCCCACACCTCACCCAAATCATAGAGAGAAAGAGAGAGAGAGAACAGGAACTGAGCCCATTGAATCCCTATAGTGTAGGAGAAGACCATTCAGCCCATCAAGTCTGTACCACCCACAATTCCATGCAGGCCCTATTCCCAAAAACCCCACATTTTTACCCTAGCTAATACCCCTGACACTAGGGTCAATTTTAGCACGGCCAACCAACCTAATCTTCGGACTGTGGGAATCCAAAGGAGACCCACGCAGACACAAGGAGGATGTGCAAAACTCCACATAGACAGTGACCCAAGCCAGGAATCGAACCCGGGTCCCTGGCAGTGTGAGGCAGCAGTACTAAGCACTGTGCCACCATTCTGCCCCAACTACCTGTAGGGACAGAGAAAAAGCAAATAAAGACTAGTAGGTTCACAGTGAGATTGGAGAAAGAGAAAGTCTGGGGAACTTTAATTGGAACCAATTAAAAAACTTCCCTTGGAGCCCAAACATGCAAATTTCCAGAGTTTTCTCATTAAGCAAGTTAATGAGAATGGAATAGGCAAGGACAAGGCTGATTCTGAGCACCACACTGGTGCTTGCCTGTAATATTTGCCAACATATTTTAGCCACTGCGTGTTGTTGGTGGGATTTCCTGGCTTCTTACTGCTGTCTGGAGTCAATCAGAACCCACAGGGTATATTTTTTAATTACTCTCTTTTGGCAACTAGACAATTTGTGGTTAATACTTGCAGATCTCACAGCTGTCCCATTATAAAGGCTGATACATCAGACATCATTCAACTTTAGCAATGTCCTGTGATAAGCCACAGCATAGTCCCATATAAAGATGCAAGAACTTCCAGCACTGAGAATCCCAGCTCCTGGTTCTGCTCTCTTAGCTTCTCAAGGGCAGACAGGAGGCGATTCCCCTAGTGGTATTATTGCTAGACTATTAATCCAGAAACTCAGCTGATGTTCTGGGGGATACCAGGTTCACATTATTACAATGCTGCATTTTTGAGAGTTTATTTGTTAAGTTTGGGGCTTGTAACAATTTCTATTTTTGAGCAACCTTTTCCAACCAGCAGAGAAAGCAGATTATAGGAAGGGCTGGTAGACATTTTGGGATGAGGCACCTCTGATCCCATTTGCAGCTGGGATTCTCCAGTCCCACTGCAGTGAATGGAGATTTGGCTGAGTGCCAGATTCTCCATTCTCACTGGTGGCAGCATTGCGGTGAATAGTCAGAGAATTCTGGTCGAGTTGTTTCTTTTTATGCAGAGGAAACTCAATCCAATGTTTGGATCTGGGCTTGTTATGAATAAAAGTGGAGGATTCTTCCTGACTGGGCCCTCTCTGCATTTTGAAGATGGAAGCATTTGAAGTAGATTCATAATCCTTCGCCCACCGGGAGAGACATGGGGCAGGATTTTATGCCTCACTCGACCTGACACCGTAAAATCCCGCCTGAGGTTAACAAACCTCCCTTTTGTCCGCCTCTCACCCGCTCCAAAGCAGAGCGGTAAAATTCCAGTAATGGGTGATCAAGTCATGAAATTTCTAATATGGCGCTTTCATATTTTCAGAGGTTGCTATTCCCTGTGGAATAGAGGTTTACATTGGGTGCAATTGGCAATTTGGGAACAAATTGCACTGAACATGGTGCCAGTTTTCAAAGTGAGTTTCTTTGCTCAAGTTTCCTTTTGTATATTGCATTTATTGTGAAGGGAATGGAATATAAAAGCAGGGAAGTTTTACTGCAGATGGCAGGGCCTTGCTGTGATCACATCTGGAATAGTGGGGACAGTTTGAGTCTCCTTCTTTGTAAAAAGGATAGAATTGCATTCAAAGTTGATCAGAACAAGCCCATTTAAACTCATTCCTGGGTTGAAGAGTTTACCTAATGAAAGAAAGTTGACCAGGTTTGGCCTTTCCCCGGTGGAGATTGAAAAATGAGAGATGATCTTATTGAAACATATAAGATAGAATCCATACATGCAGAGGGAGGACATTCGGCCCAACAAGCCTGCACCAACAATAACCCTGATGCCCCCTTTCTCCCATATCCCATTATCCCTTTAGCCCCAAGAGCTATATCTAATTTATTTTTGAAATAGGACGTTTTGGCCTCAGCTACATTGCGTGGTAGTGAATTCCACACGTTCACCACTCTCTGGATAAAGAAATTACTCCTCACTTCAGTTCTAAAAGATTTACACCTTATCCTCAAACTAAGATCCCTAGTTCTGAATTCCCTCACCATCGGGAATATTGGCAGGAATTTTACCACCTCGCCCATCCCAGAATCGGGGCATGCGCGGCTTACAGAACGGAATTCTCCATTGAGCTTGGGTAAGGTTTTACAAGCCTTGCCTGAGTGAGCTTATAAAAGCCCTCCCATTCTTTCTGAATCTGCCCTGTCTAACCCTGTTAGAATTTTATTAGTTTCTATGAGATCTCCTTTCACTCTGCTAAACTCCAGTGAATATAATCCTAACTGACTTAGTCTTTCCTCATATGACAGGCCTGCCATCCCAGGAATCAGCCTGGCAAACCTTTGCTGCATTCTCTCTATAGCAAAGATATCCTTCCTCAGATAAGGACACCAAAACCGCACACAACACACCAGGTGTGGCCTCACCAACACTTTATACAATTGCAGCAAACCATTCTGATTTCCATACTCAAATCTTCTCATATGAAGCCATCATACTATTTGCCTTTATTGCCTGCTGTACCTGCGTGCTTAGTTTCAGCGATTGAAGCACAAGGACTCCGAGGTCTTGTTGAATATCCACTTCTCTCAATTTACACCCATTGAAGTAATAATCTGTCTTCCTATTATTGCTACCAAAGTGGATAACCTCACAATAATCCACATTATACTGCATCTGCCCTGCATATGCCCACACACTCAGCCTGTCCAAATCAAGTTGAAGCCTCTCTGCATCCTCCTCACAGCTCACCCTCCCACCCAACTTTGTATCACCTGGAGATAATACATTCAGTTTTTCTCTTCCAAATCATTAATATATAACGTGAACAGTTGGAGTCCTTGCACAGATCACTGCAGAACCCGACTAATCACTGACTCTCAATCAGAAAAAGACCCATTTATGCCAACTCTTAGCTTCCTATCTGCTGACCAGCTTTCTAACCATCTCAAAACATTACCCACAATCCCACACGCTTTAACTTCACATAGTAATATGTCATGTGAGACCTTATCGAAAGCCTTCTGAAAATTTAAATACGTCCACTGGTTCCCCTCAGCCAACTCTACTAGTTACATCCTCAAAAAATTCTAACAGATTCGTCAAGCATGATTTCCCCTTTGTCAATCTATGCTGACCTTGTCTGATTGTACACTGCCTCAAAATTCCGAGTTATGAAATCCTTGATAATAAATTCCACAACTTCCCCAGTACCAAAGTTAGGCTCACTGGTTTATAGTTCACTTGTCAATTTAGCATGGCCAATCAACATAGTTCAAGGGGCTTTTTGGCAATCCCAGAGCATGGTGTTGCTCACTTCAGGGGATGGATACTGGTACGAGCGAGCGAGGGAGTTGGTGGGGGGGGGGGGGGGGGGGGGTGCTGCTGATGCCTTGAGAAAGGACAGTTCGATCTCAAAGGAGCCAGCCTTCCTGACATCCGTAGGGGATCCCCACACCATAAAAAGTTTTAAGTGTGGGTGAATTTAATGAGAATCTTCTCAGGCTCCAAAAACATGTCTAAATGTGTGTGAATTGTGAACTGAGTCACATCAAACCACCCAGCGGGAATCTCATTGGCTTTTCCGCTGGAGACAACACTTAGGTTAGATTCTCTGACCTTGCCCGTAGCTGTGATTCTCCAGTCCCTCTGCAGTGAATGGTTCTTTGGCTGAGCACCAAATGCTCCGTTCTCGCTGACTGTGACAGTGGGGCATGAACGGCTGGAGGATTCTGGCCTTAGAAATTTTATGGGAAAGTTCTACCCATCATGTTATAAATGCACCCTCCTGCTGCAGCATCTCTAATGGTAGGAGGACATCAATGCAGCCAGATATATTTCACCTGGGGATGTCCCACCATAGCATCGAATCCCTACACTGCAGAAGGAGGTGCCACCTTTGAATGTTGTAGAAAGCCATCTAGTTCACTATCCACATTTAGATGGAAATTTTGCCATCCTTACCTGGTCTGGCCCACAGCAATGTGACTGATTCTACACTACCCTGTGGAATGGGACATAAGCTACTTCGGGAGGGGAGACAAAGCATTGGCCTTGCCAGCGCTGCCCATATCCTGTGTAAATATCTTTCAGACTCAGAAAAGACATGGCTGCAGAGTGATGGGAAAGAATTGGGACCCATTGGACAGCGCCTTCAAAGGGAAAGCAAAGATACGATGGGCCGAGCAGCTTCCTTCCTGGGCTGTGACTCCAAGCCAATCATTGGAAAGTGTATTTGGGATGTTGGTGTGAGGTAATGTGACCTAACGGCAGTGGTGTCTCCCACAGGTATATTGGAGCCCTCGGAGCCCGTGTGATCTGTGACAACATCCCCGGATTGGTCAACAAACAGCGGCAGCTGTGTCAGAAACACCCGGATATTATGCAGTCAATAGGGGAAGGAGCCAAGGAGTGGATTCGTGAATGTCAGCACCAATTCCGACACCATCGATGGAACTGTAGCACTCTGGCCAGGGACCACACCGTATTTGGCAAAGTAATGTTGCGTAGTAAGTTGTTTTTTTAAAGAAAATTTTCAAGTTTAAAGTGGTAAGGAAGCAAACATAGAAACATAGAAACATAGAAAATAGGCCATTTGGTTCTTCACATCTGCACCACCATTCAATGTGATCCTGGCTGATTATGCACTTTCTCACTTTCTCTCCATACCCGTTGATCTCTTTAGTCACAAAGGCCGTGAGCAGTTCCCTCTTGAACATATCAAATGAACTGGCTCCAGCAGTGGCAGAGAATTCCACAGGTTCACAACTCTCTGAGTGAAGAAGTTCTTCCTCATCTCAGCTCTGAACAGTTTACTCCTTATTCTTAGACTGTGACCCCCAGTTCTGGATTTCCCCAACATCAGGAACATTCTTCCCACATGTAGCCTGTCCAATTCCATCAGGACTTTATATGTTTCTATGAGATCCCCTCTCATTTTTCTAAATTCCAGTGAGCACAAGCTCAGTCGATAAAGTCTCTCTCTATATGTCATTCCTGCCATTCCAGGAATCAGTCTGGTGAACATCCACTGGACTTCCTCAGTAGCAAGAACATCCTTCCTCAAACTAGGAGACCAAAGCTACACACAATACTCAAGGTGTGGTCTCACCAAAGCCCTGTGTAACTGCAGCAAACTCAATAAAGCTTTACAACACCAATTTTAAATCCAACCAACTTATTTGATAGTAAATTCGCGAGCTTTCGACTTTATAGCCTTCGTCAGGCAAATGCAGTGTTCTGGTCTGCAATAGCACTCATATCCACACAGACAGTTACAGATTGCTGATTAGAATGCGAATCCTTACATCTAACCTGCTAATCAAGTGTTAAAGTGGCTAACAATGTGTGTGAAGGGAATCCTGAGCATTGGTTAGAGAATTGTGTATTTTCTCCAGACAGCACAGTGAGTGAGTTTTTTTGCTAACCCAGGCAAGTTACGGGGGTTACAGATAGTGTGTCATGAAACCAAGATCCCTATTAAGACCGTCCTCATGTGTGCGGAACTTGGCTATCAGTCTCTGCTCAGCGACTCTGCGCTGTTGTGTGTCACGAAGGCCCCCTTGAAGAACATTTACCCGCAGGTTGGAGGCCGAATGCCCGTGACTGCAGCAAACCATCCTTATTCCTATACTCAAATCCTGGAATTGGGGAATTCCTGCGGTGCAAAAGGGAACATGTTGGCATTCAAATGCCCCCATTTTAAAATATTCAAACTCAAACACTGCTTCATTTAGCAAGGATGTTGTGATCTGCTTCTTTATATACTCAATTGTGAACTCAATCCTTAACAGAAAGTAGGGGTTACAAACCCTCCAGAATTGTCCTGGACACTTCATGAAACATTAACCCCCAGGTATGAAAAATCAAATGGTCACTAAAAATAATTATATACTTTAAAAAAATGTTTTGGATGCTTTCATTTATCAGTTATGAAAAATATTGGAGATTGAATCAAGGATCATCCGATGGGTGATGAATTTGGAGCAAAGTGGCACAGTGGTTAGCACTGCTGCCTCAGAGCTCCAGAGACCTGGGTTCAATTCCAGCTTCGGCTGATTGTCTGTAAATAATTTGCACATTCTCCCCATATCTGCGTGGGTTTCCTCTGAGTGTGCTTCAATCTTCTCCCACAGTCGAAAAGTATGAAAGTTAGGTGAATTGGCAATGCTAAATTGCCCTTTAGTGTCCCAAGGTAGGTTAGGAGGATTAGCAGGATAAATACCAGGGTTAAGGGAATGGGAGGGTGAAAGTTGGTAAGATGCTCTGTTGGAGCATTGGTGCAGACTTGATGGGCCAAATGACCTGCACTGTAGGGATCTGTGAACAATCTGTTTCCATTTAGTGTGGAAAGGTGGAGGATCATGTCCAGCCAGGATTAGCAATCCTAATATTAACAGAAATCGACATATTTCCAAGAAGAAGTTGCATTAATTCCATGGCAATTTCTGAGTATTATTCTGTAGATGGTTCAAATAATTCGTGATTCCACATTCAAGGGTTGTGGGCATCGCTGGCTGGGCCAGCATTTATTGTCCCTCCCTTATTGCCCCTTGAACTGGGTTCTTTGCTAGGCCATTATCAGACGGAAATTAAGAGTCCACCACATTGCCACAGATCCGGAGTGTTCAGATTCGAGAATTCACTCACTGTTCTATCTCCAGGTCAGTGACGGTGAAAAGCCCAAAGAGTTATCTTTCCTTCTGGGCCTTCTCATATCCCATGAACAAATAAAGGAAATGAACACATTCTGAGTGGCACTGTATAATTGTAGATTCTTTTGACCTATTAATCATTAGGTTGTATTCCAGCTCATCCTCCCATTTAAGATGTGACTCCACTGGAGCTAAGTGGCTGAACATTCTGTAGGCGCCACAGGTTGTAAGCTGGTTCCTGGAATGCGCAGTGCTGTAGATCTCCTGCAGCAAAGGCACATCACAAGCAGACGGATTGCTGGCTAGGATTGTTGGCTGCGCTTTTCAAGTGTGGCAATTCTGAGCCAACAGCCTGTAGAATATCAAAAGCCCTGACGCGCTGTTGGGTGCTGAGTTCCGGCCAGAACCTCACTTGCTGCAAATGATTTCTTCAAACGCACTGTCCTGATTTAAAGGGACAGATCACTTCACATACACAGAGTTTCAGGAATAAAGCTGGTGGCAACGTGGTAATGTCGCTGGAATACTAATCTAGAGGCCTCAGGCTCTAGTGTTCCAGGGAAGTGTGGGTTCAAATCCTGCCAGTAGAGCTTAAATTCAATGAATAAGTTATGGAATTATAGTCTTGGTGAAGATGGCCATGAAATTATCATCGATTATCGTTAACAGCCATCTGGTTCATTAATGTTCTTTAGGGAAGGAAGTCTGCCATCCTTAACCAGTCTGGCCTAAATGTGACTCCAGAGCCACAGCAATGTGATTTCCCCCCTCAACTGCCCTCTGAAATGATCCAGCAAGTCAAACATTTCAAGGGCATCAAATGTCGGGTCTTGTTAATGGATAAAAGCAAATTACTGCAGATGCTGGAATCTGAAACCAAAAGAGAAAATGCTGGAAAATCTCAGAAGGTCTGGCAGCATCTGTAAGGAGAGAAAAGTCCAGGTGACTTTTTGACAAAGGGTCATCTGGACTCAAAACGTTAGCTCAGAACATCAGTTCTTTTCTCTCCTTCTAGATGCTGCCAGACCTGCTGAGATTTTCCAGCGTTTTCTCTCCTGGTCTTGCCAGTGATGCCCGCATGCCGTGAAAGAATATTTCTTTTTAAAATCTGCATTCAGGATATGAAATATGGGGATAATCTCCCAAAGTGTTTCCTCAGCCTGCACTCACTCACAGCCTGGTGTGGAGGATAGGTTGAGAAAGGTCTTCTTTACGCAGAGGGAATGTGGAAGTAGCTGAGGTTGGTAGCATATAGGGCAGTTCAGTGACACAGTCGTTGGCACTGCTGCCTCAGAGCATCAGGGACCCGGGTTCGATTCCTGGCTCCGGTCACTGCCTGTGTGGAGTTTGCACATTCTCCCCATGTCTGCATGGGGTTCCTCCAGGTGCTCCAGTCTCCTCCCGCACTCCAAAGGGTTAGGTGGATTGGCCCGAAGAGGCACCAGAGTGTGGTGACTAGGGGATTTTCACAGTAACTGCATTGCAAAGTTAATGTAAGCCTACTTGTAACACTCATAAAGAAACATTCAACTTTAGATACATCTAAGAGGCAGTTAGATAAATTCAGAAGAAAGGAAGATATGCGATCTGCTGATCGAGTGGAATGAAGAGGATTGGGTGGAGACTCGTGTGAAGCACAAATGCTGGCATGAAACAGTCAGGCTGAATGGCCTTTGTCTGTACTGTAATTATATATTACCCTATAGTATATTTCAGGTCTCTCAGAGATAGTGAGTTG
The DNA here is from genome assembly GCA_024679065.1 of Sphyrna mokarran. Taxonomy (NCBI): domain Eukaryota; kingdom Metazoa; phylum Chordata; class Chondrichthyes; order Carcharhiniformes; family Carcharhinidae; genus Sphyrna; species Sphyrna mokarran. The sequence continues at coordinate 4,189,179 of JAGIQG010000023.1, read as the reverse complement.
GGAATATTCTGCAAGTATTTAATTTATCAAACTGTCAGCCTGCCACAAACAGAGATTAAATGACATTTTTTATTTAAAGTAAAAGAAACAAAATCCACAAGGGATTGAAATCTCGCGTTGCAGTAAATAATGCTCCTTCCACAGGAACAAACATGTAGGACACAGCAGCAAGCCTAAGCAAGGCATTTCGGTATCTGTGGCCCTGGCTGTACCAAGATAATTCTTTACATTGAAAGGGAAGCTTCTCAGTCATGTTTGCCACAACTTGCCTCAACTGTGCTGCTTCTCTCTGAATCAGGAAGTTGTAGATTCAAGTCTCAATCCAGCAGATTTCAGCACAGAAATCTACAAGCTCACTTTGAGTGCAGTACTGGGGGAATGCTTACATTGTGGATGATATTTATTTTTCCTGAAAGTTCAACTGAGGCACCAGCAGGTGGATGTGAAAGATCCCACGGATATTTGGAGAAGTTCTATCCAATGCATTGATCAATATTTATCCCATAATCAACTTCACTAAATCGATTACTATTCCACTGCAGTTTGTGGGATCTTTCTGTGTGCTAATTGGCTGCCATATATCGACTTCATTATAACAGTGACGGTATTTCAAAGCAATTAGCTGAAAAGAACTCTGGGACATCCTGAGTGATAAGTGATGTTGTAAAAATTAATGCTTTATTTAAAGAAACTTTAAAAAGCAATTAACATCTTAGCAATGGCGCACTGTTTTAAGTGAAAAGCACACTCAAACATACTTAAAAACACTCAAACACACTCAAATACAGTTAAACACACTCAAACACATTCACAAACATTCAAACACACTCAAAGAGGAGTGCGAGAGGAGAGTGGGAGGAAGAGGAGTGGGGGGAGGAGGAGGAGCGGGGGAAGAGAAGAGTAGAGAAGAAGAGTGGGGGGCAGGAGTGGGAGGGGACGAGTGGAGGGAGGAGGAGTGGGAGGAAGAGCAGGGGAAGGAGAAGAGTGGGGAAAAGGAGTGGGGGGAAGGAGGAGTTGGAGGGAGGAGTGGGGGAGGAGGAGTGGGGGGAAGAGGAGTGAGGGAAGGAGGAGGGAAGAAGAGCACAGGAGGAGGAGTGGGAGGAGGAGGAGTGGTGGGGATCAGGCATGGGGAGATGGAGGGAGAGGGGAGGAAGGGTGGGGGAGGAGGAACGGGGGAGGTGGAGAAGGGAAAGAGGAGCAGGGGAGGAGGAATGGGGGAGGAGGAGTGGGAGGAGGACGCTTGGGGAGAAGAGTGGGGGGAGGAGAAGGAGGAGTCACATGCAAACATATTCAAACACACAATCAAATATAAACTCAAACACGCTCAAACATATGCAAACACAATTAAACACACTCAAATATACTCAAACACACTCAAAAACTAAATATCCTCAAACGCAGTCAAATATGTTGGACCACACTCAAACACATTCAAATAAACACTTTCAAACACACTCAGATATCCCCAAATACGTACACAAACATCAAACACACTCAAACGCAATCAAATACGCTCAAGCTCATTCAAACACAGTCACACTCAATTCCACTCAAACACTCTCAAACATACTCAAACACACTTAAATACACTCAAATACATTCAAACACACACAAACACATTCAAAGACACTCACGTAACACCCAAATACACTGCCATACTCAAACAAAATCAAACGCACTTAAACACACTCAAATATACTCAAACACACTCAAATACACTCAAACACACCCCAAACACACTTAAACATACCCAAAGACACTCAAACACACTCAAATACATTCAATCACACTTCAACACACTCAAACATATTCAAATACATGCAAATACAACAAAACACATTCAAATACACTCCAATACACCCAAACACGCTCAAATACATTCAAACAGACTGAAACACACTCAAATACATTCAAATACACTCACATACACTCAAACACACTCAAATACACACACATACACTCAAACAAAATCAAATGCACTCAAACACACTCAATATACTCATACACATGCAAACACACTCAATAATCTCGAATACACTCAAAAACACAGAAAAACACTCAAACACACTCAAACTCTAATACACTCAAACACACTCAATCACACTCAAATACATGCAAGCACATTCAAATGCATTCAAAAACACTCAGACACACTCAAATACACTCAAATAAACTCAGGCATACTCAAACACACTCGAATTTACTCAAATATCCCCAAATAAACACAAATACACTTAAATGCACTTTGCCAAATCCCTCAAAGAAGGCTATCTTGCTTCATAATCTGTTAAAAGTGTTTGGTAAGAGTGTGAACTGTCCTTCATTAACATTTAAAGGTTCATTAATATAAAGAACTACCTGACACTCGCTTTAAGTGAACAATTAACAAGTTATTTACTTAACCAAATACTTCACCAGGAACTTTAATTAAACAAGTTACATAACGATTCAAGTGAGGTCTATTAGAACGCTATTCAAATAAATAGAAAGACCATTCATTACCAAAGAAATCATAATAATTCAGTCACTCTCAAAAATATACAAACATGTTTTGTGGCTTTGGAAAAACATTTGGAGTGCTTCTGGTGATTCTGCTGTCTGTAAACTCTTTCTGATTTGGTACCTTTCTGTGAGATAGATGGAGGGTTCTATGAAAAGATATTTTAAGATGGCAGGAACTGCTCCTTCCCTCTCTAGGTGTTGAGAGGTGGCAATTCTTCAGTTGAACTGCAGGCAGGCAGTTGAGTCCTCTATAATTTTGATGATCTATCAATTTCCCTATACCAGGATTGGTCTGATGTTGTCAACAACAAATTCAAATTTGATAGATTCCTGATAGCTGAGTGTCCTCTTTAAACTGATAGGTTGTCAAAATTCAAAAGCTTGCAAAGTCTGTTACCAAGGCAACCCTGATGCTTGGTCCTTATTATAAATTTTGGAATCTGTGTATCTGTGGGGATCTGCATTTTAGACATCCAACTACTGAACACAAAACCAGCTTTTAAAGGCTCCATACTTCACAACATAAACATACTCAAATACATTCAAATACACACACTCAATACTAGACACTCAAGTACATGTGTGCTTAAATACACGTGCAAATTCAAAATCATACACTGAAATGCACATACTGCACCCTTATACTCACATACTCCATCATACATTCAACTGCATGCACTCTCGTTCAAAGTCACACACTCAAACACACTCAAATGTGCACATTCAAACACATGCATTCAAACTCATTAGACATACACATTCACATTTTTACACACACAAACTCACAGGTATACACACACACTAATGGACACACACACAAGACTCATTCATACATGCACACATGCTGACACACGCATGCATTCGAAAATATACTCACACTCAGACACAGTCACACTCTCATATGAATACATACGCACATTGATAGGCACACATCTTATATGCCTCTATTAAGTCATCTCTTAATCTTCTTCTCTCTAACAAAAACAGCCTCAAGTCCTTCAGCCTTTCCTCATAAGATCGTCCCACTATACCAGGCAATATCCTGGTAAATTTCCGTTGCACCCTTTCCAATGCTTCCACATCTTTCTTATAATGCGGCAACCAGAACTGTACATAATACTCCAAGTGTAGCCATACCAGAGTTTTCTACAGCTGCAACATGAACTCATGGCTCCTAAACTCAATCTCTTTACCAATAAAAGTTAACACATCGTATGCCTTCTTAACAACCCTATCAACCTGGGTGCTAACTTTCAGAGATCTATGAATATGGACACTGAGATCTCTCTGCTCATCCACACTACCAAGTATTTTGCCATTAGCCCAGTACTCTTATGCCTATTACTGCTTCCAAAGTGAATCACTTCACAATTATCTGCATTAAACTCCATTTGCCACCTCTCAGCGCAGCTCTGCAGCTTATCTATGTCTCTCTGTAACCTGCAACATCCTTCTGCACTTTAGTGTTATCTGCAAATCTACTAACCCATCCTTCTACACCCTCATCCAGATCATTTATAAAAATGACAAACAGCAGTAGCCCCAAAATAGATCCTTGCAATACACCACTAGTAACTCCAGATGAACATTTCTCATCAACCACCACACTCTGTCTTCTTACAGCTAGCCAATTTCTGATCCAAACCATTAAATCATCCTCAATCCCATACCTCCATATTTTCTGCAATAGGTTAAAGTGGGGAACTTTATCAAACACTTTACTGAAATCTACGTACACCACATCAACTGCTTTACCCTCATCCACCTCTTTGGTCACCTCCTCAAAGAACTCAATAACGTTTATGAGCACGTCCAACCCTTCACAAAACCATGTTGACTATCCCTAATCAAATTATTCCTTTCTAAATGAATATAAATCCTACCTCTTATAATCCTTTCCAAAACTTTGCCCACGATAGAAGTAAGGCTACTGGTCTATTATTAGAGGGTTGTCTCTACTCTCTTCTTGAACAATGGGAACAACATTTGTTATCCTCCAGTTTTCTCTCACTATTCCTGTAGACAATGACGACCTAAAAATCAAAGCCAAAGACTCTGCAATCTCCTCCCTAGTCTCCCAGAGTATCCTAGGATAAATTCCATCCAGCCCATTGCACTTATCTATTTTCATACTTTCCAGAATTGCTTACACCTTCTCCTTATGAACTTCAATCCCATCCAGTCTAATAACTTGTATCTCAGTATTCTCCTCGACAGCATCATCTTTTCCCTGTGTGAATATTGATGAAAAATATTCATTTAGCGCCTCTCCTATCTCTTTGGACTCCACATACAACTTCCCACTACTGTCCTTGACTGGCTCTAATCTTATCCTAGTCATTCTTTTATTCCTGACATACCTATAGAAAGCTTTAGGGTTTCCCTTGATCCTACCTGCCAGAGACTTCTCATGTCCCCTCCTGGTTCTTCTTAGCTCTCTCTTTAGGTCCTTCCTAGCTAACTTGTAACTTTCAAGCACCCTAACTGAACCTTCACATCTCATCTTGACATAAGTCTTCTTCTTCCTCTTCACAAGTGATTCAACTTCTTTAGTCAACCACAGTTCCCTCGCTTGACCACTTCCTCCCTGCCTGACAGGTACATACTTATCAAGGACACACAGTAGCTGTTCCTTGAACAAGCTCCACATTTCAATTGTGCCCATCCCCTGCAGTTTCCTTCCACATAGAGAGCAGGAGAGAGAGAGAGATAGCGAGAAAGAAAGTGAGCATGCCTTTTACAAGGGGTCAGGCAGGGTCTGCTCTCCTAAACTAGCTAAAGTTAGCGTATGTCTTTATGCCAAGTTGTGTAAACAGTAATAAGAGATGTAAATATTTCCACAGGCAAACTGGGGAAAAGTCAAACAGAAATAATTCAGGCAGGAACTGGTCGCATTTATCTTCAGAGCCCTGACTCTGTAACTGTAAAGGTAAGGGTATTACTGCCCCTCTGGGTACAATGCAGATACCACCCTCCCCCCTCCCCCGCCCGTCCACACTGTAGGGCTACAGTGTTCACAAACTCCAAGCATAAACTGCTGCTAAAAATTGACATAACGTGCTTTCAGGGGTGGTGTAATCAAGATGTTTAAAATAGTAACGATTGTGTAAATAGAGAGAAAATGATTTCTGGCACAGGAATCCTCACCTATGGGGTATAATCTTAGAATTAGCTCCTTTTTATATAAGGGACACTGGAATTAAACCTCATTTCCTCAAAAGGCTGTGGATGTTGGAGGTTAAGTGGATTTTTCATGAATGCAATGGGAGATGATTTCTGGGGAAACATATTAATGGATAAGGAACCAAGCCAGGTAACATTTTGCAATTCTCATCCTTGTTTTCAAAGCCCACTTTCATCCATCCCCCGCTGTTTCTGTAATCTCCACCCGTCCTCCAACTCTCCAAATCCCTGCGCTTCTCCAATTACAGCCTCCTAGTCATCCACCAATGGTCACTGTGCTTCCTAATGTCTGCATCCTAACTCTGGAATTTCTTCACTAACCCTCTAAGATGCTTCAGCGGTCACGGGCGTTTGGCCTCTGATCTTCAGATAAGCATTCTCCAAGGCGGCCTTCACGATACACGACAGTGCAGAGTCAATGAGCAGAGACTGATAGCCAAGTTCTGCACACATGAGGACAGCCTCAACTGGGATCTTGGATTCATGTCACATTATCTGTAATGATGTAGAGATGCCGGCGTTGGACTGGAGTAAACACAGTAAGAAGTCTGACAACACCAGGTTTAAACCTGACCGATTTATTTGATAGTAAACTCGCAAGCTTTTGACTCTGTGGCCTTCGTCAGGTGAATGAGGTGTTCTAATCAGTAATCTGTGAACAGTCTGTGCTGGTATGTGTGCTATTGGAGACCAGAACACCTCATTCGCCTGACAAAGGCCATAGAGTCGAAAGCTTGCGAGTTTACTATCAAATAAATCAGTTGGATTTAAAACTGGTGTTGTCAGACTTCTTACTACATCATCTGTAACCCCCACAACTTGCCTGGTCTTGCAAAAGCTCATTAATGTCTTTCACACTGTGGAAGGAAACTGGAGCAGACAGGGGGAGAACGTGTAGATTCCACATAGATCCAGATTGGGAATTGTCCCTGGCACTGTGAGGCAGCAGTGCTAACCACTGTGCCACCATGCTATCCCACTAATGTGATGCTAAGTTCAGTGACACAATACATTAGGTCAATTGGAGCAGGAAGTTACAAGGAGATGAATGAAGTTCAATATGGGGAAGTGTGATCATCAAACGATCTAAAGCATTTGCTAAATGGTGATAAACCAGAGGTGTTGGGGGATCAAAGGGGTTTTGGGTGTTGGGATAACATTTGGTTGTTCGAATACACAAGTGACTGAACCAATGGATGGGTGCAGATTTCAATCAATAAGGCGAATGGGATGTTGGCTCCATGGGGCTTGAATACGAAGGGGAAGGGTTCATGCTTCCATTGTATTGTCAACAACTTGCACCTTTAGGGTATTGATTTGGAAAGAAGCTTCACAGAAGCTTTATCAAACAAAATTGACAATGAACCCCCATTAGTGGGTATTAGGACACATGATTGGTCAAAAAAGCATCTTAAAGGAGGAAGGTAAGGTCGAGAGGCAGGAAGTGTTAAGGAGAAAATTCCAGAGCTTCAGGCCAAGGGAACTAAAGACATGGCTTCCAATGGTGGAGTGATTAGAATTGGGGATTCTTGAAAGACCAAAGTTGGAGGAGCTCAGAGATCTGTCAAGTTAGAAGGCGAGAAGGAAAAAGAGATAGGAAGTATATTTAATGAATGTTGGGTATGAACAGCTATGGGCCTGGCAATGACTCAATTCAGGCTTACAGCTTTTGCACAGAATCACAGATTCTTACGACATAGACAGAGGCCATTCAGCCCATCACATCTGTGCCAGCACTGCATAGCAGCAATTTCTCTCAAGTCATTCCCATACCTTCTCCCTGTAATCTTGCACATTCTTCCCTAAAACTGAATAGTTTACTGCATTTTCCAGAAAGTACTTCAGAGTCAACCACATTTCTGTGGAGTCTTGTGGCACAGTATCTCTGCCTCTAAGGCAGACACTCCATGTCCAAATCCCACCCAGGATTTGATGGCCAAGAAAGGTGCATTAATAATGCATGCAGACAGGCTACCAACCGACAAATTCTTCCAAAACACCAATGGCCGGTGCTAAGAAAGGGAGAGGCTCCTGGTCAGCCATACTTGATACAGAGTGGTGCTCCTCAAACTCTAAGCCCCTGGTGACAGACTAGCAATCTGTTGTGTGAAGGCATAGACTTAAGGTAATGGACAAAAGAAATAATGAAGACATGAGGAGAAACCTTTTCATGCAGCAAATGTTTAAGGTCTGGAATACACTGCCTGACGGGTGTGATGGAGACAGGTTCAATCAAGGAATTCAAGAAGGAATTGGATTTATTATCTGAAGAGGAACAATGTGCAGGGTTGTCTGAGATTGGGGAATACCACACGGTGAATTGTTCATTCAGACAGACAACACAAACATGATGGGTTGAATGGCCTCCTCCTGAACTGTAAACATTCTACGATTCTGTGACTTTGGAACTATAGGTCCCAAAGCTCTCTGCCAATGAGGACTTTCTTCACCCCATATTTCACTCTGTTGTATTCTGGAGGAAGGATAGAATATAGATATTGACAGAAGAGATAGTGAAAGTGACTAAAAACTGGACTAAAGAAGATTTGTAGAAATCATCGCTTCATAAAAATCTTGCAGTGCAGAAGGAGGCCATTTGGCCCATTGGGTCTGCACCAACAACAATTCCACCCAGGCCAATTGTCTGTAATCCCACATATTTATCACACTAGTCCCTTTAATTTACGCATTCCGGGACACTAAGGGGCAAATGAGCATGGTTGGAACTGTACCGCCCTGCCTGCCTCAGAATCCGGGTGGGTGAGGCTCGCAGAGAGGAATTCTCCATTGACCTCGAGCGGGAATTTATAAAATCCCAACCATTGTTAGAAATTGATCACTGTGATTAATCAACAATTGCAAAGAATTGGGGAGGATGCAAAGAAGATTCACCAGAATGCTGCCTGGCTGGAAAGTCCAAGTATGCGGGAAGATTGGATAGGCCTTGGAGCAGCCAACGTCATAGTTACAGTCATAGCTAGGGTGTATAGAAAAATCAACTTAATGCAAGACAGGTCCATTCAAAAGTCTGATGGCAGCAGGGAAGAAGTTCTTCTTGAGTTGGCTAATACATGACTTCAGACTTTGGTATCTTTTTCCCAATGGAAAAAGATGGAAGAGAGAATATCCGGAGTGCATGGGATCTCTAACTATGCTGGCTGCTTTTCTGAGGCAGTGAAAGGTGTAAACAGAGTCAATGGATGGGAGGCTGGTTTGTGTGATGGATTGGGATTCATTCACAACCTTTTGTAGCTTCTTGTGGTCTTGGGCAGAGCAGGAGACATACCAAGCTGTGATACAACCAGAAAGAATGTAAAAGTTGGTGAGAGTCTTAGTGGATATGCCAAATTTCCTTAGTCTTCTGAGAAAGTAGAGGCGTTGATAGACTTTCTTTATTATAGTATCGGCATGGGGGGACCAGAACAGGATGTTGGTGATCTGCACACCTAAAATCTTGAAGCTTTCAATCATTTCTACTTCATCTGCATTGATGTAGACAGGAGCATGTCTTCCTTTTCACTTCGTGAAGTCGGTGACAATCTCCTTTGTTTTGTGGACATTGAGTGAGAGATTATGGTCATCACACTAGTTCACCAGATTCTCTATTTTCATTCCTGTACAGGGAATAGGACTGAGATGAGGAGAAATTTCTTTATTCAAAGATTTGTGAACCTTTAGAATTCTCTATTCCAGAGGACTGTTGAGTCTACTCAAGAGTGCAATCAATAGATTTCTGGAGGTTGGAGGTTATTTCTTTTGTCCATTATCTTAAGTCTATGCCTTCACAAAACAGGTTGCTCATCTGTCACCAGGGGCTTATAGTTTGAGGAGCACCACTCTGATTGAAGTATGGCCTAGGATTAAGGGGATAGCGGGGGAAACTGTAGCTAAGTCAACCATGATCTTATTGAATGGTGAAGTAGACCCAAAAGGCCAAATATCCATTCCTGCTCCCATTTCTATGTTCTTATTATGAGCTGAAAAACAGTTGAAAAAAAAACAGGGAGTAACACAACAGATCAATTAACGCCTGAAAGTGGAAAATCGGCCAATTATATTTGAGTAAAACATGATCATAAATCTGAGCTCATCCAAAGCTCTGCTTAAAAGATTTAAAGAGGTTTGTTTCTTAGTGTCACAAGTAGACTTATGAAGTTACTCTGAAAATCCCTAGTCGCCACACTCTGGCGTCTGTTCCAGTGCACTGAGGAAGAATTTACCATGGCCAATGCACCTAACCTACACATCTTTTGCCTTGTGGGAGGAAACCAGAGCATCCAGAGTAAAGCCATGCAAACACGGAGAAAACGTGTAGATTCCACACAGATAGTGACCCAAGTTGGCCTCATCCTGAATTGTACCAAGTCCCATTCACCCATCAGCCCTGTCCTAACCAATCCACATTTGCTCCTGATCAATCAGAACCTCAATTTTTAACATTTGTGTTTGTGGTTGAAAATCCCTCCTTAGCCTCACTGCTCCCAGTCCCAATTTGCCTCCCCTCCCTTCTGCCCTCCATGATATTTGGATTCCTCCAATCCTGGCTTCTTGAGCCTCACCAATTTCACTTCACCATGTCAGGATGTGAAACCACAATCCCCAGGTTAGACTAGACCCCAATTATTTGCTTTTTTGGCATTAACATGAGGATAAGGTATTTCACCCCCAAGTGCAATTCTATTGACACACTAGGAAGATGTTAGCAAAAAAAATTTATTTAACAACACGGTTTAACTATAACAAATAAATTAGCTTAACATGTACCAATTGAACAATAGTTAAATATGACAAGTTACAGTTGAAACCTATAGGCTAACCTATGCCTATAAGTTCCAATTCAAGCAGTATTCATCTTACAGATTTAAGTCTCTCTTCAAAATCAGTTAACAAACCCACAGACTTAAGTGCTTGTCCTCATTAACAGCCCTAGAGCCTTTTTCAACACCCTTGGAGAGAGAGAGAGAGACACTTGCCTTCTGACAGCCCCAAACAGCAGCATCCAGGCAGAGAAAGAGAAAAAGACACCTCTTCTTTCTTTCAGGATTAGGAAGAAAACTGACGGTTTTAAAATAAAAGAGAAGCGATGTATCTTCCCTGTGAGTTTAGCTCCTCCCATTAGCACTGTCTCTAGTCAATCAACCTAATCAAAACGCTACTCTGAAACTCCAAGAGAAACCTAAAAAGTAACTCTGTTTCGACAAGCAGAGCATCAGTCATTATCCTGCATTCTCAATATTCAAGCCAACTGTTGCCCAGACAAATTGGCTCAGTAAAATAGAGCTGAATTTTAAACATACCCACCCCTCCTTACAAGAAACACAGTATAAATATATTTCTTAAAGGCATAGTATCATCATAGCCATTGATGTTAATTAGTGGAGGATGGCCTCCTTGCTTTACCCCGCACTTGTGGAGTGGTGCCCCTTAAGCAATATACAACTAAATTCTTTCTCTCTGATGGAGAGAGATGCCTATGGCCATTTGTGGATTCTGGCCAATTACCAAACGACCACATTATCATTGATGATCTTGCCTCCAGTTGCCTGGTTGTTAGGTTCTGAAATTCCCTCCTCTCAAACCTCTCTATCTCTTTTCTGTCTTTAAGACATATTTTACCTCTTAACTCTGTGGCTCACCTATTCAAATGAACCGCGGATTGGGGTGAATTTTCCCATTGTATCCACTATGGGAATCGTAGCGGGCAAGGGGCAGACCTTAGAAAGGTCCGTTGACCTCAGGCAGGATTCTCCAGGTTCAGGGCGAGCATGGTTGGAAAATTCCACCCAAAGTGTTCAATAACACTCCTTTTCACAGGGGTATTTTATTACATTCAAGGTCCAAAATATGCAAGTGTCTTTTTGTTGTGTTGTGTCAGGATTGCAGGATAACCTCTTGGTTCTCTGACCAGAAATAGCAAAGGAGAATGGCGGACAGGGTAGGACAGTTTTAGATTGTAGAGGGCTTAGGGGTGATCTTATTGAGATCTATAAAATAATGAGGGGCATAAATCAGCTAGATAGTAAATATTTTCCCCCAAAACTAGGGGAATCTAAAACTAAAGAGCATAGTTTAAGTTGGGGAGGGGAGAGATACAAAAGGGTCCAGTGGGACATTTTTTTCACTCAGAGAGTGGTGAGTGTCTGAAAGGAGCTGCCAGAGGCAGTAGTGGAACATAGAACATAGAATCTTACAGTGCAGAAGGAGGCCATTTGGCCCATTGAGTTTGCATTGACCACAGTCCCAGCCAGGACCTATCCCCATAACCCCATGCACTTACCCCTGCTAGTTCCCCTGACACTAAGGGGCAATTTAGCATTACCAATCCACCCAGCCCACACATCTTTGGAGGTGGATATGATTTTTGTCTTTTAAAAAGCATTTAGACAGTTGCATGAGTAAGATGGATATAGAGGGATATGAGCAAATTGGGGGAAATTGGGGTTAACTTAACGATTCTCCCCATTGTTATTAATGGTTAACCTTAATGGTTCTTAATCCTTAATGGTTCTTAATGGTTTATGTTCTCCCATGTCTGTGTGGGATTCTTCCAAGTGCTCGGGTTTCCTCCCACAGTCCAAAGATGCGCGAGTTAGGTGGATTGGCAAAGCTAAATTGCCCCTTAGTGTCAGGGAGATTACAAAGATAAATGCATGGGGTTATGGGGATAGGACCTAGGTGGAATTGTGTTTGATGTAGACTTGAGGGCCAAATGGCCTCCTTCTGCTGTGTAGGGATTCTATGATTTAAAAACTGAACGGCATGGACAAGTTGGGCCAAAGGGCCCATTTCCATGCTGTAAACCTCTATGACTCTCTGACCTACAGAACTGTATATGGCAACAAAGTGTATATTGGCAACAGATCAGGATCGGAGAAAATGGATGGAATGGAGTACAGAAGCAGACATGATTGACACAGATACAACCTGAGAGTGGAGCCAAGTGAACTGACAGTGTTCACACACACACACACACGCCGACAGTAGATGAAATGTGTTGTGAAATCAGGATGCGACATAACGTGTCCACTGGTGAGTTAGGGACTCCCGCAGATTTACTGCTGTTTATACTTCCTAGTTAGCTGTTAGTTGCCCTCAATAAATTATGTACATGCAACGTGACACCTTTCACAAGAAAATAAATAGTAAAAGGCTGCGTGTGGGAAAAGTGGAATGGGAATGAAGTTTTTTTCTGCGTCAATCTTTCTGTCGGTGAAAAACATAAACTCTATGAAATATTCCTATTTAAGGCCTTGCCCATGGTACCAATCTATTCTCAGAGCTATGCTTCCTCCTGGTTTAATAATATTTAAAAATTTTCACCGTATTTTCAAATACCTCCATTTATCACGGCCAATCCACCTAACTTACACGTCTTTGGACTGTGGGGGTAAACTGGAATATTTGGTGGAAACCCATGCAGACAGAGGGAGAATTTTGTTATGTAATTGAAGGAATGACATTACAAATCCAGGAAATGTCTAAGCTCGGCTGGTGTGAGTGACCTGGGGGCAACTTAATTGCGATTAGTGGTGTTCTCATGTGCCTGCTGCTAAAAGTTATAAACTTAGGGAAGGAGCCTTGATGAGTTATTGCAGAGCATCTGCAGACGGCCCTTCCAATCTTTGTAATCTACTCTGACCCCACAAGTCTCTGAGATCACTGCACTTCAGCAAGTCAGGCTTTTTGAGCTTCCACCAACGGCTGGAATAAGCTGCCAGGGATAGTAGTAGAGGTGGGTACGACTTAATGTTTGGGGTTGCGTGGATAGGGCCGGGGTAAGATGCTCTGTCGGAGAGTCGGTGTAGTCTCAATGGGCTGAATGGCCTCGTTCTGCACAATGGGGATTCTATGATCTTGGGAACATTGGCAGTAAATTTTTACAACACCAATTTTTACCCCAGTCCAACGCCGGCATCTCTATAACATTGGCAGTAGACAGAGGATGTTCATCTCCAAGGACCTGTTCTGATATTTAACTAGATCACAGCTGATTATCCTCTCCATGTAGAATCTCCACAGTGCAGAAGGAGGCCATTCAGTCCATTGAGTCTATACTGACCACAATCCCACCCCAGTCCTATTCCTGTAACCCCACATATTTACCCTGCTAATCCCCTGACACTAGAGTCAATTTAGTTTGGTCAATCAACCCAACCAGCACACCTTTGGACTGTGGGAGGAAACCGGAGCATCCAGACGAAACCGACGCAGACACGGGGGGAATGTGCAAACTCCACAAAGACAGTGACCTGAGGCCAGAATTGAAGCCGGGACCCTGGCACTCTGAGGCAGCAGTGCTAACCACTGTGCCGCCGTGCCGCCTGTTTACCTCTCTTTCATATCCCTTGATTCTACAGTTTTGAAAGCTGCAGTTATTCTCTCTCACGCACACGCAACCTTCTGAGGTGAAAAACTTTCAGATTTCCTGCAGCCTTCAGGTGAAAAGTTAAATTTGGAACAGCCTAGCCATTATTGCATGACTCTCTCATCCCAGATCCTCCTCCTATTAAGCATCTTGATTAGATCTCCACAAGGATAACAGCAGTTCATCAAAAAAGTACATCACCACTTCAAGGGCAACTGTGCATTGGCAATAAATATCAGTCTTGCCAAATGGTGCCATATCCAGGAATAAACTGGAACTGATTGTTCCTTGTTCATGTTCTGGTGGCACAGTGGTTAGCATTGCTGCTTCACAGCGCCAGGGACCTGGGTTCGATTCCCGGCTTGGGTCACTGTTTGCACATTCTCCCCATGTCTGCAAGGGTTTCCTCCGGTTTCCTCTCACATTCCAAATGCCTAGATGCATTGGCCATGCTAAATTCTCTCTGATGTACCCAAACAGGCACCAGAGTGTGGCAACTAGGGGATTTACACAGTAATTTCATTGCAGTGTTAATGCAAGCCTACTTGTGATGAAAGTTAATTTATCAGACACAAATAGCCTTAGAAGTAGGCTTAATAAATTAACTTTGCTTTAAAGCTTTAAAAAGGGAAAGAATATTGCCCTGTTTACAAACTTGTCTGCCACTATTTCCTCAGGTAGCCAAGAGGCTGCGTTTGTTTATGCGATTTCCTCCGCCGGGGTTGTGTACGCTATCACACGAGCCTGCAGCCAGGGAGACCTGAACAGCTGCAGTTGCGACCCGCGCAAGAGGGGCAAAGCCCGGGACCAGAGGGGGGAGTTCGACTGGGGGGGCTGCAGCGACAACATCAACTATGGAATCAAGTTCTCTAAAGCTTTTGTGGATGCCAAGGAGAAGAAAGAGAAGGATGCCAGAGCATTGATGAACCTCCACAACAACCGATGCGGCAGGACGGTGAGTAGTTGCTGGGTAGACCTTTTCAATGACAGCGTGCACCACATTCAGATCCTGTTTGAAATAAGTTGACGTTCAGACTTAACCTCACATGGCCACCAGTTCAATCGGGTAAAATCCACCCTGAAATCGGAACTGGTGTCCAGCCAACCTGTCCAAAGTTTAAGGAGGCTTTGGAAATAAGATGCAGCAAAAACTATGCAACAAGTAAATCTGTTTCTTTTTTAAATGATTTAATTTCCATTAATGTTCATGTTTTGTAATAGCAATGTATTGGTTATTGATGGGAAAGCAATTCTGGAAGCAAGGAGGTCATGGCCTAGTGGTATTATTGCCAGACTACTAATCCAGAAACTCACAGCACCAGGGACCTGGGTTCAATTCCAGCCTTGGGTCACCGTCTGTGTGGAGTCTGCACATTTTCCCCATGTCTGTGTGGGTTTCCTCTTGGTGCTCTGGTTTCTTCCAAGATGTGTGGGTTATGTGGCTTGGCCATGCTAGATTATCTTTTAGTGGCAGGGGGTCAACAGGGTTAATACTTGGGGTTATAGGGATAGAGCCCTGGTGTCAGTGTAGGCTCGATGGGTCTAATGGCCTCCTTCTGCACTGTAGGGTTTCTATAATTCTAATGGCATTATTGCTAGAATATTAATCCAGAAACTCAGCTCATGTTCTGAAGACCCGGGTTCGAATCAGACTATGTCAGATAGAGGAATTTGAATCCAAAATAATTAAGAATCTACTGAAGACCATGAAACCATTGTCAATTATTGGAAAAACCCATCTGGTTCACTAACGTACTTCAGGAAAGGAAATCTGCCATCCTTATCTGGTCTGGCCTACATGTGACTCCAGAGCCACAGCAATGTGGTTGACTCTCAACTGCTTTCCAAGGGCAACTAGGGATGGGCAATAAATGCTGACCAATCAGTGACACCCACATTTCACAAATGAATAAAAAAAAATCATTGATGGAACACAGTTAATTATTAAGTAAATGCATTTATTATTCAGAGAAAGTCATTAACTAACAATGTAACGGTCAATTATAATTTATTAGCAGTTGATATCAAAGCCAGAATTATTAATGTAAAAATATTAATTATGAAATTGAAAGTTATTGTGATTAAATCATTATTAATTGATTTAAAATATTAACTAGCGATGAAAAAACAATTCTTGGAATAATAATATAGATTGTTAATTAAATCAACAAATTAATATATGCATCCATTATTAAGGAAAAATATTAACATTGAAATAAAAGTTACTAATTATTAAGACTAATTTATCTTAAGACTATTACATTATATAAATAAATAATTATTTATATAATTATAAACTAATTACTAAGACTAATATATCTAAGTATTCATTATGGACATTGTCACATTAATTATTGAGGGAGTGTTATGAATATTAATTTTAATTTTTGCAGTGATAGGAGGTTCCCCAGCTTAGCGAAAATGGCTGTGGATCTAGGAATCCTGCCTCTGACCCCGGTATTTTTGCAGAGAGGATGGGGGGGTGGCTTCTAATGTGCACATGCATGATTCACGGAGGAAACTGTACATGTGAAAGTGCAGCTGTCTCAGTCAGATCTGATCTTGGCTGGTGGGACGTCCAAAACAATCAAAATATTACAAGGCTGAAGCATTCGGAGCATTTTCCAGCCAGAAGAGGATGATCCATCTCGGACTTCCCCCCTGAGGTCCCCAGCATCACAGATGTCTGTCTTCAACTGATTTGCTTCACTCTATGTGATAGCAAGAAACAGCTAAAGGCACTGGATTCTGCAGAGTCCACGGGACCTCAAAATATTCTGCCAATAGTAGTGCGGGCATGTTCTCCAGAAATAGCCACATCCCTAGCCAAGCTGTCCTAGTGCAGCTACAACACTGCTTTCTATCCGGATTCAGCCAATTACTGCCCCATCAGTCTCCTCTCCACCATCAGCATGGTGATCAGGAATGGGCGGCACGGTGGAACAGTGGTTAGCTGTCTCACAGCACCAGAGACCTGGATTCGATTCCCAGCTTGAGTCACCGTCTGTGTGGAATCTTCACAACCTCCCACGACTGTGTGGGTTTCCTCGGGGTGCTCCCACTGTCCGAAAGACGTGTTGGTTAGGTGCATTGGCCATGCTAAATTCTCCTTCAGTGTACCCGAACAGGTACCAGAGTGTGGCGACTAGGGATTCTTCCACAGTAACTTCATTGCAGTGTTACTGTAAGCCTGCTTGTGACACTAATAAATAAACTAAACTTTAAACAAAAGTATGAGTTGTGGTTGTTGGACGTCAATCATCTCAGTCCCATGACATCTCTGCAGAAGTTCCTCAGGGGAGTGTCTGAGGCCCAGCCATCTTCAGCTGCTTCATCAATGGACTTCCCTCCATCATAAGGTCACAAGTGGGGATGTTCACTGATAATTGCACAATGTTCAGCACCATTCACAATTCATCAGATACAGTGCAGCCCAATTGGAACACAATGGTTGGGGTCCATAAAATGTTATCACGAATGTTATCAGGACCGCGCTGATTAGGTTTACCAGGATGTTGCCTGGTATGGAGGGCAGGTCTTATGAAGAGAGGCTGAGGGATTTGAGGTTGTTTTCGTTAGAAAGGAGGCGGCTAAGAGGAGACCTAATTGAAACATATAAGATGATTAGAGGTATAGATAGGGTGGATAGTGACAGCCTTTTTCCTAGGATGGAAAAAGCTAGCACGAGGGAACACAGCTTTAAATTAAGGGGTGATAGTTATAGGACGGATATCAGAGGTAGGTTCTTTACCCAAAGGGTGGTTCGGGAGTGGAATGCCCTGCCTGCAGCAGTTGTAGATGCGCCAAGTTTGGTGGCGTTTAAGA
This sequence comes from Sphyrna mokarran, assembly GCA_024679065.1. Lineage (NCBI taxonomy): Eukaryota > Metazoa > Chordata > Chondrichthyes > Carcharhiniformes > Carcharhinidae > Sphyrna > Sphyrna mokarran. The sequence continues at coordinate 4,171,304 of JAGIQG010000023.1, read as the reverse complement.
GGTTAGTTGATAAGTATATGGAAGAGAAGGGAATGGTTTAGTTTGGAGGGGCATTGCTTTTTATATTGGTCGGCGCAACATCGAAGGCCGAAGGGCCTGTTCTGTGCTGTAATGTTCTATGTTCTATGTTCTAAATCGGGGTCGCGCTAAAACGGAAAAAGCAAAAAAAAAAGTCCATCCGTCATTTCGCATCATATCTGATTTTGCGCTAAATCAGGGTGCATAAAATCGGGTTTCCGCTACACTGAAACAACGAGATTTGGACAATACATAGACTGAAATAATAAATGACATGTAAGATTCATGTCATATAAGCACCAGGTTGTAACCATCTCCAACAGCGGGAACCTAACCATCTCCCCTTGACAAAAGCAAATTACTGCAGATGATGGAATCCGAAACCAAAAGAGAAAATGTTGGAAAATCTCAGCAGGTCTGGCAGCATCTGTAAGGAGAGAAAAGAGCTGATGTTTTGAGATATTTTGATGTTTTGACCCTTGGTCAAAGCTCTTTTCATCTCCCCTTGATATTTAATAGCATTACCATTGCTGAATCTCCCAATATTTATATCCTAGGGATTGCCATTTGATCAGAAACTGAATTGGGCCTGTCATATAAATACTATGGCTACAACCACGGGTCAGAGGCTGGGAATTCTGCGGGGAGTAACTCACTCTGTGATTTCCCCCAGAGCCTGTCCACCACCCACAAGGCACAAGTCAGGAATGCAGTGGAATTCTCCACACTTTGTCTGGCTGAGTGCAGCTCCAACAACACTCAAGAAGCTTGACACCATTCAGGACAAAGAATTCCCCTTGATTGGCACCCCATCCGTCAACTTAAATATTCAATCCCTCCACTACTAGTGCATAGTAGCAGCAATATGTACCATTTACAAGATGCACAGTAGCAACTCACCAAGACTCCCAACAGCAACTTTCCAACCCATCACCTCTCCCATCTAGTAAGAAAAGGGCAACAAACACATGGGAACACCATGTGCAAGTTCCCTTCCAAGTCACACACTACTTGATTGGAAATATATCATTGTTCCTTTACTGTCACTATGTGAAAATCCTGAAGTTTCCTTCCTAACCACTGTGGTTATACCTACACCACATACACTGCACTAGTTGAAAAAAGGTGGTTCACCAAGGGCAATTATGAATGAACAATAAATGCTGCCTTTATCAGCTAAGCCCATATCCCATGAACAAATATAAAGAAAAGATAGTGTAATTTTTACCTGATAGGAAAAGATCTAAAGTTGCAGTAGTTTTTTTAGAGAGATAGGATCCCCTATTGTATTTGGTCCTAAGACACCTTTGGGAGAGGCTAGGTGCTTTCTGAAATTGTTAGAATTTGACATGAATTTGTGTAAAAAGTACATAAACTCATCAAGTTCCATGGAACTGTCAAAATAACTAACAAGATGTCAAAGCATTTAAATGCCCTGCCCTTTAAATATTTGTTAAAAACTATCCGAGTTTTCAGAAGATGGCTCTTGCTATTTCATTCTGCAGTTGACATAAACATGAGGCTGGCATTGCAGGATTACTTTTGCATGAGAGATTTCACAACCTATCATTATCACAGGTTTATTGACAATTCCAAGTGGTTATAAACTCTTTGAAGTGGGACTATGAGTACAAATCATTGCTTTTATAAGAGATCACAGGAAGTTAAATAAGGTGAATGGGTTTTTAGCAATGAAAGCAATTTAAGAATCTCAATCTGGGTGCTGAGATCTGCCCATGGTGAATACTGCATGGCTTGGCTTGTTGGGTGTGAGAGCAGTGATGGCATGGGTGGACTTGAGTTGGCATTAAATTGGCATAGGAGATATGAAGGGCCATAGGGATGGAGCATAGGATGGCATGAAGGGCATGAAGGGCCATGGGCTGGCACAGATGGGGCCTGGGTGGTCTGAGGAGTGAGGGCTTGAGGGCTGTTTTTTGTTTTATCTAATTTTTCTCCGTCTTCACAAAGGTGCTGGGTCATTGGGGTGGATCTTCTCCCCAGCCCACTTCCACGCCCAACAGCCTCTTAACCCTTTCCAGTATCACCCATCACAACTCCCATTCTCACCTGGGACTAGGAATTGCAAGTTCTGGGCAGTTTTTCCTGAACTGAGTTTTCAGATCCTGGAATTATCCTGACTTTGCACTCCTGATCCAGATTGGCACACTGGCTAGCAATATTGCCTCACAACCCCAGAGACTTGGGTTCGATACCCAGCTTGGGTCACTGTCTGTGTGGAGTCTGCACGATTTCCCCATGTCTGCTAGGGTTTCCTCTGAGTGCTCTGGTTTCCTTCATTCACAAAGATGTGTGCGTTAGGTGCATTAGCCACGTTAAATTGTCCCTTACTCTCCCATGACGCATAGGTTAGAGAGGTAAATATGTGGGGTTAAGGGGATAGGGCCTGGGTGGGATTTTGTCAGTCAGACTCGATGGGCCAAATGGCCTCCTTCTGCACTGTGGAGTTTCTATATTAGGAAGAGATATGGAACAAAGATAGATGAATAAAATCAAGGTATAGATTAGCCATGATCAAACTGAAGGGCAGAGGTCAGAGGGGTTGAATGGCCTCTTCCCATTCATAATGTTCTTATAAACCTCTACCTTATATATAGGGTATATATATTCATAGTTGAGTTCCAGGAAAACCTCGGACTCTGGGCTGTAGACTGAAACATCCGTGTTCACATTACATAGCATTTAGATTAAGGGATGATTTAATCAAAGGTCTCAAGATACTGATAGGTTAGATCATCAGAAACTCTTTCTACTGGTTGGCGAGTCAAGGACCAGAGGACAAAGTATAGCCACACCTTCCAGGAGTGTGTTTAGGAAACACTTCCACAGATAAAGAGTGATAGAAGTTTGAAACTGTTTTCTACAGATTGAAATTGATGTGGGAACAGTTGTCAGTTTTAAATCTGAAGTTGATGTCCTTTTCTTAGCCAGAGGGGTAGGGGGCAAAGGTGTGTATTAGTTAGATCATATATCAGTGTCTGACCCCAAAGCCTGCCCATCATTTACAAGACACAAGTCTGGAATATGATGGAATACCCTCCACTTGTCTGGATTGGTGCAGCTCCAACAACAGTCAAAACATTCAACACCATCCAGGAGAAAGCAGCCTGTGTGATTATTGCCCTTTTCACAGGCAATTCCTCCATCACCGATAAAGACTGACAGGCGTGTTCACCATGTACAAGATGCACTGCAGAAACTCAGCAAGGTTCCTTCGACAGCACCTTCAAAACCCATGACCACCATCATCCAGAAGGACAAGAGCAGCAAACAGCTGGAGCAGTCACATCTGAAAGTTCCCCTTTAAGTCACTCACATCCTGACATGGAAATATATCACTATTCCTGACTGTCACGGGGTTGAAGTATTGGAATTGCCTCCCTAACAGCATTGTGAATGCACCTATCTCTCAGTAAAAGTTACAAACGTGGAGATGACAGATTTGGATTGGGATAGGCACAGTAAGAAGTCTCTCAACACCTGGTTAAAGTCTAACAGGTTTATTTGGTATCACGAGCTTTCAGAGTGCTGTCCCTTTATCAGGTCCACTCATCTGATGAAGGAGCAGCGCTCCGCAAGCTCGTGATTGCAAGTAAATCTCTTGGACTTTAAACTAGTGTCGGGAGACTTCTTAAAGTTAAAGAAGGCAGTTCAGTATCATTTACTGAGGGGCAATTAGAGACGGGCAATAAATATTCACCTAGCCAGCGATACCCCCATCCCACAAAATGATATTTTTAAAAAAACCACATTTGGACTGAATGATAGAATTGGGGGGAGGGACTGAATGGCCTCTTTCTGTACAATTTGTGAGGCTGTCTGCCAATCCTCTTATATTTTGTTCAGAGACAGAAATAGCTTTTAACAGACTTTTTTTTAAAAATCTGTTGAATTCTGCATCAGGCAGTGTGCCAATAGAGTGAGATTGGTATCAGATGTATAGCAGACAGCATCCACATGTTCAAAACATGCAAAGGAAACTCTATGCTCAAGGGGTTAATGATTTGTAAATCAATTTGCATCAGCTATCATAGTGAACATATTTCATCATCAATTTTATAGTTTAAAGCATAGTAAAAAAAACTCAAAAAATCTCAAAGGAAATATAAAGAAATATTTCACTCATTGTGCTGTCCTTTTAGATAATTTTTGAGCATCATATTCAGATAGTGCTTCCTGCTAATCCAGTCTGACTCGTGACCGCGGAAGGACATCATTCTCGCTTTTTCCATTGTCCACTGCGGATTGAGAGTCTAGATCTGACTAGAGTGGGGAGGATGTTCTCAGATCCAGTCTGCCAATCAATAGGAATTTTAGCAAATACCAGCAAGTTTTAAATACATTTCCTAATGTCACACCATCGCGTGAGGAAGGGATTTAGTTTTGTGGAATAAAAACAGAGGATGCTAAAAATACTCAGCAAGTGTGGCAACATTTTTGGAGTGAGAAGCAGCATTAACATTTCCACATATACTGCCAGGCCTGCTGAGTATTTCCTGCTTTTAATTCGGAGTTCCAGCAGCCATAGTACTTTTTCTTGGGTTTTCTAAAGTAAGGTTTAAGATTTATTGTTGGATGGAGGAGCTTCAGCCTAGTTTTCATATAATTAAAGGTTTATAGAGTTAAATAGTTGTTCGGTCATGCAGAACTTGAGTATTGTTTGAAAAAAAGAGACATGTCATCAAAACCTTTTGTCTTGGACTCATCAGGACAGCTCGCAAGAAATGACCAACAATAAACAAGGCCAACAATTTAGACTACATGAGAAAAGAGTGCTGGTTTGTTGGCAGGTTGACGCTGATTGGTAAATGCATTACCCCAGGGAATGAAGCAGGGAATGGCTGTTCCCCAGGTTTTGTGCTTAGTCGAAAAAAGAGCAATGTGTCAAGACATTAACCCCATGCGCACACATTGCACCTTTTTCAACTAAACAAAAGCTTGGGGAAAAGCCATCCTCTGGTTCATTCCCCAAGACACTGCCTTCACCAATCAGTGTCACCCTGCCCACTTTGTATTTGAGCAAAAATGGGCAGTTAACTGTTCCATGCTGCATTCTCCATGGCAACACCTCTACCAATCACAGTCTACTTGCCAACAAATCAACACTTTCTTCTAATGTGGTATAAATTAGGAGAGGTAATGGTCTAGTGACATTATTCTTAGGCTATTAATGTAGAAACTCAGCTAATGTGCTGGAGACTCGAGTTCAAATCTCACCACAGCAGATGGTGGAATTTGAATTCAATGAAAAAAATCTGAAATTAAGAATTTCTTGATGACCATGAAACCCACTGTTGATTGTTGAAAAAACCCATCTGGTTCACTAATGTCCTTTAGGGAAGGAAATCTGCCATCCTTACTTAGTCTGGCCTACATGTGATCCAGAGTCACAGCAATGTGGTTGACTCTCAACTGTCCTGAGGCAACTAATAATGGGCAATAAATGCTGGCCAGCCAGTGACGCCCATGTCCCATAAGTGAATAAAAAATATTGTTGCTCCCCTTTAATGCTGGGAATTTCTGGCAATCTGCTCTGATGAGTGCAAGATGGAAAGCTTTGATAGCATATCATTTTTGTCAGCAATACTCAAGTTTATGTAATTGTTACTTCACAGAAGGAAGCCATTCGACACATTGAGACCACATCAGATTTCTGCAACAGCAGTTCAGTCAGACTCATTCCCCCACCCTTATCCCAGCGTCCTCTAAAACCTTGCTCTTGGGTATTTACCCATTTCCTTTTAAAGCCAAAACTGAATCTGAGTCCCTCACTCTTTCAAGCAGCGCATTTCATACTGTAACCATACAGTGTGTAAAAAGACCTTTCCTCATGTTGCCATTGGTTCTTTTACCAATCTCTTTGAAGGTGTTTTAACCCTTCTACCAATGGGAAACATTGTCTCCATCCGCTAAAACACAAGGTTTTTAATTGGAGAACGCAGAGGGAAAATTAGAAGAATTGTTTTCATAGTTATTAATTTTCAGTATGTTCTGTAACAAAACAGTAAATTGTCATTTAAAAGGAAGGGTGGAGAAAAATTTTAAAGTTCATTTATTAGTGACGCAAGTAGGCCTACATTAACACTGCAACAAAGTTACTGTGAAAATCCATTAGTCGCCCACACTCTAGCACCTGTTCGCATACACTGAGGGAGGATTTAGCATGGCCAATACACAGTGTCAATTGTACACGGATCTGATGGAATTCTAAAATCCCTACAGTGCAGAAGAAAGCCATTTGGCCCATCAAATCTGCACCAACCTCAATCTCACTCAGGTCCTATCTCCAAAAACCCACATATTTTACTCTAGCTAATCCCTCTGGCACTAAAGAGCAATTTAGCATGGCCAATTCACCTAACCAGCACGTCTTTCACATTGTAGGAGGAAACTGGAGCACTCAAAGGAATCCCACACAGACACAGGGAGAATGTACAAGCTCCATGCAGACAGTGATCCAAGTCGGGAATCGATCCTGGATTCTTGGCGCTATGAGGCAGCAGCGCTAACCACTGTGCCACCGTGCCGCCCCTTTTAAATTTTTTTTAAAAAGATTAGAATCTATAGATTATAAAGATGCCTGAACGAACATAGTGTAATGGGATTAGTGTAAACTGCACTGGTTTGAGAACTACAATCTATAATTGTTAATTCTGTGAGTAATGTCACTGCTCCTCCAGTCAAATCTTTCATAATAAGATTAAGAAATGGTTCTCTCCTGATTACCAACGATAAACCTCCCGAAATATTCATGTGCTCACAAATCCCTTGAGATGTATCTTCTGATTCATCCTGGATTATTAACAGTTTTAAAGTTTATCTATTGGTGTCAACAAGTAGACTTACATTAACACTGCAATGAAGTTACTGTGAAAATCCTCTGGTCGCCACACTCTGGCACCTGTTCGGGTACGCTGAGGGAGAATTTAGCATGGCCAATGCACCCTAACCAGCATGTCTTTTGGACTGTGGGAGGAAACTGGAGAACCTGAAGGAAACCCACGCACACACGGGGAGAACGTGCAAACTCGATGCAGACAGTGACCCCAGCCTGGAATCAAACCTGGATCCCTAGCGCTGTGAGGCAGCAGTGCTAATCATTGTGTCACCGTGTTGCCCATCCCCCTCCCCCCCTCGCCCCACCCCCATATCAGATGTTATGCGGAAAGTTTTGTTGAAAATCCTTTAAGGTTAGATATGGAAGATTTGTGTCTCTTGTGATAACTCTGCCTCTCTCTACCTTGGCAGGCTGTGAAGAGGTTCATGAAATTGGAATGTAAATGCCATGGGGTCAGTGGATCATGCACATTAAGGACTTGTTGGTTAGCAATGTCGGACTTTAGGAAAACCGGAGATTACCTGCGGAAAAAATACAACGTGGCGATCCAGGTGACCATGAATCAGGATGGAACTGGTTTCACTGTCACCAACAAACACTCAGACAGGCTGATCAAAAATGAGTTGGTGTACTTTGAAAACTCACCCGATTACTGTGTTCTGGACAAAGCAGCAGGTAAGATCCAGACTGTGTCATGGGACAGGGGTAAAAACTGGCACTCAACAAACTGCAGTCTTTATGGCAGAAATGCCGTGATATTCAAAGGGAAGGTGATGGCCTCATGGTATTATCGCTGGACTATTAATCCAGAAACTCAGCTCATGTTCTGGAGACCTGAGTTCAAATTCCGCCACGGCAGGTGGTGGAATTAGAGATCAATAAAAATATCTGGAATTAAGAGTCTACTGGTGACCATGGAGCCATTGTCAATTGTCGAAAAAATCTGTAATGTTCACTAATGTCCTTTAGGGAAGGAAAAGAGGGGTGGTACAGTGGATAGCAGTGCTGCCTGACAGCCCAGGGACCTGAGTATGATTCCTGGTTTGGGTCACTATCTGTGTGGAGTTTGCACATTACTCCTGTGCCTGCCTGTGTTTGATGGTATCAAAATTTTTTGAGTGTTGTTGGAACTGCACCCATCCAGGCACTTGGAGAGTATTCCATCACACTCCTGATTTGTGCCTTATAGATGACGGATAGGCTTTGGAGAATCAGGAGGTGAGTTACTCACCGCAGATTCCTAGTCTCTGATCTGTTCTTGTAGTCATTGTGCTTATGTGGCAAGTCCAGTTCAGTTTCTGGTCAATGGTAACACCCCGAGATATTGACGGAGCAGATTCAGTGATGGTAAAGCCACTGAATGTCAAAGGACAAAGTCTAGATCCTCTCCTGTTGGTGATGGTCATTGCCTGGCATTTGTGTGGTGCAAACGTTATTTGTCACTTGTTAGCCCAAGCACAGATATTGTCCAGGTCTTGCTGCATTTGGACATGGATTGCTTCAGTATCTGAGGAGTCGTAAATGGTGTTGAACATTGTGCAATCATTGGTGAACATCCCCACTTCTGACCTTATGTTGGAGGGAAAGTCATTGATGAAGTATCTGAAGATGATTGGGCCGAAGACACTACTCTGAGAGAGTCCTGCAGTGATGTCCTGGGACTGAGCTGATTGATCTCCAACCATTACAATCATCTTCCTTTGTGCCATTTACACCAATGTTCTCTGGCCCTCAACATTTCCACCAATAGAACAGTTTCTGCCTATCTCTCCTGTCCAAACCCCTTATGATTCTGAACAACCCTATCAAATCTCCTCTCAACCTTCTCTTTTCCAAGAAGAAAAGTCCTAGTCCAATCGAGAATCATAGAAGAATCATAGAACCCTACAGTGCAGAAAGAGGCTCTTTGGCCCATCGAGTCTGCTCCGAACACAATCCCACCCAGGCCCTACCCCCAATCTAATCATGTAACTCACCTTGGAATTATTAGGCTGAATCCTTTTTGCATCCTCTCCACTTGTTCTCATCCTTCCCGAAGTGCAGTGTTCAGAATTGGATGCAATATTTCAATTGAGGCCGACCGTTTTGTTGTAGGAAATAAAATAAATAAAGTAAGTAATGTAGAATGGGCAGAATGTTTGGATTAGCTGGGCATAGACTGTTTGATCTGAGCACAGGCGTCTAACGAATGCTCCTTTGATTGAGATAATCTGGGCAAAGTGGCGGAGGGAGTTGAATGGAATTCCTTTGGTTCCAATGAGATCACATCTAATCACCCTAAAAATTAAATTTCTCAGAAAAAGTTGAATGTAATTTAGAGAACAGCACAACTGCTGCTGCAAATTAAATACACCTCCTTTCCTCTCTGTCCAAGTAAAGATTAATTGAATTTCCCAATGCAATGCAGTGTGATTACATTTCCATGGCAAGATAGGACACGTTACACACAACGACAATGACCTTGCAGCTGCTGTGATGCGTCTCCAGGACCTTAATAAATCCTAGCAACATACCATAGCAACAGCGTATGGCAGATCCCATCATTTCACTCTGTCAACTTTAACTGCCCTTCCACAGAGCCCAAACAGAACTCGCGACAAGATGACATGATGGGAGTCACTTTGAATCTTTTACCTGAAACCTGAAGGATTAAAAGCATCCTGGTGAATCATGGAGCCTGACCCCCTCCACACAGAGTAAAGGGCAAAGGCAACATGTCAATCAGTGAGACTGACCGGCTGGCACTATTAGCTCCAGAAACAACATCAGTGTAGAATTGATGGGCCGAATGGCCTCCTTCTGTACTGTGGAGATTCTATAATTCTAAAAACTTGTCTTTACATAACAATGGGAGAAAGTGAATGTTACTACATCAGCCTTACACGACTTAAACAAAATGACTCCTAATTAACTTCCTAAATTCTCCTTCCCTCTTTACTTTTCACTTTAAGATCAGATTGATTTTTCTGCGTCTTTAGCTCTGTTTCTCTCAACTAGTGGTCACGAAGGATTAGAGACCTCTAAGCAGAATGGGTGTGAGATGTTCAGCTATAGCTCAGACAGCCGAGCTGGCAATTACAGTGTCCAAGGCGAAACAGCCACAAGGGTCAGTTCATTAATATTTCATCCATCTAACAATCATTAATATTCTCAATATTGTGTGGAAACACTTTTCTTTAAAAATTCAACATTTCAGAGTGAATACCATTTTCCTTCTTATGGAAAATCAATTATCCCGATATCCAGATATGTGGCAGGAGCACCACGTACAAAAGCAACAAATTTGGGATGAGGCTGTTTTGCCCAGATGGTAGTTCTTTCGCAATCTGAGTCACAACACTGTGGGTTCAAGCCCCAATCCACAAAATTGAAGGCGACACTCCAGCAATGGGGTGCTGCACTGTCAGAGGCACTATCTTTCAGATGAAACATTAAATTGAGCACCCCATCTGGCTGCTTGAGTAAATGTAAAATATCCAATGGTTAGCACTGCTGCCTCACAGCGCCAAGGACCTGGGTTTGATTCCAGCCTTGGGTGAGAGCCTGCACATTGTCCCCGTGTCTGCATGGGTTTCCTCGGGTTGCTCCAACTTCCTCTCACAGTCCAAAAAATATTCTGGTTAGGTGCATTGGCCGTGCTAAATTCTCCCTCAGTGTACCTGAGCAGGCGCCGGAGTGTGGCGACTCGGGGATTTTCACAATAATTTCATTGCAACGTTAATGTAAGCCTTACTTGTGACATGAATAAAAATAAACTTAAAATTTAACTTCCTCTCCTTTCCCACAGCCCTGTAACTCTTTTCCTTTTCAAGTATTTATCTTATTCTCTTTTGAAGATTAGTACTAAATCTATTTCCACCACCCCTTTAGGCAGTACATTCCAGCTTCTGAAAAAAAAAATTCTCTTCATCTCTCCTCTGATCCTTTTGCTCATTATCTGAAATCTGTGAATTCTTGTTATTGGCCCACCTACTACTGAAAATGCCTTCCTATTTACTCGATGCAATATCTCTCTTAAACATGGTTGAGAGGAATGGAAAGAATGGATGTGTGTGAGTGTGTGTGTATGTGTGTGTGTCAGTCTGTGTGTATGTGTTTGTGTGTGTGTGTGTGTGTGTGTGTCAGTATGTTTGTGTGTGTGTGTGTCAGTGTGTGTGTATGTGTTTGTGTGTGTGTGTGTCAGTATGTTTGTGTGTGTGTATACGTGCGAGTGTGTGTAATGGGGGGGGGGTGGGGGGGTGGGAGAGGATAGCATTTCTGTGTTGCAATTCCTATGATTAGTACTCAAAACCAATCCCAGTTTCAGTACTCTTGACCTGTCCAAAAAGGATTAAATGTGGGGCAGATCCATAGAATGTCTCTCAATTGCTTCTCGTGGCCCCATTAACACAGCGTCAACTGCCACTGTTCCAGCAGGTAGTTCACCATCATCTTCTCCAGGACAACTTGGAATGAGCAATAAACAATGGTCTTGCCATTGACCCCATGAACTGAATATAAACAATGCTTCATTAACAGTTTGCGTTTCTAGGGCATTGCCCCTGTCCTCTCCACTGTCCTGGGTTCCTCCCAACTCTCTGTTTGCCCCTCCAGTCTCCCTTTGATCCCACCCACTGTATCCTATTCCTGGCCAGCCTCCAACAATGCCCTGTGCTGTTATTACCATTAAATAAGAAAAATACCGCGGATGTCACATTGCTTTATCTTTGGCAGAAAAGATCAAATTATAAGTCAAAAAAGACAACAAGGAAAACATCTTCCAATTGAAAAATCTGAATTCATTTCTCTTCAATCTCTCTATATTTTACTCCCAACTCCCTTCCAACATTGTGCAAGGGTATATGGTAAAGGCAGGGGAATGACACTAAGCCATGATGCTGGTTTGGAGAGCCAGTATAGACACAATGGGCCAAATGGCCTCCTTCTGCACCATAATTATTGATGGAGTTCATTTCCTCACAACCTCTGGATTGACACCAAGATTCACTGTATGCTGACTTTCTCCAGTTCATTCCCTGCTCCCGTATCCCAAATCTGTGAACCTTGCATGGAGTCCCACCAGCCTGCATACTTCAAAAATTATAGAACTTGCATTTATATATCCCAGTTGATAGTTTTGTGTTTACACCACAGGCTGCCCAAGACATGTCACATCCAATGAAGGCGGCTAAGAGGAGACTTTATTGAAATATATAAGATGATTAGAGGTTTAGATAGGGTGGACAGTGATAGCCTTTTTCCTAGAATGGAGAAAGCTAGCACGAGGGGACATAGCTTTAAATTAAGGGGTGGTAGTTATAGGACGGATATCAGAGGTAGATTCTTTACCCAGAGGGTGGTAAGGGTATGGAATGCCCTGCCTGCTGCAGTTGTAGATGCGCCAAGTTTGGTGGCATTTAAGAGGTTAGTAGATAAGTTTATGGACGAAAGGGGAATGGTTTAGGTTAGAGGGTCATTGCTTTTTCCTAATTGGTCGGCGCAACATCGAAGGCCGAAGGGCCTGTTCTGCGCTGTAATGTTCTATGTTCTATGTTCTAATGAGGTGTAGCTACAGTTGTAGGACGGGATTAGAGTCATAGAGGTTTACAGCATGGAAACAGGCCCTTTGGCCCAACTTGTCCATACTGCCCCTTTTTTAACACCTAAGCTATCCCCAATTGCCTGAATTTGGCCCATATCTCTCTACATCCATCACACTCATGTAACTGTCTAAGTGCTTTTTAAAAAAGATTTTCTGATCCCGAAGCAGGGGTGCATTGTGCCCTATTCCCGTAACTTCACATATTTAGCCCACTAATCCCTCTAACTTATGCATCCCGGATCACTAAGAGGCAATTTAACATGGCCAATCAACCTAGTCATCTTTGGACTATGGGAGGAAATTGGAGCACCCACAGGAAACTCACACAAATACAGGGAAATCATACAGATTGCACACCAACCCAAACCAGGAATCAAACCCAGATCCCTGATACTATGAGACAGCAGTGCTAACCACTGTGTTGCCCTTATAAAGTTTATTTATTAGTGGCACAAGTAAGCTTACATTAACACTGCAATGAAGTTACTGTGAAAACCCCTAGTCATCACACTCCAGTTCCTGTTCGGATACACTGAGAGACAATTTAGAACATAGAACATAGAACATAGAACAGTACAGCACAAACAGGCCCTTCGGCCCACAAGTTGTGCCGAACACATCAAAACCTACCCAGCCATAGACCTATCTATAACCCCCAATCCCATTGGATCCCATATACTCATCCAGAAGTCTTTTAAAAGACCCCAGAGAGTTCGCCTCGACCACCACCGACGGCAGCCGATTCCATTCACTCACCACCCTCTGAGTGAAAAACTTTCCCCTAGCATCCCCTCTGTACTTGCTTCCCTGCCCCTTAAATCTGTGCCCTCTCGTCGCGACCATTTCAGCCCTGGGAAATAGTCTCTGAGAGTCCACCCTATCTATTCCTCTCAACATCGTGTAAACCTCTATCAGGTCGCCTCTCAACCTTCGTCTCTCCAGGGAGAACAGTCCCAGCTCCCTCAACCTGTCTTCATAAGGCATGCCTCCAAATCCAGGCAACATCCTTGTAAATCTCCTCTGCACCCTTTCAATAGCTTCCACGTCCTTCCTACAGTGAGGCGACCAGAACTGCGCACAGTACTCCAAGTGTGGTCTGACAAGGGTCCTATAAAGCTGCAGCATTACCTCCTGACTCCTGAACTCAATCCCTCGATGAATGAAGGCCAGCACACCGTAAGCTTTCTTAACCACATCCTCCACCTGGGAGGCCGATTTGAGAGTCTTATGGACCCGGACCCTAAGATCCCTCTGCTCTTCCACACAGCTAAGACTCCTACCTTTGATAGTGTACTCATTCATCCCGTTGGATTTGCCAAAATGGACCACAACACATTTATCCGCGTTGAAGTCCATTTGCCACTTCTCCGCCCAGTCTTGCATCCTGTCGATGTCATGCTGCAACTTCTGACATCCCTCCAGACCATCCACAACACCACCGACCTTCGTGTCATCGGCGAACTTACTCACCCATCCTTCCACTTCCTCATCCAGGTCATTTATGAAAATGACAAACGGCAAGGGTCCGAGAACAGATCCCTGGGGAACTCCACTGGTGACCGACCTCCATGCAGAAAAAGAGCCATCCACAACCACCCTCTGCCTTCTGCAGGCAAGCCAGTTCTGGATCCACAAGGCCAAAGCCCCTTGGATCCCATGGCCTCTCACCTTCTCAAGAAGTCTTGCATGTGGTACCTTGTCAAATGCCTTGCTGAAGTCCATGTACACCACGTCCACTGCTCTTCCTTCGTCAATGTGTTCAGTCACATTTTCGAAGAACTCAATTAAGCTTGTAAGGCACGACCTGCCTTTTACAAAACCATGTTGACTATTTCTAATCAACCTAAACTTCTCCAAATGCTCGTAAATCTTGCCCCTCAGAAGCCTCTCCATCAGCTTACCAACCACTGAGGTCAGACTCACCGGTTGGTAATTTCCAGGACTATCCCTGTTCCCTCTCTTGAAAATAGGGACCACATCCGCAATCCTCCAATCCTCCGGAACCTCTCCCGTCTCCATCGACGACACAAAGATCATTGCCAGGGGCTCTGCAATGACATCCCTCACCTCCCATAATAACCTGGGGTACATCCCATCTGGTCCCGGAGACTTGTCTATCTTGATAGCATTTAAAAGTTCTAACACATCCGCTTCCTTAATATCTACATACTCAATCTGTTCAGTCTGCCGCAAACTTGTAGTGCATCCTCCCAGATCACTTTCCACCGTGAATACTGAGGCAAAGTACTCATTAAGCACCTCTGCCATTTCTTCCGGTTCCATACACACTTTTCCCCCTTCACCTTTTATAGGTTCTATCCCTTCTCTTCTCATCCTTTTACTTTTCACATATTTGTAGAAGGCCTTGGGATTCTCCTTAATCCTACCAGCCAAGGCCTTCTCATGACCCCTTCTGGCTCTCCTAATTTCCTTTGTAAGCTCTCTTCTATAAGCCTTATACTTCTCTAGATCCCCAACATCTCCTAGCTCTTTGAACCTTTTATACACCTTTCTTTTCTTCCTGACTATGTTCACCACAGCCTTCGTGCACCACGGTTCCCGCGTTCTACCAAAACCTCCTTGTCTCACCGGAACTTTGTCGTGCAGAGCTCCAGACAAGCATTCCTTGAATATCTGCCACCTTCCTTCTGTGCTTTTCCCCAAGAACACCTCCTTCCAGTTTATTCGCCCTAACATCTGCCTGATGTCTTCATATTTCCCCTTATTCCAGACAAACACCTTCCTAGCCTGCCTGATCCTATCCTTTTCCGTGACCAACTTAGCGTGACCAAGCCACCTAACAGCACATCTTTTGGTTTGTGGGAGGAAACTAGAGCACTCGAGGAAACCCATGCAGACATGGTTAAAATGTACAAACTCCACGAGTCAGTGACCCAAACCAGGAATCAAATCCAGGTCCCTGGAGCTATGAGGCAGCAATACTAACCACTGTACCACTGTGCCATCTGTTGTACTGATTGAATTGAGTAGATTTGCTAATTATTATTATGTGTTTTAACTTGCTGAGAAATAAAACTGTGCAATAATTCATACTTGGTATGTTTGCTAAGCATTTACTCAATGCATTTTTTATTAGATTGAAGAATTATAAATGCAAAAGGCACAAATGTCATGAGGAGGTGATATTTCTCCTAGTGTTACACCATCTTGTAGTAGAATATAGGAAATTATGAATATATGCCGAAATGCATTGATTGTATAGAATGGTGGGACAGGCTTGAAGGGACTGGTTGCCGTCTCCTGCTTCTTGTGTTCTTGTGTGAGTCTATACTGGGAGT
Organism: Sphyrna mokarran; assembly: GCA_024679065.1. Classification (NCBI taxonomy): domain Eukaryota; kingdom Metazoa; phylum Chordata; class Chondrichthyes; order Carcharhiniformes; family Carcharhinidae; genus Sphyrna; species Sphyrna mokarran. The sequence continues at coordinate 4,155,547 of JAGIQG010000023.1, read as the reverse complement.
GACTGCCTCAAAGAATAAGCAAGAGAAGAGCCTAGGCTAGAATCTGCATGAATAGCTCAGTGTATCTGCTTCCCCAGATAGGTTTTTCTGCACCCTGAGACCAGTGTAACTATATCTGCTGAGGAAAATGCAATGATAGTATTCATGTCAAGAGGGCTAGAACACAAGAACAGGGACATACTTCTTAGGCTGTGTAAGACTCCAGACAGACCCCATTTGGAGTATTGTGAGCAGTTTTGGGCCCCATACCTAAGGGAGGATGTACTGGCCTTGGAAAGGTTCCAGAGGAGGTTCACAAGAATAATCGCTGGAATGAAAAGCTTGTCGTATGAGAATGGTTGAGAACTCTGGATCTGTACTTGTTGGAGTTTAGAAGAACAATAAGGGGATCTTATTGAAGCTTATAGGATGCAGTGAGGCCTGGATAGAGTGGACATGGAAAGGTAGAAAAACTAGAGTCAGAGGGCACAACTTCAGGCTAATGGGACGATCCTTTAAAACAGAGATGAGGAGGAATTTCTTCAGAGTGGTGAGTCTGTGAAACTCTTTGCCACAGGAGACTGTGGAGGCCGGGTCACTGAGTGTCTTTAAGACAGAGATAGATAGGTTCTTGATTAATAAGGGGATCAGGGGTTATGGGAAAAGGCAGGATAATGGGGATGAGAAAAATATCGGCCATGATTGAATGGCAGAGCAGACTCGATGGGCCAAGTGGCCTAATTCTGCTCCTATGTCTACGGTTTTTTGCTTTTTTATTCTCTTGAATTTTTAGGCCAGTTATCTGCATTCATGGAATGCTGTATCCGCACCCACAGATCAGTGTACTTTCACCTCCAAAATAGTGTATCTATACATTTCAATCAGTCTATTTGCTCCCCCTTGATCAGTGTATCTGCTCCCCCAATCAGTGTTTGTTGTATCTGCCTAGATAAGTGTATCTGCACCCTGAGATCAGTTTATCTGTCTCCTCCCCACCTCAATCAATGAAGGTACTTTCCTGGATTAATGTACCTGTACCCTATGATCATCGTATCTTCACCTACTTCCATGTATCTGCAAACCTAGATCATTGAAGTTGCACCTTACATTAGTCTATCAGAACCCTCTACATGAATGTATCTGCGCCCAGAGATCTGCAAAGGCAGATATGCTGATCCAGAGGAACAGTTACACAAATCTAGGGGATTAGATACACAAATCTGGAATGCAGGTGCACAAATCTGAGGGTGCAGATACGCTGATCTGGGATTGCAGATACAAAGATCTAGGGGGGCAAATACTTAAATCCAGGGGTAGAGATACACAGTTCCAGGGGTGCAGATACAGAGTTCTAGTGGAGCAGATACACAGATCTGAGAGTGCAGATACACAGACCTAAGGAAAAAGAAACACAGATCTAGGCAAGCAGATACATAGATCTAGGGGAGAAGTTACACTGATCTAGGGTGCCTAGATATTAATTTAGAGGATGCAGGTTCATTGACCTATGTGTATGGATAGACTGATTTAGAGATGGCAATCCTCTGATCTGCAGCCCTAGATCAATGTAGCTGTATCCCTAAGATTAATGTATCTGCATCTTGAAATTATTGTATCTTCATTCTGTGTCTGCATCTGTGATGTCAGTATGTCCACATCCTAGCTCATATATACTCAATATATATACTCAACATCTGCACCTCCAGATCCCTGTTCCTGCATTCCTAGAACATTGCATTCCTCTCTCAAGATCAGTGTATCTGCAGTTTGAGACCAATGTCTCTGCTCCCCATAACTCAGTGGACCTCCATCTTCAGATCAGTATATCTGCAAACACTAGACCCTCAATAGTATTTCTATTTTGTCGTTAGAGTGAGGATAAGGTGTTTCACCCTGGGTGTGATTCTATGGACACAACAGGAAGCTTTTACCAAAACAAACTTTATTTAACAATACAGCTCAACTAAAACAAATGAATGAGCTTAATTTTTATCAAGTGAAATACTTAAACATGACAGGATACAATTCCTAACTTCTAACCTATCTCTATTTGTTCCAATTCAAGCAATATTCCTCTTACAGACTTAAACTCCTTTTCAAAATCAATTAGTGACACATAGGCTTATGTGCTCGAACTTGGGCTACCTCAAGTCTCCAGAACACCTCTGCAGAGAGATAGAGCGAGACCCATTTCTCATAGCAAGTCCCAAACTGCACCCTCCAGAGAGACAGACAGACAGACAGAGACAGAAGCCGGCATCAACTGCCTATTTATGTCTGTAATCTTAACTCCTCCCCTTGAGTACACGACTGTCTCTTCAACCAATCTAATCAAAACTATACTCTGAAAATTCAAGGGAAAAACCATATAAACAAAATGCATTAACTCAGAATAAAACAAGCACATCCCCAGCTAAAATCAATCAATAGCCTACATTCTCATCATGGGAGCTGCCCAGTGCAGACAACTGTAAAATAAAGCTGAATTTTAAACATACCTTTTGCAAGCAACATGATATAGTACGTTTCTTCAGCACAATGCCGGATATCTGCAGCGCTGCATCAGTGCATCTGCTCCCCTAGATCTATGTATCTAAATTAGTATATACGCAACTCCTAAATTAATGTCTCTGCATCCCCATGATCAGGGTATTTGTACCCTGAGATCAGTTTCTCTGCATTCAAAGATCAATCTCTGTAATCCTAGAACAGTGTATCTGCACCCTCTAGATTTATGTATCTGCATCTACAAATCTGTTTCGACACCCCTAGATAAATGTATTGCACCCTAGATCAACGTACCTGCATCATGAAATCAGTATACCTGAACATTCTCGATTAGTGTATCTGCACCCCTCGATCAGTCTGTCAGCATCCCCAGGCCAGTATATTCTGCAATACCTGAACCTTCCAGGTCAGTGTACCTATATCTATAGTTCAGCATATCTGCACCCTGATAAATATACTGCACCCTAAATTGAAGCACCTGCAATATGAGATCAGTGTGCCTGAATCTTCTAGATTAGTGTATCTGCACATCTGGATCACTGCATCTGCACACACTGATCATGGGGATGCAGAGACATTAATTTAGGAGTTGCGTATATACTGATTTAGATACATAGAGCTAGGGGAGCAGATGCACTGATCCAGCGCTGCAGATATCCGGTATCGTGCTGAAGAAACGTACTATATCATGTTGCATGCAAAAGGTATGTTTAAAATTCAGCTTTATTTTACAGTTGTCTGCACTGGGCAGCTCCCATGATGAGAATGTAGGCTATTGATTGATTTTAGCTGGGGATGTGTTTGTTTTATTCTGAGTTAATCAAATGTATCTGTATCTATGGTTCAGTATATCTGTAGCCCTAGATTAGTGTATTTGCACTTGAGATCAATACATCTGCATTTCTAGAACAGTGTATCTGCTCTCTTAGCTCAGTGTGCCTGCATCTCAGGATCAGTGTGTCTGAAGACCTAGTTCAGTATATCTGCATTGCTAGATCAGTGTGCCTTCACCCCTGTGTCAGTGCATCTGCACTCCCAGATCAGTGTTTCTCTGGTTCAGTATATCTATGTCTTGAAGTCAGTGTATCTGCATTGCCTAGATGAGTGTCTCTGAACTCACTAAATGATTATCTGTACCCTAAATCATGGTATTTACACTCATTGAAGTGGTGTACCTGCACTGCTTAATCAGTGTATCTGCACCTTCTAGATCCATGTATCTGTGCCCCTGAGTCACTGTATCTGCAGCCCTAGATCATTGTATCTGCACTCCTGGAATGCCCTATCTGCACCCTAGTGTACTATATTTCCGCCCTGACGTCAGTGTATCTACATCCATAAATATGTGTATCTGAACCCTCTAGTTCAGTGTATCTGCATCCTGGTATTAGTGTATCTACACACCCAAATCAGTATCTGCATTGTGTGGTCAATCTATCTGTATTCCGAGATCATCATATTTGCACCCCCTAGATCAGTGTATCTGCATTCCTAGATCATTCTATGTGCCCCCCTCCCCGCCAGTGTACCTGCATCATTTAAATTGGTCTATTCACCAAGGTGTATCTGCAGTCTGAGATCAGTGTATGTGCACCATTAGAAATTGCATATTTGAAAGGCTTCTGCACACATTTATGAAACCTGCAGATTTAGGTACACAATGTGCTGCATCTGGTGTGTAACCTTTGCAATTTACTGCATCTTATGTTAAATTGGCACAAAAGCAAGAATTAGACTCATTAAGTTAACAGGACCACACCGGGGGTGGTTTGGCATATCAGGCTTTGTAGGTTTTGAATTTAAAGATTAGCACACACAGAGTGGGAAACACTCAGTCCATGAACTGGATCAAAGATTTTACATTGTAAAGGCTAGTTTTTAACTCCAGATATTGACGTCGCGAAGCATATTGTTTCAATTTAGAAAATGAGCCTTTAGAAATTGCAAAGTGGGATCTGCATAAATATTCAAATCATGAGAACATGGAGCTAAATGAAGCGTGTTAATCAAGAAGGTTATCAAACCCAATCCTGCAAAAATTTCCTTATCAGTGACTCTACCGTGTGGCATACTTCCATCTGGTAAGATGCTGCTTTGTGCTGTGGTGGTTCATTCTGTGCGAAATGTTGCCTGCCGTGCTTCAAGAGCCCCTTTCTGGCACAGCAGTCTCTGCTGCTTTGTTGCAGAGGACAGAGGCAGGGGAAGTGGCCAATTTGCTGTTCTTTCTTTTTTCTGGGCCCTTGTGTCACCCAGCTGGGCTTTTCGTTCTTACTCTCCTTTCCCAGTGCCGTCCCTAACAGCCAGCCTCCAGATTTCATGGCTGTTAGCGACTGTCCCTCCGTTGTCAATATCACCACCTTCACATCTCACTCGCCTGTGTCCTTGCAGCTGAATCATGGAGATGTCTAGGAAGATCGGGGGCCAATTTACTCTACATAAGCCCTCTGGTATACAGCCATCATCCATTACTAAAAACTGGCAATTCACATTGCAGCTTTATAGAACCGTGGTTAGGCTGCCCTTAGACTATAGTGTTTCGTTCTGGTCACCACACTACCAGAAGGATGTCGAGGCTTTGGAGAGGGTATTGAAAAGATTTACCAGGATGTTGTCTGGTATGGGGGGCATTAGCTATGAGGAGAGGTTGGAGAAACATGGTTTGTTTTCACTGGAATGACAGAAGTTGGGGGGCTGGGGGGTAACCTGACAGAAGTCTACAAGATTATGAGACGCATGGACAGAGTGGATAGTCCCAGGGTGGAAGAGTCAATTGCATGGGGACGTGGATTTAAGATGTGAGGGGTAAGGTTTAAAGAACATTTACGAGGCAAGCTTTTTACACAGAGGTTGCTGAGTACCTGGAACTCGCTGCCAGGGGAGGTGGTGGAAGCAGATACAATAATGACTTTTAAGGGTCATCTTGACAAATACATGAATAAGATGAGAATAAAGGGATATGGTCCCTGGAAGGGTAGGGGGTTATAGTTCAGTCGGGTAACATGGTCGGTGCAGGCTTGGAGGGCTGAAGAGCCTGTTCCTGCGCTGTAATTTTCTTTGTTCTTTTTTTTGTTCTTTAAATGGTTCTGATGAAAGATCAGTGACCTGAAACTTAACTCTGTTCCTCTCTCCACAGGCGCTGCCAGACCTGTTGAGTTTTTCCAGAGTTCTCTGTTTTTATCTCAAACTGGTGAAACTGGCTCTCAGCTGGATGGTAAAACGAGCAGCTCGTAAACCATGCTGAGGATTCTTTTTCACCAACTGCAGATTATTTGTCCAAACTCAGTCCCAATAACCCAGCCCAGGATGATTGCATTTGATTTGATTTGATTTGATTTATTATTGTCACATATTAGTGTACGATGAAGTTTCTTGTGCGCTATACAAAGTATATCATTCGTAGAGAAGGAAAGGAGAGAGTACAGAATGTAGTGTTACAGAGAAAGATCAACTTAGTGCGAGGTAGGTCCGTTCAAAAATCTGACCGCAGCAGGGAAGAAGCTGTTTTTGAGTCCGGTGGTATGTGACCTCAGATTTCTGTATTTTTTTTCCAACGGAAGACGGAGGAAGAGGGGCTGGATAAGACTCTACCAGAGTCGGTGTAGATTCGAAAGGCCGAATGGCCTCTTCTGCCTCTAGGGATTCTATGATAATATTCTCACGATTTCAGCAAGCAGTTGGAACTATTAATCCCCAAGGCACCTCTGGTCGTGACCGTTATAAGCTAGATCCAACTTCCATTCTGGTATTTATCCAACACTAACTGCCATTGTTTCTGTGGAGGGGCAAAAATCCATTTGTAGCCAGGTTTCAGGCTTCTTAGCTTTGACCTGCCTGAGTGTCAATGATTTTGCCCCAGTGGGATGTTGTGCATCAAGTGCAGTTGTGTGATCCACCACCACTACCTAGCAAAGCAGGAGCTGAGTGTGGAAGCTTCCCTGCTAGTACCCAGCCTCTGCACTACCAAGATCCTCTGTAGTGTCTCCTTGCAGTGACACATGGCAACGGGGCACAATGGGGCCCCAAGCTGAATGGCAAGGGATCTCGGAGGGACCATAGACCTTCAGTGATGCAGTATAGGACAACTATAGTGGCATCCATCAATCAGATCCAAGGTAATAGTCAAAAAATACCCACTGCCTGTGGGTCTATCTCAGGAGAGTCAAAGGAACTGGAGTAATGTGGCTTGTGACCTCCTTCAGTAACAAGCTTCCGACAACTTCTGCAACCAAATGAGTTCCGGGCATAGGATCTCACTTACTTTAAATTTTGTTTTCCATTTATGGGACATGGGCATTTCTGGCTGGCCAGCATTTACTGTCCATCCTTAGTTGCCCAAGGGCAGCTGAGACTCAACCACATTGCTGTGGCTCTGGAGTCACATGCAGACGAAACCAGGTAAGGACGGCAGATTTCCTTCCCTACAGGACATTAGTGAATTAGATAAGTTTTTCCGACTATCGAACAATGGTTTCATGGTCATCAGTAGATTCTTAATTCCAGATTTTTAAAAATTAAATTCAAATTCCACCATCTGCCGTGGTGGGATTCGAACCCGGGTCGCCAGAATATTAGCTAAGTTTCTGGATTAATAGTCAAGTGTTAGTACTATCACCTCCCCAATACAATGAGCTGCTAATATTGGGCAAGTCCGTGTCACTGGGTTCTACCCAAACTACGCAACCAAATAACGAATGGAGAGAAAGCTCCACCCTACACAACAAATGGACTGGACATTTCACCTAATCTCAATAGTGAGGGAATCAACATTGGGAATTGCAATTTGTGGGTCATAAACCCAGCTCAATGGGTGCAAAGGAACAGCAGCACCAACAGTGCAAAGGATCATTGTGTCCTTTTGATCATCACCAACCTCAAACTGGGCATCTCCCACCCAATGGGTATGGACCTGCCAAGATTCACTCCCTCTATAGGTACGTGAGGATTAAAGATCCTGCCCTGACAAGCAGATGGTAAATGGGTACCCGAGAAACCAAGGGTGTAGACAGTCCAGCTTGGAAGTGGAATATCAAGATGCTGTATCCGGGTATGAATGGGAACTGAGGACATTGGAACATTGGAACAATGAGCCATTCAGCTCATTGGGCCTGCTCTATCATTCAGTTAGCCCATGGCTGATCATCTATCCGAACCCCACTTTCTTGCACTATCTCCCTTGATCTCACTGGTCTCCAGAAATCTATCTATTTCTGTCTTCAATAATGATTGAGATTCCACAGCATTCTGGGGTAGAAATTCTCCATTCTCTGAGAGAAAAAATCCCTCTTTACTTCAGTCTTAAAAAAAGCCTTTATTCTGAGATTGTGTCCCTTGGTTCCAGACTCACCAGCCGGGGAAATATCCTATCTACATCCATCCTATCACATACTGTAAACATTTTGCAAGTTTCAATGAGATCACTCCCCATTCTTGGAAATAGTGGGGAACACAGACTCAGTCTTCTCAATCTCTCCTTGTAAGGCAATCCTGGCATCCCAGGAATTAATCTGGTGAAACTCTGCTGAGTTAAGTGAACAGTCCCACCTGACTTCACCAATATACCGAGGCTGCTTTCCCCTCGTCTCTTGCAAGTAGAAGGGGACACCAATCAATCAGTTTTGACCTTGTGTCCCCTCGTTCATTGGATGAAGATAATGATGAGAAATCAGGAGTGGATCATCAATGAAAAGGGCTAGACTGTTCTGAGCTCTTTTCATGTTTCTCGAATTATTTCCTGGGAAGAATATTTCTTAACTTTGTGACATAACAGCCCTCTCTCTGTCTAGTCTAACTGAGCTATCACATTGCTGTTAAAATAGAGGATGGAGGAGGCAGGTAAAATGTATCTCTGGTGGGGAGGGGGGGGTAGATGGATCTCTGGTTATGGGGGGTGCAGAGAGGGTCCACTGCCACTCTGAAAGTGATCAGTGGGGGGTGGGGGGGCAGGGGGCAATCGGTCTGGGTAATGAGAGAGGTGATAAGGGTGCAGTGATGTGTATGGGTAATGGGAGATGTGGCTAAGGATGTCACACACATATCACTGCTTCCCTTATCCACCCCCCCACTACCCAAACTGATCACTTTCCCTGCCCCCTTCCACCACCCCAACCTCCGATTGCCCACAAAGTGGCAGCAGACCCCCCACTGCTCACCCCTCGCCAGAGATCCATCTGACCCACCTCCCTCCCTCCCCCCCAAGGCAACGATCGGGCCTTACTGCCACCCCCCCGCCACTCCCCCAACAACTTGCGTTACTGAATGCACCCCCCACCCCCCGCCCCCGCCACAAGAGAATGGTCTGGCCTCACACCCTCTTCCCTCCAGAAGAATATCTGACCCACCTCCTCCTCTCCCCCACCACCAGATAACGATCTGCCCTCCCCCACAAACAGAGATACATCTGACCTGCTCCTCCTCCTTGACCCCCAGCCAGACAACGATCTGACCTCACTCCCCTCCTCCCATCTCCACCTCCATCCCCACCCCCATCTGTGTCAGAGAGCCTTCGGAGGCTGGAACACCCGACTCAGACTTTCATTCAGCAGGTCCCTAAAAGCGCGGTTCCGGGTTGGTAAATGCGGTGATAAAGGGGGAAATGCTGATAGAATTGGGCGGGCAGTTCATTAATTCAATTTAAATACATGTAAATGCATTTAAATCGCCGTTGTGCCTGATTTGGGTGCAGAATGGATCCCCACAATTCGCAGGTCTCGGTAAAGTGGCAGTCTGTGCAAATTCGGGTCCAGATCGCAATAAAGGCCTCACACCCGACTTTACCACAATTTCGCACCCAAAAACAGGTGCGAATTATTGGTAAAATTGGGCCCTTTGTGTCCCCCTGAAACTTTAACTATCTGTATCTATGCTGTAGAGTAGATAAATCACAGCTCAAATCAAAGTCCAGTTTATTAAGATAGTTTTTTGTTAAAGCTTATTTATTAGTGTCACAAGCAGACTTACATTAACACTGCAGTGAAGTTACTGTGAAAACCCCTTAGTCACCACACTCCAGGCCTGTTTGGGTACACTGAGGAAGAATTTAGCATGGACAATGCACCCAACTAGCATGTCTTTTGGACTGTGGGAAGAAACCGGAGTGCCTAGAGGAAACCCATGCAGACACAGGGAGAATGTGTAGACTTTGCACAGACAGTGACCCAAGTCAGGAATCAAGTCTGGCACTTTCAGGCAATAATGCTAATCACTGTGCCACCCCATATTCTTGTCTCTGAATCAGAAAGGTGTGCATTTAAGTCCCACTTAAAGTTGTGCATTTAAGCACTTGAATACAGCATCTAGGTGAAGTGAGTGTTGAACATAGAACATTACAGCACAGAACAGGCCTTTCGGCCTTCGATGTTGTGCCAAAAAGGAGTGCTGTACTGGCAGTGGTGCTGTCTGTCAGATATAACATCAAACCATGGTTCTGACCCCAATCAATTGGATTTAATTTCATCACATTTCTTGTGGAAAGCATGGATTTCTCATCAGTAGTCTGGCCAATTTGTGGGGTGGGTGGAGGAGGGGTGTGCGATGGCTTAGTGGCGTTATCATAGACTATTAATCCAGAAAATGTTCTGGGTTTAAATCCCGCCATGGCAGATGGTGAAATTTGAACTCAACTAAAAAAAAACCTGTAATGAAGAGTTTACTGATGACCATGAAACTACTGGAAAAACCCATTTGGTTCACTAATGTCCTCCAGGGAAGGAAATCTGCCGTCCGTACCTGGTCTGGCCTACATGTGACTGCAGAGCCACAGCAATGTGGTTGACTCTCAACTGTTTTCCAATTAGGGATGGGCAATAAACACTGATTAACAAGTGATGTCTTTTTTTAAAGATTATTTATTGTCACAAATAGGCTTACATTAACTCTACAATGAAGTTATTGTAAAAATCCCATGTCCCATAAATGAATAAACACAAAATCTATGTCATGTAGTTTCCAAATCTACCTGAACCCCATTTATAGAATCCCTGCAGTGAAGAAGGAGGCCATTTGCCCCATCAAGTCTGCACTGACCACAATCTCTCCTAGACCCTATCCCCACAACCCCATGCATTTACCCTACTAGTCCCCTTGTCACTAAGGGCAATTTAGCATAGTCAATCCACCTAACCCACACATCTTTGGATTGTGGAAGGAACTGGAGCAAATCTACACAGACACAGGGAGAACATGTAAACTCCATACAGAGAGTGACCCAAGCTGGGAATTGAATCTGGGTCCCTAGTGCTGTGAGGCAGCAATGCTAACCACTGTGCCACCATGATCGGTGCAGGTTTGATTAAAGGACATTAGTGAACTAGATGGGTTTTTCTGATAATTGACAATGGTTTGATGGTGATCAGTCAATCCTTAATTCTCCTCCGTTTAGCATGAAACTTTTGCGTAGCCTTATGTGACTCAATGCAGTTATCATCCCTCGACAGTCTGATTCTTTCTTTCCATCTTTCTTTCAGGGTCTTTGGGCACAGCGGGAAGAGTTTGCAACAAGTTCTCCCGGGATACAGATGGATGTGAAGTGATGTGCTGTGGTCGGGGCTATGACACCACTCGCGTGGTGCGAGTCACAAAATGCGAGTGCAAGTTTCACTGGTGCTGTGCGGTCAAGTGCAAAGAGTGCCAAGAGACGGTGGACTTCCACACCTGCAAAGCGCCCAAACACGCAGACTGGCTTGACCAGACATGATTACGCCCAGCAAAGCCGCCTTAACCTGGGATATGCGTGAAGGCACGTGGCATTTTGGGGAGTTGTAGTTTAGCTGCATGGCTTTTCTTTATAATTAATATCCTGTGAAGCACTAAGAGAATGGACTACATCTCCCAGGAGACCATGGTGAACCGCTGGATCTGTTCAGTAAATCATCGCATATTCCTTATCAATAGGGGGAACTGCAAAGCGTAAATCCTGAACCTAATCATTCACAATGTTAATTTTTTTCTCTCTGAATGGGACAGTGCAACTGCCCATTAAACAAGAGACTGTGTAAAGTGAAACACAGCTTCTGTAATTGTCACATGATGAAGAGCTCCCTGTAACACCGACTGCATGCCACTAATTTCTCCAACCTGGTATTTTTTTTTCGCGATTTTGATTTTTTTATTATCGGTTCATCAATGCCTTATTAATAAGTGGAAAAGCTGCTGTCCGTTCGGTCAATCGGAAGGATATGAAGCTGCAACTCTGTACCAGACAAAAGGCCTGCACTTTCTGAAGGCAACTGTATAACTCTATATTAACAAGACAACCTGCACTATCAACATTAGCTGCAAGAGGATAGCAAGAGAGGGAGGGAAAGCAACTGAGATTGATAGAGAGACTTGCCTGGTTATGACTAATCTATCCATTGATTCTAACTCACATCCATAACTTCAGCCTTCAAACTGTAACAGGAAGTCTGCAATGACATTAAGAATGAGGTTTAACTCTGGTTTGCTGCTGATGATTTCACGAGTGCAACCCACCTGAACTTTTTTATGGTTTAATAATTTTCCTTTTTAAAACAAAAGAATATTGTAATAATTCTCACACTGCTATCTGCTAAGTATGTTAATGTTTGGCAGGCTACAAGTGCCCTTGCTACAGTCATAGGCTGATACAAAAAGAAATGCATTCTACACTGTGCTGAAGGCACCCATCTGAGTACTTTGTTTGTAATTTCGCAAACAAATCTTTTTTCTAATTAAAAGTTAGGCTGAAGCCCATGTTCTACAATGTGTGTTGTAGATGCCATTTCCAAACAGAGGCGAAGGAATTGCAATCTTCAAACTAGAACTTAGTCAATTTAAAGGTCAAAGTTTAAAGTGTATTTATTAGTTTAAAGTTTATTTATTAGCGTCACAAGTAAGGCTTGCATTAACACTGCAATGAAATCACTGTGAAAATCCTCTATTCGTCACACTGTGGCGCCTGATTGGGTACACTTGGGGAGAATTTAGCATGGTCAATCACAGAATACCAGCAATGCAGAAGGAGGCCATTCTGCCCATCGAGTCTGCACCGACAATGATCCCACCCAGATCCAATCCCCATAGCCCCACATATTTACACTGCTAATCTCCCTAACACTATGGGGGCAATTTAGCATGGCCAATCCACCCCTGCACATCTTTGGACTGTGGGAGAAAACGGAATACCCAAAGGTAACCCATGCGGATATGGGAGAACATGCAGACTCCACACAGATAGTGATTTAAGCCAGGAATCAAACCAGGTCCCTGGTGCTGTGAAGCAGCAGTGCTAACCACTATGCCACTGCACTGCCCATTTTTTTAAGAACCCCTGAGGTACAAAAGGAGGCCTTTTGACCCATCAAGTCTGCACCAACAACAGTTCCACTCAGGCTCTATCCCCATAGCCCCATGCATTTACCCCACTAATCCCCCTGACACTAAGGGTCAATTTAGCATCTACCAGCACGTGTTTTGGTTTGTGGCAGGAAACCAGAACACATGGAGGAAACTCATATAGACACAGGAAGAACGCGTGGACTTTGCACAGACAGTGAACCAAGTCAAGAATCGAACCCGAGTCCCTGGCGCTGTGCTAACCGCTGTGCCATCGTGCCACCCCCAAGTAATTTACAAGTGAAATTAGAATTAATTTTTTTCATATAAAGGATAGGAGAAATCTACAACTCCCTCCGAAATCCACCTCAAAAAGCTGTGGAAACGAGAAATCGAAACACTGGATTTCTTTCTTTTGGGTGTGAAAGGAAATGGAGCCAAAGAATCAAGGTACAAGTCTCTTCAAATTGTGCAACAAACTCATTAAAACATACCAAATTTTGAAAGGCACTGATAACGTCAATGTACGTCTGAGAAAACCTTTCTGCTCATTGGGAATCTAGGATCATTGCCTCAAAATAAGGGGGATTATTTTGAATTGAGCTCAGGGGACATCTCTTCACTCAAAGGGTTGTGAATCTTTTGGAATTCTCTATAAACACAAGATGATGCATTTTGATAGATCAAACCAGAACAGGGCTTACTTAATTAATGCTAGGGGCATTGGGAAGAGTTACAGAACAAAGAGATCTAGAGGTACATGTTCATAGCTCATTGAAAGTGGAGTCACAGGTTGAAAGAGTGGTGAAGAAGGCATTCAGCATTCATGGCTTCATTGGTCAGAACATTGAATACAGGAGTTGGGACGTCTTGTTGAAGTTCTACAAGACACGGGTAAGGCCACACTTGGAATACTGTGTACAGTTCTAGTCATTCTATTACAGAAAGGATGTTGTTAAATTAGAAAGAGTGCAAAAAAGATTTACTAAGATGCTACCAGGACTTGATGTTTTGAGTTAGAAGGAGAGGTTAGATAGACTGGGACATTTTTCCAGAGCCACAGTAATGTGGTTGACTCTCTTCTGCCCTCCAAGGGACATAGGAATGGGCCATAAATGCTGGCCTAGCCACCAATGTCCATATCCCACAAATAAATTCTTTAAAAATTAGGATTATATTAACACTATAATGAATATACTGTGAAAGTTCTCTCAGCATCACAGTCCAGCGCCTGCTCGGGTACACTGAGGGAAAATTTAGCACGGCCAATACATCAAACCAGCAAGTCCTTTGGATTCAATCTTATTGAGACATGTAGGATTCTCAGGGGGAGTGACAGGGTTGATGTCGAGAGGTTGGTTTCTCTTGTAGGAGAATCTCGGAGACAAGGCATAATCTCAGAGCAAGGGGGTCATCCATTTAAAACAGAGCTGAGGAGGACTTTCTTTTCTCAGACCACAGTGAATCTGTGGAATTCCTTTCAACAGAGGGCTGTAGAGGCTGGGTCATGAAGTATGTTCAAGGCTGAGATTTTTAATTAGTAAGGAAATCAAGGTAAGGTGATTTTAATTTGATTTGATTTGATTTATTATTGTCATGTCTATTGGGATACAATGCAAAGTATTGTTTCTTGTGCACTCTGTAGACAAAGCATACTGTTCATTGAGTACAAAGGGGAAAAGGAAAGGTGGAAGAGGGTACATCTGGATCCTTATTATGCTGGCTGCTTTACCGAGGCAGCAGGAAGTGTAGGCAGAGTCAATGAATGAGAAAGTGGAGTTGAGGATTATATCAAATCAGATATTATCTCAAGACTCTGAGTGTGTTGGCGTTTAGATGGATGAGAGGGGAATCTTATTGAAACTTACAGGATACTGCGAGGCCTGGATAGAGTGGATGTGGAGAGGATGTTTCCATTAGTAGGAAAAACTAGAACCAGAGGGCACAACCTCAGGCTAAAGGGACGATCCTTTAAAACAGAGATGAGGAGGAATCTCTTTTGCAAGAAAATGGTGAATCTGTGGAACTCTTTGCCACAGAAGGAGCCAGGTCATTGAGTGTCTTCAAGACAAGATAGATAGGTTGATTAATAAGGGGATCAGGAGTTATGGAGAGGAGGTAGGAGAAGGAGATTGGGAAAATAATCTGCCATAATTGAATGGTGGAGCAGACTCGATGGGCCAAGTGGCCTCATTCTGCTCCTATGTCTTATGGTCTTACGGTCTTGTGGAATGATGGAACAAACTCGATGGGCTGAATGGTCTACTATTGCTCCCTTATGGTCTTTTGGTGAAGTAAGACAGATCGGAAACATGTTCAGAGGCAGGAAAGAACTAAAGGGAAGCTTTGTGATTGGATGGAAGGTAGGAGAGATTTCATAATAAAACAGATGATGGTGTAAGGAAAAGAGGGTGAGAAGGAATGAATAAAGAAAGGAAGCATGTCTGAAAGGAGATGTCAGTGGTAATAAAATCATCAAAGCTGCTGATGGAAAAATAATTGGGCAGAAGTTACAAACTGAAATTGCTGAGCTCAATGTTGAGGCTGGAAGGTTGTGAAGTATCCAAATGGAAGATAAGACCTCTTCCTCGAGCTTGCATTGAGATTCATCGGAATTATGCAGGTCGGAATTGAACGGAGAATGAGAAGTGACAAGCAGTTGGAAGTCAGTGCCAGCCCATGCTTGCGGGCTGGATGGAGATACCCTGCAAAGGAATTATCCAATCTACGCTTGAGCTCCCCAGTGCAGAGGCAGCAACATCATGAGTAGCGAATACTCTATGTTAAAACGGCCAGGTATAAATTTCACCAGAATAGACAGTGGGGAGGGAGGAGGTAAAATGGCACATGTTGCATCTCCTACACTTATCTGGGAAGATGCCCTGGGAAGGGGTGGGCATTCCGGGGGTGCTCGAGGAGTGAACCAGAGTTTTTGCAAAGAGTATAGTTTCTCTCGGATGCTGAAAGCGGAGGAGAAGGAAAGATGAGCTTGGTGATGGCATCATGCTGAAGGTGGGGAAAATGGTGAAGAATGGTTAATTAAATGTGGAGGCTGGTGGGGTAGAAAGTGAGGATAAAGGGGAACCCGCTCATGGCTCTGGGAGGGAGGGGGAAGGAACAAGCGCAGAAGTTTGGGAAAATGGGAAGGATGTGGTGGAGATGCCTGCCAACCTTGGTAGAGAGGAATCAGCGATTAAGGTAAAAGGAGCGCACATCAGAAGGTGGAATTATTAGGAGAAATGAGACACAAATAGAAAAACTGGGAGGATGGAATGAAGTCTTTCAAGGAAGTAGGTGTGAGGAAGGAGATAGCTGTAGGAGTGTATGGGCTTATAGTGGCTAAGGATTAATAATCTAGCCCAAGAAATGGAGACAGAGAAGTCAAACAAGTGAAGGGAAGTGTTGAAGATGGGTCATGTGAGAATGTGAGAAAGGTACAAACTATTGTTTAAATTCAGGGTGAGAGCAGGAAATAGCACTGATACAGTCAGCAACCTATCAGAAAATGAGGTGAGGGAGCAGAGTGGGTGGGGCAAGGGGCAGGTTAGCTGAGGGGGGGCGGTGGAGGATGGTATGCTGAGTACCATCATACTCAGCTATGAACAAGGAATGTTTTGTATAGTCCACAAAAAGGCAGACATAACTCAGACCTACATGGGTTTCCATAGTAATAACTATTATCTGGAGAAAGTCCAAGGCTACAAACTCTTCTTCCAGGTGAAACATCAATTTATCTGTGTTGTGTTCAATCTAGTGTACTGTATTCGCTGCTCCCCCTCACACTGTTTTGATTCCTCACGCTGCTCTCCCTCTGATATCTCAATCCTCAGCACTGATCCAATCCTGTTCACGTTAAGCACGAGGAACAGCACCTAACTTTTCCCTTAGGCCCCCCCTTCCAGTGGTGGGGTGGTATTGTCACTGGACCAGTAATCCAGAGTCCCAGCTATGAGGACCTGGGTTCAAATCCTGCCATGGCCAACAGTGAAATTAGAATTTGATAAAAATCTGGAATTAAAAGTCTAATCAAGACCGTGAAACCATTGTTGATTATCATTAAAAACCCATCAGGTTCACTAGGGAAGGAAATCTGCTGCCCTTACCCAGTCTGGCCTATATGAGACTCCAGAGCCACAGCAATGTGGTTGACTCTTAAGTTCCCCCTCAAAGGCAATTATTTACAGACAAATACTAGTCCGGCCAATGACATCAACATCCCGTGAAAGAATAAACAGAAACCTTCCAGACTCAACATTGAGACCAACACTTTCAGATCACTCTGCAAATAATCTATATTTTCATTTGATTTCAGATTTTCAACACCTGTAGTACTTTGCTTTTATGATTTCCGATCATAAACTGTGTCCCCATTTTTTCAGACAACAGCGATCAGAAATTCTTTTGCATTCACTATTTACGCCTCCTATCAGCCCATCATTTGCTCCTTGTCCCACGACATCTCTTTTCGTCCTTCACCATCATCCCTTTAGTTATCTAAATACTCCTGCCTTCCATTTGATCACAGACTTTCCCCTTTTCTCTATCCTCCCCTCCCTTCCTCACCTGGCTCTGTTCCTGCTTAAAACCTATCAAATCGGTAATATTTCTAGTTTTGACAAAATGTCACCCACCTGGAGTTTAATCTGGACAAATGTCAGGTCAAGCATTTTGGAAGATCTAATACAGGTGGGAAATATACAGTCATTGGCAGAACCCTTAAGAGCATTGATATGCAGAGGGATCTGTGTGTACAGATACACAGGCCACAGAAACTGGCAGAGAAGGTAGTCAAGAAGGCAGATGGCATTGAGTTCAAAAGTGGCAAGTCATGTTGCAGCTTTACAGAACCTTAGGCCACACTTGGAATAGCATGTTTAATTCTGGTCACCACACTACCAGAGGATATGGAGAAGGTACAGAAAAGGCTTACCAGGATGTTGTGTGGTATGGAGGACATTAGTTATGAGGAGAAACTTGGGTTTGTTCTCACTGGAATGACAAAGGTTGAGGGGTGACCTAATAGAAGTCTCCAAGATTATGAAGGGCATGGACAGAATGGATGGTCAGACGCTTTTTCCCAGGCTGGAAGAGTCATTTAGTAGGGGGCATGGGTAAAGGACATGTACAAGGCAAGTTTTTCAACAGAGGGTGGTTGGTGCCTAGAACTCATTGCTGAGATAGGTAGTGGAAGCGGATACGATAGCGACTTTTAAGGGGTGACTTGATGAATACATGAATAGGGTGGGAATGAAGGGATATGGTCCCGGAAGGGTAGGGAGTTTTAATTCAGATGAGCAGCCAGGTTAGTGCAGGCTTGGAGGGCTGAAGGGCCTGTTCCAGTGCTGTAATTTTCTCTGTTCTTTTTCTGAAACATTGGCTGGGATTTTACAGCCCAGCTCAGCACAGGAATCAGAGTGGGTGAAGGACGGACCGTGGGAAGGTCCATTGACTTCAGACAGAATTTTACAGTTACAGGAAGTGCAATGCTGGAAAATCCCGCCCTCTAACTCATCTCTCTCTCTCTCTCTGTAGATGCTGCCTGAACTTGCTGAGTATTCACAGAGCTTACTGTTTTATATCAGATAGAAGCTTACTACTCATATCAGGATATTTTTCCACCCAGATAAGGGCCTCAATTTAACATCAAGCCCCAGAGAATGATATGGCCCACAGCCACACTGTGCTGTGTCGTGATGGGGGGGAGGTTGTTACTTGGCCTTGGTGAACTGGATGGAGGAAGCCAAATGCACTCTGAACTGAAACATCCTGGTATTGGTGAGGCATTACAGTTAGAAATTGACCAAAGGAAAGGATGCCCTGAGCCAATCAATTTTCCTTTCGATCTAAAAATAGGCCAACAAGTCTGACTTCTGATAAAGTGTGCAGTTAATGACGTTAGCTGATCTCATTGTTAGTTTACTGGCTTGTCCGTCGCTGACATTCGCTGTGTAAGCTTCCAGATTCCAAGTTTACAGTATTTTTCTTTTATTTGAGTTGTTGCGTTCAGAGTTTGAGATTCGGGGGGAGCTGTTTATGTCTGGGTGAGTTTGTTAAGGTGGAATGGATATTTAGAGAGGGTCCGTATTGGGATGATGTTCTACACTTACAGGAATCTGTATCCAAATAACGCAGTGATTTCAGGAGTTCTGTATTGGGGCAATGCTGTTTATTTATGGGGTTCTATATTGGGGCAATGCTGCTTATTTAAGGGGATCAGTGCTGGGGTAATTCAGTTTATTAAGGAGTTCTGCATTGGATAATTCTGTTTACTTCAGGAGTTCTATATTGAGACAATGCTGTTTATTTAACCTAACTCTCACATCTTTGGACTGTGGGAGGAAACCACCTGGAGCAACCTCATGCAGACATGAGGAGAATGTGCAGATTGTGCACAAACAGTGACCCAAGCCGGGAATGGAACCTGGGTCCCTGGCACCGTGAGGCAGCAGTGCTAACCCCTATGCCACCATGCCTTTCCTCATAGCCAATACCCTCAAGACCAGACAACATCCTGGTGAACCTTCTTTGCACTCTTTCCAAATCTTTCATATTCTTCTGGTAGTGTTGTGACCAGAACTGACCACAATATCCCAAAATGCAACCTAAGCAAGGCTTTCTATGGCTGCAACATGATTTTCCAACATTTGTACTCAGTGCCCCAGCTGATGAAGACAAGCATGCCATATTTCTCTTTAATCCCTTGGCCACTTGTACTGCCACTTTTAGGGAACTGTGGACCTGCACACCCAGACCCCTCTGTATGTTAATGTTCCTAAGAGTTCTGTCATTTACAGTATAATTACATCTAAATTTGATCCTTCAAAATGCAACACCTCGCTTTTGTCCAGATTAAACTCTACCTGCCATTTCTGTATCCAAGTCTTCAGAACATAGAACATTACAGCGTAGAACAGGCCCTTCGGCCTTCGATATTGCGCCAGCCAATTAGGAAAAAGCAATGACCCTCTAACCTAAACCATTCCCTTTTCGTCCATAAACTTATCTACTAACCTCTTGAACGCCACCAAAGTTGGCGCATCTATAACTGCAGCAGGCAGGGCATTCCATACCCTTACCACCCTCTGGGTAAAGAATCTACCTCTGACATCCGTCCTATAACTACCACCCCTTAATTTAAAGCTATGTCCCCTCGTGTGAGCTTTCTCCATCCTAGGAAAAAGGCTATCACTGTCCACCCTATCTAAACCTCTAATCATCTTATATGTTTCAATAAAGTCTCCTCTTAGCCACCTTCTTTCTAACAAAAACAACCTCAAATCCCTCAGCCTCTCTTCATAAGACCTGCCCTCCATACCAGGCAACATCCTGGTAAACCTCCTCTGTACCCTCTCCAATGCCTCCATATCTTTCTTATAATGCAGGGACCAGAACTGTACACAATACTCCAAGTGCGGCCGCACTAGAGTTTTGTACAGTTGCAACATGACGTTGAGGCTCCGAAATTCAATCCCCCTACCAATAAAAGCTAATACTCCATATGCCTTCTTAACAACCTTATCGACTTGATTGCCAACTTTCAGGGATCTATGCACATATACAACAAGATCCCTCTGTTCTTCAACACTATTAAGAGTCCTACCATTAGCCCTATACTCGACACATTTGTTATTCCTGCCAAAGTGAATTACCTCACACTTTTCCGCATTAAACTCCATTTGCCACCTCTCGGCCCAGCTCTGCAACTTGTCCAAGTCTCTCTGCAAACTAGAACACCCCTCTTCACTATCTACCACTTCTCCGACTTTGGTGTCATCCGCAAATTTACTAATCCATCCTTCAATACCCTCATCCAGATCATTTATAAAAATTACAAACAGCAGGGGCCCCAAAACAGATCCCTGAGGTACACCACTTGTAACCGAACTCCACGATGAATAACTACCATCAACCACCACCCTCTGTCTTCTATCAGCTAGCCAATTCCTAATCCAATTAGCTAAATCACCCTCAATCCCATACATCTGCATTTTCTGCAGAAGCCTTCCATGGGGCACCTTATCGAACGCCTTACTAAAGTCCATATATACCACATCAATCGATATTCTGTTGTATCCTCTGACAATCGCAGGCACTATCAGCAACTCCATCAATCTTTATGTCATCCGCAAATTTACCAATCAGATCACCTACCTTTTCCTCAAGATCATTTATATATATCACAAACAACAGTAATCTCAGCAGTGATCCCTCCGGAATGTCACCAGCTATAGATCTCCAATCTGGAAAACATCCTTCCAATGCTACTCACTGTCCTCTTAACCAAGCCAAATTCTGTATCCATCTAGCTAGTCCATCCCAAATCCCATGTACTTTTAACTTTTTTGCCAGTCTGCCATGTGGAACCTTGTGAAATGCCTTGCTAAAGTCCATATAAACTACATCCACAGCCCTTCCCTCATCAATTTTCTTTGTCATGTCTTTAGACATGTTAATCAATTTGGTGAGAGATGACCTTCCCCATCTAAATCCATGCTGCTTGTTACTACTTAATTCATTTTTCTCCAAATGTGCATATGTCCTGTCCCTCGGTATCTTCTCCAAAAGCTTCCCCACCACTGACAGCATTTCCTGGATTATCCTTGTTTCCTTTCTTAAACAAGGGAACAACATTGGCTATTCTCTAGTCCTCCGGAACCTCGCCTATGGTTGAAGAGGATGTGAAGCTACTTCTTCCCTTGCTTCCCACAGTAACCTGGGGTAGATCCCATCTGACCCCAGGGACTTGTCTACCTTAATGCAATTTAATATACTCAACACTTCCTCTTTGGTATATTGACATTCTCTAGAACGTTCACACACCTATTCCTGACCTCAACATCCATCATGTCCTTTCCTTTGGTGAATACCAATACAAAGCACTCATTAAGGATCTCATCCACTTCTTCTGGTTCCATGTCTAACTTCCTTCCATTGTCCTTGAGTAGGCCTACTCTTCCTCTTGCCATCCTCTTGCCCTCTGTATATGCATAAAATGCCTTGGGATTCTCCTTGGCCCTGTTTGCTTAAGGCATTACAGGGATACAGGAGCAGGTTGAGAGAGGGAGTGAGGGTAGAAGGAAGTTCATGGCAGGGGCCACTTTGGCAAAAAGATCTGTTTCTTGTGTAATTAAAAACCAAAAAAAACAGGAAATACTCAGCTGGTTAGACAGCATTGTGGAGGGAAAAACAAAGTTAATATTTCAGGTTGATGATTGGGAGCAGAAAAAGTAGCTAGTAATCAAATAGTGTTTAAATAAACTCAGAGACAGGAAGAGTTTGGGATGGAAGGGGTGGGAGAACAAAGGGATAGGTAGTGCGTGGGAATGGTTAAATGACAAAAGGGACAATGGCTTCTTCCTATGTTATCAATGAACCACATGTGAAAGGTACAGTTGAGGCTGAGAGGACAATAGGAAGTAGATGGTGTGGCTGGAACATAGTTAGAGATAGATGGAGCCTTGCTCATTGAGATTTGTGGTTGCGGAGGGAGGTGAGGGTCACATAGCAGGGATAGTTTCAGAGGGTTCCTAGGAAGGTGGGCAGTTCAGGTGAGTGGGCATATCAATGGCAGATGCAGTATAATTTGGATAAATGTGAGGTTATTCAAACTGGAAGCAAAAACAAGAAGGCAGATTATTACCTGAATGGTTGTAAATTGGGAGGGGGGAGTGTGCAGGGGGACCTGGGTATCCTTGTGCACAGTCACTGAAGGTAAGCATGCAGGTGCAGCAGGCGGTAAAGAAGGCAAATGGCATGTTGGCCTTTATTGCAAAAGGTTTCAAGTACAGGAGCAGGGATGTGTTATTGCAGTTATACAGGCCTTGGTGAGGCCACACCTAAAGTATTGTGTGTAGTTTTAGTCTCCTTTTCTGAGGAAGGATGTTCTTCTTTTCGAGGGAGTGCAGAGAAGGTTTACCAGTGTGATTTTGGGAATGGCAGGACTGATGTTATGAGGGAAGATTAACTAAGTGGGTCAAAATCGTGGAATTCCCTCCCTAACAGCATGGTGGGTCAACCCATGGAACGTGGACTGCAGCGATTCAAGAAGGCAGCTCATCACTATCTTCTCAAGGGCAACTAGGGATGGACAATAAATGCTGGCCAGCGAGTGAGGCCCATGTCTTAAGAATGAATAAAAAAAAGATTAGGATTGTTTTCGCTGGACTTTAGACGAATGAGGGGAGATTTCATAGATACTTAGAAATTCTAACAGGACTGGACAGGGTAGATGCAGGGAGGATATTCCCAATAGTGGGAGAATCCAGAACCAGGGGTCACAGTCTGAGGATTCAAGGTTGACCATTTAGGATGGCGATGAGGAGACATTTCTTCACCCAAAGATTGGTGGCTTATGGAATTCATTACCAAAGGAAGTGGTTGATGCCAAAACATTAAACGTATTCAAGAGGTACTTGGGACAAGGGAGTGCAGTGAAGGTTTACCGGGCTGATTCTAAGGATGGTGGGACTGATGTACGAGGAGAGATTGACTAGGGTTAGGATTGTTTTCGCTGGAATTCAGATGAATGACGGGGGATCTCATAGAGACTTATAAAATTCGAACAGGTCTAGACAGGGTAGATGCAAGGAGGATGTTCCTGATGATGGGCGGACTCCAGAACCAGGGATTCTGAGGATTCAGGTTAGATCATGTAGGCCGGAGGTGAGGAGACATTTCTTCACCTGAAGAGTGCTGAGCCTGTGGAATTCATTACCAGAGGAAGTATTTGATGGCAAAACATTGAATATATTCAAGAGGCAGTTGGATATAACACTTGGGATGAATGGGATCAAAGGTTATGAGGAGAAAGCAGGGTTAGGCTATTAAATTGGATGATCAGCAATGATCGTAACAAATGGTGGGGTAGGCTCAATGGGCCCAATGTCCCCCTCTTGCTCCTATCTTCTATATTTCTATATTCATTTCCAGCATTTCATTCTCTGCTGTCCAGGGGCAAATTCCTCCCTCTGTTCAGGAATTTCGTGGTAACACTGTCCCTGTCAGCACTATTGATAGGTCCCAGATTTCATCCTGAGACATTCCAAATGACTGAGCTTCTGGTATTCAGTGATCAGAGAGAGCAAGATAATCTGGAAACAGGGACAACCAGGACATTTCAATCCCTCACAGAAACTTTCATCAGTTTATTTCTCATTTTTAAACATTTCTTTATCTTTTCCTCTGGAGTTCTGATGATTTGAATCACTTTTTCCACTGATAACGGTATCCAGGATCTCATTTGACAGGTGAAGAATTGAGAGGGAGTGGTAAACATCTCATCATGGAGATTCTATGTAATGGAGGGGGTGACTTTGCTCTGTTAAATGGGCTATATAAATGAAGGTTGTTCTTGGTCAGTTTAATTTGTCTATTCACATTTTCTGCCATTCTGATTCCAACTTCAGAAGTTACAGGGAGCTGTCGAGAAAGGGTTGACCAGTCACTGGTCTCACAACATCAACAATCATTTGAATTTACATAGCACCTGCAATGTAATCAAGCACCCAAAAGCACTTCACAGCAACAATATGGGACACTATATTCAGACAGAGGACCCCCAGTGTGGTCAAAGAGGTAGGTTTAGGGGTCTGTTAAAGGAAGAGATAACAAAATTCTCCAGTATCGTCACCACTGCCAGCGAGAATGGAGAATATGGCGCTCAGTCAAATCTCTGTTTACTGCAGCAGGACTGGAGAATCCCAGCCATGGGAGAGGTCAGAGAATTCTGGCCAAAGACTTTGGGCAAAGTAAAGGTTAAAAGTTTATTTATTAGTCACAAGTAAGGCTTATATTAACGCTGCAATGAAGTTACTTTGAAAGTTTCCTAGTTGCCACACTTCTGTTTGGGTCAATGCACCCTAACCAACACTTCTTTCAGAACGTGAGAGGAAACAGGAACACCCGGAAAAAACCCACGCAGACATGGGGAGAGCAAGCAGACTCTGCACAGACCGTGACCCACGCCAGGAATTGAACCAAGATCCCTAGCACTGTGAGGCAGCAGTGCTAACCACTGTGCCACCATGCCACCCTAATGGATAATACAAGTCAGGCAGATCTTAACTAAGAGGGCAATGATTAAAGAATAAAGGAACAACACAGAGATAGATCACAATCTAATCAAAGGGTTCAGATGGTTTATATATAGAATCTTACAATCCCTACAATGCAGAAGGAGACCATTTGGCCAATTGAGTCTGCACTGATCACAAACCTATCCAGACCTTATCCCCATAACCCCTAGCTAATTTCCTCTAACATTAAGAGGCACTTCAGCATGGCAAATCCACAAAACTGTGGGAGGAAACCAGAGCACCCAAAGGAAACACACACAGACACAGGGAGAATATGCAAACTCCACACAGACAGTGATCCAAGCCAGGAATCGAACCCAGTCCCTAGCACTGTGAGACAGCGCTGCTAACCACTGTGCCACCCCAGGGTACTTGGGAGTGAGTTACAGACTGGGCTCTATCTGAGATTTCTAAAGAATTTATAACAGCGTCAACCCACATTTACAATGTGTCTTTAGCAAAAAGGCATTTCACAGGAGTTTATCCAACAATATTTGACACCAAGGCATCAAAACTTGATCATAGAGGCAGGTTTTGAGGAGTATCAGAGAGGTGGAGCGGTTTAGGTAAGAACATGGAACATAGAACGTAGAACACTACGGCACAAACAGGGCCTTCAGCCCACAAGTTGCGCCGATCATATCCATACCCACCAGGCCTTACAACTATCTATAACTCTCAATCTCATTAAATCCCATCCAGAAGTCTTTTAAAAGACCTCAGCAAATTTGCCTCTACCACCACCGACAGCAGCCGATTCCACTCACTCACCACCCTCTGAGTGAAAAAATTTACTGAGTGAAGAATTTTAGGGGGAGCTTGGGGCCCAGGCAGTTGAAGGTGGGGCTGTTAATGGAGGCCGAATGTAAATTGTGTGATGGACAAAAAGGCCAGAATTGGAGGAGCAGAGACCTCTAGAGGGCTGTAAACCTGGAAGAGGTTAAAGGGACGGGAGGAGGGGTGGGGGGCACGAATAAAAGATTTGAAAACGAGAGTAAGAAATTGAAAATGGAAGTGTTACCAGATTTGGAGCCAATAGGTCACTGAGCAAGTTCCACGCGTAATAAATGATGGCCAGTTTGCGTTGGGTTCTGACACCAATAAAACCCCAATCAGCTGGAGGCAACCCCTTTAAGAGAGGAATGGGAAATGGAAGCATGAAATTTGAAGGAGTTTTTAAAAAAGAGTGGAACCTGACACCTTTATAATGTTCCCTCGGCTCATATTTTACTGAAACAGAAAGCTTCAGGCAATCGCTGCCCAGATAAAGATTGATGACTGCATTTTTGAAGGAGATGATTGTGGGTGGGGGGGAGGTGGGGATGGCGACGGGGTGGGGGGCTTCATTCATCAACCTGCACCTAAATCTGTTAAGTATTTCTGCCAGAGGACATCTACTGAGGGTGGGATGGTGCTTGGAGGAGTGGGGGTGTGCCGGGAGGGGTCTCGGCTGCAAAAAGCTCACCATTGGACTTCAGAAGTATTTTCAGCCACACAATGAAAATAGTGTCTGTGTATAGTTCCCCGCCCCCCCCGGGGCGGAAAAGTGACCTGTTTTGTTTATGCAGTTTAGCCCATTCCCCGTCCCCTTGTAAACAGGGCAGTAATTGGCTAGAAGGCAGTGCGCTGACAAAGATTAGTGAGCAGCAACTTACTGTCGGTGAGTCATATCTTTGCCGCGGTGCAGATCCGCTTCGGGTGGGGGTGAGGGTGGGATATGAAACAGGATCCCCTGCTGGGTCAGCAAGACTCGCAGACCTCCCGGGCCATTCCCCCCCCTCACCACCACCACTTAACCTGAAAGAAATCCATTAATTGCATTCTCCCAGGGTTAACTCTCAGCCTGGGTGAAGCAAACATCAACACAGATTGTCTGGGAAGCCCTCGAGCAGGCTCCACGTCAATATGGCGCAACGTCTCTGGAATGCACTGAAAATTGGCAGGAACACGGTGAGGGAACAGCTGGGGACTGTGAGGGTGGGGGGGGGGTGTGGCGGGTGTGAGAGGGGGTGGTCTTGTAGTGCAGAGCATAACCGCTTTCCCGGAATTCCAGGTCTGAGTCCCACCCCGGGATTGATGGCCCCGAAAAGTGCATTCCCAGTGTGGATCAAGGAGGTTGACTGTCAGATCTGTAAATCCCTAAGAATCACTTAGAGCCTGGCAGCAAGAGCTGGTCAGATATTTGACTGGATTTATTATTGTCACATGTATGGGGGATACAGTGAAATGTATTGTCGCTTGCACACTATATAGACAGAGCATACCATTCATAGAGTAATTAGGGGCAGCCCAAAATCTCCCCATGTCAACACTCCGCTGGCAAGGTCTTGCACTCATGATGAGCATCCTTACTTCCAGAAGCTTCTAGAGAGAGAGTTGGGGTTGAGTGAATAATTGGACAATTCTTTCAAAGAGACAGGAATGGATGATTTCCTCTGCTGTATCATTCTAGAATTCTCTGGCTCACTGTGATTTCAGTCCGTCACTGCAGACCCAATTATTTAGCTTGCCTGTGAAGTAGACAGTCTTAACTGAAAGGATGTCCCTCTTCCCATCTCTTACCATGTCCAAACTGAGGCTTATCACATCTCCTACCACCCACTACCCCTACTACCACCTGTAGCTGTGTGGGCTTCCTCCGGATGCTCCAATTTCCACTCATACTCCAAAGATGTGCGGGTTAGGTGCATTGGCATTGCTAAATTGGTGTCTCGGGATGTGTTGGTTAAAGGGATTAGCTGTAAATGTATAGGGTTGAGGGGATAGGGCTTGAGGTGGGATTATTGTCAGTGCCGACTCGATGGGCCAAAAGGCTTCCCTCTGTACTGTAGGGTTTCTGTATAGAAGACCAGCCATTATCCTATTGAATGGTGGGACAGGTTCAAGGGGCTGAGTGGCCTACTCCAGCTCTTAATCTTTTATATTCATACCTTATTTTCCCTTCGTGCCCTTTACAGGAAGTTTAAAATTTATTTATTGTAAGGCTTACATTAACGCCACAGTGAAGTTACTGTGAAATTCCCCTATTCACTACAGTCCACCGCCTGTTCAGGTCGAGGCACCTAACCAGCACGTCTTTCAGATTGTGGGAGGAAACCGGAGCACCCGGAAGAAACCTACACAGACACAGGGAAGACATGCAGACTCCACACAGACAGTGACCCAAGCTGGGAATCGAACGCGTGTCCCTGGCGCTGTGAAGCAGCAGTGCTAACCACTGTGCCACCACGCCACTCTAACTCATCAGGATTTTCTTGGAAGTTTGTAAGCATTGATGATTAATCCTCAGGATTTTGCTGCAAGCATGAACTCAAGTGAAAACCACAAAAGCATTCCGCATCATTTGAATGCTTACTATTTATTTCCTTGGTTCACTTAGCAGTTTTAGAATTTCTCATTCAGCATCATCACTGGAGGGTGTGTGAGGAAGAGCAGCGAAGGTTTGCCAGGCTGATTCCCAGGATAGCAGGTCTGTCACAGGAGGAGAGACTAAATTGGTTAGGATTATATTCACTGGAGTTTAGAAGAGAGGGGATCCCATAGAAACTATACAATTCTGACAGGGTTAGACAGAGGTGGATTCAGAAAGAATGTTCTTGATGGTGGGGGGAGTTCACAACGAAGGGTCTGAAGATAAAGGGTAAACCTTTTAGAACTGAGGTGAGGAGAAATTTCTTCACCCAGAAGTGGCGAATGTGTGGAATTCACTACCAGAGAAAGTAGTTGAGGACAAAACGTTGTCTGATTTCAGGAATTAATTAGTTATAGCTCTTAGAGCTAAAGGGATCAAGGGAGATGGGGGGAAGGGGGAACCAGGATATTGAATTTTGATGATCAGCCATGATCAAAATAAATGAGGGAGAAAGCTTGAAGGACTGAATGGCCTCCTCTTGCCCCTATTTTCTTTGTGTATTTCTACGTCTAATGGATTGGATAATCTCCTCTCGTTATCAAATACAGGGATTGAATTGGGATTGAAATCTTCACTCTGTCTCACTCTGCCACAAGGACCCTTCCTCCATGCAGTGAATTCACCTCAGTCTCAATTAGTGTTAACAAACACTATTGTGTTTGTTATTGGCCCTGGAGTCTCCAGGAGTTATCCTGCAAACAACCGCAGAGGAATATCAGGCAGACACTGAAAAAATATTATGTATTTTTGAAGAAAATGCTATGAAGAGTTATTGATGAGATTGGGACTGGAAGTTGGGGGTTTGAGGGGATGGTTTGTGTGGAGTGAAAAGATGTTGGACTACCAGTCAAGCTTCATCCAATTGAACAGTCGTATAGCTTTTTATCTGACGCTGGGATAGGGCTGGTGGGTGACCAATCATGGGAGTGCTATGGTGGGAGGTCAATGATCAACTCTACAGCAATGTGCCCCACTGGAGCACGTATTCTCCATCTGACAAAACTCTACTCTAAAACTGGCCACAGAACATGGACTCAGAACTCACAATTGATGGGAAATGATTTGAATGAATCTGATTTACTACTGTCACATGGATACAGTGAAAACTATTGTTTCTTCTGAGCTATTCAGACAAAGCATATCATTCATAGAGTACACAGTGGAGAAGAAAAGTAGAGGTTGCAGAATGTATTGTTACAGTCATGGCTAGGGTGAAGAGAAAGATCAACTTCATGCAAGGTAGGTCCATTCAAAAGTCTGACAGCAGCAGGGAAGAAGCTGTTCTTGAGTCGGTCGGTACATGACCTCAGATTTTTGTATCTTTTTCCTGACGGAAGAAGGTGGAAGAAAGAATGTCCGGGATGCGTAGGGTCCTTAATTACACTGACTGCTTTTCAGAGTCAGCGGGAAGTGTAGACAATGTCAGTGGATTGGAGATGAAAGCAAACCACTGCAGATGCTGGAATTTGAAGCAAAAATAGAAAACGCTGGAAAATCTCAGCAGGTCTGACAGTATCTGTGGGAAGAGAGAAGAGTCAACGTTTTGAGTCCAGATAACCCTTCATCAGAGCCATCAATGGATGGGAGGCTATATGAGTAATGGACTGGGCTATGTTCAACTCTTGGTAGTTTCTTGCAGTCTTGGACAGAGCAGGAGTTATACCAAGCTGTGATACAACCAGGAAGGTGGTGCACCTGTAAAAACTGGTGAAAATCATAGTAGAGAGAAAGATACAAAAGTCTGAGGTCACATACCAACCAACTCAAGAACAGCTTCTTCCCTGTTGCCAATTCTTATGAACGATATGCTTTGTCTGTGCAGCGTGCAAGAAACAATACTTTTCACTGTATTCTAATACATGTGACAACAATAAATCAAAGCAAATCAAAGAAATGCCAAATTTCCTTAGCCTCTTGAGAAAGTAGAGGTGTTGGTGGGCTTTCTTAATTATAGCATCAGCATGGAGGGGCCAGTTCAGGTTGTTGGTGATCTGGACACCTAAAAACCTGAAGCTCTCGACCATTTGCACTTCATCACCCTTGATGTAGACAGGAGCATATCCTCCACTACACTTTCTGAAGTCAATGACAATCTCCTTTTTAATGATATTGAGGGAGAGATTATTGTCGCCACACCAGTTCACCAGATTCTCTACCTTTTTCCTGCACTCCATCTCATCATTATTTGAGATCTGACCCACTGCGGTGGTGTCATTGGCAAACTTGAAAATGAAGTTAGAGGGGAATTTGGCCACATAGTCACAGGAGGGGGCTGAGGACGCAGCCTTGTGGAGCGCTGGTGTTGAGGATAATCATGGAGGAGCCATCATTGGCTATTCTTATTGACTGCGGTCTGTGGATTAGGAGGTCATGGATTCAGTCACAGAGGGAGGACCCAAGCCTGAGGAGATGAATTTTGTAGGAGTAATGGTGTTGAAGGCTGAGCTGTAGTCAATAAATAGGAGTCTGACATAGGTATCTTGGCGTACCAGGGTTGAGTGCAAGGCCAGAGAGATAGTGTCTGCTGTGGATCTGTTGTGACGATAGGCAAACTATAATGGACTCAGCCAGTCTGGGAGGTCGGAGTTGATCTGGGCTACGCCTAACCTTTTGAAGCACTTCATGATGATGGGAATGGGAATGGCTGGAGCCGCAAGAATGGAGTTAGGAACTATGAGATTATTGACAAAAAAATAGCTCGCAGCTGCTTAGCAGATGATCCTATTGCCAGTTGGGGATGGAGAAGAATTCCTTTAGTCGTTGCGTTTCAGTGTGCTGTGTAATCTGGAATAAAGATTATCCCTCTGTGAAAACATACTAAAGGCGCCATCGTATAGCCAGCAGCTTGGGTCTACATTAATTGGAGTCCTGGTGGATGCAATTGAACAAGTGGCCTCTGTAATCTGACGATGGTGGATGGAGCCAACCAGACCAGACGCAGTCCCCAGACGGCCCCCTGGCTTCAGACACTGCCCAGCAGATGCTTCTCCCGTCTGTGCACTTTGCCGCATCGCATCATCGGGAAAGCCAACCAATCCAAACCCTTCTCGGCGTCTTGACCTCGAGGACGCCGAGGGAGCGGGGGGATGGTGGGGAGACTGGGGCGGGCGGGGGGGAGGGGGGGGATGGTTACAGATGGTTGCAAAGCGGAATAATTTTCCATTTCCGCCCACCCCCTTCCCCAATCCCCTCTGTTTCTACCATCACTGACATTCCTCACTCCAATCAGCACAGACAAGACTGTAAGGGGAAAGAAATTCCACTGGGAGATTATTGCAGGGAATGGAACTAAAAATCCCAAAGAAGCAACCATAAAATTCTCAGCAAATATTTATACTGCGCGAAAACATCGCATTCAATCCTTAAAAATCTGGAACAAACGATTGTCTGTGCGAGGACCTTGTTTAGTGCAGCGCACTTAGTGACTCGTGAAATCAAATACAGCCTATTGAACCACGCGAAGCACTCAAACAAAGACAGTAACTGTGCAAGAACAGAAAATCTTCTCTTACAATCAAATTCCTGCAACAAATTGAAACACATCATAAATTTTCCACTACATATTTCAGATCAATGGGGAGCGAAACAGCGCAGATAACAAATGATTCACTGAAATATCTTGCTGCCGGCTTCTGGAATGAGTTACCTTTGGGCTAACTGCAATTAGCCGACCCAATTCTGGAACAGCAACAGAGCAAGGAATGCAGTTTTCAAATAACACAAAGCTGGCAGGTTCCGCCAATCACTGCCTGGTGAGTTTGTGAAGGATAGTCAACCCCCCACCCCTCCAACTCCCCCATCTCGCCAATAACAAGACCCAACAACAACTTGCATTCATATAGCACCTTTGGTGTCGTTAAGACCATCCCAAGGTGAAACGTGGTGTAGGTACATCCACAGTGCTGTTAAGGAGGCAGTTCCAGGAGTATTACCCAATCCACGTAAGGAGGCATTAGGACAGGTGACCACTGAGGTCAGTCTTAAGGAGCATTTTAAAGGAACAGAGAGAGAGAGAGAGAGAGAGAGAGAGGCGGAATGGGTTAGGAAGTGAATTCCAGAGCTTAATGTCCAGACAGACAAATCAAACACCAGGAAATGCTGCAGCTGCTGACTGGCCAGATTTATGGGGATGTGTAAGCTTCGGAGATTTCAGTGTGTGATGTTTAACACGGGGAGGGGGGAAGTGTCTGCTACAGCACATCAATCAAATAAACAGAATGGCCCTGTTGGGCCCAATGGTCTTTCTGCAGTCCCTAATTATTCTCACGCAAAGGGTCTTCAATAGGAACTGTGCCCCCAGGAGGAGGCTTCAGCCTGTTAATTGATGTGGAAAATTCCTCTCCTCGCCCTCCTCATCCCCCACAGCCTCAAGAACAGCCTCTGTCCACAGCAACAGGACAGTAAATTCAACTTTTGATGAGTTTCGCGGAACAGATAGTGAGAACCTCCGACAACTTTACATTGCAAAAAAGTTATGTTTGTGACAAACAGCCACTATTTGGGACTCATTTCATTTATTTTATAAACTAGAAAGCTTTTCAAAAACTTAGAAACTTTTACATCAGGAAGTGCCCTTTAATGTATTCATTCATGGGATGGGAGCATCACTGGCAAGACCAGCATTTATTGCCCATCTCTAATTGCCCCATCACAAGGTGGCAGTGAGCTGCCTTCTTGAAGCCTCTGCAGTCTCCGTGATGTAGGGAACAGTCAAAGTGCCGTTAAGGCGGGAGTCCCAGGATTTTGACCCAGTGAGGGACCGGCAATATATTTCCAAGTCAACAGTGCTATCAAGCAGCACCTGCTCAGCAATAACCTGCTCAGTGACGCCCAGTTTGGGTTTCGCCAGGGGGTCACTCAGCTCCTGACTTCATTACAGTCTTGGTTCAAACATGGACAAAGGAGCTGAATTCCAAAGGTGAGAGAGAGAGAGACAGCCCTTGACATCATAGAACATAGAACATAGAACATTACAGCACAGAACAGGCCCTTCGGCCTTCGATGTTGCGCCGACCAATATAAAAAGCAATGCCCCTCCAAACTAAACCATTCCCTTCTCTTCCATACACTTATCAACTAACCTCTTAAACGCCACCAAACTTGGCGCATCTACAACTGCTGCAGGTAGGGCATTCCACTCCCGAACCACCCTTTGGGTAAAGAACCTACCTCTGATATCCGTCCTATAACTATCACCCCTTAATTTAAAGCTGTGTCCCCTCGTGCTAGCTTTAATCAAGGCCACATTCGACCGAACGTGGCATCAAGGAGCTCTAACGAAACTGGAATCTGTGGATATCAGGGGGCAAACTCACCAGTGATTGAAGTCTTCTCCAGTAGGAAGAGGGCTGTAGCTGTTGGAGACCAATCATCTCAGTCTTAGGACATCTCTGCAGGAATTCCTTGGGATAGTGTCCTCAGCCCAGTTATCTTCAGCTGCTTCATCACATCTCTCTATCAGAAGTGGCGATGTTCACTGAGGATTGTACATGTTTCAGTAACAGATACTGAAGCAGTCTATGTTTATATGCAGCAAATCCTGGATAACATTCAGCCTTGGCCTGGTAAATGGCAAGTAATAGTAATGGCACGCAAATACCAGGCAAGGACCTTCTTCAAAAAAAGAGAATCTAACCATTGTCCCTTGACATTCAATGGCACTACCATCTCTGAATTATCCACTTTCAACATCTTGCGGGTTACCATTGACCAGAAACTGAACTGGAGTAGCTTGTTACGAGAGCTGGTGAGGGATTGGGAATCCTGATAAGAATAATCCACCTCCTGAATCCCACAAACTACAAAACTAGAATACTCCCCACTTCCCTGGATTAGTGCTCTCCCTCCAGGGCAAGGTGGCCTCACTTTGTTAGCAATCCTTCCACCATTGGTGCACAGTGACAGTACAGAGTGTACCGTACACAAGATTCACTGCAGCAATTCACTAAGGCCCCTTTGACAGTCACTTCTATTGTTCAAGTGAATATAGAGCATACATTGGCACTATTCAAAGATGAATAGGGGTGTTCTCCCTGGTCAGAAACTTATTTTAAACCAATGTAACTAAATAAAACAGATGAGCTGGTCCTGATCACAATACAGTTTGTGGGCATTTGTTATTCACAAACTGACTGCCACATTCCCTGGACTACAACATTGCTTTAAAAATATTCCATCGGCTACAAAGTGTTTGGCATTTGCTAAAGTAGGGAAAGGCACTATGTAAATGTAAGTTTTATTTATTTATTCCTTGGCTCTGATGCTGATTAAATGCATTGGGGTCGTTCTCCATTAAAAGCTCTATACAAATGTACCATCCTTTTCATCTAATGAGTTCATTAAAATAAAGGAATGGTATGTGGGATACAAACTTTGAGGTTGGCAAACAGATGTCAGGATGATAGAGGGGGTGGCATTATGATATCAAAAATAATTCAGCAGCTTATCTCTCCACTCTTGACCAAACCTATTACTGGCAGTGTAAGTACATGGACTCCTGGCATTAACTGAAATAGCTCTTCGTGTTACTATTCTTGTGCTTTTTGAGCTCATCGAATGATTGACTAAGAAGGTCATGTACAATACTTTTCCCACACTGACCATCCATCTCCCAATAACTCCTTCCCCTCCCCAGCCCAAAGCACCGTGACATTGTTTTTTCATTCATTCAGTGCATGTGGGAGCTGCTGGTTGTTGAGTTTTCATGTTTGGTCTCAGCTGGAACAAGGTCACATTAAGATTCAGGTCATTTGACATCATCAGTTGTTTGTGTGGGCAAACGGGGCGTCTATCCTAACAGCCGGTAGATAAACACCTTTCTTATAAAGCTCTTGTTTATTTGTAACCTTGTGTTCTGCAAGCCAAATTAAAAATTCCACAAAGAAAACTGGTGATAAGGAGACTAGAACCACACTGGCAGAGTCCCTGGAGAAATCTCAATCTGTAATCCAGACATCTAAAGGATTAAGAAGGTAAAAACATCACCAAATTTGGCAATGGTGGCATATAATGGCAGCAGCCAATGAAGGAACCAAAATTTAAATGAAGCTTCCTTTGCTTAATCCACACACTAGTCTGTCCCTATTGATGTCATTCAAGGCATCTCCAAATTCAGTGTTCAGCTAATTTCTTTATAGTATCTATGAACTGTGTAATTGATTCACTTTCTTCTTGGTTATATTTATGGAACCTGAACCTCTTGGTGATGATCAAAGGTTTGAGCTGAGAAGTGGCCCTACAATATCTCCACAATCTCACCATAGGTTTTTGAGACAGGCTTTTTCTGTCAAAACCAGATTTTATAGAAGGTTGATTGTTTCCCGCCCCCCCATCCACAATGCTCAGGAAAATTAGGATTACTATGCTGCAATTTTGTTCGCTTGGACCAAGTTTTCAAACCTTTCAGAATATGAGTTCCATCACTAAGTATTCTCATTATATGGTTGCCTGGTGTCAAAAACTTCTGTCATTCCTACTGTGGGAAGAAAATAACATTGAAAAGAAGACTGCATGTCCTTTGTCTGGAGAGATCTGGAATGGTACAGGGAGATTTGAGAGCAAAATCAATACCCTATGCCAATAACTTATTGCTGTGGCATTTCAAAACTTGGAAGGAAGCAGGATTATCTTGTTGAAAAAAAGAGAAATGAGGCAGGGCTAAAGTCTTGTGGCACATTGTGTTTACATAAGCCCCCTTCTCAGAGTAGCAATGATGGGAGTTTTCTGGTGTCATCTCACCATATAATGAAAACACTGATCGGCGGAGCTTGTACGTTAAAAGATTTGAATATTTCATCCAAATGAACAAAATTGCAGTGGATATAGTAATCCCAACTTTCCTGAGTGCTGTGGGGCAGGGGGAAACATTCAACCTCCTGCAAACTCTGGTGCAGGGCCACTTCTCAGCTTAAACCTTTGGTCATCACCAAGAGGTTCCATAAACATAATCAACAAGAAGGTAAATCAAACACACAGTTCACAGACACTGAGAAGGCTATCTTATATTGCAATGGGATCTTGATCTATTGGGCCAGTGGGCTGATGAATGGCAAATAGAGTTTAATTTAGATAAATGCGAGGTGATGCATTTTGGTCAATACAGCCAGGGCAACACTTACTCAATTAATGATAGGGTGTTGGGAAGAGTTACAGAACAAAGAGATCAGGTTCTTTGAAATTGGAGTCACAGGTGGACAGAGTGGTGAAGAAGGCATTCAGCATACTTATTTCATTGGTCAGAACACTGAATACAGGAGTGGATGTCTTATTGAAGTTGTACAAAATGTTGGTCTGGCCATACTTGGAATATTGTGTACTGGTTACCCTATTATAGAAAGTATACTATTAAACTAGAAAGAATGCAGAAATTTTTACTAGGATGCTACTGGGACTTGATGGTTTGAATTATAAGAAGAAGCTGGATAGACTGGGGCTTTTTTTTCTGGAGCATAGAAAGCTGAGGGATGATCTTATAGAGGTCTATAAAATAATGAGAAGTACAGATTAGCTAGATAGTCAATATCTTTTCCCAAAGATAGGGGAGTCTAAAACTAGAGGGCATAGGTTTAAAGTGAGAGGGGAGGGATACAAAAGGGTCCAAAGGGGCATTTTTTTCACACAGAGAGTGTTGAGTGTCTGGAATAAGGTGCAAGAGGCAGTAGTAGAGGTTAGTACAATTTTGTCTTTAAAAAGCAATTTAGGCAGATGGGTAAGATGGATATAGAGGGATATGGGCCATTGGGATTAGCTTAGGGGTTAAACAAAAAGGGTGGCATGGACAAGTTGGGCCAAAAGGCCTGTTTCCATGCTGTACACCTCTGTGACTATAAAGAAATTAGTTAAACACTTCAAATTTGGAGATGTCTTGAACGAGACCAATAGAGACAGGTGAGTATGTGGGTTAAGCAAAGCTATACAGAAAATACTGTTAACAGAAAGCAACTTAAACCTAAAGAATGCTTTTGAAGTTGCAATCTTGATGGAACCAGCAGCTCAGGGAGCTCAACAATTAATAATTTGGCTCCTGTAGTAAAATTCATAAGGTATCTGCTGACAGCCGAGCACAGACATAGGTTCAAAATTACCACCCATATCCATAAACTGGGCAAATCACAGCAAGGAATAAGGATATAAAGCATAGAAATTGAGGCAGAAAGGGGAACATCAGATATATTTGTTGGAGAAAGAAATAACAAGTTCCAAATAAGAATTATAAAAAAGCAAGAACCGTGAGTGCAACGTTCTAGTTCTCCATACCGGCACACCCCCACAGCACACACCCACCATTTGTTTCTCGGTGCCAATGGGGTGGAATCAATGGGAAATCCCATTGTCAATGGAGGAACCAGGAGGTTCTGCCACTGGCTGACAGCACGCTGCCTCCCGCCATCGGGGAAGGCCAGAGAATCCTGTCGCAAATGTACCAAATGGAAAACCCAATAGAGGGAAAAGGATCCAGGGAATACAAAAACAGAGAGTATAAAAGGGCCAGAGTCACAGTCACATGATGAACTGCCTTGAAATGGACTGGCTGTTGTGGGTGCAACAAACCATTACTGACATATCACCTCAAAACCCTCAAAGATACGATTAAAAACCCATACTGGAGAAGTGCTTCCATTGAGGGGCCTTCTCGATGTAAAAATGCATCCAAACAGATTTGTCCCTGCGCATTGTTATGAGTAACTATCCAGTCCTAATGTGAGAACCCGGCTGGAGAGAATCAAACTAAACTAATCTCTTACATTAATTAATGGATATTGCTGTTGTCAGCACGTACATACACAATAAGATATCTTCAATCAAATCTCCACGGGAACACTGATGGATTTTCCCAATTGTCTTTACCCAATGAGCTGTCAATGAATAGTTTGATTAGTAATATTTTCTATTTGAAGAAGTTAGTAACACTCCTGTAACCACAGGTGACATAGTGGCACAGTGGTTAGCACTGCTGCCTCACAGTGTCAGGGTCCAGGTTCAATTCCAGTCTTGGGGTCACTGTCTGTACAGAGTCTGCACATTCTCTCCGTGTCTGCATGGATTTCCTCCATGTGTTCTAGTTTCCTCCCACACTCCAAAGTTACACGGGTTAGATTGATTGGCCATGCTAAATTGCCTCAGTGTCAGAGGAATTAGCAGAGTAAATGTACGGGGTTCTAAGAATAGGGCCTGAGTGGGATTATGGCCAGTACAGTCTCAATGGGTCAAATGGCCTCCTTCTGCAGTGCAGGGAAGTATACTAGAAATGATCCATTACTGTCAGAAATTACGGACGTAGTGCTACATGACAAGACCCCAGAACAAACCCCGAACTGAAGCCATATGTTACCTGCAGACTCAAACTATCTGTATAGGCTGGTGGTCTCCCCTGGGGAATGAGGGTCAGGGTTCCACCATTAAGGAAACATGCACTAAACCAATTTCCTGTAGGTCATTATGGGATAGTCAAGATGATGGAGAAAGCCAGGGCTTGAGAGTGAAATTGGGAGGAAAGCAGGCACGTGATTGGGTTACAAAGACGGAGTCAAACAAGAGTCCACAGCAAAGTGTGCCAAGCGAAGACCTGGGCATTTCTGAAGACCTGGCAATACCAGAAACAATGGTGGAAGACAGTATCTCAGCTGAGGACACTTCAACTCTAAGTCAACCTCCAAATCCTACACTGACTCCAGTTGAGACACCTACAGACAATGTCCAGAACTCACCAAAAACACTCGAGATCACAGCGAATAAGCAGAAGCCTGAAGTCCATCAAAAACCTTACAGAAATCTAACGGAAAAGTTAGACTTTCCGAGGACAGTGATGTCTGTGTTTATTAATTGTTCAGATTGAGAATTCTGATTGTTAACATTATATTGCGCTTCACCGCAGGGAGCTCTGATGTAAAGTGGGGAGGAAAGCGTTGTGTAACCATGCTTGTTCTCAGTTGGAACAAGGTCACTTTAAGAGTCTGATCATGTGACATAATTATAACATCATTGGCTGTTTGTGTAGGCAAAAAGGCAGTCTATTCAAACAGCTGGTACAGTAAACGTCTTTCCAGTAAAGCTCTTATTGTTTGTACCTTCCTGGTCTGCAAGCCTATCCTTTAAAAATACCACATTGGTAAATATGATGTTGAAATACCGGTGTTGGACTGGGGAAGACTCCATTCACCTGACGAAGGAGCAATGCTCCAAAAGCTCATGGTTCCAAATAAACGAGTTGGACTTTAACCCTGGTGTTGTGAGACTTCTTCTGAGCACACAGGTAAAGTCAGGATTTGTTCTATAGTCCTCACTGACCTTATGAAGGTGACAGTGAGCTCTCTTCTTGAAAATTGAGTGGCTTGCTAAGACATTTTAGAGGATAGTCACGACTGAACCATATCACAGAGGATCTAGAGTCACATGTTGGTCAGGTCCGGTAAGGATGGCAGATTTCCTTCTCTAAAGGAAATTGGGTTTTTAATGCCAATCTGAGAATTACATAAGAAACTACTCAGCCCCTTGAGCCTGTGCTGCTAGTTACCTGGTTACAATTATTGAAACTAACTTTTCTTTGTAGATATATTGAAGATTGATGCCAGGATTTGAATTCATGTGGCGGGATCATTAGTCCAGGTCCCTGGATTATTAATCCTGTAACTGCTTCTGATTTGTTTAGTGTAAAATTGAGTTATTTAGACAGGAAGGATCGCACTATAATTGGCCTCAGTACCTGGGAGCTGAGATGGGAAATGGTGGCAGAATTCCCACTCCATTCACTGAGCTGTCTGCGAACATTGAGCAAGTCTGGGGACAGGAAAAACTAAATTTATCCATCACCATGGCCCAGTGTACACAGTACAGGAATGAGATAGAGAATCTAGTGAACTGGTGCGGCAACAATAATCTCTCCCTCAGTGTCAATTAAATGAAGGAGATCGTCATCGACTTCAGGAAGCATAAAGGAGAAAATGCCTAAGTCTACATCAATGGGAATGAAGTAGAAAGGATTGAGAGCTTCATGTTTTCGGATGATCAGATCACCAACAACTTGTCCTGGTCCCCCATGCTCACACTATAGTTAAGAAAGCTCACTAACATTCCTACTTTCTTAGAAGACTAAGGAAATTCGGCATGTCAGCTATGACTCTCACCAACTTTTACAAGTGAACCATAGAAAGCATTCTTTCTGGTTGTATCACAGTTTGGTATGGTTTCTGCCCTGTCCAAGACTGCAGGGAACTACAAAGGGTCTTGAATGTAGCCCAATCTATCACACAAACTAGCCTTCCATCCATTGACTCTGTCTACACATCCTATTGCCTCTGCAAAGCAGCCAGCATAGTTAAGGACCCCACGCACCCTTTCTTCATTGGGAAAAAGATACAATAGTCTGAGGTTACATACCAATTGATTCAAGAACAGCTTCTTCCCTACTGCTGTCAGATTTTTGAATGGATTTACCTGCATTAAGTTATCTTTCTCTACACACTAGCTATGACTGTAACATTACATTCTGCATTCTCTCCTTTCCTTCTCTATGAACAATATGCTTTGTCTGTGTAGCACGCAAGAAACTATGCTTTTCACTGTGTGTTAATCTCTGTGATTATAATAAATCAAACCTAATCGACTAACGGTAGCACACTCACCAGGTCATGGGTTCAAGTCCTTCTCCAGAAAGCTGAGCATAAAATGCCCTGGTGAGAGTCATTACCTTTTGGCTAAGACATTAAGTAAAGCTCCTGTCAGTTCAGTCAGATGTGTGACACTGTTTTGAGGAGTTCTCCTCATGCCTGGGCAAATACTTATCTTCAACAAACATCACTGAAAGGGAAATGAGAAGTATTTCAGATTCTGTAAGTCTGAAATAACAGCTGGGTCGGCGGGTCTGGAAAACTCTGTACAGAGAGTCCAGTCAATGCCCCCCACCATCAGGACAGCCATCCACCTGAAACATGAACTCCATTCCTTTCTCCGTGGCTGCTGTCAATAGGTTGAGCATTTCCAGCATTTGCTGGTCTTATTTCAATAAAACAAATTGTCTGACCATTGCTGTTTGTGGGATCTTGCTGTGTGCACATTAGGACACCTACTTTTCCTACATTTCAATTGTCGACCACACTTGAGGAAAGTTCTTGGGCTAATGCAAACAATTATTTTGCGGTATCCAGTGACAATCAGCAGACAAAACTCTGTGACAGTGAGATTTGTGTCCTTTCCAAGTGGGCAGTCTGGGTAAAATGGGCAGTAAGAAGTCTCACCACACCAGGTTAAAGTCCAACAGGTTTATTTGGTAGCAAACGTCACTAGCTTTTGGGCCTCTGACCCTTCGTCAGGTGAGTGGAGAGTTCTGATCACAAACAGAGGATGTAAAGACACACACTCCACTCACCTGACAAAGGGTCAGAGGCCCGAAAGCTAGTGGGCTTGTGCTACCAAATAAACCTGTTGGACTTTAACCTGGTGTGGTGAGACTTCTTACTGTGCTTGCTCCAGTCCAACACCAGCATCTCCACATCATAAAATGGAACACAGCAGCATGGGCAGTACAGAGCGGTCAGTGCAGTATGGGCAATACAGAGTGGGCAGTGGAGAGTGGGAGTGTAGGTTGGGCAGAGCAGGGTGGTCAGTGGTTGGATGGACAATGCAGGGGTGGTCAGTGCAGGGTGGGCAGTGCAGGGTGGACAGTGCAAGGTGGTCAGTGTAGGATGGGCAGTGCAGGGTGGACAGTGAAGGGTGGACAGTGCAGGGTGGGCAGTGTAGGATGGACAGTGCAGGGTAGTCAGTGCAGGGTGGGCAGTGCAGGCTGGTCAGTGCAGGATGGACAGTGCAGGGTGGGCAGTGCAGGGTGGGCAGTGCAGGGTGGACAGTGCAGGGTGGGCAGTATAGAATGGACGGTGCAGGGTGGTCAGTGAAGGATGGACAGTGCAGGGTGGTCAGTGCAGGATGAACAGTGCAGGGTGGGCAGTGCAGGGTGGACAGTGCAGGGTGGGCAGTGCAGGGTGGACAGTGCAGGGTGGGCAGTGTAGGACAGCAATGCAGGGCAGGCTGCCTGCAAATTCTCAATTCCATTTGGACAAAGTGCAGACTGAGAGACCAATCAGTTGTCAAGTCTTTCCATCCAAAACTGTGGATTTATTAATGAAAGCATGGGATTAATTAAAATGACGAATGTAAAGGCTGTTTTCCATTGGCTCTCCAGACCGCAGGGAGGAGGGTGTGGTTGAGGGGAAACAGGGGTGGGAGCGACGGGGGAGGGGGCGTACTAAACAAGGAGCCTCATCTATTTCACCATCAGAGGAAAAATGAACCGCTGCAAAATTACAACATCCGAGAACAATTTGGAAAGTTCACAGCGGCAATGCAATTAACAAATCCTGGAATGGTCAGAGAGCAGCTGGAGAGTACAGGCGAACGGATCACAGAATGATCCCTCAAGCAAAACAGCAAAGTGGGGAAAAAGCCCCACACATCCCATAAAACACAGGATGCCTGAGGTGTTAGTAACGGGCCTGTTACCCGTTCCTTTCATTCCTTTACTCCATTCAGGGAAAAGAATACATTGTATTCTGGTCTCTCATCGCCTTTGAAAACTAATCAATAAATTGTTCCTTTTCCAAGCCTACAATCTTCACACATTCTTAGGTGTGGAGTGAGTTGCTTTGTATTTCCAGCGGCTTCAAGTGTTGTAATGATCAATGACATAAACCTGGACCTTTTTAAAAAGCAAGTCCAGATAAGCATGATCCAATCAATAATTCATTTTACAATAAATTATTTTTAAAATCCCCAACAGGTCGATCCTGAACTGTTCACGTACTTCACGCTGTAAACATATAATCTGTGTGGAATATGATTGGATCAGAACATCTGGGAAAACAAGGAATGATAACATTTTACTTTTGGTAATAAGAGTGTTATGTTTCTCCTGTGCTGGAGAACAGGCTGTGGGAGTATAACAATTGTAATTGGATTAAGAGGCAGAGAGACTAAACATCAGTAAGAATGTGCAAAGTAAATGGGTTTGATATGTTAATGGACAGAGGAAAACAAGAGGAACAGGCATTTGCATAAGGCACTAAAGGAAGTTTTTGTGGTTGGACAGAGAGAGGACATGTCCCTTTTCCTTCATCTCTGCCACTTTTCATTCGGCTCACATCCAAATCTTGTCACTAACCCTCCCCACTCTCCCACACCCCCACCGTCCTGTGATGCTTTGCCTTATATTTTGGCTGGGTGTCTTGTTTTGAAGTGGGCTGCTTTAGTTCAAGGGGAACATATATAAGTTGTAAAATTGTAAGTAAACAAGTCGGAGATATGGTAACTTTATTTTGTCTAAATATCAGAGGTATGAAGTAATAAAAAGGGGCTTGATCAGTTCAAACTGGGAAATGGAAACTTCTACTGTATGAAATAATAAAGGAATAAGAGATTTCTTTTCAAAGGGATTAGCTACTCAGATCTTCCAAACAGTGAGATCATCTGTGCTTTACAGCATGCATCTCTTCATTTGATTTGATTTAATTTGATTTATTTTCATATGTATTACTGTACAGTATTGTTTCTTGCTATACAAAGCATACTGTTCAGAGAGAAGGAGAGGGTGCAGAATGTAGTGTTACAGGCATAGCTAGAGTGTAGAGAAAGATCAGTTTAATGTGAGGTAGGTCCATTCAAAAGTCTGACAGCAGCAGGGAAGAAGCTGTCTTGAGGCGGTGGGTACATGACCTCAGACTTTTGTATCTTCTTCCCGATGGAAGAAGTTGGAAGAGAGAATGTCCGGGGTGCGTGGGGTCCTTAATTATGCTGCCTGCTTTGCCGAGGCAACAGTACGTGTAGACAGGGCCAATAGATGAGAGGCTGGTTTGCAAGATGGATTGAACTACATTCATGACCTTCTGAAGTTTCTTGCAGTCTTGGGCAGAGCAGGAGCCCATACCAAGCTGTGATACACCAGAAAGAATGCTTTCCATGGTGCATGTGTAGAAATTGGTGAGAGTCATAGCAGACATGTCAAATTTCTTTTGTCGTCTGAGGAAGTAGAGGCGTTAGTGGGACTTCCTGAACTATAGTGCTGACATGGGTGGACCAGGACAGATTGTTGGTCATCAGGACACCTAAAAACTTGAAGTTCTCAACTGGTTACACGAGAGGATCGCAGATTGATTTAGCACTGAAGGAGGCCATTTGGACCATCATAGCTGTGCCGGTATCTTGACAGTACTATCCACTATCCCACACTGTTTCTTCTGTTTGTGGCTTCTTCTGGGTTTCAAATATTGTTGCAATTCCATCCAGGTAGCTGTTAAAATGAATTTAATGATTTACAATACCGCCATTGGAATCATCTTCCCAATTTCTGTAGGTTAACCAGGCAACATTGCAACCAGTGGAAGACTTTTTTCTTTATTCTTGGAACATGGGCAAGCCAGTATTTATTGTTCATCCTTAATTATCTTTAAGAAGGTGGTGGTGGATGTGACTGGTTTGCTAGGCCATTTCAGAAGGGCAGTTGAGAGTCAATCCCATTGCTGTGGCTCTGGAATCACATCTAGACCAGACCAGGTAAGGACAGCAGAATTCCTTCCC
Source organism: Sphyrna mokarran (assembly GCA_024679065.1). Classification (NCBI taxonomy): domain Eukaryota; kingdom Metazoa; phylum Chordata; class Chondrichthyes; order Carcharhiniformes; family Carcharhinidae; genus Sphyrna; species Sphyrna mokarran. The sequence continues at coordinate 4,110,724 of JAGIQG010000023.1, read as the reverse complement.
TAAAGGGCATTAGTGAACCAGATGGGTTTTTCCGACAATCGGCAATGCTTTCATGGTCATCAATAGATTTTTAATTCCAGTTAATTTTTATTGTAATCAAAGTCCAAATCTGCCATGGTGAGATTCAAATGCAGGTCCCAAGAGCATTAACTGAGTTTCTGCATTAACAGTTTAGCAATAAAACCACTTGACCATCATCATGGAAGCAAGTCTACACATTTACTTCAATACCAATTTCAACTTGTTAGCAACAGCATGGAAGGAGTTGGAATTTCCCCAACAAACATCAACAAGCAACCTCTGATTTCTATCACTGGTGGTCATGTTTTCAGCTAGCAAGAATTTAGATTTTGGAATTTCCTCCCTAAACCTCTTTGCCTCGCTTCTTCAGGATGCTTCTGGATCTCTACATGTGTGACTGTGATATTCTGTATCTCAATATATGACTCACTGTCAAATTTTGGCTGAAACACCTGTGGATGTTTTGCTAGATTACAGGCACTTTATAAATGCATCTTAGTGTTGTTAAAAGCAAAATACTGCAGATGCTAGAACCTGAAACAAAAACAGAAAGTGCTGGAAAATCTCAGCAGGTCTGACAGCATCTGTGGAGAGAGAATAGAGCCAACGTTTCGAGTCTGGATGACCCTTCGTCAGAGTTAAGAGCAATGAAAACCAGAACCTTATTGTTAGCTCACCCCATGTCCAGTCCTGCTGATATTATCTATAATTAAACCCGAGTGTCATGATCAGAGATTGACAATATGAATTTGCAATGATTTGGTTAAGTTTGACTGAAGAATGTATGAACTGATGGGTGGCACAATGTACTTTATTAAATGTTTTTAAAGTTCATTTATTTTTTATTTATTAGTGTCACAAGTAGGCTTACATTAACACTGCAATGTAGTTATTATGAAAATATCCTAGTTGCCACGCTCCAGTGCCTGTTTGGGTAGACTGAGGAAGAGTTTACCATGGCCAATGTATCTAACCAGCACGAAAACCGGAGCACCCACAGGAAACCCACACTGACATGGGGAGAATGTGCAGACTCCGCACAGACAATGACCCAAGCCAGGAATTGAGCCCGAACCTCTGTCATCAGACAGATTAAAGAGTTCTTATCAAGTTTGAGGAATTGATTGAGGAAATTTGAGTCCAAGGCATAACGAGGGAAGAAACTGTACAGACGAAGAGATAGTTTCCCAGCACACGTTAAAGGGCAGTGGGGTTTCTAGATATTAGACATTGGCTAATTCAGCACACTAGAACCAATTTTATTCCAGAATTTCCCATCTTCTTGCTCCTTTATTTACAGTTAAGGCTTTGCTAAATGAAACTGCAAACTGGTGGAAAGAATGTGGGAAATGATGGAGAATGGGCAAATAAGCATTGAATGCAGTGTGGGAGGCAAGTGGACTTACATTCAGAGAAATTGAAGGCATAAAGCAAAGAGACCATGATGCCTGTACTATTAGACCACATCTGTATTACTGTATAAAGTTCTGGGACTTCTATTATAAAAGACATTAATACTCAAGGACACACGATTAGCAGGAGTTCGCGTGTGTGAGCCCAGAGAGATATGGGAAAATATCTCTGAGAAAATTTTAAGAGGGAGGAGAGGGAACTTGATTTAAAGTCAAAACAGAAAATGCTGGAAAATTTCAGCAAGTTTGACAGCATCTGTAAAGAGGGAAAAGAGTTAATGTTTCGAGTCCAGATGACCCTTTGTCAAAGGGTGCATCCAGATGACACTCGAAACGTCAGCTCTTTTCTCTCCTTACAGATGCTGCTGGACCTGCTGAGATTTTCCAGTGCTTTTCCTTTTGGTTTCAGATTCCAGCGTCTGCAGTAATTTACTTTTATTCAGTTGATTTGCTTTTGTCTATTTGATTTGATTTGATTTATTATTGTCATGTATATTATCATACACTGAAAAGTATTGTTTTTTTGCTCACTATATAGACAAAGCATACTGAAGGACAGAGTGCAGAATGTAGTGTTGCAGTCATAGTTAGGGTGTAGAGAAAGATCAACTGAATGCAAGGTAGATCCATTCAAAAATCTGACAGTTACAGGGAAGATGCTGTTCTTGAGTTGGTTGGTACGTGACCTCAGACTTTTGTAACTTTTTCCCAATGGAAGAAGGTGGAAGAGAGAAAGTCCACAGTGTGTGAGGTCCTTGGTTATGTTGGCTGCTTTGCCAAGACAGCAGGAAATGTAGACAGTGTCGATGGATGGGAGGCTGGTTTGAGTGATTGAATTTGTTCATGACTCTTTGTAGTTTCTTTGGTTGAGCAGGAGCCATACCAAGCTTTGATACAACCAAAAAGAATGCTTTCTCTAGTACATCTACAGAAATTGGTGAGAGTCGTAGCTGACATGCCAAATTTCCTTAGTTTTCTGAAAAAGTGGAGGCATTGGTAGGCTTTCTTAATTATAGCATCCATGTGGAGGGATGGGAACAGGTTGTTGGTGATCTGGACACCTTAAAAACTTGAAGGACATGACCATTTCTACTTTGTCCCCATTGATGTAGTCAGGAGCATACCCTCCACCAAGTTTCATGAAGTCGATGATTATCTCCTTCATTTTGACATTAAGGGAGAGATTATTGTCGCCACACCAGTCCACCAGATTCTCTATCTCATTCCTGTGCTCTGTCTTGTCATTGTTTGAGATCCGACCCACAATGGTGGTGGCATCAACAAACTTGAAAATCGAGTTGGAGGGGAATTTAGCCACACAGTCAGAAGTGTATAAGGAGTATAGTAGGGGGCTGAGGACACAGCCTTCCTCAGCACCTGTGTTGAGGATGATGGTGGAGAGAGTGCTGTTGCCTATCCTTCTTGATTGTGGTCTGTGGGTTAGGAAGTCTAGGATCCAGTTGTAGAGGGAGGAGCTGAGATGTGGAGTTTGGAGATGAGTCTCGTAGAAGTAATGGTGTTAAACGCTAAGTTATAATCTATGAATAGGAGCCTGACAGAGGTGTCTTTGCTATCTAGGTGTTCCAGGATTGAGAAATAATAACATTTCTAAACAATAAGTCAAGCAAACAGAAAACTGAAAGCATGAAGGTATAATGGTACCTGGAAGATTAATTGTTAAATGTTAATCACTGTGTCTCAATTTACAATACTTTGGGCCTGTTGACTATTTGACAGGGACGATTGTAGTGGATGGGTGCGTGTGTGTTAACACTAGAAATAGATCAGCAAACTCCCACAAGACACAGAGTAACTCACAGCCATACGTATGTGCTTTTCATTCATCCAAAGAACTCTGACAATGGGGTGTCCTGCTGAAAGTGATCCGCTTAGTTGCAGCATCTCTGTCATAGCAGACGAGTGAAGTGTCCCAGCGAATTGGACCATACGTGGTCGAGGCTTTCCATTAATAACCCTGCAGAACACTCCTGGAACTCACTCACTATATACAAGCATTCAAGCTGCATATTATGGGGCTTTGTGAAAAACTAAATGTGCACAACAGGCCGATTAATCACACCAACACTTTGACAAACAGACATCTGTCAAACCCAACACTGGGAAAAGATATAAAGCAGTCAACGGCTTCTAAATACAGAGGAGTGCAGTGCCATGAGTTCCCATTGGCCCAAAGGCGCAAGCAAGCCTTCAAAACATGACGAATTAGCGTTTATATAACCCACATCCTCAGCGCATCTCAACAGTTATCCAGCCAATGCATTGCTGGTATACAACAATAGCTCTTTGCAAATTTGTGCATAGGAAGTTCTCACAAGCAATGAGCTAAGTGACCAATGGGCCCATTTAAGCTACATTGGTTGTGATACAAATACTGACCAAGACACTGGGACATGCACCGTTTCTTCAAATCACAGCACAGGATTGTGTGTGTGTAACAGGGAGATTGGGTTTTAGTTTAACTTTGCAGTGTAGGTTCACTATACCTGTAGGGAATTGGGATGTTTGCCACATCCTAGAAACAAAGCCCCTGACAATGCAACACTCTCTGTGTGCTACACTGGAGTAACAGCCTAGATTACCTGATTCAGTAACACTCCTGGTTTTCTCAATCACAATCATCGTGTTGACAGGAGGATGCTAAGATTAAAACACAGCCCTGCTAGATTAGTGCCCAAATCCATTGCTTGACCCATACATAACAAAAACTTGTTCCTGGTTAGCTGATCTTCACCAAACAGCTCCAAGTGCTTCTTATTTGGGGAGCAGAACACCTTAGGCCACACTTGGAATCTGATCTTGGAAGCTGATCTTCACCAAACAGCTCCAAGTGCTTCTCATTTGGGGAGCAGAACACCTTAGGCCACACTTGGAATCTAGTATTCAGTTCTGGCCACCACACTACCAGAAGGATGTGGAGGCTTTGGAGAGGGTACAGAAAAGATTTATCAGGACGTTGCCTGGCATGGAGGGCATTAGCTATGAGGAGGGACTGGAGAAACTTGGTTTGTTCTCACTGGATCGGCAGAGGTTGAGGGGCGACCTGATACAAGATTATGAGAGGCATGGATAGTCAGAAGCTTTTTCCCAGGGTGGAAGAGTCAATTGTAAGGGGGCATAGGTTTAAGGTGCGAGGGGTGAGCCTTAAAGGAGATTTTATGAGGCAGCTTTTTACACAGAGGGTGGTGAGTGCCTGGAACTCGCTGCCGTGGGAGATAGTGGAAGCAGGTACAATATTGACTTTTAAGGTGCATTTCGGCAAATATATGAATAGGATTGAAATAAAAGGATATGGTCCCCAGAAGGATAGGGGGTTTTGAGTTGGGCAGCATGGGCAGTGCAGGCTTGAAGGGCTGAAGGGCCTGTTTCGGTGCTGTAATTTTATTCGTTCTTTGTTCTAAAATTTGTGCGTGACCTCAGGTCAGTTGGTAAAGCTATTGTTTCTGAGATAGGAGGTTATTACCAGAATGGTACCGCCTCACCCACTCGAGGTTCATAAGTTTGCACCCAAGACCAATGAAGGATACCGTTCTGTGAGCCTCGATCGTCACAATCCTGGGGTAAACAAGACGGTAAAATTCCAACCAATATGTTCATGCTGCAACACAGAGTGAGTGCAGAATTATCAGAGGTGTTCACTTTTTTTGGATGCGATGTCAAATCAAAAAACTCTTTCAGTAATCAGGTGAATATTAAAGATCATGGAGTTTGCGGAAAGAAAAGCAGGACTTTCTTTCTGAAATGTGATGAACAGCAAGGATGGTAGCAGACTTCAGGAGAATGTCGGCAGGATTGTGAAATATGCAGATACGTAACAGATTAAATTTATAACAGAGAAGTGTGAAGTAAGGAAGAATGAGGAAAGGCAATATAGACCAAATGGTACAATTCTAAAGTTGCAGCAGGAACACAGACACCTGGGGTGTATCTACACAAATCTATGAAGGTGAGAATTTCTGCTAAAAAACATATGTGATCTTTCCCTTTAATAATAAGGAAATATAATTATGCTAAAGCCCATATTAAACCCTGTCTAAAGCCCATATTAAGTCTCAGCTGGTGTATCATGCTCAACTCTCAACATCAGACAATATTAAGGATGCTGAGGCATTAAAAATAGTGCAGACCTGCTCCTAATGTTTGGGAACAGCTATGAACAACAAGCAGGGGGAGGCCATTCAACCCCTCTCGATCCTGCTCCACCATTTAATAAGATCATGGCTGATGTGATGATCCCTTCAAACCTGCATCCCACCTGTCCCCAGTAATCTATCACCCCCTCTCTTACTATCTCTGCTTAAAAATATTCAAAGATTCTGCTTCTCGCAGCTTTTCAGGAAGAGAATTCCAAAGACTTATAACCTTGTGGGGAAAAAACTTGGTCTCATCTCCATTTTAAAATCGGCAATCTCATACTTTTAAATAGTGACTCCTGGGTCTATATTCTCTAACAAGAGGAAACATTCTCTCCACTTCCACCCTGTCAATATTCCTCAGGATCTTATATGTTTTATTGAAGTTGTCTTAATCTTCTAGACTCCAGCGAATAAAAGCCCAGCCTGTCTCATCTTTGCTCAGAGGACCAACCACCCGTTCCTGGTATGGATCTGGAAAAAAGCAAATTACTGCGGATGCTGGAATCTTAAACTAATGGAAAATCTCAGCAGGTCTGGCGGCATCTGTAAGGAGAGAAAAGAGCTGACATTTTGAGTCCAGTGACTCTTTGTCAAAACTAAAAGGCACAGAAAGTGGGAGATATTTATACTGCGAGGGGAGGGAATGAAAGATGAGCCATTGCCGCAATAAGAAGGGGAAAGGCTGTTAATGGTCTTTAGTTTTCTTCCTCCCCACCTTCCCCCCCACCTAGTTTATCTCCCTTTCCTTACCTTTTCTCCCCCTTGCTTCCCCTTTCCCCCTTTTTCTCAGTTTTACCTCTCTCCCACCTATCTCCCCACACATCTTTATCTGCCACTGCTCACCCTCTGGTTTCAGCTTCTCTGCTGCTTGGCCATTCATGCCTTTTATTTTCTCTATGGGCTGCCATTAGCAGCCTTTCCCTTTGGTTTCTGTGGCTATGGCTCGTCTTTCATTTCCTCGCCCTGCAGTATAAATATCTCCCACTTTCTATGCCTTTTAATTTTGAGATAGAGTCAACTGGACTCAAAACGTCAGCTCTTTTCTCTCCTTACAGATGCAATGATGTGTCCACTTACCTGATGAAGGAGCAGCACTCTGAAAGCTCGTGATTCCAAATAAACCTGTTGGACTTTAACCTGGAGTTGTGAGAACACTTACATGCTTACAGATGCTGCCAGACCTACTGAGGTTTTCCAGCATTTTCTCTATTAGTCTGGTAAATCAATAAGGTGTTACTAAAGCATTTACATCTCTGAGTAAGGTAACCAATACTGTGTACCACACTCTAGATGCGCTCTCAGTAATGCCCTGTACAACTGAAGCTTAGCCTCCATACTTTTGTATTCAGTTCCTCTGGCACTTAAAGTGTAAAGCTTATTTATTAGTGTCACAAGTAGGCTTACATTAACATTGCAATGAAGTAATTGTGAAAATCCCCTAGTCGAAATACTCCAGTACCTGTTTGGGTACACTGAGGGGAAAATTAGTATGGCCAATCCACCTAACTAGCACATCTTTTGGACTGCGGGAGGAAACCCACGCAGACACGGGGAGAACGTGCATACTCCAAACAGTGACCCAAGTCGGAATTGAACTCGGGTCCCTGGTGCTATGAGACAGCAGTACTAACCACCATGCTTTAATTTCTTTAATAATACCTTCTAACATTTTCCATACAACAGATTTAAGTTTCCTGCTATTTGTCTCCCTCCCTTTCTGAATAATAGTTACACTCACTGTCTTCCAATCCATGAAGTGGAGATGCGGTTGGAATTGGGTAGACATAGTAAGAAGTCTCAGATCATCAGGTTAAAGACCAACAGCTTTATTGGTAGCACAAGCCTTTGAAGCACTACTCCTTCATCATATGATCCGATCCAATGAGACCTTTCCCAAATATAGGAAGTTTCTGAAAATTAAAACCAAAGCACCACTTCTTTTAAGAGTTTAAGATGAAGTCTATTAGGATCTGTTGCATCAGTACCAAAAATGAGGGACTTGAGTATCTTGGGTCACAGGAAGATATAGACAAGATGGTCAAACAGGCAGCTAAGTGGCAGATGGAATTTAACCCTGAAAAGTGTGATGTGATGCACTTTGGAAGGAGTAATTTGACAAGGAAGTATACCAGGAAAAGGTCTGACACTGGGAAGTTCCAAAAAACAAAGGGACCTTGACATGTTTGTTCATAGATCTCTGAAGGCAGAAAAGCAGGTTAATAGAAGGTGAAAAAAGCATATGGCACACTCACCTTTATCAATCGGGGTAGAGACTACAAAAGCAGAGAGGTCATGATGAAGTTGTATAGAACTTTGGTGAGGCCACAGCTGGAGGACTGTGTGTAGTTCTGGTCATCACATTATAGGAAGGATGGATTGTACTGGAGGGGAGTGCAGGGGAGATTCACCAGGATGCTGCTTGGGATGGAACAGTTAAATTATAAAGAGAGGTCGGATAGGCTTGGGTTGTTTTCTCTGGAGCAGAGAAGACTGAGGGGGCAATTGGATTGAGGTGTTCGACTATAAGGGGTATGGGCAGAGTGGATAAGAAGCCATTAGTTCTTTTTAATAAAGGATCAGTTTCAAAATGACACAAGTTAAAAGTGAGGGGTGGAGGTTCAGGAGGCGATTTGAGGAAAAGCATTTTTTTTACCCAGAGGGTGGTGATGGTCTGGAATGCACTGCCTGGGAGGGTGGTGGAGGCAGAATGCCTCTCATCCTTTAAAAAACATCCTGAGTACTTGGCATGCCATAACATTCACGGTTATGGACTAGGTGCTGGCAAGTGGGGTTAGATGGGCAGGTCAGTTCCCTTTCATGCATCAGTACAGACTTGATGGGCCGAAAGGCCTCTTCTGCACTACAGTATTCTGTGACTCTGAGGTAGCTTTGCTGGAGTATCTTAAAGGGAAAAAGCAAGGTAGAGAGATGGGGAGATGTAGGGAGAAGGTACCAATCTCCAGGGTCTTGATAACTAAAGACAGGCGTTGTATAGATGCTTTGGACAGTTGTTGAGGTTGGGAGAGATTTCAGAGATTTGGAGGGTAAGACCATAGAGAGACTTGAAAACAAGGGTGAGAATTTTAACTTATACAGAGCCAGAGATGAGATGAAGAGAAATGTTTTTCAAAAGAGAGTTGTTGGGATTGGGAGTATGGTTTGAAATGACAGTGGAAACAGAATCGATAGCAACTGTCAAGGAAATTTGACAATTACTTGAAAAGGAAAGATTTCCAGAGCTGAGGGAAAAGAACAGTAGGACTAATTTGATAGCTTTTTCAAAGAGCCCAGCACTGATTCAATGGATCAAATGACCATGTCTATACACATGCTCTATGATGGCTAAAAGAAAACATTGATTTAACCTAATCCTCTGGCTGACATCCATCCCTTGACTGGATCAATACAGAGTAATGAATCATTTATCTCACTACTGAAGTTAAAATGGTCTCCACATTTGTCTACCTGGAAGCAGTGACTACCTTTCAAATTTAATTCAACATCAGAGAACGCCTCAGGGTGTCCCACTGACAGGCATTCTACAAATCAACTCTTTCTTTAACTCGAAAGTAAGAAGTCTCACATCAGGTTAAAGTCCTTTCAGAGCACTGCCCCTTCATCAGGTGAGCGGCGAGGTTGGTTTCACAAACATGGAACCCCAGTCCAACACCAGCAGCACCACATCTTAACTTGAAAGTGGTTTGGTGGGTGGTGGAAGGAGGATGATACCTCTGCTTTTAACTTAATAGCAAAGTTTTAAAGACATTATTTCTAGTAAATTTACAATTCCTTCCACCTCATGCGTACAGTGGCAGCAATGGGTGCAAGATGCGAGGCAGCAAGTCACCAAGGCTCCTTCGACAGCTTTTCCCAAACCCGCAACTCCATCTCTTAGGACAAGGACAGAAGCCACATAGGAATACTGTCATCTTCAAGTTCCTCTTCAAGCCACACGCCATGACTTGGATATATACCACCATACCTTCACTAATACTGGGAACACATTCCCTAAAATAATAGTGTGTGTACTTTCACTGCTTGGATTGCAGTGGTTCAAGAAGGCAGCTGAACACATCTTTTCAAGGGGCAATTAGGGATGGACAATAAATGCCGGTCTTGTCAGCAAACGCCCACATCCTGAAAATGAATTTTAAAGACCGTAGCAAATCACCCTTGGCCACAGCGTAGATAACCTGGCAAAGAACACACAATGCAAAAGAAGGTTTCAATTCTCTGCTGCCTCTCTTGAAAGTACTTAATATTTGGTGAGCATTTAAATAAATTATTCCACTCCCTGATGTGTAAGCTGAAGGAGAACTTTTCTCTTTAGCGTGTCGTGCTTTTGAGGTAAGCATGTGGTTTGGAGCAGATTCGATCAGCGGCTGTAACTGAACGTACATTATGAAGACCCAAAGGATATAATTTATCTCCCACAAGTGAACTGACCGGATAACTCATGATCACTGAAGTTGTGAGAGAGTTACAGTTGGAGCCACAAGGAATATAAATCACATCCCAGGGGCCTTCATAATGCATTCTATTTTACCATATTAATTTTTTAACATCTGTTACATAGATGGTTATGTTTACTGGAACTCTCTTTTGTTCAGCAAATTGGATCCAGTGCCGTTAGAAGTGAGAACTGACCAGTCTGATTTTCCTGCAGTGACAGAATTGATTGGTCATTGATTCCCTTGTACTGGGAGTATTGATTGGTCTGTGATTCACTCCTTTGAAATGGGAGAACAAATCAGTCTGTAACTAGGTAGAGAAATGTAAATAGTCCAAAGCAGAATAAACAGCACTACAGCAATTGCACAATGAAGAGTTTGGCAAACTGACATGTGCAGTATGAATGATCTGCTACTTCACTGAAGTGCAAGGTATCCAGGAGGATGGCACAGTGGTTAACACTGTTGCTTCACAGTGCCAGGGACCCAGGTTCAATTCCCAGCCTTGGGTCACTATGTGTGGTGTTTGCATGTTCTGCCCATGTCTGGGTGGGTTTCTTCCAGGTTCTCCAAATGCTCTCTCTTCAGTCCAAAAATGTGTAGGTTAGGTGGATTGGCCATGCAAAATTGCCCCTTAGTGTTAGTGGGACTTGTTAGGGTACATGCATGAGTTATGAAGATAGGGGCTGGGTGGGATTGTGGTCAATGCAGACTCAATGGGCTGAAGCACCTCCTTCTGCACAGTGGGATACTATGAATATATCAACAAGACTTGAGGATAATAATTTCTAGATTACTCCCAGTGCCGTACACAGGATGAAGGAAATGGAGTGGGGAAGAGACCTTGTGAAATGGAAGGTTTCCGTTCTTCAGCCAAGACAGACCAAATAAATCTGATCATTAGTCAAAAAAGTAATCAAAGCATTTCAGGGAAGGGCAACAGCAGAAACAGTAGGAAGAAAATAAAATATTAGAGATTAAAAACAAACTGAAGCTGGATATTATGATATAAAAAACAGGCAACTAACCCAGCAAGTAAATTGCCATAGACAAAGTTCACATTGCTTAACATTGTGGTTGTTTTGGCAATGTGGTTGACTCTCAACTGCCCCTGGGTAAGTAAAGGTGGACAAATAAATGCTGGCTAGCCAGTGATGCCCATGTCCCACGAATGAATAAAAAAGGAAATGAAGTCCTCCAAGCTGTATATTTCACTGCTAGGAATCTTCAGAATAAAATGGAAAATGCAAAAGACCTCCCCTAGACATATGATGACATAAGCATCGGAAAACCAGCTCAATAACCATTTGGGTAAACTTAGTGTTACACAAAAACAGATTACATCAAAACTTGGTAGAGACAGGCTGGGATGAGGACATGATTATGAGAGAGATGGTTCAGGTTTAAATAGACTTTGGACAGGGATAAGACAGTTGAGAGGAAGGAAGCTGAACATCTGTTATAAGGCATCAGATCAGGAAAAAGGATTGGACCAAGAGTACTAATAGATGCAGATGTTATAGCAGAGTTCAACTTAATAGTAGATTGGACAATCACACACCACAATGAGCATAAAAACATGATCCAAGACACGCTATTGATTTGTTACATGGGGCAACAGGTTTGGTTAAAATGGCAGATGTTAAATTTCTGAATCTCAATCATCATTGCAAATTAAAAAGGATTAATTGATGGGGCATCTCACTGTTTCGTATCTTTCATTTAAATTTCTTATCCATTCTTGCCTGAGTAAAATATGTAATGGTTAGGCGCAGACACACAAGTTCCCTTTCCAAATGCAAGGAAGAGTAGGTTCAAAGGTAAAACAAAAATGCATGCAGGTGATTTAAGAGAATCCGTCAGCTAACAGGCTTTCAGCCTAGATTAAATTCCAGATAATTTGTGCTAGTGATGTTGGTTGAACGATATATATTAGTCAAGATACTGAAAAGGTCTCCACTGTTTCCTTTCAGATCACACTGCTGGACCTATCTCCTTATGAAGAAAATGGGTTCCATGAGACTGAGTTAAAGTAACGTGGCAGGAGTGGGAAGAAAGGCAAGCAGACAAGAAATAGCTTTTCAGGTAAGTGAGGTAGAAAAGTATAAAAACAGAACCAAATGTTAAAAGAAAATGTTAAAACACTCACAAACCAAGCTGGATGCATGTTAATTTAATTACAGAAGGAAATGGATTTTCAGCTTAGATCTTGTGCGGTCAAGTCTCTGGAGTAGGGATTTGAACCAACAACCTCTGACTCAGATGCAAGAACACTTCAAACCAAGTCACAGCTGAAAGCACAAGGGGTGAGTTCCTGGCAATCATTATTGCAATACTAACGGGTGCCTTTCAAAAGGAGATAAATGCTGAATGGGAGAACCTGAATATGGTAGCAGTGTGAGCATTAACACCATGGCTAGGCAGAGTTGGAGCTGCAGCACAATCTGGGGCAGGGCTCACCATCTATTTTATAGAAGACAGTGCAAATTTAAACAATCTCTACAAACTGCAGCAACTAAGTCTGTTAAAAGCAGGATTACTGCTCCAGCAAAATTGGAGCTGTACAAGACAAATCGTAGATGCAAAGTTACACCATAATTTTGAGTAAATATTACCGAAAAGAGAGACCGTTGCTGAAGTTTTCCATTGCACATTCATCAGGACAAATGCAAGAATACCAAATTTCAAACGATGACATCAAATTAAACTGGAAGAAAAGATGCTGATTGGTTGGCAAGTCGAATCTGATTGGCCGGCAAGTCGAATCTGATTGGCCTTGGCATTGCCATGGAGAAAGCAACAGGGAACTACAGGCTCCCCAAACTCCTGAGAAGTTTGAAAAAGCTAGAACATATCCTCTTTGATTGCAGAGAATAAGTCGCCGCATGTGAATGTGTCACTTCTAGCTAGTGTAAATGGCCCACACTACAAGTTCCATATAAATTGGTTGTTAGCGTCACAATTAGCACACTCACTAAATTGTTCCTCAAGTGCTGTCCACTCATGGAATTACATCAAGCAACAGGCATTTTGTTTTAAAGATCTCTAGTACAACTCTCCTCTGTCATCTCAGGTCACATCTTCACTAGTAGTTTCAGGTAACTAAAGATCCTTATCGATGGTATCAACAAACACTTGGGCACTAAGAAGGCAATTTTAATTACCCACCCTCAGATCAGTCACTGGAATCTGTTCAGGAAAGGGTATGCTTTCATTTTTAACTCAAGTTTTATTTTGAATACTTATAGCTGAAAGTGATAAGATGGATCCATGAGTCAAGTCTCTTTATTACTATGCGTGTAGGGGAGGATTATCAGAAAGTTTGAAACCCAATAATGTTCAGCTCCTCTCTACCACATCCCATTCTCCTGACCCCATGTTGGACTTGACTGCTGTTTGCATTCTGGCTGCTTTCCTGACCACGGACAGCCAACCATCAAACTTGCAAGTCGACCATGAAATCTGTTAACAACATTTCAAACAAGTCCTTAATTCCACAAAACCTCGATCTTTACCCGAATTATTTCTCGAGCTCTGGGCATCTTAAAAGATGTGAAGACATGAGCCTGTTAAACCAATGAATGTTGGGTCAGCATTAGAAAAAGCCGTCCAGGTTATTGCCAATATTTCATGGGAGTATTTGAGTGCTGCAGCATACAAATCGAAAGATGCCTTTGTTCCAAATCACGGCCAGACAGTAACTGTCACAGGGATCAACGTTCCTCATGAACAACCGCAAATCTTTATCAGCAAAAATGGGTCAGGCTGATCCTTGTAAAATCTGGAAAGGCTTGGGTTCTGAAGAGGAGGTATTCGTAAAGAGGTATTATCATAGAATCCAATAGCACAGGATGACATTTGGCCATCTAAATTAGTCCCCCCCCTCCCCCCCATCCTCTGTCTCCAGAACACTGGAATTTCTTTCCCCGTTAAATATTTTTCCAATCCCCCTTTGGAAGTTATAACTGGATGAGTTTCCAATGTCCTTGTTACCTAGGTACGTAATACTGTTAAAGGTGTAGAGAACAGCAAGTAAACAAGGGAAAGATAATGTTAGGACTGAGATGTCAGGAAATTCTTCTTTACACAATCAACAACTAAAATACAAAATAAGTTTCCAGATAGAGCATCAAAGATGACGATAGTGAAATCATTTAAGAAACAACATGAGCACCAATATCCAGGGGCAGTTGGAATTCTCCAGATAAATGAGTTGAGTGGTCCGTCCATCTCCTGTGATCCTCCGAGCGAGTGCAGCCCAACTTAGTGAACAGAAATAAACTGGGGTTCATTTACACAAAGAATGCACAAAATTTAACTTTATTTTTTTTTTCCCTTTTGATTTTTTTTCCATCTGTTCTCCACTTGGCCAGGAGAAACTGAAGTAAATTCTCCTCTCAGTTCTTTGTTACAAGGTTAAAGCACCCAGATTTGGCAGAAGTGACAGTGTCTCCGACTTGCAGCAGTAGTGTTCTCCTTGGCCCTCCCCTCCCTCGTCTCGATAGTCTGGGCAGTGTTTTGCCGTACACTGACAGATCCAGGAAAGGGATGGGGGGGGAGGGGGGGGGGGGGCGGCGCCGGGAGGGTGGTAGGGAAGGAGAGAGTGTTGGGCTCTGTTTTCTGTGAACCATTTGTGTCAGATTCGGGTCAGCAGGTGCCAGAAGCTGGAGGGTAAGACACTCTCAATCTTCTCCATCACAAAGTTGAAGGGTGCAAAGAGTGTGCTGAAGAACTGCAAGACAATAAGCAGTAAGGAGATGAGAGTCAGAGAGATGTCTTTTGATTGAGTAACATACAGGAGCAGTATTACAAGTCCAAAGGCACACCCACCAAACCTTCAAGGGAAATGCATTGCTGTATTTTAAAAAATCTATTTGACTCCTGTTTTACTGACTGCACTAAGCTGGAATTAACTGATGAGAAAATTAGAATGCTATAAAAAGAAACTGCAACCTAGAAGCAATTGTTCATGATACCAGCGGCTGAATGTTAACAAGGCATCATTGTCCTGTTTATTTGCATAATAATAAACAAAATAATTTAAAATATTACCCTGTCTTATCCCCCAGATCATGAAAATAAGATTATTCAAGAATTGATAGCCAGTCTGCTCAATATCCCATCCTTTCTTTGAACAAAGACATCCATAACAGGAGGTTTAAATGATTCCAAGACTGTTTAAAGCAGTTGGATTCTACAATAGGAGAAGGTGCAACTGTACATTTCTAAACGTGTTCTAAATTTCATTTATCTTGCAAACTACAGGTGAAATAGAGGAGCATAGATCAGCTAGATAGTTAATATCTTTTCCCAAAGGTAGGGGAGTCTAAAACTAGAGGGCATTGGTTTAAGATGATTGTTCAGAGGAACAATCTTTTCTCACAAGAGGGTGGTGAATGCCTGGAATGAGCAGCTAGAGGTAACAGTAGAGGCAGGTATAATTTTATCTTTTAAAAAACATTTGGACAGTCACATGGCTAAGGTGGGTATAGAGGGATATGGGCTAAATGTGGGCACTTGGGATTAGCTTAGGAGTTTAAAAAAAATGCGTGGTACGGACAAATTGGACCCCGGGGTGACTATGAAAACGAAGTCAGCTAACCTGTCTCACAGCTTGCACCTTACAGTTGATGCTGCATGCATGTTGGATTGGACAAGTGGTCTATTTAGAACCCAGCTGTTTCAATGCAAGAAAATGTTTCTTTGAAGTACTTAACATATTGCCTAGTTTACAGAACCATGCAAAAATACCCAACATTAACAGATAATCCAAGGTCAGCTATTGTCCATGGTGCCAGCAGTGGCTCAGTTGATAGCACTTTTGTCTGAGTCAGGAGGCCATGGATTCTGTTCTTGCCCCAAAAACCTGACATAAAAGCGAGGCTGATGGTCCCTTTGTAGAACTGAGGGAGTGCTGGGAGTACTGAACAGTTACCTAGGAAAATAAATATCCCCAAAACAGTTCTGACCAGGGGTGGGCACCCTGTGATCCAGGGACCACACGTGGCCCCATCAGGGCTCGACATGGTGTTGACGGATGCCTGTGTACAGGACTTCCAGATGCCACTGGTTTTCATCTGCATCGGCTTTGTTCCTACTGGGATTACTAAAATGACACTCACATGAAGCAAGGTGCACGTTGACTGCTCACAACACTGACTGAGAGAGCTGTGTGCTCCCATATGTCCAGTCTAAGCATAAATATTTCTTTTGTGTTTACCATTTGAAGTTTATGACAGTTTTATAAATATATGAATGATTGAGCATTTTGTATAACTTATGAAATATTCAGCTTGCATTGATCACAGCATCCTATAGTGTAGAAAGAGGCCATTTAGCTCATCAGATCATACTCCCACCCTTATCCTCATAACCCCAAGCATTTATCCTAGCTAGTCCTGACACTAAGGGGTAATTTAGCACGGCCAATCCGCCTAACCTGCGCATCTTTCGATGTGGAGGAAACCCACACAGACACAGGGAGAATGCACAAACTCCACACAGACAGGGATAATTTAGCATGGCCAATCCACCTAACTCACATATCCTGGGACTTTTTTTTACATGTATTTAATCTTATTCATGGGGTCATGGGTTGTAAACGGGCCTGATTTCAATCTTGCAGTCTGCTGCGAGGGAGAAGGGCTCCTCATGGGGTCCACTCACTAGTCTAGATTGCCCATCACTGGTTCAGACTATTCCACTGCTCAAGGCCACCAGCTAACACTAACAAAGGCCACTCCTCCAGTTTCATTTGCAGCATTGGCAACTGACACATCTGTCTCAGTTATTTCTAATTCTCACATGTTAACAGCTTTGAGTATCAACATTTAATGAGGATTTCTACATTCTTTATTACTTCAATCTGACACTCATAACCTAGATTTAAAATTCTAGAGCAGGTTGAATGCATGCACTGTATAGCACAAAAACAGGCCATTCGACCCAACTCATATGTGGTGACGTTAGTGCATTTGTGCAGTTTCCTCCCATTCTGTCAGGCTCATTTCAGCCTTTTAGCATTGCTTTCTATTCCCTTTTCTCTCATGTACTCATCTAGTTTCCTGCTGAAAGCATCCAAGCTATTTCCTCCAACCATTTCCTGTGATAGCGTGTTCTACGTTCTAATCATTTTCTTGGTGAAGGTATTTCTCCCCATTTCCCTATTGGATTTATTAGCAACAAGCTTGTACTTATAGAACATATCATTTGTAAATGTTGGCTGCAAAGGGACTCCATTGAAAGTGGTCCAGAATCAGAATGCAAAACTAGAAAGTTGAACAAAGTGGTTTCACCAACAAATGCTACAATCATTTACCAAACCAGAGCAGACCTCCAATATACACACTCATTGAAATTCACCAAACCTCAGCTGAAGAACGTGATAACTTGAAACAGGTTCAAGTAAATAATAGTGAATTTTTTAAAAAATAAAATCTGAGCTCAAATGGAGAGGAAACTTTAGACCGGAATATCTTGATGATCTATCTGGACTTTGGTACAGGGAACACAATCTTGAAATTAGTTCTGTTAAACAGCAAGCAGAGTGTTAAAAGATTTCAGGAGGAGACATAACAGATTAGCTGTCTGGGTGAACAAGCAATAAGTACAATTTTATGTAAATACACAAGCAATACGAGCAGCAGTTGGCTTCTGCCAATCCTACTCTACCACTCAGTTTGATCTTGGCTGATCTTGGGCACCCAATTTCATTTTAGTGACCACTTTCCACATCTCTTCATTCTGAGACCTCAAAGATCTTGTCTACCCCAGCCTTAAATGTATACAATGATGGAGTATGCACAACCATCTCAAGCAGTGAATTTCAAAGCTTCGTCATTCTGAAGTGATTTCCCCTCACCTCAGTCCTAAATGATCAGGCTGTTATTCTGAGACTGTGCCTCTGTGTTGTCGATTCCTGACCAACGGAAACAACCTCAGTCTCCACTCCACAGAACTCCTTCAAAATTGTGTAGGGGTCAGAGATTGTTATCTTGCTCATTCTTTAAAACTCCAGATAATACAATACCAATTTACTCAGCTTCTCATCATAGGCCAACCCTTTCATCCTGAAGATCAGTTTAGCAAATAAATACGTAATTATATATTGTAGGAGGAAACTCGCCAAGCGGGAACATGCTGAAAGGATGGACTGTAGATGATCAAGGGACTCAAATACATAATGAAATAAAACAGTAAGCACAAGTAGAGGAAGCCAATAAGAATGTGGGCTTTATGAATTAGGCATGGAGTTAGCATAAAGCAGCACTGATGTAACTGACAAAACAGTGGCTAATTAGAAGTTAACGTGCATGGTATAAATTGGGCTGTTAAATGTTGGGAATGCGTCTCACATTGTGAGCACAGAGTAATATCACCGCCTCAATGTCAGGAAGGTTCTTTTTAAACACAGGGAATTTAATGCATGGAATGCTTTGCTATGGGGAGCGGCTGGGGGAAAGGTCAAAGCATCTTTTAAAGAAAATGTGGATAAATATTTCAAACAGCGAGAGAGCACTGGGGCTGGTGCGATTAATTCTAGATGACACTACTTTGTTTCTACTAAAATATTTAAGTTGAAACAATGACAGTTTCATTCATATGGCTGAAACATAAGTAACAGTTTTATTTGAGGCGGTTTATCTTCTGACCCTGATGCATTGTGAATCACATAGTGATGTGCAAGCATTAAACTACTTGCCTTGCCCTGGTATTAACTCCTCGCCTGTCCCTGACAACTTTACAGCTGAACATGAATGCCGAATAAATTCTGGTCACACACCCACATAATCGAACTTCAGGCACATCATAAAACAGTGGAAGTGAAAAGGTCACATCAAAGTTAATAGAATCATACAGCATAGGAGACCTTTTGGCCCATTGCAAATGTACTATTCTTTGAAAGAACTGTCCAATTAGTCCCTTCTCTTTGCTCTTTCCCCATAGCTTTGTAACTTCTTTTTCTCTGTTCTAAGTAATTGTCTAATTCCCTTTTGAAAGTTTTTATCGAATCTGCTTCAGGCAGTCAATTCCGCACCATAACATAGTGAGTTATAAATTCTAACCTCGCACCCCGGCCCTGGATTTTTGGTAATTGTCTTAATTCAGTGCCCTCTTGGTTTCAGACATTATTCCACTATCAAAAATGTCTGAGCATATTAAATTTCCCCTTAACCTATGTTCCGAGGGGATCGACCCCAGCTTCTTCCCCAGTCTCTTCACATAGCTGAAGTTCCTCATCCCTGGTATCATTCTGGCAAATCTCCTCCGCACCCTTTCCATGCCCTTGACATGCTTCCTAAGTTGTGGTCCCCAAAATTAGGCACACTATCCCAACTGGGGACTTACTGATTTAGAAAGGTTCAGCATTCCTCCCTTTGCAGTCATTCATTCAAAAACCACAGCCTACATGCATAATCAACAGAGATATTTAAAATCCTGAAGATTTCAACTGCTGAATGGTATCTGCTGTTGGAGTTTTAAAAATAGCATTAGGATTTTAATCAGGGTGAAACCTCAGTGTGCTGTGTCTCTGTAATTAAATACTCCGCTCTGTATTATTAAAAACCAGGTACAAGTGTAGAAAAGATATTTCCATTTGTGACAAGCCATAACTAGAGGCTATAAATACAAGATGGTTATCAATAAATCTAAAAGGGAATTCAGGAGAAATGTCTTTAGCCAGAGAGTAATCAGATAGTGGATTTTGTTACCACAAGGTGCAGTTCAGGTGCACAGTTTAGACGCATTTAAGGCTAAGCTAAATACAAGGTAGAAAAAAATAAAAGGATGGGTTATGAAAAAGGGAAGGGTAGGAGGAGATTATGTGGGTTGTTGGGTCTGTTCTTATATAAAAATTCAAAATGTACTCCCACATTCTGCTCCATTACCAAGAACACTTTCTTCTACATCTGTAACATTTGCAGTTGACACTTATCTCTTCTGCCACCGGCCAACAAAACTCCAGTCAATACTGAGGCTCAATGTCCCCAACACAATTCTAGTCTCAATTAAGTTTAACTTAAGCCATCGGTCAAGTCCTTATGTGCACAAGTCCAGTACTGCCATCTCTGGTCCCCTCGAGCTCCAGCTGCATCACCTATACCATAGCAAATTCTCAGCTTCACTCTCAGACCCTCCTTACCTCTGTGGCTTTCTCCTGCTTTGGTCCCAAATTTATTCACTGTTTCTCAGTCCTGCCACTGATGCCTGCTTGTCTACTTCTGACCTCTGAAGGTCCCTTCCTAGACTCCTTTGGTCCTGCAATTTCTCTCTCTGTCTTCAACCCCTCAACTACTAACATTGAGCAATTTAAATCCTCACCTTAACTTTTGATGTATCATAGAATCCCTACAGCGTACAATGAGGCCATTTGATTTATTAAGTCTGCACTCACTCTCTACCCTATCCCCATAACCCCACATATTTATCTTGTGAGTCCCCCTAACTCTCATGTTCTGTGACACTAAGGGACAATTTACCTTGGCCAATCGATCTAAATAGCACATTTTTGGATTGTGGGAGGAAACAACAGCATTCCAAGGAAACCCAGGCAGACAGGGAGAACATACAAATACAGAAGTGTCACTCATGGCCAGAATCCTCATACCATACCCACTCCACATTAATGAGAACATCTCTATTATTTAAATTCTCTTTCCAGCTGAGGAGATAAAGCAGCAACATACTCATTCATGTTGGTGAATGTTCAAAGAGTGAGGTTCTCTGCACGTCACCCTTGGACTACTAATGACACAGCTGTTAATGAAACACTTTTGCTCTCGTCCCAACCTCAGAGTAACTCTGTGCTTTCACAATACAGTACCAAGCTTTTGTTAGACTTGGTGTCAACCAGCTGTTGCCCAGACATCTGTCCTGAGCGGCCCCTTCTTTGAGCATCTGTTATCGCAGCCAACGAGATCAATGATACAGCACAGGGCGAGGCCATTCAGCTCCACTGTGCCTGTGCTAGCTCTCCAACGGCATTGCCCTCTGAAATTAATGCTTCAAACTGAGATTTATAACTCTTGAAGACTAGAAATAAAACTCGTGATTGCCAGGTGGAACATTACACTCTTAAAATAAAAGACAACAAATAGATTTGGGTCTATTATAAGTGGAACAATATTACTACCTATCATTGTAATTTTCCCAAAGGGATGGAATTCATATTTATAAAAAACAGATGGCCTTATTCAAAACAGTTCCCCTTGTTCATCTGCTGATCCGCCAGTCCTGACTATCTTTTGATGCAGAGTATTGTTTCCACTGATTCTCTCATGACTCTCTCATTTTTAGCAAAATCTAATCTCTAATGGTGCAGTACAAAAAAGGCCCCTGTGTTTTCCCATTAATCAGACAAGACCTCAACCCAAACTGTGCAGAGACACAGAAGCAGCAATGCCTCTTTTCTTTTCCCGCACACAACAGACTGGTGCATGGATCTGGTTCCTGCTCCCAAGGCTGCTCTGGTTAGTTTCACACTGGAGTCAGCACATTCAAGGGAGTTTGATTCCTCCTCCCCCCAACCCGCTTTCTTTGGATTGTGGGACTCGGCTATTAACTACCACTACCCGCCCCAACCAATCCCCCTTGTGATTTATGACAGCGTTAGCAGCAGCAACACATGCACTATCCCTCTGTTTTATTTCACCATCCGATGGCACATTACAATCACGTGCTGAGCATTGCCAAAAACTGATTGCTATCACCCGCACTATCAGCAAACTGACTGGTGTCTTTCTGCTGCCTGACACTCCAACAGCTTGCTTTCACTTAGGTGTGACAAGATTGGTTTTTATTTACAAAGCAAAACTTCAACTACTATTTCCTTCACCAATTTCACCAACCACACCTCCCCCACCCCGCCCAGCACCTTTCGTTCTCGATAATCATCCACTCTCATCTTAACCGAGCCTTCATGACCAAGCTTCAAAAAAAGTAGGATTGAGAGACTGTGCCTAACATGACAATCCTGCCCCGCTGCATGGGCATTTATGAAGAATTAGAGTGGGTTCCTTGCCTGGGTCTGTCACTGTTACCAAAGGAAATGAAAGGACCAGCCTACCCAATGCTCAGATCCTGCAGCAGGAGAGGGAGCTCCATTGGATCACAGCAGGAACTGGGGCTGAATTTTGTTCCTTTCTCTATCCCAAAGAAGGCATCCCCAAGTGCTACATCTGCAATTTATGCCCATCTTATAACAGCCTCTCAGTGCCAGGGACCCAGGCTCGATTCCCGGTTTGGATCACTGTCTGTGTGGAGTTTGCACATTCTCCCCATCTCTGTATGGGTTTCCTCCGGGTACTCCAGTTTCCTCCCATGTCCAAAGATGTACAGGTTAGGTAGATTGCTATGCTAAATTGCCTCTTAGTGTCAGGGGGCTAGCTAGCGTAAACATGTGGGGTTATGGGGGTACGGCCTGAGTGGAATCGTGGTTGATGCAGACTTGATAGGCCGAATGGCCTCCTTTTGCATTGTAGGACTCTAAGACTCAAGACAATGTGCTACTTTATAGAATCATTATACTTAAGACTCTGGAAAGATTGGGTTAGATGAGATGAGTGGCCTTTTCTTGTGGATTTTATCACTATCTTCACGGAAAGCTACATTCTAAGGGAGAATGAGACAAAAGTTCTCCCCATTTGTAGGTCTCAATTTTCACGTGGAAACACCAGTGACTTCTAAGTGGATGAAATTCCTGGTGTGTTTTGAGGATCACTAGTAGAGTACCATGTAGTATTTCACCACTTCCCTTAATTACTGTAACAAAGCAATAGTAGAATTCTACCCAGAAGAGATTTTCTCTGTTCCCGGCCACTCTATTCATCTTGCAGGGAAATATGGACAGAGTGCAGTGTCCACGTGCAGCACTTAGCTGAGATCAAACACTCAAGAGTCGGGAAGAGAGGAGTATACGAGAGTCATTTTGTCACTTCTTTGAAAATAATGCCACGTGACTTTTCACATTCACTTTAGAGACAAACGGCGCCGGTTTAATCTTAATCCAATATTTTCTTCAATGGTGCAGCGCTTCCTCGGTGACTGCACTGGAATATCAGCCTACATCATGTGCTGAAGTCTTTGAAGTGGGACTTCAATCCACAACATTCTGATTCAGGAGCGAGAATGCTACCTAATGAGCCACACTGATTTCCTTTACTTCCCAAGTATACATACCATCACACCACTAAATAGAAACAGAAACAGGCAATTCAGCACAAGAAATACAATGGGGCATTTCTGCTCCACTTGAGCCTCCTCCCATCATTCTTCAAGGATTGGGTTACGTGTGATGTGTGAAAAAATTATTTTCTCAATTTACTTTTAACTGCCTTTATTCTAGAACTGAAGGTACAGTTCCCCATGTTCTGGATTTTTCTACTTAGGAGAACAGTAACTCTATGTCAACTCTCTTTATCTTCATTATTTTTAGTGTGCGAGCTTGCACCCTCCTATACTGTAGCACTGTTGCACCATCCTGCTGCATTGTCCCAATGCATTGCTGTTTCATTATTACAAGAAGGTCGTTTTACTGATGAATTCGGGCAACACGTGTCCATGTTAGCGAGGGCGCCATGGTGGCACTGCTACTTCACAGCATCAGGGACCTAGGTTCAATTCCAGCCTCGAGTCACTATCTGTGTGGAATTTGCAAGTTCTCCCCATGTCTGTGTGGGTTTCCTTCGCATGCTTCAGTTTCCTCCTACAGTCCAAAGACGTGCAGATTAGGTTGACTGGCCATGCTAAATTGACCTTAGTGTATGAGGGGTAAATGTGTGGGATTGTGGCTTGGGCCTGGGTGGGATTGTGGTCAGTAAAGATTCCAAATGGCCTCCTTTGGGCAGCATAGTAGCACAGTGGTTAGATTGTTGCTTCACAGCCCCAGAGGCCTGGGTCTGATTCCCGATTTGGGTCGCTGTCTGTGTGGAGTTTGCACATCCTCCCCATGTCTGCACGGGTTTTCTCAAGGTGCTCCGGTTTCCTCCCACAGTCCAAAGATGTGCAGGTTAAATTGATTGGCCATGCTTAATTGACCCTTAGTGTCTGGGGAATGAGCAGGTTAGGGGGATATGTAAGGATAAGGAGATAGGGCCTGGGTGAGATTGTTGTTGGCGTAGACTCAGTGGGCTGAATGACCTCTTTCTGCACTGTAGGGTTTCTGCGATTCTATGTTAGCCCGCAAGGATTACTGGTTTCGTGACTCTTAATTGTGTGGACAATGTTCGTCTTTTTCAAAATTTCTTGAGGGAATTTTATAAACAGTAAACCCTAAAATGCAGACTTTGCAAAATAGTTTTGTGGACATAAAGTGTAGCGGATTTCCCCTAGAGACTCGGCCAATGTTTAACCCTTAAACAACATGGCTAAAAACTCAAAATGTCGCTTGTGAGATTGCTGTGTGCCTCCTGACTGTCATGTTCTTACAGGTAAACTGTAATCAAATTCCAAAGATATTTCATTGGCTTTGTGGCTGCTTGGGATTGAGTCTCTATATAAATGCAAGTTCTTTTTCTTTACTGCATCACATTAATAGATAACAACTGAGTTATTACTGCAAATACTACTGTAGCTAAGTGCAGCGTCCTTAATTCAGTCACAAGTCATAAGCGGTTTAAATATATCTAACTGTAATTGGAACTGTGTCCCAGGATTAACTTAACATAAATGCTACAAGGTCCATCAGTTGCCTGCCAGCTTGAGAGAGAAGTCGAGCTGATGTCGAATAAACACAGGCTGCATGATTTGTGCAATCATGGATGTGACAAGAGAGTTATTTTCTATTGTGGCCAACAGTTTTCAAACCCAGGAATTACATTCCTGGGGATAGTTAAGCAGTATCACTGTTAGAATTGGTCTAGAGTTTCCAAGACATACACTTCGGATCAGATTTATATAGCTACCCTAATAGTTAAACATTGAAGAAAAGTTGCGTATATAAACATTATCTATAAAAGGACAGCTTAAACATTTAGATTTTAACCTTTTGCTTCTCTTTCAAGGAACTATTTGGAAGGTTTCCACTATAATTATAAATGCCCATCAAATGCATGACTGTTCCCGATTCACTTTTGGTTAAATCAATTCCCTTAACAGCTTTAGGTTTAAAGAAGTTTTAATATTACGAGGCTCTATCAGGTATACCAACATAAGGAATAGGTGAAGGAGTCAGCCATTCAGCCTCTCAAATCACTCTGCCATTTAATGGGATCATGGCTGATTTTCTCCATCGTCCACTTATCCCTTCATTCCCTTAGAATCCCTACAGTGCAGAAGGAGACCATTTGGTCCATCGAGCCTGCACCAATAACAATCCCATCCAGGCCCTATCCCTGTAACCCTGTATATTTACCCTGCTCATCCCCCTGACACTAATGGACAATTTATCACAGCCAATCCTCCTAAGTCATACATCTTTGGACTGTGGAAGGAAACCAGAGCATCCAGAGGAAATCCATGCAGATATGGGAAGAACGTGCAAACTCCACACAGGCAGTGATCCAAGCCAGGAACTGAATCCAGGTCCTTAGTACAGTGAGGCAGTTAGTTCAGGGAAAAAAACCCACTGATCCCAGCCCTAAACTTATTCAATGATTGAGCATTCACAGCCCTCTAGGTTAGAGCATTCCCAAGATTCAGAATCCTTCAAGTGAAGAAATTTCTCCTCATCGAGTTCTAGATGGCTGACCCCTTATCCTGAAACTATGATTCCCAAGTATTCGAGTCTCCAGCCAGGGAAACAACCTCTCTGCACAAATTTGAAGCACAATTCAGATGCTAGAGAAAATGATGGCAATTATTCTTTTTACTATCCTCAGGAGTGTGATTGATATATTGAAACGATAGTGAAGATACACAATAAGATAAGGGGAGCTAGAACTATTCCAAGTTGTGAGAGCTGAAAAACCTGCAGCAGTGGTGGGAACAGATTTTAGATCAGAAATGGATAGATTTTTGCTAGACAAGGCAGATGGATGGAGTTAAGATTCTGATCAGCCATGATCTCATTGAATGGTGGGAATAGATAAATTTTTGAACAGTAAAGGAATTAAGGGTTATATTGTGATGAGTGGGTGGGTAAGTGGAGCTGAGTCCACAAAAAGATCAACCATGATCTTATTGAATGGTGCAGCAGGCTCGAGGGGCCAGATGGCCGACTCCTGCTCTGAGTTCTTACATTCTTATGAATAGGTTCAATGGGTTGAGTGATCATCTCCTGATTCTATACTCCTATGACCCAAATATCTAAAAGCCTCCAGCTAGTATGTTAATCCACTCTCTTCCCTTTCAGATGCGAGGTTGGAGCAGCTATGTGTTTCTTGATGCAGGGAGGCAACGT
Organism: Sphyrna mokarran; assembly: GCA_024679065.1. NCBI lineage: Eukaryota > Metazoa > Chordata > Chondrichthyes > Carcharhiniformes > Carcharhinidae > Sphyrna > Sphyrna mokarran. The sequence continues at coordinate 4,084,347 of JAGIQG010000023.1, read as the reverse complement.
TCTGAGTTTTAGCAGTTTTCGCCTTTTAGCAGCTTAAAAGTTTCAAGTTTTACTCACGCTGGTTACAGAACAGGGTATGTTCACAAGCAAGCTGTAAAACACAAGCGCCTGGAAATTTCACTGACAATACTTACAGCCTTAGCAAAGACACCCATGAGTTCTGGAAACTGGTGTGTGAGGAGTGCCAGCATTGCGGTGAATGAACATAGTCCAGCTGTGAACAGAATGAAGAACGGGAGCTCCTTCTTAGGATAAACTGAAACTTCGTGGAAAGCTAGAAGGCAAATAACATAGAATAGACCTTTGTGTTAAAAATGCATTAAAGAGTAATGAATAATAGACTTCTCCCGCGTTTTAAATTTAAGAATCATTATTCACAGGACATGAGCAAAAATAGCATCAATGTGTTTACCATCAGTTCCCACTTACTCTGGTGAAGCCAGGGGAGGGGTGGGGTGTGATTTTTCGTTCCTCAGGGAATCAAAGCCTAATGGAAATGGGGTGAGAAAATGCAGTTGACGCCCAAGATCAACCATGGTTATATTGAATGGCAGAGCAATCTCGATGGGCTTTATGGTCTACTCCTGCTCCATGTTATTATGTTCTTGTGCTGATGTTCGGTAACAACATTGAAGCAAATGCCAGTGTTTGACCGACAGGAACCAGAGTAGAAATTAGGCTTCTCAAACCTGTTCCACCACTTTTCGATGAAATCTTGACTGATCTGTCTCCTAATTTCCTAACTCCAGAAGCCTGCTTTGGTTGGATATCCTTTTACATCCTTTATCTAGCCAAAATCTATCAATCTCAGATTTATTATTAACTAAGTTAGCACTTACTCTTTTTTGTGGAGCAAGAGGTCTGCATTTTTGCCATCATTTGTACAAATGCTTGCCTTCCAACTGCCTGGTTCTGATTTTAAAATTAAGTTCCATTGTTCTACTGGGAAAAAAATTCTATCTACCATATTAGTTTCTTTAAAAGTCCCAGAAACCTCAATCAAAATTACTCCTTGATTTCAATATTCCCAGGAATATAACATGTCACTGCTCCAATTGGAATACCGTGTACAGTTCTGATCATTCTATAGAAAAGATATTATTAAACTAGAAAAAGTACAGAAAAGATTTACTAGGATGTTACCGGGACTTGATGGATTGCATTATAAGGAGAGGCTGGATAGACTGGGACTTCTTTCTCTGGAGCGTAGAAGACTGAGAGTGATCTTATAGAGGTCTACAAAATAACAAGGGGTACAGATCAGCTAGATAGTCAATATCTTTTCCCATGGTATGGGAATCTAAAACTAGAGGTTTAAGATGAGAGAACAGAGATACAAAAGAGTCCAGAAGGGCAATTTTTTCACTCAAAGGGTGGTGAGTCTCTAGAACAAGCTGCCAGAGGTAGTAATAGAGATGGGTATAATTTTGTCTTTTAAAAAGCATTTCAACAGTTACATGGGTAAGATGGATATAGAGGGAATGGCCCAAATGTGGGCAATTGGGATGAGCTGAGGGTTCAAAAATGTGTAGCATGGACAAGTTGGGCCGAAGTGCCTGTTTCTATGCTGTAAACCTCTATTACTTTATATAATTTAACTCTTAAGAGCACTGGTGACATTCTTGTGAATTCACATTATCTTTTCTACGCTTCAATACCCAGAACTGTACACAGTGCTTTAGATGTGAGGGTGGCACAGTAGCACAGTGGTTAACACTGTTGCTTCTCAGCTCTAGAGGCCTGGGTTCAATTCCCACCTTGGGTCACAGCCTGTGTGGAGTTTGCACATCCTCCCCGTGTCTGCGTGGGTTTCGTCCAGGTGCTCCGGTTTCTTCCCACAGTCCAAAGATGTATGGGTTAGTTTCATTGGCCATGCTAAAATTGCCCTTAGTGTCCTGAGATACATAGGTTAGAGAGATTAGTGGGTAAATATGTAGAGATATGGAGGTAGGGTCTGGGTGGGATTGTGGTCGGAACAGACTTGATGGGCCAAATGGCCACTTTCTGTACTGTAGGGATTCTATAATTAAATGAGGGCTCTGTAAAGCTGTGGCCAAACCTTCTCCTTTTTATTCTCTAGCCCTCAAAATATAAAGGTTAGCAATTCCACTGGGATTTTTGATTATTTTCTGTAGCTGTTTATTATTAAGTATACGTGTCCTTCTCTGAGCCCTGTGCCTTTTGATCAAGAGTTTAATGGCTAACCATCTGCAAACCTCTGTTTAAGCAGGGTAGCTGGAGACACAGTAAGTGCATTCTTACTCATTTTCTGTTTCCTGAGGAGGGGATTGAAGAGAAATCCTATTATAGAAACAAATGAGTACAATCTGATAACCATTACAGTGACATGGCTGCAGGATGACATAGATTAGGATCTGAATACTGATGGATGCAAGACATTTAGGAAAGACAGGATGCTAAAAGAAGATGGAAAAGTATCACTGCTGATTAAAGGTGGTGTTACTGCAGTTGAGAGAGATTAACTTAAATTCAGCAAACCAGTGTGGGTTGACATGATAAAGCCAAGAAGTTACTTTTGGGAATGTTGTACAGGCCCCCTAATTGTAACTACAGAGAAGGACAGAGTAGAAAGGAAAAGATCATGGAAGCTTGTCAGAAAAGTATAGCAATAATCATGGCAATTTTAATCTACAAATAGATTGGATAAATCAGCTGGCAAAAGTAGCTTAGATGAGAAGTTCAGAGAATGTTTTCAGAATTTTTTTTTAAGAAAAGAACATAATGGAACCAACCAGAGAGCAGCCTACACTAAGTCTGGTATGTTGCAATGAGATAGGATTATTCAGTAATCTCATAACGAAGGCACCTCTAGATAGCAGCAATCATTGAATTTTACATTTAGTTTGAAGGAGAGAAGAATGGGTCCAAGACTAGTGTTTTAAACATAAACAATAGCAATTACAAGGGCATGAAAGCCGAGCTAGCTACAGTGAACTGCCAAATGAGGTCAAGGGACAGGTTAATAGAGATGCAGCAGCAGATATTTAAAAAGAATATTTCATTATACACAAAATAGATACACTCCAATGAGAAAGAAGTCATCCAAGGAGAGGATTCACCATCTGTGGTTAACTAAAAAAGTTACAGACAGTATCAAACTTAAAGGAAAAAAAACATATCATTGTGCAAACACAGGTAAATGGCAGATCAGAAGATTGGTCAGAATATAAAGAACAACAAAAAATGACTAAAATATTAAAGAAGGGGGAAATTAGAGGACAAGAAAAAGCTAGCTGGAAATATAAATATAGACAGTAAACAAAAAAAGTGTTAACAAAGCGAGTGCTGGTCCAAAGAAAAAGTCAGCCTAGGGAATTAAAAATGTAAAACAGCACTGATCTTTACTAGAGAGGATACAAGGAACATCTTAGAAATAGCTGCAAACCAGAAATTGGAAGGGAGAATGAGGCAGAGGAAAGTTACAATCACTAGGGAAAACTGATGCTTAGCAAATTGTTGGTGCTACGGGATGACAAATTCCTGGATACTGATGGACTTTACCCAAATCATTCAAAAGAAGCGGGCAGTGAGATAGTTGGTGTATTGGTTTTAATTTTCCATGTTCCTTAAGTTCAGGGAAGATTCCATTAGATTGGAAAGTAGCAAATGTAACTACTTTATTCAAAAAGGGACTGAGACAGAAAGTAGGAAACCTCAGATCAGTTAGATTAATGCTTGCCATTAGGAAAATGTTGAAAGTTATTTATGTTGTTGGAAGTTATTATTAAAAAGATGCTGTGGCACTTGAAAAAATTCAAGGTAATAAGGCAGAGTCAACATGGTTTTGTGAAAGGGAAATCATGTTTAACCAATTTATTGGAGTTCTTTGAAGAAGTTATATCTGCTATGGATAAAGGGGAACCGGTGGTTGTACTGCACCAGGATTTCCAGAAGACATCTGATATGATGCCACATCTAAGGTTATTGCAGAAAATAAAAAGCTCATGATATAGGGTAATGTATTGGATTGAAGATTGGCTAGTTGACAGAAAAGAGGGTGAGCACAAATAGAGCTTTTTCTGGTTTTACTCCAGGAGTCATTAACATTTTACAAATTATATCAAGGATTTTGATGAAGGGATCAAAGGTACAGCTGCTACATTTGCTGATGACACAAAGATAGGTGGGAAAGTAAGATGTCAAAAAGGACAAAAGAAGGTTATATGAGGATATAGATAAGTTAAGCAAGTGTGTAAATATCTGGCACATGGTGTATGATGTGGGAAAATGTGAAATTGGCAAGAAGAATAAAAAATAACTTATTGTCTAAATGGTGAGAGATTGCAGATCCCTTCTGAGTTGCAGAAGCATCTACGTGTCGTAGCACAGGAATCATAAAAGGCTAGTATGCAGGTACAGCAAGTAATTAGGAAAGCTAATAGAATGTTATTGTTCAGTGCAAGGGGAATTGAATATAAAAATAGGGAGGTTATGTTTCAGTTATACAGGGCATTTGTGAGACCACACATGAAATGTTGTGTACAGTATTGGTTCCCTTTTTTAAGGGAGGATGTAATTGCCTTAGAAGCAGTTCAAAGAAGGTTTACTAGACTAATATCAGAAACGGACTCTGCCTTAGGAAGAAATGGACAACAAAGCTTGTATCTGCTGATGTTTAGAAGAGTAAGAGATGACCAGATTGAAACCTTTAAGTTCTGGACAGGTCTTGATAGAGTGGATGTAAAGGATATTTACTTGTGTGAGAGAATCTAGAAGAGGTCAATGTTTAAAAATAAGGGGTTACTCATTTAAGACAGTTATGAGGAGAAATGTTTTCTCTCAGAGGGTCATAAATATTTTGAGCTCCTTTCCTTAAAAGATGGTGGAAATGGAGACTTTGAATGTTTTTAAGATATACGTGGATGGATTAATGGTAAACAAGGTGAAAGGTTATCGGGGGTAGGTGGGAGGTTTCAGTCAGATCAGCTGTGATCTTATTGAATGGCCTAGGAGATTTGAGGGTTAAACGGCTCAAACTTGTCCTAACTCATATGGCTCCCAACTCTCTATAACATAACAGCACAAAACAAACAAGTCAAGAACTTGAACCAACATCATTCTGCTTCGTGTTGTTCATTACAAATGTGCACTGGTTGTTACAACACAAGCTGTCCTGATCTAAAGCACAATAGTCCTTATTCAAAATTGTTACTATTCTTGTAAATTACAAATTGGGGAAAAAAAACAGATCAAGTATATGGAATTCAGGACAAAAAAAAAATTGCTTCATTTAGGTGATGGTTTATCCGATCTTGCACAACAATGCTGCCCCTAAGACCATTCAGAAGAATGGACAAACCAAGATGAGGAGGAATGGATTTCCACTTCAATAGCTGCTGTGATTCATGAGTAAAATCAGAGTCTAAATCGAGGCTCTGCTTGACTGCAGCAATAGCATCAAAATTCCTGGGAGTTAAGTTTTTTTTCCCCAGACACCATAATTGGTCAAAGAAAGTGAATGCAAAATGATTCCTGGTGTGGCTGAAGCTATATTCTGGTCTGGAGTGCTACCATATCTCAATTAGAATCTCGCTGTAGAGAACACTCAATCAGTAACAAATGGTTTTTATTTCTTTATCTTACTAATAAATGGTTATACACCTGAAACCTTAATCTGTACATTTTCTTTCAGACACTGACAAACAGATGAATTACTTCCAGCGCTTCCAGTTCTGGCTCTCATTTTTCTTCCCTGCTCACAAATATTTCCTAATAATTTCATATAAAATTGCAAATTACTCTTAAATTGCTTTTCTTTTCCATTTTTCTTTTCTGACTTAATGGCCCCAATGTTTACAGGGAAACTACAAAATATTGAGCAAGATCCGGTTTACGTTATAATCATAGAGTTTTATAGCACGGAAAGAGGCCTTTCAGCCCATCATGTTCATGCCAACCATCAGGCACCTATCAATTCTAATCCCATTTTACAGCATTTGGCCCATGGCTTTGTATGCTATGGCATTTAAAATGCTCATCTAAATACTTCTTAAATGTTGTGAGGGTTCCTACCTCTGTCACCCATTCAGGCACAGAGTTCCAGATTCCCACCACCCTCAAGGAGAAAAAGTGTTTTCTCACATCTCCTATAAACCTTCTGCCCCTATTCTCAGACTCCATTACCTGACTGGTTGCAGACCAGTAAGAGACGGATGGATTACCAGTAGACACAGACTAGAAGAAGTGATAGTGGTGGTGGGAGGAAGAGGGGAATTAAATGAGTGTACGTAAGTAGCTAAAGAGGTTCTGACAATGGGGATAGTGCAACAGATTTGCTTCGGGTAACAGGAGAAGTGGGCAGTGTCAAGGTGGACGCAGCCTTTGGATCTAGGTATTCTTGCCCCACGCCCCCCCCTCAGCTGACCCTGGAAACCACATGCAGTCAGTGAATTTAAAACAAGACTACAATTTGAGACTCACAGCTTCACTGAAATATTTAAATTGAAGTCTGCCCCTGAAGGGCAGGTTAGTCACATGCCAAATACAACAAAAACCAAAGGGTGGGCAAATTTGGGTTCCCATTTATGAAGTTTTAACACACCACATCCTTCGTGGGGGTTCACGTCCCACTTCAATTATTTCTTGTTTATTTAGAACGTAAGACAAAGGAGTAGAATTGGGCCATTCAGCCCATCAAGTCTTTTCTGCCATTCGATCATGGCTGTTAATTTTCTCAACCCCATTTCTTTCTCTGCTTCTTGTTATTTTTCTCTCCTCCATTTTTCCATTCTGTTTAATAAATTTTCAATGACAGCATTGAGAATTGCAATAAATTGGCTGCCAAGATTTTAAGCAAAAATAGTTCGACTGTGTGCACTTTCTCAAAGAACCTAGAAACTGTAAGCAACACCCCCCCACCTCCCGTTCCCTCTCCATGCTACAGGCTTTCTTAAGGATTTCTAGTCAATCTATGCAAAAGTGATCACTTGCTAGGGTTTGTGGTAGATTACATAAAATTTACATTTAAAAAACTTCTAGCTGTTTCTATGCATGAAAGAAACAATACTTTTCACTATATACTAACACATGTGGCAATAATAAATAAATCAAATCAAACATTCCAACAGTGACTATGTTTCAAAAGGACTTTGATTGCAAAGTGCTTTGAGGTGTCCTGAGGCAGTAGAAATACAAATTTTATCTTTCTAAGATTTCAAAATTTGCTGTTTGATTTGATTTATTATTGTCACGTATACAGTGAAAAGTATTGTTTATTGCACACTGCACAAGCAAAGCATGCCGTTCATAGAAAAAGGACAGAGCGCAGAATGTAGTGTTACAGTCATAGCAGGGGTGTAGAGAAAGATCAATTTAGTACGAGGTAGGTCCATTCAAAAGTCTGACAGCAACAGGGAAGAAGCTATTCCTGTGTTAGTAACAGGTCTCAGAAAGCTCAACGCTGTACTGAGACACAGAAACGTGGAACCCCCCACAACACTGTTCATTCTGTATTGACACATTTGTCAATTTCAAATAGGCACAATCAGGTTATAAGTTTGGCGAAGATAGGTGATACAGATTTGGGGGAGGAATAAGAAAAAAAATACATACTGATGGTAAAACTCTGGTGATTGCTGGGGTTGTGATACACAAATTTTTAAAAATGAGGTGAGGCGATGAGGCTATTTTTTAAAAAAAATCACAAAGCATGCCTGAAATAAAGGCAAAATACTGTGGACGCTGTAAATCTCAAATAAAAATTTGAGATTTTTATCTCAAAAACTCAGTAACTCTAGCCGCAACTCTAGCAACTGTGGTGAAAGAAACAGAATTAACGTTTTATTTGACTTATCCAAAAGAAGAGTCAAAATAGGCTCGAAACGATAACTTGTTTCCCTCCCCGCAGACGCTGCTAGATTTGCTGAGGCTTTTCCAGCATTTATTTTTTATGAAGTAAGCTTGCTTTTGTTAATAGTTATGAAGGTAAAGAAGGAAGAGTTCCAGTATGAGGGAGGAGTAGACAGACGGGATAATTGTTCATTGCAGCAGGAAAAACTGGAAGGTGATCTTTCAGAAATTGAGGTTTTGAAAAGGTAAATTGGGAACATTTTCACTTGTCCGTTAATCACTGCTGCATCACGTAAATTGAGGTGATCAGCAAAAGGTGATATTTTCAGTTTTATCCCATTAATTTCTCGGTCATGTACTATGAAGCATCCCATTAAATGCATTGAACAGCCTCAATTATTCTGTGTGCCAGTTCTACATTCTCATTATTCTCTGGGTCAACACATTCCTTCTGGATTCTTTACTGAATTTTATACTATCTTATATTCTAGTTATGATTCACCCCTCAAGTGAAAATATCTTCTCTTTGCCAACCCTATGAAACACCTTTCTAATTTCAGATCACCTCCAAGACTTTGCTGTTCTTGTGAGAGGAGCCTATTCAGTCTTTTCTGGTAGTATTTGGAAAAAATGAAATGGGACTGCAGGGGCAGCCCAATGAGCAGGCCATGGTCTCGTGCTGTGATGTAATATTCTATCATGCCAAGGAATTTGAGAAATATGCAAAGAAGGGAGCGAGGGGGAACTATGGAGAGAAGGGGAGGGGGGTGCGTGGAGAGAAGGGACTGGGGGGACTGTGGAGAGAAGGGACGGGGGAGGTGGGGGGGAACTGTGGAGAGAAGGGAGCAGGAGACTATGGTGAGAAAGGACTGGAGGTCTATGGAGAGAAGGGGCTGGGGGAACATGGAAAGAAGGGGTTGGGGAATATGTGTTCACATTGATGAAGAATGGATGGAGTGTTTCACCTAATGCCCTTTTCACCTCCATCCTAATGAAGGGTTACACAATTGAAATACTGACTCGTGTTTTCCATTTTAGCTCTGATAAATGCTGTTCTTAAAATGGAAATAATAGATGAAGCGATTAACATTATAATTACAAGTTCCGAACTAGCTTATGGCTGTGCTTTTCCACTGGTGTTCTGGAATACCAGGGACAGTGGTACAGCTTCCAGGATTGTGTTTTTTTTAAAAGCACATGGCTGGCTGCTTTAATCATTGCTGTCACATTTCTGACTTTGTTTACTCAAGAGTGGTCATGGCATGAGACTCACTACAATATGGAATAGTCAAAGTGAGTCACTTAAAAGGGTTCAAGGGGAAACTGGGAAAATACGGGAGGGAAAAAGGTAGAATGTTATTTTGGCAAGGTGAGATGATATGGAAATGCCGGCGTTGGACTGGGGTAAACACAATAAGAAGTCTCACAACACCAGATTAAAGTCCAACCAGTTTATTTGATAGTAAACCCACAAGCTTTCAGAAATGCTGTTCCTTCGTCAAGTGTGTGACAAAGGAACCTTCACCTGACAAAAGAACAGCGTTTCTGAAAACTTGACGGTTTACTATCAAATAAACTGATTGGACTTTAACATGGCATTGAGACTTCTTAGGGTGAGATGAAGCAGGGTGGGCAAAGACTCCTGTGAAGCATAAACACTGGCACAAACCAGTTGAGCTGACTGGCCTTTTTATGTGCTGTAAATCATACGCAGTTCTATGTAACCTGACAAAGGTGTTTTTAGCAGAATTGACAGAAGTTAAGAAGCACTATTCCTTTACGGTGCTAATTAAACTATAAAGAGCAGGAACTGTTCTTTTTCCATTTAAATGCAGAAATTAGCCCCTGGGGATATGCCTTCTGATCAATGAGATCATCTTAATTGAGTGACCATTTGACCCAATGTCTCAGGTAGGAATTTACATCCTCCCAAAGTAGCAGCCACTTGGAAATGAAAAACCACAACTCCATTATCCACTTCTGTAGATGCCTATGAAGGTCACTTTTAGACACTCCGAGCTCCTTCAACATAGACAGAGACACCTTTCCAATCACAATGTACGAACAGCAAGAGCTACAGAACTGTTCGTCTTCTATCAGGATCACAGCACACAACAAACAGAACCAAATAGAAACCTTGTATACTGAGCTGGAGACTTCTGCAAATTTAGCGCACTGTGAATACCAAGAGAGCCCTGGTTTCTGTTGGAATCTGTATCAATGCCCTGAAGCAATTCCTTTCCAAATTGAGTACCAAGTTCCTGCACTGATCAGGCACAGATTCAAAGCTTCATACTAATATATTAAGCCATTAAAATAACACAGTATTATGTAAGGCACCTGAATCCTACCTTAGTCAATCAGGGATTAAAATGATCACTTAGCTTAACTGAGTGTAATTTTTCATTTATTTACTCAACAGTAAAACTGTGAACCCTTTTACTCCGCAGTATGCCAGGAATTTTCAACGAGAATTGTCTGCACATTTTTGACCTAATTATAGGAGAAAAGCTCAAAGCTAAACCAGCAAATGCAAACTGCTGTTCTTAGTGCTTTTAGTCATTTTCTTCAGAACTTCATTAATTTAGTAATACTAATTTTAATCAAAATATATTTCACGTTTCTATAATGTTTTGCATGTATGGCATCCAAAGTTGGAGAGTGGGGGGAGGGTGGAGAGAAAGTAGAAAGGTTGGGGTGAAACCCCAAAAGCACAGCAGGAGAAGACTTTTAAAAACAGGGAAGGAGATTGCAAAGATGGAGCGTGTTAAGGATAAAATTCCTGACAATAAGAATGTAATATTTATAAGAGAGATTGCCATTGGTGTGGAAAAGGGGGCCAGGGACTGGTCTACACAGAACAGGGAGAGTTCCTGGAAGAGTCTGGGGTGGAATTCTTGGAAAGAAAGCACCTTCATTTATATAGTACTGTCCACATCTGTAGATGTTCTAATGTGCTTTATAGTCAAGTAATTACTATTAAAATGTAGCCATCAATGTTAAGTAAGCGAATGCAGTAAGGTTGCACAAATAGCAATGAGATGAATGACAATCTATGTTTAATTTTTAGTGCTAGTTGAGGTTTAAATGTTGTACAGTTCAATGGGAAACTACACTGCTATTTTTTCAATAGTACACTGGCTCATTTTTCATTCACTTCAAAAGGCAGATACTCAATTGTGTCTCATTCGAAAGTTGGCACTACTAACAGTGCAACAATCCCTCTGTATCACACTGGGAGTGTCAACCTGGATTACACGTACGTTCTGCAGAGATGGTCAGTGGGGGAAGAGAGTGGTATTGCATAGATGAGAAGAGATGGCAGCATTTGGATGAGTTGCAGCTTGCAGAGAATGGGATGTGTTGGGAAAGAGTTGATAGGTTAATGTTGCGATCATAAAAGCATGGATCAGGTTACAGCAGCACTGAGGTCGAGGTAGGGGCAGGTGGAGCAGGAATATAATGCACTCTACTAATTTATTAAAACATGACAGTTACTTCTTTTAAACTTCATTTAAGGTCTCATTTAATGGTAGAGAAAAGCCACATTTTTTAATCAAGGAATAAAAGGTTGGATCATGGAACGTACATGGCAGTAACTCTCGGTCTGCTGTTTCAGTGCAGCTGGGATATGGATAGAAAAGATGACCTTTCTCCAAGGGATATGGGATCATTCGAAAAGCTGAAAGTAGAACAGTAACACAGATAAGATACACAACATTCACTGTAATAAACCACAGATGTTCCAGCAATGCAGCAGTCTCCAGAGTGAATGATTCGCTCCTTGTGAGATCTGGGTATTAGCAATTATAGCAAAATAAATGTTCTAGCTTTAAATGACTGACCCTCAGAGAAGGTAAGCTTGATATGTGCCACGTGTGTCGAAGAATAGCTAAACTTCAAGAGTCTACATAACCTGGTGAAATATGGAGCTAATCGCATCAGCAAAATCAGCTAGTGTGCATATTAATCCTCTCATCATTTCTCAAATTGCGGTGCACTGTTGTGCAGCTCCTATGTTTTAACTTAACCCAATTTCCTGTGCTCCATATCGAGGGTGCCCAAACCTCTGTCTGCATTCTTCACTTCCATGTTTTCTAACAGCCTACCAAATAGCTGATTCAAGAGAAATTAGCAGAAAACATTGATCTGACAGCACAGAATGAAAGGTAACAAATCAGAAAGTGAATGATGCTGGTTCTTGCAGCAAGAAAACAACGGACTCACGTGCATCTCTCCCTCCTGTCGCAGCCAGTCTCAGGCATTTATGGGACTTCAAGTCCCAGAAGAACAGAAGACAGAGAGACAGAAAGAGTGAGAGAGGGAGGAGGGAAAACTGGAGAAAAGCAACCAGATTTGAAGAACAGAAAGAGAGACAGTATTCAAAGCATAGGCATACAAAGACACAAAGATGCTTTACAGACAAAAATACTGAATGAGAAAGAAATGTAATATCCAATTCCCCAATTTCATGATAATTGATCAATCACAGCCCATTCAGGCATGAAGATCTGATTCACTTCTTCAAAACTTTGCATGCAGATCTAAATATCCAAACTCCACCTGCATCTCCACATTGTGAACATTGGGAGAACTCGTAGCTGCGACCCAACATTGGCTTTTACACCCCAAGCATCAGTAGTGAAGGCACCAACACACTTTACACTCCAGCAAGATGAGGGTTCACTTTAGCATTTCCCTAGCCCTGGGAAACTGCTAGACAACTTCATCCAAAATTTAAATGCACATTCAGATGCAGCAAAGGAAGAAGCATTATGAGTCAGTGCTCATAATTACATACAGGGAGTCAGCTATATCAGACAGATCGAGATGGGTAAGAAGGCAAGGGGAAGCCAGGGTGATCGCAGTATATTCCAGAAATACTCTTAAAGTCACATTTCCATATCTCTCACAAACATTTCATAGCAGTTCACATACAAAGAACTACAATGTCCTCATAACAATCACTGCACTTAGAAATCATAGGATCCCTACCAAGTGTGGCAGGAGGCCATTTGGCCCATCGAACCTGCATCAACAACAATCCCACTCAGACCCTATCCCCACAACCTGTATTCACTCCACTAATCTCTCTAACACTAAGGGTCAATTTAGTATGGAGAATCCACCTGCACATCTTTGGACTGTGGGAGGAAACTGGAGGAATCAGAGGCAAACATGGGGAGAACGCACAAACTCCATTCAGTCACCTGAGACTGGAATTGAACCTGGCAGCAGTGAAGCAGCAGCACTAACCACTGTGCCACCATGTTGCTCTAATGGACTTCACAGTCTGTTATTTTTGCACACAGCATGATTTCACACTCTTTTTTTTGGGTGGCACTAACCGTGGAAAGCATTATAGCCAGAACAGGATAACTACTGCTCTTCTTCTTAAATTATGGTCTGATTTCTTCAACATTCTCTTAAATATACATTCTTTATACCTAAAGAATGAAAGCACCAACCAAACTGAATCCCATCGGGCTGAGTTGCTCTTGCCTGATGATGCTTGAGGCAATGTAAATAGGTAACCATGCCATTCCCTGACACTAATACCCTAATTTAATAAATAAGTTCACCAATTAATAGACAAACTGTGCAAAATCTACATAAACTTCCCTTCTTCTTGCCTGATGAGTTAACTCTAGTTCTGCATCTAGGTGCAGCTAACAACACCTAGCGTAGGTGTTGTTAGCGAGGCGTTCCTCCATCTAGAACAAGGGCAAAAAATGCACAGGAACATCTGCAAGTCCGCCTCCAGTCTTGGCTGGAACTTCCTTACTGCACCAAAATCCTGAAACACTCTTCCTAAACCATTCTGGTGAACCTGTGGATAGAATCTTGACGCACTAGAATAAAGGGAGCCAGTGTTGAACACAAATCAAAATCAGCCAACATATTTCCTTTCTCTTTCAGATACTGACTGGCCTGTACTTTCAATGATCAGTCTTTTCACTGTACATTTACCCTTTAGTGTCTGGTTTACAACTGGTATTGACTGGACATAAAAAGCTCAATGTGGGAATCAACTGAAGTATTTTCAGATATACTGTAGTTGTAAGGTAAATGGAGGAATGGCTTGATTTTCCAAGTCTAGATGCCTCAAGTTAAACCCAGCCAATGCACTAACTGGTACAACACAATGACTGAGACGTATGGAAACATATTTAGCCTGAGCAAATATTTAGTAGTTACTCATGATAAAAAGGAAACCTGGACTTAAAATTGTCCTGTCATAGACCAGAGTGTAAAACACAATCTTCTAATTTTTCCACTGAGCATAAATGTATTTCAATCAATTTGTGCGTATATACTGAAACAGCAACTAATGCACGTCCAACAGAATGCATCTGTTAGCACATACTAAATAGCTCCTAATAAACCTAATCTGTTGCAAAGAAATCCTTCAAGCTTTTACAGCCCCTCATTACCAGTCATTAAGATTGAGAAGAAATGGCAATGAAATTTGCATTCTAAAAAAACTCACTACCCAAGACACAATTACCCACCCTCCCAGCTGAAAATACCTGTAATCAAATTTCTGAGGCCCGTGTTTATAGTGCCCTTGGGCTTTGTGTACAGGAAGGAAACAGAAGGGTGTTTATATGAAGAAAAGTGGTAGAAGAATGTTTAGGTGCTGATGGGACGCAACAGCAACAGGGGTTTGTGATGATTTATTTAGCAAAAAAAAAGGAGTTGAGTGATGATGGGAGATTGTGAACAGCAGTTTTTGGGTATTTTTATTATCACAGCTCTCCCCCACCCTACAGTGCCATTACGTTATTGGTTAAAATAGGATTCATTCAATATTGCATCTAGTAGGACTCTCTTCCAAAGACTTAACAAGTCACGGTCTGAGAAAATATGCATAATGGGGTCTGATTTCACACCAGTATAACCAGTTATTCAAAGTAAAGCTGTGATGTTCTCTCTGATGTCTGACCAATATTTATCCTTCAATTAACATCATTAAACAGCTCATCTCCTCATTACTGTTAGCAGGACCTTGCAACATGCGAATTAGCAACACATTTCACCACACTGTCACAGTGCAAAATGATTCAACTTGCTATAAAGTGTGTTAGGACCTCCTCAGATCATTGAAGACTTTTTATGAAAACAAATTCTTTCTTTTCGAATTCTGGGCTCTATGCATGTATCTGAAAAGGGATCCCTTTTATCAATAATAGTCATGATGTGGAGATGCCGGCATTGGACTGGGGTAAACACAGTCTCACAACGCCAGGTTAAAGTCCAACAGGTTTATTTTGTAGTAAATGCTACTAGCTTTCGAAGCGCTGCTCTTTCATCAGGTGAGTGCGGCCTTCTGCACTTTAAGGATTCTGTGTCTAAAGTAACAATGTCTTTCATTTAGTTGATGAGAAAGCCTTTGGTTCAGTAGAATGGTCTCTCTCGCTGAGGTTATGCAGTCTGGAGAAAACCTGGGAGATCTTCTTCAACTAGTTACTTTTCACTGATTCAGGTCCTTTCCAGGTCTGGCATTCATACCTGGTGAATCTCTTAAATACTAAGATGTCCCAGATGGTTAAGAATCAACCAGATTGCTGTGGGACTGGAACCAGTATAATCAAGATTGGGTAACAAAGACAGATTTCTTTTTCTGTATGACATTATTGAAACCAGATGGGTTTTTATAACAATCACTGTCACTTTTCCTTATACCATTATTTCCAGATTTTGATAACAGAATTAAAATTCTCTTGAGCACCATGGTGAGATTTGAACTCATGATTTACGGGCGGCACAGTGGGTAGCATTGCTGCCACACAATGCCAGGGACCTCGATTTGATTCCCAGCTGGGTCCCTGTCTGTGAGTTTGTACATTCTCCCTGTGTCTGCATGGGTTTCCTCTGGATGCTCCGGTTTCCTCCCACAGTCTGAAAGGTATGTTGGTTAGGTGCATTGACTTGAACAGGTGCTGGAGTGTGGACAACTAAGGGAATTTCACAGTAACTTCATTGCAGTGTTAATGTAAGCCTTACTTGTGACTAATATATAAACTTTAACTTTTGATTATTAGTCCAATCACTAATGCAATTACATAACTACAACCCATATTTTCACCATCATTACCAATAGGATATATCATCAATAAAGTGTGAGAGGCATTAGATAGGAGGATATTCCTCATTCAGCCATTCTCTCCTTCCCTGCAATGCCAAGCAAAGCCTTAACTGGAAGTTGTCTCCAGGAGTTCAAATGGCAGGCTGGGATTATCAAGTATCTTCTTATATACATGATGTGTAGAGATTGTGAATAGAACATGGAAAGCAGGACTAATGTTGATAAAGTTCGACTTGGAGCTATTACTGGCCTCGGTACAATGGGTTAAACATTCCTGTAATACAGAAACTTTGAAGAGTCTATGTTGGTCGTATCTACATTTTCAGTTCCTAGTTCAAAGATAACATATGCAATTCCACAGATAAATTGCAACCTCATAAATATTGTCATTAAAATGCAAACAAAGCTGGCATGAAAAGTAAGTTTGCTTTTTTTTAAACCAAATAAAGGTCCAAAAGTCTTGATCAAGATCATTCCCCTCAACAAATCTCCCAATAAAGAATCACATGCTGGAAAATAATCACATCAGACAGAAGTTTAGAACTCAGGGAAACCCTTCACATTCCAGTTAATCTTCATTACAAAAACAGCATGAGTCTTGGAGTGTTCAGACCATCCAATTAAATAAGATCACTTGAAAATCGCTTTGAATTAGGTTAGTGAGCTTTGACACGAACAGAAAAAGGATACTTACTGCCTTCCCACGTACAGTGCAATAGGTTAAGGGCCCCCTCTACTCTCTTCCAGTGTTGAAGGTGAAAGAAAGCATATGCTATTGCTTCACTGTCTCCCCGCTTCAGAATGTGCTCTGGAGGCAAAATTAAACTTTTCATTTCTAATAAATACTGTGAGGAAAAAATGGGAAGAGATTAAAAAAAGGATTAGTCGTTTAAAAAAAATCAGAGCAGTAAACACCAAAGCTTAACCATCTTTAAATATATAGGGACAGGAGAGATTTTTGTTTATAAATGGCTGGTATTAAGAAGCATAGCTTCAGAATGCAGGGAGCAAAGTTTAGGATTAAAATTTATTTTTGCTCATTTCTCAGATCATGTCCCATCCCCATACATATTGGAAAATTATAGTGTAGCTTTGATATGATCTGAACTTTCCTTCAGTAAGAAATTAGTGTATTCAGCTATGAAACATTCCTATCTCCTCTCCCATTTATGAACCTCTCACTCTACCCCATCCTCTTTCTCCTCCTCTTCCATTCTTTCCCAGTTTCCTAATAAGAAGTCTCACAACATCTTGTCTAACAAAGTCTAACAGGTTTATTTGGAATCATGAGCTTTCGGAGTGCTGCTCCTTCATCAGGCCATTCATCTGATGAAGGAGCAGTGCTCTGAAAGCTCGTGATTCGTGGACTTTAACCTGGTGTTGTGAGACTTCTTACTGTGCCTACTCCAGTCTAACAGGGGCATCATGGATCCACTTTTCTGTTCTACTAGCTCGCACTTCACCCTCTAGAGAGGGTAGGGCTTGCGAGTAAGAGCCACATTTTGCAGAGGATAATTCCTAACTATGTCCTTATGAGACAACACAACACATGGATAGATGCACAATTTTGTAAATTTGATACCAGAAGAGAAAATGCTGGAAAATCTCAGCAAGTCTGGCAGCATTTGTAAAGAGAGAAAGGAGCTGATGTTTCAAGTTCAGATGACCCTTTGTCAAAGCTGGTCTGCAGTAATTTGTTTTTATCTGTAAATTTGATTCTTGCTGCACACACACACCCAGCAATAAGTTTGATATTCACAAACTTTGTTGGCCACATTTACAATTGTAAGTTATGATATTTACATTAGAAAATTAAACCTAAATTTAACACATCTTATAACTTTTGGAGACAAGTCAAGAATTCTTTACCAATATATAGGCAATGATTCCTGTTCCCATCAGCTAGTTGGACAGACTCGTAGAAACAACCCAGAAAATCCAAGAGATTGTAAACATGTGACCAATTTCTAAAGCAAAAACTTTAAAGCTCATGAGTTTTACAAATTATATCTACATAGGAAGGTAAAGTTTAAGTCACGCAGGATGTAACTTACAGAATGCTATGGCATGGTAGCACAGTGGTTAGCACTGTTGTTTCACAGCTCCAGAGACCTGGGTTCGATTCCCAGCTTGGGTCACTGTCCATGTGGAGATTGCACATTCTCCTTGTGCCTGCATGGGTTTCTTCTGGGTACTCCGGTTTCCTCCCACAGTCCAAAGTTGGGCATGTTAGGTTGAATGGCCATGCTGAAATTGCCTCTTAGTGTCCTCAGATGCATAGGTTAGAGGGATTAGCAGGTAAAATATGTAGGGATATGAGGGTAGGGCCTGGGAGGGACTGTGGTCGGTGCAGACTCGATGGGCTGAATGGCCTCTTTCTGCACAGTTCTATGATTCTACAATGTTTAACAAAATGCTTGCATTTATAAAGCACTTCTTCAACCACCAGACACCTCAATGCTTTCCTTTAATGGTCCACTTCGTGAAGTGCAGCATTGCTATAATATTGAAAACACAGCAGCCAATTTGCACATAACGAACTTTCAGAAACAGATTTGTGATAATGACCAAGTAATCTATTTTTGTGATGTTAATTGTGGGATCAATATTGGCCAGGATAGGAGGGAAGGACTCCCCTTCTCTTTGAAATAGTGCCATGGGATTTTTTATATCCAATGGGACCTCAGTTTAAAGTCTTAGCTGAAAGACAGTGCAGACTTTCTCAGTTTTCTACTGTTATCAGCCGTGATTTTTTTTGTGCTGAAGTCCTGAAGTGGGACTTGAATTTTATGACTCAAGAAGCGAGAGTGCTACCAACTAAGCCACAGCTGACACTATTTGGATACATACAAGGCCAGTGCTTTAAGTTACAAGAATACATTTCTAATGATTTAATTTTTGGACTTCCATAGAAAGCCCTCAGTGCAGAAGGTGCCCATTCAGTCCATTGAGTCTGCACTGCCCAGAATCCCATCCAGGCCCTGCTAATCCCCTGACACTATGGCCAATTTAGCATGACCAGCATCTTTGGACAGTGGGAGGAAGCCAGAGCACCCAAAGGAAACCCACACAGACAATGGGGAGAACACGTAAACTCCTCACAGCAACCCAAAGCCGGAGTTGAACCTGGGTCCTTGGCGCTGTGAGGCAGCAGTACTAATCACTGTGCCACCGTGCCACTTTGGAGTTAAAAGCTCTGATTTAACCCATGCCTCAACCAAATCTGCATTTGAACAACAAGCTGCTTTTTTCTTTTGCAATAAGGTCTCTCCAGCACGTCCCGTGTCAAAGTTCCATATTTCAATAGTGACAGTCTAAAAGGGGACAATAAAACCGAGCGTGCTGAAACATGCAAAGTGAACAGAAAATATTGTCAATCAGCCACCTTCTATAAAGATGAAATAATAACTTGGGTGTAAAAATGTATTTACAGAGTATTATGCAGGCCCTTGAAATATTCCAAAGCTCTAAGGTTGCTAATTAGCCAATTAACAACTTTTCAACTTTAGTAACTGTTTGTAATATAGGACACACGAAAGCTAATCTTCTCACAGAAAAGCTTCATTAAAAGCAATGAAATCAAATAAGAAAATAATTGGCCTCAATTATGTTGATTAGGACATCGAGAATTCTCCTATGTTTCCTCAAACAGTATTTTTTTTACTCATTTGTGGGACATGGGCATTGCTAGTTGGCCAGCATTAATTGCCTAACCCTACCTGCCCTTTGGAGGCAGTTAACAGTCGATGACATTGCCCTGACTGTGGAATCACACATAGGCCAGACTGGTAAGGACTGCAGATTTCCTGCCCCAAAGGACATCAGCGAACCAGATGGATTCTTCTGACAATCAACAATGGTTTCATGGTTTCATATCGGAAGATTCTTAATTCGAGATTTTTTTTTTACTGAATTCAAATTCCAACATCTGCCGTGACAGGATTCGAACCTGGGTGTCCAAAACGTTAGCTGAGTTTCTGGATTCACAATCTAGCGATAATACCACTAGGCTCTTACGGGAAAACCCAAAAGATAGCATCTCTGAATGTAGCATTCCCTCTTTTCTGCATTTAGGATCAGTCTTGATCATATTCTCAAGTCTCTATGGCTGGAATCCACAATGTTTTGACTACTGGGTAAAGGTTGACAATATTTTGCTATTATAGTAGGTGCCATTCATTAGGATGTAACAAAGGATGCCTGCCTATAGGAAGGATGACCATCACATCAATTCCACTGTAGAAGTTGTTGAAGGCACAAAAGGTTTAGCGGTATGCTAGGATTACAATGTATAGCAGAGGCCTAATATTATGCTTCAGCAACTATGGTTCATTAAAAGGTGTTCAACTTCTGTGCAGAAGGAAGAGAGACTCAAAGATGCTTTGACACCCTTTATTGAGGCCAAAACTGAAGTTATAAGATATATGCAGCATTATCTTGTACAATACTGGCTTCAAAACCAGAGGACCACGGTAGGGAGGGCATTATTGGCAAAGACTATTTTGCTGTCTGCATACAATTCTTTATTAGA
Organism: Sphyrna mokarran; assembly: GCA_024679065.1. Classification (NCBI taxonomy): domain Eukaryota; kingdom Metazoa; phylum Chordata; class Chondrichthyes; order Carcharhiniformes; family Carcharhinidae; genus Sphyrna; species Sphyrna mokarran. The sequence continues at coordinate 4,063,918 of JAGIQG010000023.1, read as the reverse complement.
TTATAAGTACACTAAGTACAGCACAGGAACAAGCTCTTCAACCTAACTGGGCTATATTGGTGTTAATGCCATATGAGTTTCCACCCACTTTGCCCCTCTATCCTCCAAAAATATGGAAGAGAAGGGAATGGTTTAGTTTGGAGGGGCATTGCTTTTTATTTTGGTCGGCACAACATCGAAGGCCGAAGGGCCTGTTCTGTGCTGTATTGTTCTATGTTCTATGTTAAAAATGCATCAGGCATCCTGTAAGATACATCAAAATTATAGCAGCATGGTGGCACAGTGGTTAGCGCTGCTGCCTCACAGTGCCAGGGACCTGGGTTCAATTCCTGGCTTGCATCACTGTGCAAATTCCACACAGACATTCTCCCTGTGTCTGTGTGGATATCCTTCGAGTGCTTCAGTTTCCTCTCAGACTCCAACAATGTGTAGGTTAGGTTGATTGGCCATGTTAAATCGCCCCTTAGTGACAGGGAGTTAGTAGGATAAATAAGTAGCGTTATGGGGTAGTGTCTGGGTCGGACTGTGGATGGTGCAGACTCGATGGGCTGAATAGCCTCCTGCACCGTAGCACTTCTATGGATTCTGTTTCAACCACTCCAATCGGCAATGAATCCCATACTCTCATCACTCACTCCTGAATAACTTGCTCTATTCTGACTGACCTATTAGCAACTCATTTTTATTTATGCACACTCCCCTTTTTGCATTCAACCACAGATGAAAACAATTTCTCCACCCAAATAAACCTTTGCGTTATTTTCAAGACACCTTTCAAGTCTTCCCTTACATTGTCACTAGGCTCACAATCTCACCACTCTCTCAGTCACCTCTGACCTGCCTTGACTCGTGGATCTCACAGAGGCCTTACTCTCAGTAATGACGCACAGGTTCAATCCTCAGTAACTTCACACAAGTCCCAATCAAAAGGCGCACAAGCAAGAGGTCTCATATGCTGACCACCCCCTCACTCAGAGCAAAAACTAGCAAAGGAGATTCGACTGAATTCTTCCACCACACAAAGGGGCCTTTTATCTTGAAAGAACATCAATTAGACACAAGTTTTGACAGAAATGGGCATGTTAAAAACATGAATGAGGGAAACTTCTTCACTACCCACAAGTTCCAAATCAATGAGCAGAGGTCAACAACAAGCTTTTCCCCCATTCATTCTCAGATGTATGCAACATTGACAACACTGGCATTTACTACCTATTAAGAAGTCTCATAACATCAGGTTAAAGTCCAACAGGTTTATTTGGTAACAAACGCCACTAGCTTTTGGGGCTCTGCTTCTTTGTCAGTATGTGGGGAGTTCTGATCATAACAGGGCATATAAAGGCACACTCGGTTTACAGAATATTGATAAGGATGCAAGTCTTTACAGCTAATCAAGTCTTAAAGATGCAGAGTGAGAGTGGAGATAGCACTAAGCATGTGTATTGTCTCCAGACAGGACAGTGAGTGAGATGTTGCAAGCCCAGGCAAATCATGGGGTTACAGATAATGTGACATGAATCCAAGATCACGGTTGAGGTTGTCCTCATATGAGCAGAACTTGGCTATCAGTCTCTGCTCAGCGACTCTGCACTGTCGCGTGTTGTGAAGGCCACCTTGAAGAACGTTTACCCGAAGATCAGAGGCCAAATGCCCGTGACTGCTGAAGTGTTCACCAACAGGAAGAGAACAGTCTTGCCTGGTGATTGTCAAGTTGTCGTAGCACCTGCGACGCACCATGCCTCAGGACATTCTTTCCTGCAGCATATCAAGTAGACGATGTTGGTCGAGTTGCAAGAATAGGTACCACTTACCTGATGGATAGTGTTCTTACGTGATGCCATCCTTGTTAATGATCCGGCATGTCTTGCAGAGGTTGCTGTGGCAGGCTTGTGTGATGTCATGATCACTGTTCTCCTGAAGCTGGGTAGTTTACTGCGAACAATGGTCTGTTTGAGGTTATGCGGTTGTTTGAAGGCAAGAATGGGGGTGTGGGGATGGCCTTGGCTAGATGTTCATCTTCATCAATTACATGTTGAAGATTCTGGAAAAGATATTGTGGCTTCTCTGCTTCGGGAAGTACTGGACGATTAAGGGTACTCTGTCCATCGTGTCCCTTGTTTGTCTTCTGAGGAGGTTGGTGCGTTTTTCACTGTGACGCATCGGAACTATCGATCTATGAGTCGAGCACCATGTCCTGTTCTTAGGAGGGCATCTTTTACCATCTGGAGATGTCTGTTGCAATCCTTCTCATCTGAGCAGATCCTGTGTATATGGAGGGCTTGTCCGTAGGGGATGGCTTCTTTAATGTGTTTAGGTTGGAAACTAGAGAAGTGGAACATCATGAGGTTGTCTGTGAGCTTGTGGTACAGTGAGGCACTGAGGTGACCGTCCTTAATGGAGATGAATGTGTCCAAGAATGCAACCGATTCCGGAGAGTAGTCCGTGGTGAGTCTGATGGTGGGATGGAACTTGTTGATATCATCATACAGTTGTTTCAATGATTGTTCACCATGAATCCAAAGGAGGAAAATGTCATCGATGTATCTAGTGTATAGCATCAATTGAAGGTCCTGTGTGGTGAAGTCGTCTTGTTTGAGCCTGTGCACGAAGACGTTGGCATATCGAGGTGCAAATTTGGTCGCCATGGCTGTTTACCAACGTTGCTCCAAAAAAATCTTCCCTGGGCCTTTTTTAAATTCATTCATGGGAGATGGGCGTTGCTGGCTGGCCAGCATTTATTGCCATTCCTTGTTGCCCAAGGGCAACTGGAGTCAACCACATTGCTGTGGCTCTGTAGGCCAGATCAAGTAAGCATGCAGATTTCCTTCCCTAAAGGACACTAGTGAACCAGATGGCTTTTTCCAACAATGGTTTCATGGAAGATTCTTAATGCCAGATTTTTTTATTGAATTCCAATTCCACAAACTATCATGCTGGGAATCGAACCTGGGTCCCCAGGTCATTATCCAAGTTTCTGGATTAATAGTCTACTGATAATACCACTAAGCCATTGCCTCCCATGCTCCTTGAATTATTTTATCTTATCAATCTTCACAGCAGTTTTAATAGTGGAATCAGCTACCGTTCAGATGATAGGATAGGAACGGTAGGTGTCCTTTATGTTAATGATCCAGTTGGGCTTTTGCAGCTATACAACAGCTCTGTGGCCATTTATGTTGAGCCCAGCTTTTTGCATCTAGATTTATACGGTTATTTCTCTCAGAACTAGCGTTCTCTGGACTATTGAAGTCATCATTGTTTCATCACCTTTCGATGAAACTTCACGGGATGATGTTAAAGCTGCAATTTTAACTCCATTAAAAAGATCCTTTGTAAAACATTGTCAGTGTTAAAGTGGAATTCAATCATGATCTTGAGTGGCAAAGCAGGGTCTATAGACTTATAGTCTACACCTGCTTCTTTTCCATGCTTTCTACATAGGAGATATTGGGACAAGTTATGAAAGAAATAGGTTTTAAAGGAGGAGATGTGTGGGAGGGAATTCAACAGCTTATCACCATAGGATCCCCACAGTGCTGAAGGATAATTCAGGCCATCGTATCTGCACTGACTCTCTGACAGAAGATCTTATCCAGGCCCCCCCTCTCCTATCCCCATAACCCAACATATTTACCCCATTAATCCCCTAACCTACACATCTTGAGACAATAAGGGCAATTTAGCATGGCCGATCCAAACAAACATGCACATCTTTGGACTCTGGGAGAAAACCAGAGCATCAGGAAAAGAACTCACGCAGACATGTAGAGAACATGCAAACTCCATACAGTCATCTTAGGCTGGAATCGAACCTGGGTCCCTGGCACTGTGAGGCAACAGTGCTAACCATCATGCTGCCTATCACAGAGGAAACCTCAGTCAATAGCACACTCTGTCCTGTCCTCATGGCATCCAAGGAACCACAGTGCTTAAGTCATTGTTGCAATCTCCACAAAAGGATAGTAGCCACACAAGATGGCCAAAGAGGGATTTCAAGACCAATTATTCTGAACTATTATAATATACATCTATATAAAGCTGTTTCAATTTGCAACATTTCTTGACACCAGCTCTGAACATCTAGAGACTGGGTTGAATTAGAGGGATGTCACCTGAATACATTTTTGTCAAATAATCGCTCTAGGGAAAGGAGGAAGGCAGGGAGAACAGACAGAGCAGCTCCGAGCAATATGTCTTGTTTTGGGAAATGTCACAAACGATAGGATTATTTACTAATCCGTTTTTCACACTGAGAAGTTTTCAGATTCATTTTCTGAAGGAATGCACTCAAGGTTTCTTAGACCCCCTTTAGATAAAGTAGATTTACTGCCTCAGTAGGTTCCCTTGGAGCATTAAGACCTACACTCTGGTGGCTAATACTGACGCTAATCCTGGCTAATCCCCCTTCAGTCTGTTTTACAGAGCAAGGATCACTGGCGGACATTAAGTTGTTGTGGGAAAGCTCGCCTGAATGCCTGACCTCTGGTCTGACTCCTCACCTGCTCTCCAGTGCTTGTGGCTTTGACTGTATTATGCCATTTTCTTGAGAACAGAAGCCAAAGAAAACTCATACATTTGGTTAATTAGGTGCAATTGTGCAAAAAGAAAATAAAGCACCCGGGTGAGATGATTCTGGGACTTTTTTTTTTCAAATATTAGTTCTCTCTCAGGAGTTCTTTCATAGGAAAAAATGTACTTCAATCCCTGAATTATTAACACTACAAGAATGTCAATTTTACAGTGACTGATTTAATCAGAAGCAAAAACAAATTCACTGAGATCACATGACAAATGGATTTCCAACTGGAAACACATAAAAAAAAATGTTGTGCGTTTATATATATGCAAGAATTATTTTCTTCATATAAAAAGTTTAGACTTCTCTCTCATATAAGCTCTTTTTCCCCTAAAGGTGAAGGGAGGTGGGACACACTGTCTGAGCCTGCCTTTGGCTAAAGATGTGCAGCGCTTGATCAATCATGCACACTGTGATTTTGCTCTGCAATTAGCTTCCTCTGCTTACAATGTAATTGAGAGAGACGAGTGCACACAGTACAACACTGGGATAAACACAGACCCCTCAAGGTTACAGTCATTCATATCTACTTAATGAAACAGCTGTATTTGCTAAAGATTAGAGACACTCAAATCCACACTCCAACTCTCAAGGCTGATGCTTCCATTATTTTATACCTTATTACCACAGATGGCTAAAGCCACTAAATGGGGCTCCAGAAGGCCACTTCTCTTGACCTCCTACATACAGTGTTATTTTCACATCCTTGAAAAGTCAGTGATAAACAGACAAATAGTTTAGGAGGGGAAAAAAGGAAAAATAATTCTGAGGGAAAACTAGGTGAGGTATTCTGTCAACGAGTTAGGTTTTTCCATTGATGTGAGAAGTAGGATTTCCTATTACTTGTCCCCTCACTGTACCCCTTTTAATGTGCAGTGGATACAAGGTCTGAAACTGGTATTTAACAGTAGCGCAAAACAAACTCTTGCCTTAATTAGTAGCGTCCAATTTTCCTATCCACTGAAATACCAGCTTGGATCAATTTTATCAGTCAGAGTACAAGCACCCACTACCGCAAACTTGGAAGGATTCATTAGCACAGATTCATTACATGGAATTGTGATAAGGAGTAAGACACCAACAGCCAACTGAGGCACTATATTATGAAAAGGATGTGCAAGAAGATGGGAACAAAAAAGATTCATGAGGATGACACCAACAATATACCCATGAGGAAGGAGTAATCAGGCTAGTGCTCTCTTCATTGCAAAGACAAGGTTGAGGGATGACTTAACAGAGAACTTTGAGACTATTAAAAGTTTTGAAGTAAAGAAATGTTTCCACTTCTGGGGAAGACTAAAACTGGAGTTCATAAAGAGATAATAGTCACTAATCAATCCAACGGAGAATTCAATAGTGGAAAGTATTAGCATGACGGGTAATAGTGACAAATAGCACAGATGCATCAAAGGAGAAGCTAGCTAAGCATGAGGAAGGAAAGAATGGAGAAGTGTACTGATATGGTTTGGCTGAAGAGTGATGGGCTCATGTGGAGCATAAATACAAGCACAGACCAGCTAGGCCGAATGATCAGTTTCTGTACAGTAGATTCTTTATAATCAAAGGACTAAAGTTTATTTATTAATCACAAGTAAGGCTCACATTAACACTGTAATGAAGTTTCTATGAAAGTCCCCTAGTCACCACATTCAGGCACCTGTTCGAATCAATGCACCTAACCAGCATATCTTTCAGACTGTGGGAAGAAACCCATGCAGACACAGGGAGAACATGCAAACTCCAGACAGACAGTGATCCAAGCTAGGAATCAAACCCAGCTCCCTGGAGCTGTGAGGCAGCAGTACTAACCACCGTGCCACTCTCGTTGGTGCCCAGAAAATCCTCAACAAGTGAGAACAGGAAAAAAAACTAGGTAAAAAATTATAGAAGAGGCAAAAAGAACAGAAGACTTTGGAACAAAGTTCTAATGAATGTTAATTTTTCAGAAATTGCTACTGTATTGCATCCACATGAATGGAAATTAAACAGTACACATTACTGCATAAAAGGAAAGCTTGCTTAAGACAATAATAATGGAATGCATTTTCCTCAAAGTAAAGGTAAAGCTTCATAAAGTCAATGAAGGCTCTGATCATAGCTTTCAAGTTACAGCAGCTCACTTTAGATACAAGCTTCATGGGGAACAGAAAAGACTCTCTGTAGCCCTTTTCTGTGTTTTAATTTCTATAATTCTTCAAGACAAAACAAGGCAGCTTAATAAGGAGAATAATACATTCATTAATTATTTCAGAAGGGAGTACGAATCCTGTAAATCGGAAATAAAAACATGAAATGCTGTAAACCAACATCAAATCAGTTGATTAGGATCCAAAAAAAGGCAGAACTATTCAAGAGAGTTTGAGTAAAACAGACCAATCCATCATCTATTCCCAGCACTCTCCAAGTTAAAGCTTCTCTCCAAACACTCCTGAACATGTCAAATCCCCTCAACAAGTAAAATAAACTCTGCAAGGATTATCCTAACAGTACGGACTGATGGGTCCACTGTGAGGGTTTCTTGAACAGTAGATACTGACAAGTACACTCTGCGAGGATCCACTAATGTGTGCTTTGCAAGTATTTGTATAACAATGAAAGTGGTCTTTATCTTCTGCAAAAGATTCCTTTTCCCTATCTAAAGTCAGCAGAAAATGATCTTGAACCTCTGGAACTCTGAAAAAACTGTAAAAAGTTCAAGACCTCCCCCAAAAAACAGTGGCTCAGCAGGCAATCACAGCTTAAGGTGCGTTTCTGAGAGATACAGAAACATGTAGGTTTGGAGTTTAATTCGCAGCTAAGCTCAGTCTGACAAACTATTGGGATGCTGAAATTAACCACTGCACTTCTGGGATTAGGAAACGGGAGGTGAATAATCAGCCAAAACATCCATCCCTTGATTACTACCTCATGACCATCCAGCTGATCACTGGATGAGGACTGACGGCATACAATAGTGTAGTGGTTACGTTACTGGACTAGTAATCCAGAGAAAATGATCTTATCATGGCACACAAAACGGTTGAAGTAGCACAACTGTTTCACTGCCTTCCCTTACTGAAGGAGCTCTACCATCCTGACCCAATCTGACCTATATTGACTCCAGTCCCACACCAACATGGCTGACTTTTAACTCCTCTCTGAAGTGACACCAAAGCAATACCACTAGCATCAGGCAGCCAATGCCCACATGCCAAAAAATAGATAGGAAAATGGTTGGGCTGTGCTGGCTTCTCTCTCAGTTGATCAGTCGGCTTACCCCTGCTGCCATAAGAGATAGTCACTTTCACAGACCCAAGCAGAAACCCAACTGTCCAGATAAAGAAAGCCGTGAAAACACTGGAAAATAAATATCTTTTTACTTTCTCTCAAAGCTGCAGAAAAATAAAGTGGGAACACTTGAAACTCCTCACATTTAGCACCTCCTACGTGACCTTCTGATTACAATGTATTCAAATTTTATGCAATTATTGAGGTTTTTGAAAGCCAGACCAAAGATCAAAGCACCCTCAACAATCATCTATAAAGCAATCAATACTTGTTCAATGCCCAGCAGCAAATTGACAGTCTAAAGAGAATTATTTGATCTTTATCCATCTAGTCACTAATAGCTTCCAGCTTTGGTTCGCCACAGAGACAAGGGCCTATGATCCATCAGCTTTGAAGGTCCACTGTACAAAATTCAGCAAACATATTCTCAGTACACAGATCAAAACAACTCCAATTCGTGCACAATTCTACACTCACATTTTCTCCCAAAGTGTAAAAAATTGTTTAAAAAATTAATATCCAAAGAAATTAGGCAAAGATTGAGTTTTACAAGTGCGGATTTTGTGCTTTCTACTTGGCTTGATATTCTTATGAAGCCACAGGAGCTTCTGGGAAAAGGGACTTTTTAAATCTCTCCAAGTGAATTAGAATCAGGTGTGGTTTTAAAACAGAAATTATAGCCATGACTCAAAAATTGGGTTGTACTTTGTGCAATCTGTTGGCTTGCTGTTTGAAATCAACGATGGTCAAAATCTGTGTGAACTCTACAATACAAATTTCAAACCAAATTTTTTTTTTTAAGAAAGATCAACCCATACCAAGATGACACAGAGTAAGCAGAAAAGTTAGGTTTAAGTACTGCAGACTTTCCTTTCCCTCTCCTTGCAATACGGCAGGCTTCCATTTCTTCCCCACCCCTGGATCCCCCTAGTCGTAAGCTCCAACTCATGATACCTTCCTGCAGCCACATTAAAGCCTCCAGCTAAACTGCTCTTAATACAGCTGCTGACAGAGTAACCGTGGAGAATTTTTCCCTCCTTGGGCACAGTTAAGCAGCATTCTTGTTTTTCCGTATTTACTTGTTGCCATCGTGGGCAACAAAACAGAATGCGTTATCCCTCAGTCCGTGGCCCTGTTGTGAGGTTTGAATCACTGAAATTTACAGCTCACTAGGAGTCCATTCTGCCTACTGTATACGTACTGGCTCACAACAAACTATTCCAGCCCATTCTTTAATGCAGCCCTGTAAATTTTCTCCCCTTCAAGTAGTTATCCAATTTTCCTTTAAAAGTTACTACTGAATTTGTACCACCATGTTTTTAGGCAGTGTGGTCCTGATCAAAAGAACAAAGAAAATTACAGCATAGGAACAGGCCCTTTGGCCCTCCAAGCCTGCACCGACCATGCTGCCTGATTGAACTAAAACCCCCTACCCTTCTAGGTAACATATCTGTCTATTCCCATCCTGTTCACATATTTGTCAAGACACCTTTCAAAAATTACTATAGGTCAGAATTCAGGGGCTCTTTCCAGTTGCCCTGCATAAAATGGAAGTTACAGGAAGGATTTTAGTAAGGTTGAAAGAGTGCAGGGAAGGTTTGCTGGGACTTGAGAAACTGAGTTACAGAGAAAGGTTGAATAGGTTAGGACTTTATTCCTTGGAGCATAGAAGAATGAGGGGAGATTTGATTGAGGTGTATAAAATTATGAAGGGTACAGATAGAGTGAACAAAAGCAGGCTTTTTCCACTGAGGCTAGGGGAGAAAAAAAACAGAGGACATGGGTTAAAGGTGAAGGGGGAAAAGTTTAGATGGAACATTGGAGGGGTGAGTTCTTCATATACAGAGCAGTGGGAGTATGGAATGAACTGCCAGATGAAGTGGTAAATACTGGTTCAAACTTGGACAGGGACATGACTGAGAAGGGTGTGGAGGGATATGGTCTAGGTGCAGGTCAGCGGCATTAGACAGAAAAATGGTTCAGCAAGCCAAGAAGGGACAAAAGGTCTGTTTCTGTGCTGTATGGTTCTATGATTATACATCCACTTCCACTACCTTCCCCCAACAAATGAGATGTGACTTTGGTAGATCAAATCAGGGTAGTACTTTCTTAGTCATACCAACTTGCTGCAAAAAAAGCTTTTTTTTATTCCAATTCAATTAAATCAAGTCCAATGCAGATTCTCAACAAGTTGAGACATTCCCAATCCAAGCTGACAAGACAGGGCTCTCACCTCCTGTCTTGGGCTTGATTTACATGATCCAAGCTGATTGGATTAAGTATAGCTCTTCCCCCAAGGCTAGATCTCATTTGCATCTTAGCCGAAGGCCAAGATGCAGCTTTTAAAAATTGCATCAAATGAAGCTAAAATGTAACCTAATGACTTCAACCAAGCGCAGCATGTCTATACTACACTTGATCTCTGTAGTTCTTTGGTCAATCATGCTGTTTGAGCATTGGTGTCCACATTGTTTCAATGGTCACACTAAAATCACTAATTACTGTTGTTCTTAAATCTGCAGACAGTGAAATTCACAACAAAAGCAATCTACATATTTTTCACTGTGCAGAATTTGAAAGCAAGTAGGTTGAAGTCACACATTAACAGTGATGCCTCACAATGCCAGGAACCTGGGTTCAATTCCCAGCTTGGGTCACTATCCTTGCCGAGTTTGCATATTCTCCCCATGTCTGCATGGGTTTCCTCTGGTTTCCTCCGGTTTCCTCCCACAGGTGTATTGGCCATGCTAAATTCTCCCCCAGTGTACCCAGAGTGTGGCGACTAGGGGATTTTCACAGCAACTTCATTGCAGCGTTATCATAAGCCTGCTTGTGACAATAATAAATAAACATTAAAAATGTTCAGTTTGTATTTTGAGCTGCAAACAGTGCTTTAATAGACTGCAAATAATTCTACTTTTTTTTTAAACTGTGGGACATCTCACTTGCAAAACCAGAAAGTCAAACAGAAATCCAAAAGCTTGTAAAATTAAATCCCTCCTGATGTGTTCAGGCAGTACCCATGTTTTACCTAATACTTGCACTGCACAAAAATAACTAAGCAGAATATTACATAAGGCAGAATTGTTTAATGAAAATCCTGAAGATTAATCATGCTGGCTTTTTGCGTGGTGTAACTTTAAGGCTGATGGATGGTTAGGAGCTTGCCTGTGTAGCACACACTAAAGCTGGAAGCTATTAACGGCTGGGTGGATTAAAGATCAAATAATTCTCTTCAGACTATCAATTTGCTGTTGGTCAGTGCACTAGGTGAGGAGGGGCAGAGCCCAGCCTAATCTGAGGCACAGGTGCTGGCAACCCTATTGATGTTGAGCCCCAGCTCCTACTGTGACCACCACACAGCGGATTACTCCACCCACTCCAGAAATAAGGCACATCATGCAGGGGATTTGTGACTCACAACAAATACAAGAAAAAAAAAACTTGCTGAAATGAATGCTTGCCTCCAAGCAGTATCATGAAAGCAGCACTGCTTTTCCCAAACAGTTTCACAGCTGGATTAACTAAGCACCTTGTAACCACGTGGAGAACAAAATCCTTTTCATCCCAAACAGTTGCAGCAATGGTATTTTGCTGCTAAGTTACTGAGCAACTCTCTGGAAACGTCGAGCTGCATTCATTCTTTTCTTTTCCACAGAAGCTATTCCCAAAAACTGACTAGCGAGATCGCCAGAGGAACAGTTTGAGTGCACGGCAGTAACTGCAAATTTATCTCACATAAGGAAGCTGCTGAAGAAACCCTCAAAACTAAGGGTTAAATATTATGCCCATCCTATAAATAATGTTTGATCACAACAGACTTTTACAAGTGATGGAAACTTACATTACCATTCAGTTCATTCCACCTGGGCTGGCTCTTAAAAGAGAAACCCACTTTGTTCCTGCCTCTTCTCTTCCCACCATTACCTTATAAGTTTTTCACCCTTAAAAATTTATCCAATTCACTTTTCAAAAGCTAATGGGATTTTGTTCTAGTGTCTGTGAGCAGTTTTGGTCTTCATACTTAAGGAATAATATAGTTGTATTGGAGATGGTATATCAAGGTTCATTAAATTGATCTCTGGCCTGAGGAATTGTCCTCTGGTTAGAGGTTGACTAAATTGGGTCTATATTTTCTGAAGTTTGGAAGAAAGAGACACAATCTCATTGACACATACAACACTCTGAAGCGAAATCGTTTTCACTGGTCAAGAATCTAAAACATTTGGTCACAGTGTCAGGACGAGGAGGCAATTATTAGAGTCAGAGATTTACAGCATAGAAACATGTCCTTCAGTCCAACTTGTCCAAGCTGCCTTTTTTTTTAATCACTAAGCTAGTCCCAATTGCCTGGGCTTAGCCCATATCTCTCTATACCTATCATGCCCACGTAACTGTTTAAGTGTTTTTTTAAAAGACAAAATTGTACTTGTCTCTATTACTGCCTTTGGCAGCTTGTTCCAGACACTCACCACCCTCTGAAAAAATTGCCCCTCTGGACACTTTTGTATCTCTCCCCTCTCACCTTTAACCTATGTTTTAGACTCCCCTATCTTTGGGAAAAGATGCTGACTATCTAACTGGCCTATGCCCCTCATTACTTTATAGATCTCTATAAGATCACCCCTAAGCCTCCCACGCTCCAGAGAAAAAAGTCCCAGTCTATCTGACCTTTCATAACTCAAACAATCAAGTCCCAGTACCATCCTAGTAAACCTTTACTACACTCAATAATATCCTTTCTATAATAGGATGACAGAACAGTAACAGTAAGAGAATGAAAAATTACTTCACTCAAAGGGTTGTGAATCTTTATAATTCTCCACTTTGTGGATGCTTCATCGTTGAATACACTTCAGGTAGGGATAGCCAGATTTTTGGTGTCTCAGGGAATAAAGGTGTATTGGGAATGGGCAAGAGAGTGGAGTTGAAACCCAAGATTAGCCACAATTTTACTGAATAACACAGCAGTCTTGACAAGTCACGTGGTCTACTTCTGCTCTTGTTTCTTGTGCTGTTGCGTATATCCTATTAACTCACAGTAAGTAGACTTTTGTCACTTCTCCCTTTATTTGGTATTTTCCAGAGAAGAGTTTTCTCCAACTTCTCTCATCTAAAGCCCTCGTAATTTTAAATATCTCAGAAATAATCTCATCTTAGCTTCTACTGTTCTAATTAAAAGTGAACCAGCTTCCCCTCATAACTAAAGTCTCTAACCCTAATATCATCTTGGTAAACATCTCCTGTATCTATCTCCCCTGCTCTGACATACTTCCCAAAGGTAGGTACCCACAATTGGACATATTTTAATTGCTGCCTAGGATTATACATGCTTTTTCAAAAAAAAATTCATTAACATGCCTTGAAACTTTTAAAGATCTGCATATCTGAGCCCTAAGTAGCAACAAATCAGAGTTTTACAGTACAGTAAGAGGCCCTTCAGCCCATTGTGTTCGCACCAGCCATCAAGCACCTATCTATTCTAATCCCATTACCCAGCACTGGCCCCATTGCCTTGTATGGTATGGTGTTTACCGGGTTCCCAGTTCCACTCTTCAAAATTCCCTTGCTAGCTCCTCCTCATTTCATCCTCTGCCTCTCTTTAAGACTTTCCTTAAGACCGAACTTTTCCCTCCTACTTCTTTTTTGCCTTGACATCTACTTTCCTTACACTTCTATAAAGCATCATGGCATATTTTAACATTAAATGTAACTGATGTAAATGCATGTTACCACTGGTTTTAACCCATGATGGAAGGAAGTTTGTATAGTCAACAGAACATGGGAGACAAAAACAGAAAATGCTGAAAAATCTCACTAGGTCTGACAGGATCTGTGGAGAGAGGACAGAGCTTATATTTCAAGTCTTTGGGAAAATGATTATAAGTTGCAAAAGCAACTCACATGTATTCATTACTGCTCAGTACAATCTCGCCCACTACAATACTACATTAACGTAACAAAGAAACATCAGACAGATCAAATATATCGACAAGTTGGTTTTGACCCTTTGTCAATCCCTTCAATCAGTAAGCCAACCTTCAAATAGCAAGATCAACATACAAGCAAAAAGAACCCAAGGGATGAGGAGACAAACTTACTTAGACCCAAACCTCAGTCATCTCTGGTATCACTGAATCTTAAGTTTTTCCAGTTTTTCCAACTGGAGGTCTGTCACTAGTGGTGTGCCACAGGGCTCTGTATTAGGACCCCTTCTATTTGTGGTGTATATAAATGACTTGGAAGAGGGGGTAGGTGGTGTGATCAGCAAATTTGCTGATGACACTAAGATGATTGGATTGGCAGGTACTGAGGAGCAGTGCCTGGCAATACAACATGACATAGATAGGCTGGTAGATTGGGCAGATAGATGGCAAATGGAATTTAATCCGGATAAACGCGAGGTGATGCATTTTGGCCGGAATAATGTAGAGGGGAGTTATAGGATAAAAGGTAAAACTATCCGGAGTATAGAGATGCAGAGAGACCTGGGGGTGCAAGTTCACAGGTCTCTGAAGGTGTCAGTATAGGTGGAGAATGTGGTAAAAAAAAGCGTATGGTATGTTAGCCTTCATAGGAAGGGGTATAGAATACAAGAGTAGGAGTCTAATGTTGCAAGTGTATAGAACGTTGGTTAGGCCTCATCTGGAGTACTGCGTCCAGTTCTGGTCGCCGTACTACAGGAAGGATGTAGAGGCCCTGGAGACAGTGCAGAGGAGATTTACCAGGATGCTGCCTGGTATGGAAGGGCTGTCTTACGAGGAAAGATTGAAAACACTGGGGTTGTTTTCCCTTGAAAGACGTCGGCTGAGAGGGGATCTTTTAGAGGTATATAAGATTATGAGGGGTATAGAGAGAGTAAATGGTGGTAAGCTTTTTCCACCATTAGAGATGGATAGAACGAGGGGTTACGGGCTCAGGGTGAGGGGGGCTATGTATAAGACGAATATTAGAGGCCAGTTTTTCACACAAAGGGTAGTGGGGGTGTGGAATGCACTGCCGAATAAGGTGGTGGGAGCAGGCACGCTAGGGTTGTTTAAGGGTCTCTTGGACAGCCACATGAGCGGTCTGCAGATAGAGGGATATAGCAGGACTGTTTGAATATCGGGAGGACCAAATAGTAGTAGACTATCTTTTAGTTTCGTCTCGGGAATGTCTTAGTTTTTTTTTAGCATGTTTAATTAAGTCTTATTTGTTTCCGCAGGCAATTCGGTCCACCTTGTTGACCAACAAGGGGCATGCATGCGGCATGTCGTGTGAGAGCTGCTCTTGGAGGTTGCTTCAGGAGTTGCCTAGTGCTTCACGTCGTCAGTGTATACTTAAACTGGACCATCTGATGGGCAACATGACAGCTCAGAGACTATCGCTGTTGCTGTGCAGACACATGGATTTGGGCCTGTGTCTGCGGGAGTTTGCGCGTTCTCCCGTGGTTGCGTGGGTTTTCTCCGGGTGCTCCGGTTTCCTCCCACATCCCAAAAATGTGCTCTTAGGCTGATTGGGTAACAAATTGTCCCTATATTGGTCCCTATATGGGAATCTTCAACAATAGGCATAGCCTAAAGACAAGGATATGTCATTAGGACGTTAGGACGGCGGCGTGGGCTCGTTGGGCCAAAGGGCCTGTTTCCCGTGCTGTGTTGCTCTTTGTTTGTTCTTTGTAATGCAGTTACTTCAAACATCTCAACTTGACAAAATTACACAAAAGGGAGGGAAATAGAATAAAGAACTGTTTGCCCGATACTTGCTTCACACAAACACAGTTTGGTCATACAGCATGTCTATATAATGCCATTAGCATCGTCAAATTCTTCTTGTGTTTCACAGAAACATTTAACACAAAATCTGGCACAGTGACATGAAGAAATGTCAGGTCAGATAGCCAAAAGCCTGTCAAAGAGGCACACAGATTAGGAAAGGGAATTCCAGAACTTAGGTCGCAGGCAATGGAAGGCACGGCTATCAATGGAGGAGTGATTAAAATCAGGGATGATCATGAGGCCAGAGTCAAATGAGTGCAAACATCTTGAAGGGTTAAAACAAACAACAGGCCTTTGGCCCTCCAAGATCATCTTTACCCATCTAGATCAACTGCTTATATTCTTCGATTCCCCGTCTGTTCATATGCCTATCAAGATAAGTCTTAAATGTGACTAACCTAACTGCCTCAACCATCTCACCTGGCAGTGCATTCCAGGCCTCCGCCTCCCTCTGTGTAAAAAACATCCTCCCGCACACCTCCACTGAAACTTTCCCCCTTATCTTAAACTTGTGCCCCCTTGTGATTGTCACTTCTGCCCTGGGAAAAAGCTTTCAACAATTCACTGTATTCATACTTCTCAATTTCTATCAGGTCACCCCTCAGCCTCCACCTTTCCAGGCAGAACAATCCCAGTTTATTCAATGTGAAGCTGAGGAGATTATACAGATAGGAAAAGGCGAGATCTTGCAGGAAACTGAGAACGAGCTTGAAAATTTTAAAGCCAAGACGTTGTTAGATTGGGAGCCAATGTAAGCCAGGAGGCACAGACAGTGGTGAGAGATGAAAGGGATTCAGTGCATCTTAAGATACATGGAATGTTGAATGATCTCAAGTTTAGAGGGGGTAGAATCTAGGAGACATCCAGGAGTGTATTGGGAATCAAATGTAATATTTCCAAGTTTTGCTGACAACACAAAACCTGATGGGAATGTCAATGATGAGAAGAATGCTAAAAGAGGCTTCGAGGTGATTTAGACAAGTTGAATAAGTGGGCAAATACATGGCAGATGCAGTATAATGTAGGTAACTGTAAGCTGGATAACTGTTGGAGAAACGGAACAGCAAAGGATTATTTAAAAGGTGATGAATTGGGAAATGTTGGCGTACAAAGGGACCTGGGTGTCCCAGTATACCAGTCACTGAAAGCAAACATGCAAGTATAGCAAGCAATTAGGAAGGCAAGTGATATGCTGGCCTTCACTGCAACAGACCTTGTGTACAGGAGCAAGGCTACCTTGCTGCAGCTGTACAGGGCCTTGGTGAGACCACACCTGGTGTATTGTGTGCAGTTTTGATCTCCTTACCCAAGGAAAGATACACTCGCCATAGAGGAAGTGTGGCGAAGGTTTACCAAACAGATTCCTGGTATGGCAGGATTGTCATATGAGGAGAAATTGGATTGACTGGGCCTATATTCACTGGAATTTAGAAGAGTGAGAAGGAAGCTAGTTGAAACATATAAAATTCTGACAGGATTGCACAGACTAGATGCAGGGATTTTGGTACATCTGACTGAGGTATCTAGAACAAGGGGTCACAGTCTCAGGATAGGCCATTTAGGGCTGAGATTTCCTCCTATCATTCAGGGCTATGAAGCCAAGTGCTGGCAGATGGGTTAGGTGAGAATTCAGGCTTTTTTAATGTGTCGATGCAGACTTGATGGACTGAAGGATTTCTTCTGCATAGTATGATTCTATGAGATTAGGAGACACTTCTTCACTCAGGCAGTGGTGAACCTATGGAATTTTCAACCACAGAGCACTTTGGAGGCCAAGTCACTGAATATATTTAAGGAGGAAATAGATATACGCCTAAATTCTAAAACTGTCAAGGGGAGAGCACAGGAGTGTAGTGCTGAGTTAGACGTGATCTTTCTCTACACCCTAGCTATGACTGTAACACTACATTCTGCACTCTCTCATTTCCTTTTCTTTGAATGATATGCTTTGTCTGTGTACGCGGAAGAAACAATACTTTTCGCTGTCTGTTAATACATGTGACAATAATAAATCAAATCAAATATGAATGGCCGAGCAGGCTCAAAGAGCCAAATGGCCTAGTCCTGCTCCTATTTCAATACTTCTACGAATAGCAACGTCAAGATGTAACAAAGGCATGAATGAGGTTTTCAGCAGCAGATGAGCGGATGCAGAGGAATATGATGGAGATGGAAATGGAAATAGGCAGTCCTACTGTGGCATGAACAGAAGGTCAGAGGCTCATCCGGGGGTCAAGTATGACCCCTAGATAACTATTGCCAGGGCAGGAGATGGAGTCAGTAACTAGGGAATGCGATTCAGCCTTTCCAATATTTAACTGGGGAAATTTCTGCTCATCCAATACTAGATGTCAGATAAACAGTCTGATAATTTAGCACAGGGGAGAAGTCAGAGAAACCCGAATGTGAAGTATTAATCTGAGTTCACATTATCTATCCAGTTTAATATTTTATGCACTATATCAGTGATCGCTGAAATGATTGCCCAAGCGACCAGTAACCATTGGATGTCTATCATCTGACTGTTACCAGGGCAAGTTTAGAAGGTAAACAAATAAAGATAAACTAGAGAGCATAGTTTGCTTTCTGTCAAATTCTAGTTGTGTAAACAGATTTACACGGATTACACATCTTCTGTGTTCACTGTTTCAGCTGTGGCCCAGTGGGTAGTATTCACGGCTCACAGTCAGAATGGACAGGATTAAGACCCATTCTATAGTCTAAAGGAAAAGATCCAGCCCAATCCTTGTATAGTGCGGGAATGCAATATTACCAGAGATGCCGGTACTCCAAAGTCCCATCTTGTCCTCTCAGCTGGATGTCACATTATTCCAAAGAGCAGGAGAGGTTTCCCTGATGCACCTGATATTTTGCCCCCCAACCCACATCATTAAACAGTTGATCGTCAGATTGTGGGATTTCACTGTGCAAAACTCTTGCATATTTTACTTGGTAACTGCGGATTTAAGCTCCATATATTGGACTCAAAACATTAACTCTGTTTCTCTCTCCACAAATGTTGCCAATCCTGCTGAATTTTTCCAGTGCTTTCCATTTTTATGCCTGCTTGGGTACTCTGGTGGCCCAATGGTTAGCACTGCTGCCTCACCGCGCCAAGGACCTAGATTCGATTCCCAACTTGGGTCACTGTCTGTGTGGAATCTGCACGTTCTCCCAGTGTCTGTGTGGGTTTCCTCCCACAGATGTGCAGGTTAGGCGGACTGGCCATGCTAAATTGTCCCTTAGTGTTATGGGGACTAGCTAGTGTAAATGCATGGGGTTACAGGGATAGGGCCTGGGTGGGATTGTGGTCGGTACCAAATGGGCTCCTTCTGCACTGTAGGATTCTATGATAACATGCAAGTCTTCTGCCTCTTGGCATGTACAACTGAAAATGATTGTGCAAAGGACAGAACACATAGCTTTCTGCCTGTAAAATGATCCTAACTTGTAGAGCACTCAAACCCCTCATTCATCACCAGGTTAAATTGTCTAAAATTAATATCCAGAATATCCTGTGCACGGTGGCACAGTGGTTAGCACTGCTGCCTCACAGCTCCAGAGACCTGGGTTCAATTCCAGCCTTGGGTCACTGTCTGTGCATAGTTTGCACTTTCTCCCCATGTCTATGTGGGTTTCCCCCTGGGTTCTCCGGTTTCCTCCAACAGTCCAGATTAGATGGATTGGCCATGTGAAATTGCTCCATAGTATGCCAGGTTTAGATGGATTAGCCATGGTAAATGTGTGGGATCATGGGAATATGGTGGCGGAGAGGGCCAGGGTGCGTTATTCTATCAGATAGAGTTGGTGCAGACTCAATGGGCTGAAGGGTGCCTTTTCCTCCAATAAGATATGCACATTGTATATCAGTAACTGCTGGATAGAGAAAGGTTAAATTGATGGAGAACATCAGAGAGCAGAAATAATTTCCAAATATTGAAACCACAGAAGCTCTCTGTATGGAGGAAGGCCATTCAGTTCGATTGGTCCCATGTCAACACTTGGCTGGAAGCAATTCAAAACCAATCCCTTGCTCATAGGCCAGGAACCTGCATCTTTCTATATTTCAAATATTTAGCAGTTAATCTGTGGTGTCTCTCTCAGATAGGACAACATACTGCAGAATCTCCCTCATAACTGGTAGAAACAATGGAAAAAAAAAATTCAGTTGTTTAATTACATGAACTTCATAGAATCCCTTCAGTGAAGAGGCCATTCAGCTCATCAAGTCTGCATTGACTCTCTGACAGAGTTCCTTACCTTAGCCCTTTCCCCCATGCTATCCCCATAACCCACACATCTTGAAATATTAAGGAGCAATTTAGCATGTTTCATCCCCCTAATCTGCACATCTTGGACAATAAGGGGCAATCTGACATGTTGAATCTTTGGAGAGTAAGGGGCAATTAAGCATGTCTAATTCCCCCTAACTTGCACATCTTTGGGCACTAAAGAGTAATTTACCATGGCCAATACACCTCAGCTATACATCTTTGGTCTGTGGGGGAAAACAGGAATACTCTGAGGAAACCCACACAGACAAAGGGAAAATGTACAAACTCCACACAGACAGTCACCCAAGCTGGGAATTGAGTCTGGGTCC
Source organism: Sphyrna mokarran (assembly GCA_024679065.1). Taxonomy (NCBI): domain Eukaryota; kingdom Metazoa; phylum Chordata; class Chondrichthyes; order Carcharhiniformes; family Carcharhinidae; genus Sphyrna; species Sphyrna mokarran. Next base: position 4,043,715 of record JAGIQG010000023.1, on the reverse strand, counting down.
CTGGAGTTATGAGCTAATGCTAACCACCGTGCCACCGTGCCACATTACTTGAGCAATACTAAAAAAAAGCTCTGAAAGCTTCTCGTCTTGCACTCCTCAGGAGAGCTCACAGAAATTACCAACTACAACGGGGGAACAAAAATTTCAATCTAGCTGGCTTTCCACTGGGACACGTGGAATCACACACAAGATGAAATAGCGACAGTTTCTGAATTATCCGGCTTGGTTGCAGCTAAACGCTTTGTGTGTTTTAAAATAATAGCGGCGTTTCGTCTGAAATCAAACATCAGCAAGGTGTTATATGCGGTCAAGATTCTGGCAAAGCGGCGCGTCCGTGCTACAGAGAAAGACAGCCCGCATTGCACCAGAGTAGCCTTCTACTGCCCAAAACTTCCTTCACTGCAGCCTAAGCGAGATTGTTTCCTGAACCAGTGCCAACAGTCAGGCTGTGAGGCCATTCCATGCGCTGACAGCTGGCGTCCACTCCAACCAGCCACTGTCGCCAAGAAAAAAGAATGTAAAATTAAAACAACTCATAATTAAACAACAAAAGCTGTGACAGTGCAACTTCAGACTAATAGTCCAAGGGAAGGGGTCAAGTGGCCATTCATGACAAGATCAGAATGGCTTGATTAGATTACGCAACAGTAATCATTCCCACGTACCCCATTATTGTACACTTAATTTCCCGAAGGAATGCGTATCTTGAGCACTTTATACACAACGCCAATAATACTGCTATGAATAATTATTATTTCTATAAATTCCATTTTAGGAATGGATTCCTAACATGCAGATGCAATTTTATGGAAAACAGGTTGAAGTTGTAACGGGAAGTTCACAGAGAGTTCACATTCCCCTCCCTTTATACATCGAGGATGCCCCAAATTCAGAGTAGGTACAATGGAAAGGGCAAATCCCGACCTACCGATCTGATCCTGAATACTGAGTTATGAATCCTGTATGGGTTTGTACTCAGATACTGTGCAAATAAGAAATTCCTGCCGGACTTGTCTGCGTTAAGACATTTTTAGTAATTCCCAATGTGTGCTCTTTTGTATCTTGATTCGCCCCCCAGTGAACCCCTGATCCGCCTCGTTCAGCCAACTCAAACCTGCCTCGAGAACCTCTCGGTACTGAGGAGTAATTACCCTTTCCGTGTGCCCCCATAACATGTCCTGTAAAACGCAGCACAACCAGGAAAACATGGAATCTTTACTGAATTTGATAACAATCTTTACATGAAAAAAAGTATAGTACAAGCTTGACTCCATGGCCTCTTGTTTGCTCTGAAACTGGCCCCTGCATAGTTCTGTCTAAAGAGACCTTTTTTTTTAAATCCCACATATACCGGCAGTTTATAAAGATTTTTCTTAAAAAAAAGGAAAAAATTTCCAGAATGTGTCAAAATGGCTAAAAGCTTTCATAAATCTTGACCTGACTTTCCCCACTGACAATGTAAAGGTACAAGCAAGTACGACATGAGATGTCAGTCTAGTTAATGACACAGCTTTAGCCCACTTGAATAGCTCAAGACTGACATCTGCTGGATTGCAAATAAATTTTCACCCATGCTGCCAATGAGGGATATTGAGAAGACATTCCAGTAGTAACTTCGTCAATGCTTCCTAACTGGACACTTATTCATGCACTGTAAATACCTTTTATTTTAACAAAATCATCTTGCAAGCAAGTTAACACCAACAGAATTAAAAAATGAGGACAGGTTGCACAGACTAGGCTTTCACTGCTTGGGGGGGAGGGAGAGAGAGAGAAGAGTGAAGTGAAGATCAAGGGGTGATCTCATTCCGTTGACCAAGATGATTAGAGCACAGGTTAGAGAGAGAGAGAAGATATGGTGTAGGGTCAGAGCAAGGGGGCACAACCTTAAAGTGAGGCCAATGAGGGGTGGCCCCAGGATGCATTTCTTCGAAGGCTGGTGAAAACTTGGAATTGTATCACTTAAAAAAAACTACTGTTGCTCAGTGTCAGAAGTATTCAAAACTGAGATGATGGATTTTTGTTAGGCAAGGATTACGTGGCCAAGGTAGATAGACGATGTTGAGATACAGGTCAGTTGTGACCTTAACTGAACAGTGAAACAGGCTCAAAGAAGCTGAATGGCCTGCGGTTCCTAAGCAATGGCACACACAAGAATCATTTTCCTGTATTTGTTGTAAAAGACAGTGAATCCCTCCTAGTGAAAAGAGATGATTAAACTTACATCAGCATTGCCCAGCGACAGTGCTCATCAGCTTCACTCCCCACAGTTTTTTAAAGGATGCAAAGCATAATTTCCCGCAAATCCCCCCACCAATGTTGACATAAAAAAGAACAACGTACTGCAGGATCAGCACCCCTGATAATTAAGTCACTAAGCGAGCTACAGGGATCAGGAAGATCCCAGATTCAATTCTCAAGCTATGCTGAATAAACTGATCTCAGCCAGGTCCATGGTGAGGATACTACAACTGGCATCAAGACCCTTGGGTTAGGAAGAGCGGAGGAACATAAAGAGGCAAAATGGTAAATTCAAAGAAAGGTTTTAAGGGTGGGGTAAATGTAGAAATGGAAGGTTTTTTGAGAGAAAATTCCTGCCAGCAGGGTTTTAATGGCTGGAAGATCAGCCATCAATGGTATATTGTGGGAACGAGAGGATAGGCTAGTAATCCAGAGCTGGAGTAGAAGTAGGTGTGGGCTGGATTATACACTGGAGAAAGCAGAGATAGATAGGTTCCTGATCAATAAGGGAATCAAGGATTACAGGAGAAGGCAGGAGAAAGGGGACATGAATCCATGGAGTGATTTGAAAGCAAATCCGCGAACCCTAAATCAATGCAGCAGGAAATAGTTTCACTTCACTCATTTTATATTATATAATAATATGGCCAAAAAATGAGATTAAATACTTTACTAACTTAATTTTCAAATTACGCATCATTGAAGTGTTCTACTACGAAAAATCTACTTCCCACAGTGTACCAAACATGGATTAGTGCCATAAACCTCGCACCCTCAGGCAATAGTTAGCAATAGTTCCAGGGTTACAAATCAAAACTGTGATGTTCCTCAGTAAGGAACACAGTTTCCTTGGGGTTGAATAAGTCTGACTCTAAACACTGCCCATTTGTTCTGCTGACAGAACTTGATTAAATCCATTCTTGAACTGATTTTGCAAACCAAAGTCTTTGAATCGGTCTAGCTTTGAAATGCTGAACAAGTATGCAATGCAACTCCAATCTCCCCAGCTCCACATGGGATAAACTGGAAGGGTGAAGGTGGGTCCAAGTATATCAGGCCTTTCTTTCTCTAACAGCACCATGGATGTACCTACATCAGATAATAGTGTCAGTTCAAGGCCGCAGCTCACCAACACTTTCTCAACGGCAGCTCACCACTCCTTTCTCAAAGACACGAAGGGATAAGCAACAAATGTTGGCCTTCCTATGATGCCCAAATTCCTTGAAAGAATATAAAAAGGTTCCCTCCAGTGAGAACCTTCCATCAGAAATAAAATGGGAATTATGAAATCAAATCAAAGTCTTAGCCCAGGTACCAACAGGGCTGCTCAGGTGACCTCGGTGTCTCTGAGGGAAAATCATCCTGGGACAGTAGCTCATGGCTACCCTGAAAACCTGTAGGAAAGAGCCAATGTGTGGATATCAGAGGGGTACCTCTTGGCAGCATTTGGTTACTTGACTCACACTGACATACAACAATTGCATTACCAAATTGAAAGACGTGTTAAGGCCAAATTAACAAATATCAGCTTTCATTTAACATGGGAAAATAACCTAACATGCCTCACAGTCAGACAAAGCTTAGCACTAAGCCAAAGAAGACAATGGTCAGGAAGGGTGAGAGAAGCTCATATCAGTAAAAAATGAGGATGAAGTTGTCAGATTAATCGACCAGGTTCTCCAAAAAAGGAAACAAGCTGTCTTGACCTCGTCTGTGCCCAACTAAGTCAGTGCCACATTTAAGTGATTGAATCTTAATTATTATTTAAAATGGCCCAGCTTGCCACTCCATTGGATCAGGCTGTTATAATCACAGAGGCTGCAGCAGTTGAAGATGAAAGTCCACCAGCATTTAATCACTGCAACAAATACCCAAAAACTATTAATTCAAATCCTCAATAAGTCACATAGAAACAGAGCATAGGAGCAGGAGGAGGCCATTTGGTCCTTCGAGCCTGCTTTGTCATTCATAGCTGATTATCCAACTCAACAGTCTAACCCTGCTTTCTCCCCATAACCTTTGATCCCATTCACCCCAAGTGCTATATCCAGCTGCCTCTGAATACATTCAATGTTTTGGCATCAACTACTTCCTGTGATAATAAATTCCACAGGCTCACCACTCTTTGGTGAAGAAATGTCCTAAATGTCTACCCTGAATCCCCAGACTGAATCCCTTTGGTTCTGGACTCCTCCACCATCAGGGACAACCACTCTGCATCTATCCTGTCTACTTCTGTTCGAATTTTATAAGTCTCTATTAGATCCCCCCCTCATTTGTTGAACTCAGTGAAAACAATCTTAACCTAGTCAATCTTTCCTCATACATCAACCCTGCCATCCCCAGAATCAGCCTGGTAAACCTTTGCTGCATTCCCTCGAGAGCAAGAACATCCTTCCTTAGAAAAGGAGACCAAAACTGCACACAATAGTCTAGGTGTGGCTTCACCAAGGTCCTGTATAACTGCAACAACACACCCCTTCTCTTGTGCTCATAACCACTCGCAATGAAGGCCATCATAACATTTGCCTTCTTTACTGCCTGTTGCACCTGCATGTTTACCTTCAGCGACTGGTGCACAAGGACACCCACGTCCTGCTTCACACTCCCATCTCCCAATTTACAGCCATTCCGGTAGTAATCTGCCTTCTTCTTTTTGCTTCTATAGCGAAGAGCTTCACATTTATCCAAATTATACTGCCTCTCTCATTGATTAGCCCACTCACTTAAACTGTCCAAATCGTGCTTAAGGATCTCCGCATCCTCACACTTCACCCTCCCATCCAACTCTGTATCCTTTATAAACTTTGAGATGTTACTTTTTGTTCCCTCATGCAAATCATTAGTATATATGTGAATAGCTGGGTCCTAGTATCAATCCCAGTGGCACCTCATTAGTTATTGCCTGCCAATTTGAAAAGCACCCTTTAATTCCTACTCTTTGTTTCCTCTGCCAACCAGTTTTCTATCTATCCCATACACTTCTCCCAATCTCTTCAACTTTGCTTTCATAAACCACAATGACTGTCAAAGACCAGCATCTTGAAGTTTGCAAATATAATACTTACAGATGAAAAAATGGTGTACATAAGTAAACAAAGCTGCAAACACAAGTATTATTTACTCTTTCACAGGGTCTGGGCCAGGCTCATCTCTAATCGCCCTTGAGAAAATGGTTGATGAGCCTTTTTGAACTGCTGCAGCCCATGTGATGTAAGTAAATCCATAGTGTTGTTAGGAAAGGAGCAACGAGATTTAGAGAAAGACCATCCATTCAGGTTATCCCACACAAACCTTGTGTATCCTGAGAGAAGTAAAAGCATTGTCAGGACTCAACAAGTAAATGCATCATCTGGTGCGATTTTGAGTTTCAGTGTTTGGACTTTACAGTGATGTCACACTGCTAAGGTAAAGGGCAAACGCTCCAACCTCCACATTCTGTTATCACTATCCCAAATTTGTCATCTGCAGTCCACAGAAGAAAGCAGGAGACAAAATGACACCTTGGAGAACAAACCCACTGTATAATCAGTAACATACAAACTTCACTGCAATAATAAGCTGCAGAATCTGATACCTCCAAAATACCACAAGGCTCCACTGCAGCCAGATTCCAAGTAGGTAATGTTTTGCTTCTGATTATGAAGCTCTACATCAGGAAATGGGCAACCTAGGCTAGTGAATGGGACTGCATGAGTGACCCTCCTTCATCTCAGTGAAATCAGGCATATTCACCAAGTATGATTCTGGAGTAAGATTGAGTCGTTCTAACAAATGCTGAAGATTTCAAAATAAGTTACACGAAATAAAAGCAAATTACTGTGGACGCTGGAATCTGAAACCAAAAGAGAAAATGCTGTGAAATCTCAGCAGGTCTGCAGTACCTGTATGGAAAGAAAAGAGCCGACATTTCGAGTACAGACAACCATTTGTCAAAATTCACCTCCTGACTCTCCAAAGACTGTCCATCATCTACAAGGCACAAGTCAGCAGCATAATTTTCCCCCTTGTCTGGATGAGTGTAGCTTCAACACCACTGAAGAAGCTTGACACCAAATAACAAAACGCTGCTTGCTTGATTGACATCTCTTCCCCAAACATTCACTCCCTCCAGCACCAACAAACAGTGGTAGCAGTGTGCACCATAATCGAGATGAAATACACCAATTTGCCAAGTCTCCTTTGACACAACGTTCCAAACTCCCAAGCTCTATCATTTAGAAGGACAAGGGTAACAGATACATGGGAACATCATCACCCACGTTTCCCTCGGTGTTGATCACCATCTTCGTTTGGGAATATACTGCTCTTTCTTCGTTGTCACTGGGTCAACATTCTGGAACGCCTTCCCTAACAGCACTGTGGGTGTACATACACCACAGGGACTGTAGTGATTCAAAAAGATAGCTGACCACCATCTTCTCAAGGGCAACTGGGGTGGCAATAAATGCCACCACCAAGCAGTGATGCCCACAACCCATAAACAAATTTTTAAAAATATCAACCCATTACTGCAACACACAATCTCAGGTGTTGCCTATTCTCCTCAATAGCAAGATGACCAAGCATTGTGCCTGATGTTGCCTAAGAATTTCTAACAGCCAGATGAAGATAACCTCAGACTTTTGTAGATGTGGGAAATAAGAAATCTAAATAAGACACTGCCAATAACAGGACTAAATGTTCAACTGAAGCATCCAAAAGGGTGTTAAATGATTACTTGATTAGAAACAATCTGCGAGGGAATGACACCGAGTCACATTGAGGTCTTGTGGTGCAATGGGTTAGTGTTCCTGCCTCTGAACCAGGAGCTCCGGGTTCAAGTTTCACACCAGACCTGAGGGCCGAGGAAGGTGCGTTCAAACAGGATAAAGTCAATTTGGAAATCCTTCCAAACATGCCAATGGCTAGTATTAAGAGCAAGAGAGACCTCTGGTCAGCTACCACTAATGTGGAGTGGTGCCCCTCAAGCCATAACCCCCTGATGAGATTAGTGACCTGTTCCAGGAATTACTAGCTATACAGACAAAATGTCTGCCTAAATACATCACTAAGTATGGGAAGAGAATGGGAATTGTAAGGTGATTGAGACAGGTTAAGGTAATGATAAGGACACGGCAGATGCAGTGTAACATGGATAAATATGAAGTTATGCACTTATCGGCACTGCTGCCTCACAGGCCAGGGACCGCGGTTCAAATCCGATCTCAGGTCACTGTCTATGTGGAGCTTGCACATTCTTCCCATGCCTGCACGGATTTCCTCCAGATGCTCCAGTTTCCTCCCACTGTCCAAAGATGTGTAGGTTAGGTTGAATGGCCATGCTAAATTGCCCCTTAATGTCAGGGGGACTGAGAGGGTAAATTGGGGCTACAGGTATAGAACTTGGGTGGGATTGTTGGCGGTACAGGCTCGATGTTCCGAATGGCCTCCTTCTGCATCATAGGGATTCTATGATGTTTGGACAGCCAGTGCAAACACGATGGGCTAAATGGCCTCCTGCGCTGTAACAATTCTGTGATAATGGAGGATAACATCCAATAAATGTGCAGGTTGTAAAAACAATGGTCAAGACAGAAAGCCTTTCCTTTTATCTAGGCTCCCCCACCAAGGAGAGTGAATATGATAGTCAATGTCCTCAGAATTGGTATATCACAATTGCCTATATTCGCACTCCTATAATTGGATCAGGTGTATTCAAAAGTCAATGTCTTAAAAGAGGTACTGTGCAATCAGGACCAAACTTATCAAGAATATAAGGGGAGCCAATGGCCTTGTGGTATTATCACTAGACTATTAATCCAAAAGCTCAATTAGTGTTCTAGGGACTTGGGTTCAAATCCCGCCACAGCAGATGGTGGAATTTGAACTCTATAAAAAATGAGTTAAGAATCTACTGTTGACCATTCTTGTCGGGAAAACCCATCTGGTTCACTAATGTCTTTTAGGGAAGGAAATCTGCCGTCCTTACCTGGCCTGGTCTACACGTGACTCCAGAGCCCACAGCAATGTGATTGACTCTCAACTGCCCTTGAGCAACTAGGATGGACAATAAATGCTGGCCAGCCAGCGATGCCCCGTGTCCCACATATGAATAAAAAAATACAAATATAATACTGATGTATTTTATCACTGCAGATCGAGGGAGCATTTTTTTCTGCTTTTGTTCTGGTTAGAACAAAATTTTGAAAGTTTTAAACTTAATAAATGGTTTTATACTTGCACCGTTAGAATTCTGCCTGTTTTCCAGTTTGAACTTATAATCTGTTTGTAATGCTTAACTCTTTGAAATATAACGTGGAACAAAAGCACATGGATTCCCATGTGACACTATATTTAAACCACAAGTGAACTGGACAACATAACATGCAATCAGCAGGGCTACAAGTCTTTCATGTTCAGTCATACCAAATGGTCTAAATATGCTCGCACACCAGGAAACATATGCTGTCCACAATTATTTATCAAATGTACAAAAACCTTTACGTTTGAAAGATCTAGTGGAAGCTACAGCTTGCAATGATCAGGAAGTGGGTTCAGCATTTGGGGCACTGGGGATTACTGATTTGGTTGTTGCTTGAATGTAAGAGTCAGTCTTGGTGCATTTCAGTCAAATACATATTTTAATTTATCTAAGCTTTTCTCAATTAGGTTTAAACCTTTTTCCCAATAAGCGAGAACATCAGTGTGCTGTCATTCAATTTTGCTCCTTACAGGTACTGAGAATAGCGTGTGTGCGTGTCATGGAAGAGACAGCAAGAGTAAGAGAGAAGAGAAATGAGGAACTGAAAGAAAGAAGGGGGAAGAAGAGGAGAAAGGGCAAAAGATGAGACAGGTGAAAGAAAAGTGGAGAATAGCAAATCCCTGCGCTGGTGCTTCAGTAGCGGTATCCAATTAGTCCCATTCTGCCTACGTTTCCCCCAAACCTTTTCTTAGTTTGCCACTTTGCTGCAGTGGAGAAATTTGAACACTGTTAATCCTGAGGGCGATGCTGTTGAGAGTCTTAAACTCTTGGCAGGGTCAGCCATGATGGCAAGATCACAAGGAAGGAACCAAACAAAGCACAATCCAAGTTCCCAAGGCAGATCAGGCAGAAGGCACACATATGGCATCAACAGCTGCGAAAGCGGATGAAGGCTGTAGCAGTAGGGAGATCCCCTGTCGTCAAGTTTCCCTTGCTACTGGAACTGGACATACCTTCTGTTAAGAACCATATATCTGGTGATGTGCAACAGCATACCCACGTTGAAAAAGGTACCAGGCATCTACCTAGAGGAAACCAATACACATAGACCTGCGGCAATCAGCGAGAAGTGACAGGGATAGGACCGAGAGATCTGGAAGTCCCTAGCTTCGAACCAGCACATAGGCAGTGGAGTTTCTTTCAGTTGTCTCGCTCTTGGAATAGTAACAGGAGCGTGTTTCAGCAGCCCTCTTCATGACTGAACAGCCCTCTTCAAGATCGACCCTGCTCACTTGGCATAGGGAAGGGGCTAGAAAAGATGGCTTAAAATAGTCTGTTCTGTTTGCAACCTGGCAGACTCATCCACATGCGTATCAGAAAATCAGAGGTAAACTTCATTTTGGAACCTGGAATGTACAAGCAAGCAAAACAATCAACCGGTATAGAGAATTGCCCTATTGCCCATTAACTGAGGCATTGAGTTCGCTGCCCTGCAAGAGGCCCACTGAGCAGCTGAAGGAAATGATTCCAATTGCATTTTATTCTGGAGAGGAAAAATCCGAGAATCAGCCCAGGACACATCATCATGAACTAGCTCACCAACCAACTCTTGGAGTTCCACGTTGGCATCAAACAGCATCTCACGGCCCTCTGTCTTCAACTTGTCAAGAACCAGCAGGCAATGGTTATGAGTTCCTATGCTTCAACTCTTGATGCCAATGGTGAATCCAAAGACAACTCCTACTCTGCCCTGGGCACCATACTCTCCAACGTTCATAAGCAAGATAAAATCATTCTCCTTGGGATTCAATGTCAGAATTGGAAAGGACTCACAACTTTGGCAAGAAACCACTGGTAAAGAATGAATTGGAAATTGCAACTCCAACAGAGATCTCCTGCTCACCAAATGCACAGAACACCAGCTTGTCATCACTAACACACTGTTCCAACAAAAAGGTAAAGTTCAAGACTTCCTGCAGACACCCACATTCCTTGTTTGTGAACTAAACTCGCATTCACCTGATGAAGGAGCAGCACTCTGAAAGCTAGTGGTGTTTGCTACCAAGTAAACCTGTTGGACTTTAACCTGGTATTGTGAGCCTTCTTACTCTATTATTCAAGTCAAGGATCAAATATGTTTTTATTTTAAATGACCTCCTCAACTTATTATGCTATCTTCAAAGATTTGTGTCCCTACTCACTCAGTTCTCTCTGCACCGTAGTTCTTTAAAGAGAAGCAGTTAGTTCATATTACAACTCATCACTCTTTTACTTTCATTTTTCACTTCCATGGGTTCATTTTAATTCAGTGGAAAAGTTTCAGTCAGATTTTAGAAAAATGCCTTATTTCACTTCTGTCTCAACTCAAGAATGTGTGAAAAATCCAGAGATAGAATAAGCTGGAGTTTGACTGAAAATTAAAATTTCATTCTTGTTTCTCCTTCAATTTTCACCATCGGTTTCACAAATCTGGACTATTGAGTTCTTTGTTTTAGTTCAAAAAAAATCTCAGCTTAAACCTGCTTCTGTAAAACTAAAATGAGAACTGAAATTCCAATTTGAATTTAGCTGATGACAATTTTGATTAACAACTCAACAACTGTACTCTTCATTTTAAGTCATCCCTCACAGAATGTCCCCCACAGAACGTATTGTTCCCTTCTGAAACGAAAGCCTCTGTTAAAATACACTCTGTTCTTTCCCCGAGGCAGTGCGTTTTAAACTATGCAAAGGTGTAATTTAGAAAGCAGTAGGATGCCTGCATGAACCATTATCAGGAACCATTCTCAAGGTGCCAGCTTATCCCATTTCTCTGGATTCATGTCACACACTCGAAAGTTATTGCCTCAATGCTTTCACAAAATAAAATTTCTGTGCGAGAGTTAGCTTTGTGATTCCAAAGAGCAGCAATGTTTGTTATCAACAGGAAACATTAAAGGGATAGAGTACCCTATGGGCTAATGACTCCTTGTCCTGCATTCTGTGGCTTGTCCAGGAGTTGTGAAACTTTAGTTGTCTATTACTGCATGTGAAAATCCAAATGGAATAGGAAAAACAAAAAAAAAGATAAAGCTAAAGTGTCTGGAAAGTATAGACCGTGTTCATAAATGTCAGTTTCATTGAAATATGTTGGTCAGAAATTTTACAATGTTGAAAATGTGGAATGAGATATTGTGAACATCATAATATCTTTATTACAGGCATTCATGTTTAGATAAAATAAAGTAATAAAATAAAGCCTGAATACAACAATGATTAAAAAAAAAATCAATCTGAGGAAGATATTTCACCTTGTAAAGAAAGGCAGGCTTGAATTTCCAAAGCACCGTTAATAACCTCAGGACATCCCAAAATGCTTTATAGCCAACTAAATGCTTGAAGTACGAGCTCTGTTTAATGTGGGAAATATGGCAGCCAATTTGCGCCAAGCAAGCTCCCACAAACAGCAATATGATATTGACTATCTATTTCAGTGACGTTGATTGAGAGAAAAATATTAGCCAGCACACCAGGGTGCCTTTCCCTTGCTCTTCTCAGTGACATAGGATCTCTTATGTTCCCCCGAAAAGGCTGATGGAGCCTCGGTTTAACAACTCATCCAACAGAGGGCACACTGACCGTCCAGCATCGCCTCAGCATCGTGCTGGAATATCAGCCCAGACTGTGAGCTTAAGAAGGCAATTCAGCGCACACAGTAGTTCCCACAGAACGTGGATCTCAATTGCCCGTGGTGTTACACATCACACACAAAAACAAAATAAAACTTCACAATTTGGAAAAAATTATAACTTAAAATGGCAATCAGGTGGCGATGTGCATGGAGAGTTATCAGCAAGCGTAGTCCTTGGGTGAAGTGGAGGTTTCCAACAAGGACATACAAGTAATTCAATCTACACAATCTCTCTTCATACTGCTATATTTCTATAATAATGCGTCCATTTTTATAACGCAAATTACATGTAAGAACATATTATTGTCATACTGTTGTACAACATGGGAATTTAGAAAAGAGAGTCAATCCACTACTTAATCATGGATGATCTGTATTGTAATTCCATTGACCTGTGCTCATTCCATAACTCAACAGTATCCTTGCCCACACAACTATCAATCTCTGCTTTGAAACCGTCAGCTGATCCACACACTCTAAAGCTTTTGGAGGGGGAGGGGAACACATCCCGGTTATCACTATCCTTTGTGTGAGAACATCTACACAAGCAGTTTGTTCTAAATATACAATAAACAATTCAATGTGGTCGATTGTTGTTGCAAGACAGAGGATGATTATGAAACCAATCTTCCTGGGAAGATATTTCTATAAATCTCACTGAGGTGCATGCAAACATTTATGTTTTATATACAGACTTGCAACCCAAAAATTCTCCCCAATATCGTGCAGCACCGACATGGGTCAAAACAATACAACACACTTAGTAACCTGACAGAAATGAGCAACAAACAATGAACGAAACCCAGATAATCAATGTACGAAAGCATTTACTCCCTACCATAGCTACTTAGTTTTGATTTGATTTATTATCACATGTATTAGTATACAGTGAAAAATACTGTTTCTTGCTCACTATACAGGCAAAACATATCATTCATAGACAAGGAAAAGTGAGAGTGCAGAATTTGGAGTTACAGTCACAGCTAGGGTGTAGAGAAAGATCAACTTAGTGTGAGGTAGGTTCATTCAAAAGTCTGTTGGCAGCAGGGAAGAAGTTTGTTTTTGAGTCGGTTGGTACATGATCTCCGGCTTTCGTATCTTTTTCCCAACAGAAAAAAATGGAAGAGAATATGTCTGTGATACATGGGGTCCTTAATTATACTGGCTGCTTTTCCAAGTGGAGACAGAGTCAGTGAGCGGGAAGCTGGTTTGCGTGATGGATTGGGCTACATTCAAAGCACTTTGTAGTTTCTTGCAGTCTTGGGGCAGAGCAGGAACCATACTAAGCTGTGATTCAACCAGAAAGAATGCTTTCTATGGTACATCTATAAAAGTTAGTGAGAGTCATGGCAGACATACCAAATTTCTTTAGTCAAATTTCCTTGCACTGCACCAACGGGGTACACAAAATTTAATATCCATTTTACTTTTGACTTATTGTACGTCCAGTTTTATTCCAATTTCTAGGATGCCTCTGTGAAGATACTGTGCCTTTAAGAAATGTATTTTAATCATATTTCTGTGCATATTTTTCAAGCAGCTCCTAGGATTTTTTTTTACTTAAACCAGTGTCCTGTATTGTTCCTGACGCAGTATAAATGACATGTTTATTTTTAATCTGGACTAATGCAGTGTCCTGGGATTTTTTGGTCCTTTGGGGATTGTTGAGTAGAACTTGATTTGAGATAATTGATGGGTCAGGTGATACTTGGGAACACTTTTTTCCCCCTCAAAAATTCCAAGTTTTTAGTTTCGCTTCTCGGGAAACAACTTATGCTTACTGTGCCAAATTCAAATGTAAAAAAACTTAAGGTCTAGGCTATCTTCATTAAACACCTTGGAGTTTTTGACCTGGGTCTTAACATCCTTCATCAGAACAGTGCAAAGAGAACTATTCCGCTCACTCCCTTCCCCATCCACTCATCATACTGTGTCCCTCTCCAACACAAATCAGCACATGCCACATGAAAAGTACAGTTGAATTCAAGTATCCATCTAAATTGGGATTGGAATTTAGGTCTATCCAAGGGAAAATGTAAAATTATCCTTTTCCCTCAGTGGGGCTTCAGCTCTGTAATCCACCTGTCTACCAAAACATACAGCGAGAACAATGGGCACATGCAAATGATTAAAGAAGGCAGTAATCTCATCAGATCGCACAGTTTAATACATCAACTAAGCCTGGAGATCGTATTACAGCTGGATAATCACTTCTGGGTACACAGCCCATTCTTGGCCTCAAATTCACCAAGTCAAATCATTTGATATTTGAAACTTTTAGCACCACCTCCCCTCCTTGTTATTTATATTGTTTCATTCAAATTATTTAATATTTCCAGTTTTCTTTCACAAGCCAATGTATCAGGAGAGGAGCCTGCACACTGTGGGGTTTAAGTATTTTTGTTTCAGTCTAGTTCTTCCAGTGCTGGTGATGGGAAGCAAAGCATCTCACTTTTATAAAAAAATTTACTCCATCCTGTTACAAGCCACGTTGGATACTTCAAGGTGTTCTATGAAGCTCACCTGATCTGTAATGTTTCACTCCAGGTATGATTCAACTGACCCACTAAGGCACTTTTTATCAAAAATAAAGTTTAATTAAGAATACTGTTGACATGTATAGTAAGACAATTAGCAAGAAGTTTTAACAATTACAAACAAGAAACATAACAAACACAATAATGTATAACTCTTAAGGAAATATCTCGAATGTGGGCCAACCAAAGCCAACATCCAACACAGAAAGCCCTCCAAATAAACACAGTTTAATGCCCACTTGTTACAGGAATCCCACCTCCTGGGTTGAATGCTGAAAATTCCTTGTGCAGAAACTCAGAAGAGGTTGTAGTCCAATCTGTTTCCTAAAACACAGCTCCTTTGAGGCAGGATGGCAATAAGCCTCTCCTTGAGCTAACTGATGAAAGCTTCAAAACCAAACAAAAAGAACAGGGAGAGAGAGAGATTGCTTCCTGCAACACTCCCCAAAACAAAACTGAAAGCCCAAAGGGGAAAAAAAAACCATGACCTGACTGCCACAACTGAAACTGAAAACCCTATTACCTGATTGCCACAACTTAGCTTCACCTCCACTGACATCTTTGATGATGCAAGCTGCATAAAAACTCTTAAAGATACACTCATATGACAATCCTTAAAGTTACAAAGCCAATGCTCAGAGTGGACAGGGTAATCCCAAATCCATTCCTTGCTTGCTCCAAAAACCAAATTTAAATTCCACTTGAATCTAATTTATGGTCCCAATGTGTAAGGATCTCCACGTTTAATGATTAATAACCATCCTACAACCACTGCAAGCATTTGAGTATTTTTCTCCACAAATAAACTGTTGAAGCCACTGATTGTTACTGCGATGCATACAGACACGATCACTATTTCTCTCCAATTCAGACCATCCCCACTCCAAAACCCTTGATTTTTCAACTTCTCTCGCTCTCCAAACATCTTTGATCATAATTTCACTTCTCTTTCCCAATGGTTTACATTTTTATTTGCTCATGGGATGTGGGTGTTGCTGTCTGGGCCAGCATTATTGCCTACCCTTAGAGCATTTAAGACTTAACCCACATTTCTGTGGATCTGCAGTTACATGTAAGCCATACCAGAAAAGGATGAAAGATTTCTTTCTCTATAAGATATTAGTGAACCAGGTGGGTTTTAACCACAAACGTCATTGGACTTTTAATTCCAGGTCTTCACTGAATTCAAATTTCACCACTTGCCATATTATAGGGGTGCTATGATTTGTTTACCTTTCGTTGTGCACCACTTGTGACTGTAGCTTCTTTTTTGTTAACATATAGATCAAACAGAACATTTGTTTTAAAAATCTGTCCTGATCATTCTAAAAGGTTCCATAGAATCCTACAGTGCAGAAAAAAGCCGTTTGGCCCATTGACTGACAACAATCCCACATAGCCCCTATCCCCATTAGCCCAAGTATTCACTCTACTAATACCTCTAACCTACACATCCCAGGACACTAAGGGACAATTTAGCATGGTCAATCAACCTAACCCATATATCTTTGGATTGTGACAGGAAACCACAGCACCCGGAGGAAACGCAAGCAGACACAGGAAGAAAGTGTAGACTCCACACAAACAGTGACTCAAGCCAGGAATCGATCCTGGGTCCCTGGAACCATAAGGCAGCACAGTAGGGTTTGAGATAAACGTACTATTCATCCATTGTTTTTGCTAGACGTTATAGTGCACGTATCATTTTCTCATGTATTAATGGGTATTATACTGCTGATAGGTAGGCAACTTCGGTATACACAACACATGTTATGAAAATCCAAAAGTAACAAGAGACAGTGTGTTGTGAATTTATCTTAAATTCAAATCCCAGCAAGCTTAACAAGTGTAAATGATCCTAGAACTAATATTAATAATTTCCCTCAACAGATCACTTTCAAATTAATGCAGGATCCCACTTATTATATTTATTAATGATTAATAATCATTGCATTATCTAAATCGCTGTCATACATTAAGAAAAAGAACTTATATTTATATGGTAGCTCATAAGCTCTCAAGATGTACACAACAGCCAATATACACACAGTATGTACATCACAGCAATCAAATAAATAGCTGATAATCTATTGGTTAAGCACTAACATTGATCAGGAAGCTGGGACACCTCCCCTGTTCTTTTCACAGCAATGCTGCAGGATTTTTTTTTAGCCAACCAAAGCAGGCAGACAGAAACTTGGTTTAATGTTGCATTAGTATAAACGACACCTCTGGCAGTCCAGCTCTCCTACTGAAGTCTGAACTACGAGCACAAATGTCTGGGACAGAACTGGACCTCACAATATTCTGACTTAGAAATGAGAGTGCTATCAATTAAATCATTTGAACCAACGATAAGTGAAACACTTACTTTTGGCACATGTGGATTAAACTCTACTGCCCTGTGTATTGCTTCTACAGCATTCATTTCTGCTGTGCTGAGCCCTCGGCGAGATGCTGCCTCTGGAGAGAACCTACAAACAGGCAAAAACAGAAAAGAACTTTACCATTGAGCCCACTTACTCCAGACCATGACCAAGAATTTAAAATTCAAACAGTATCCCTCATGAGTAAACAGCCTACTCCTCTGAATACTCTCCTTCGCTACAAAAAACTGAACAGCTTGGGCACTTTGCTTTAGAGAAGGGAAGACTGAGGCTGACTTTGAAGTGATGCAGAAGATCGCTAGAATAGATATAGCACTAAGTGTCTGCACTAAAACTAGGGGCCATAACTATAAGTTAGACATTCATAAATCCAATAAGGAATTCAGGAGAAACTCCTTTACCCAGAACCAATAAGAAAGTGTATGGACATTGAGAGGAATAGCACAGATCCTGAGCCTAAAACCTAGGCCTCAAATCACTGAGCTAGGACCTAAAACACAACATCTCTCATTACAAAGAATTTTGAATTGAAACCAGTCAATGTCATTGAAAAATAAGGAAGTAGTAAGTAATACTAGGAAACAAAATGGTGATTAACATGTTGCTGTTCTTGCTGACTTGGAATCACCTATCAATGCAACTGATTCACCTCAATGTTACAAATCACAGCCCTGTATTGTGCTGCGTAACACTTTCACTGTCGTACATCCTAGGTTTTATTGGATTATCTTTGCACTTAAGAAAAATATTTGTGATAGATAATTGTTAAAATTGGCAATGGACTGAAAGACACAATTTTATTTTAATACTCATTCTTAGGGTATTGGTGATAATAGCAGGGCATTAATCATCAACCATCCTTAGTTACTCTGGAGGAAGGGCTTGCAGCAAGTCAGTTCAGGCTGGGATAGAGTCAGATGGTGCACCTTTATTATTGGCCAAGAGGCCAAACCAGGAGACACAAGTGCCACGTATGAGGTGGTGATCGGTGTGGGGTTGATGTGTGGTTTCCTTGGCATTGGTGCCTGTTGCCAAACCATAGCAGGCTCAGATTGTTATAGTGGCACAACTCACACATAGGTTTGGTCTCATTTCTGCCAAGTCCCAACTCACCCTCTCTGGGACCCTCAACCTTTCCATCTCTCTCTTCCTTTAAAATAAATCTCTTCTCGTTGATCATAATTTCCTCCCCAATGCTACTACAGCTCTGCATCCATTCTTCTTTCAGTCATCTCTTTGGTATGTTTTAAAATATAATAGAAATGTAAGTAACTTTGCACAAAATAACAGATGCCCAAGAGTTAATTAAGTAATGAAATGTTGATAGCTTAGATGGGTTTATATATTCAGAAGACTGAAAAGTGAAACTTCAAAACAAATGTGTATGTAATAAATACTTCCTTAATAAATGGCCCCTTTGTGTGAATTATGAAAATCTGGATTACGGACATGTCAAGCAAAGATAACAACTGTCTGACAGCAAGATACGGAGTAATAATTTAACTGAGGGCATCATGAACAGTGCCATCGGCACTTAAATAATTGTAAACATTCTATTACAAAGCATAACATTATCTTTTCAATTAGCTAGAAGATGGCAATCCCTGACTTCAGCTATTTTTCCCTATTCATTTCCTTAAATTGCTCATTTATCGTTAGAACTAGTTTGTCCAAGAATTGGCCTGTGGGAAGGTTGTGGCCTCCAATGCCATTGTATGTGTCCCCACTCCTGGAACCAGTTTTTAAAGTGCAGCTTAGACAGATCAGTAGAGTGGAAGGAGCTGCTAACCAATCACAGGCTGTTCCTCTCCCTCATTTGCTGCTGATAGACTCATTGAGGAGTGGTATTAAGGCACCCAGAGTTTGCTTGGTGAAGCAGAGGTGTGAACAGGGGGAACGAGGATCTCAGGAGCCTGGGCACAGATTAGCCAGATTTAAGGACTGGGAGTGAGATGCCGGGGAGACTTGGGTCAGTATAGGAAGGGGTTGGGCGAAGGGGTCGACATGCATGCAAGTGTGTGTGTGTTGGGGTGAGTGTATCTATATGTGCATGCCAGTGTTCTATGAGTGTGTGTGTTTGTGTGTGTGGTAGATGTGTATGTCAGACAGCCAGTGAATGCATACGAGTGTGCGTGTGGGGGAGTAAGAGAGTGCATGTGTGTGAGGCAGCGAGTAAAAGAATGTGTGTGGGAGTGAGGGAACAAAATTATAAGTGCATGTTTTTGGGATTCAGTGTGTTTGTGTGTGAGAGAATGACAGACTGCGAGTGTGTGGGTGGAGTGAGAAAGTGTGGGGGAGGGGTTTGGAGGAAGATGGGAGGGAGTGTGTGAGAAAGAGAGAGAGAGAGAGTGAGTGTGTGTGTGTGTGCACGCGCGTGTGTGCAGAAGGGTGGAGGGGGTACTGAAACAGTGAGAGATTAAGTATGCGCATGTGGTGGGAGGGGAGTGAAGGAGTGAGAGAGAGAGAGAGAGTGCATCTGTCTTATTCCCAGTCTTAGGTTTCTCACTCACCCTCAAATACCACACATCAACGCGTACACCACTCACAGAGGCCAAGTATGAGGGGGTAAGCACCCAGAGATTGGCAGTGTGTGTACAACACTTATTATGGTAGTTTTTATTAATTACTTGTTTTAACTTAGCAATTTATTGCTATGGCATTGATTTAATTTTGCACTGCAATTGTTTATTTTCTTAAAACCTCAATTTTTTTTTGAAATGGGAGTTTAATTTTGTGCCAAACCTCATCTTTTTCAAATTTGTTTATCGGTTCCTTGAGATAAAAAGGAAATCTCCATCCGCCATCCACTCCCTCCCCCTGCAAAGCAGAAAGGTCTGCACTGGAAAGTGACATGTATAGTATACAGTTAAGGAAGCAGTATGGACTGGAATGGTCACTATATCAAAGGCGTCAGATCAATGCAAGTTATTGTTGCCGCAACTTAACAGCATGCATCAGTATCAACAGTGCTACAACAATACAAGAAAATATAGGTGGCTTACAAGACTCTGAAGTATCCAAGGCATTCAGATGAGGTCAGAAACTACGAAAGTGAGTTCCAGTTATTTATAACTAGCATCTAAAGGCCAGGAATGTGTAACGGCCTTGAACTGGCTCCAAGCCATTTACACTGCATAGACAACACAGGCATTCTAAAACTCTGGAATGGTTTCTCTACGTTATATTCCTGTGCTAATTCTTCCAGGATCTCTGACAGATGACACACTAAATAGTAATTAGTATGAAACTAGTGACAGATATTACAATACACGACAGGTAGAGAGAGCTTTTACATGACTGAGGTAGTAAACAAAAGTAAAAATACTGGAAAAAAGACCAGAGCTTTATATATCTAATCAGTCAGATCATGGGTCCATCTGGAGGGGGCTGGTGGAGATAAGTCAACTCACTTTCCCAAGTTATATCTTTATTAGCAATCTCCCATGCTGCTGCTTCTGTTGAGTTAGAGGTTATGTTGGTTTGTGCTGGCAAATATCAAAAAAAGATACAAAGGTCTGAGGTCACGTACCAACCAACTCAAGAACAGCTCCTTCTCTGCTGTCTCTCTATACACCCTAGCTATGACTGTAATATCACATTCTGCACTCTCTCATTTCCTTCTCTATGAACAGTATGTTTTGTCTGCATAGCACGCAAGAAACAATACTTTTCACTGTATGTGTGACAATAATCAATCAAATCAAAATATACAGTGCAAAACATAAAGTTTCATTTCACGGGCTCCCAATTAGAGGTGCCAAGCACTCCAGTAGGTGGGAGTTGCCTGCCTGGCACCAGCAGCAAAAGCAGGCGGTGGTCAAGTTGGAATCGTAGCTGTCTTGCCAATAAGAGTTTTCAACTCTTCACAAGGCCAGACGTATTGATGGGGCTGGAAGGGGCCAATTAACGTGCAGTACTTGCACTGGAGCAAGGACACAAGACAGGAGCAGTGAATCATACGGCCTGTCAAACCCACCATTCAATAGAATCATGGCTAAACTTGACTTCAACTATGCTTTCCTGCTCACTCCCAATATTCCGAGGTTCACTGAGACACCAAAGATCTGGCTTTCCCAGCCTGAACTCAAATCTCAAAGCTCATGATTCCAAATAAATCTGTTGGACTTTAACCTGGTGTTGTGAGACTTCTTACTATGTCCACCCGAGTCCAATGCCAGCATCTCCACATCATGTAAATTTATTCAACAGTGGAGCATCCACAACTATCTGGGGTTCAGAATCCAAAGGTTCACAACCCTTTGAGTGAAGTAAGTTTTCCTAAATAATCATGCTACTTCATGTCTAACCGTTAAGCATTTTCAGAATTTTATACATTTTTCAATGACAATGTCTCTGATTCCTATGAATTTCAGACAAGATAAGCCCAATTTACTCAGCTCCTCATCAATGGACAACCTCGCATCCCAGGGACTAATTTAGTGAACAGCCTCCTACGCAAAAAGGCCCTTAAATATGGAGACCAAATCCAGATGTGGTCTCATCAAAGTCCTGTGCAATTGTAGCAAGACTTCTTTACTCTGTATTTCAAATCCCTTGCAATAAAGGCCAACATGCTATCTGCACTTTGTGTCCTTTATCTGAGCACACTAATATCTCTGCATATCAACACTTACAAGCCTTTATCAGCTGTGGCATAGACTCTAAGAGCAGAGAAGTGATGTTGGGCTGCACAAAAATTTGATTAGGGCACAGCTAGAATACTGTGTGCAGTTCTGGTCACCTCACTATTAGAAGGATGTGATTGCACTGGAAAGGGTGTAAAGAAAGTTCACCAGGATGCTGCTTGGAATGAAACATCTGAGCTATGAAGGGAGTCTGGATTGGCTCAGGTTGTTTTCTTTAGAGCAGAGAAGGCTGAGGGTGGATCTGATTGAGATGGATAAAATAGTGAGAGATACAGACAGGGTGGGTAGGAAGCAGCTATACCCTTAGTTGAAAAGTCAATAATGAGGGGGCATCATTTTAAGGTGTGGAGCAGGAGTAGTGTATATGGATTTTAGCAAAGCGTTTGATAAGGTTCCCCATGGTAGGCTACTGCAGAAAGGGCAGATGCGTGGGATTGAAGGTGATTTAGCAGTTTGGATTAGGAATTGGCTCGCTGATAGAAGACAGAGGGTGGTGGTTGATGGGAAATATTCAACCTGGAGTGCAGTTACAAGTGGTGTACCTCAAGGATCTGTTTTAGGGCCACTGCTGTTTGTCATTTTTATAAATGACCTAGATGAGGGTGTAGAGGGTTGGATTAGTAAATTTGCTGACGATACCAAAGTGGGGGGAGTTGTAGACAGCGAGGATGGATGTTACAGTTTGCAGAGGGACATAGATAGGTTGCAGAGCTGGGCCGTGAGGTGGCAAATGGAATTCAATACGGATAAGTGTGAGGTGATTCACTTTGGTAGGAATAACAGGCATATGAAATATAGGGCTAATGGAAGGACCCTTAATAGTGTTGTCGAGCAGAGGGATCTTAGGGTACAAGTACATAGCTCTTTGAAAGTTGGCACCCAGGTTGATAAAGTTGTTAAGAAGGCGTATGGTGTGTTAGCCTTTATTTGTAGAGGGATTGAATTTAGGAGCCGTGAGGTTATGTTACAACTGTACAAAACTCTGGTGCGGCCGCACTTGGAGAATTGCGTACAGTTCTGGTCGCCGCATTATAAGAAAGATGTGGAAGCATTGGAAAGGGTGCAGAGGAGGTTTACCAGGATGTTGCCTGGTATGGTGGGAAGGCCTTATGAGGAAAGGCTGAGGGACCTGAGGTTATTTTCATTAGAGAGAAGAAGGTTACGCGGTGACCTAATTGAGGCGTATAAGATGATCAAGGGATTGGATAGGGTGGATAGTGAGAGCCTTTTTCCTCGGATGGTGATGACCAACACGAGGGCACATAACTTTAAATTAAGAGGTGGTAGTTATAGGACGGATGTCAGAGGCAGGTTCTTTACACAGAGGGTGGTGAGGGCGTGGAATGCCCTGCCTGCAGCAGTTGTGGACTCGCCTACTTTGGGGGCATTCGAATGTTCGGTGGATAGGCACATGGATGATATTGGAATAGTTTAGGTTAGAGGGTCCGCTGGCCGGTGCAACATCGAGGGCCGAAGGGCCTGTACTGCACTGTAATGTTCTATGTTCTATGTTTAACGAGGATGTGAGAAAAATCATTTTCACTCACAGGATATGGAGAGCCTGGATTACACTGCCTGGGAGGATGGTAAAGAAGGGAAACCTTACAATCTTTAGAAAGTATGTGGCTAAGCACCTTGAAATGTCATAACATTCAAAGTGCTGGAAAGTGGGATTAATGTAGAGTTAGTGTAGTTTTGGCAATAGGCTGAAGGTTCTATCTATACCGTATGACTCTAACATTGCGCACCTTCTTAAAAAAATGCTATTTTTCTACTGTTATGACCAAAGTGAATAATTTTGTACTTCCAGATATTATGCTCCATTTGTTGTCTTGTTGCCCACTAACTTATTTGTCACTTTGCAGCCTATGTCCCTCCCCCCACCAAATGCTTACCTTTCCACCTAGCAGCTAACAGTCAACCACACTGCTGTGTTACTGGAGTCACATGTGGGCCAGACCAGATAAGGATGGCAGATTTCTTCCCTAAAGGACATTAGTGAACCAGATGGATTTTTAACAACAGTCAATGATAGTTTCATGGTCATCATTACATATCATAAGCCAAAGACTAGCTTTAATTCATAGATTTATGAATTAAGTTAAATATCACCAGCTGTTCTGGTGGGATTTGAATCAGATCATTAGTCTGGTCCTCTGGATTATTAATTCAGTAACATTACTATTGCATCCCTGGATTTCCCAGATCTGATCAGATATTGTTTCTGGGCAGATATCAAGTTATTTCCCAATTCTGGGATGGGCAGTATTCTCTTACCCTCTCTGTGGCGGATAGGAATGGAGTGAAGTTGGAAAGCCCCCAACAGCTTAAAAACAGTTTGTAATTCTCCCAATAAAGTTCTCCGATTGACAGGTGTCATAAATGCTATTTGCATTCATGAATGTTCATTAGAACAGCTAATGGCCAACACCAGGCCTTCCAGTCTTTGGGTCACACCAGCAGTAAATCGCCTCAGTGTCAAGCCTGCTTGAAAAAGAGTGTGCACAAGGCAGGTCACAGCTTGCTCGAACTTGGAGGTCTACCTACTATAGTATTGTGTCATTACTATTGCACTGAACAGGATTTGTGCCATCCAGCTCCATGCCAAGTTGGTCTTCATGATAGCAGTGTGCTGCAGGACTCACAAACCTCCACTCTAACTGTTCCAAAGTCCAACTGGGGGGAGTGGGGTGTGAGGCAAGGGGCAGGGCATTGACACAGATGGAGAGGGAGGGCAATGTGGAAGGAGGGCTGTGCAAGAGTTGAGGCGGGGAAGGACAAGAGGGCATGGTGGCAGCAGAGATGCAAAGAGGTAGGTGAGGATAATGAATAATGGAAGGCAAAGGGAAGACCCAGGAGAGGGGGCTGGACACGGACATGGCAGCTTGAAAAGCTCACAAACAGGCTAGTCATAAAGATACTATTTAGTTCACTGGAAGGGGATGCACAAAGACTCCAGATGGATTGAGAAGTCCATGTTTCAAATAGGCACCCGCAGATGATGTGTTCAGGGAGAGAGGATCGAGATGCAGATCTCTTCAGGCTGCTAATCTTTGTTTTCTGGGTTTTGAACATCCTGCAAGGTCATGTGGAAACAGATGGGCTATAGAGTGATAAGGCTGCTCTGGAGTGGCATTTACATACATCGCTCAGATCTTCGAACCTACTAGCTGCCAACAGCTGGAACAACTGGATTACAGTAGTCATTCGGAGGGGAATTTACCTATGTAATAAGTAAGAAGCTTCCAAGCACAGATTCCAGCACAAGATCCTGCCATTCTGGCCAGTGGAAAAGGTGCTGGTAGAGCACCTCACTACTGCATTTATTCCCAGAAGCCCAGAACATGAGCTGAATCTCTGGATTAATAATCTAATGATGAAATCACTAGACCATCACCTCCCCTTAATTATGGTGAATGCTGAGTTGTTCTAAATCCTGAAAGATAACTCAAAATAACTATCTTCAATTGTATTTTTATATATTTTTTATTAATATGAGGAAGCGATTGAAATTCAGAGAATGATACCCCAAGCATTTTAAATAAAATAAGTATTTATGATTATTTTTTATTTCCTAATAAAGTACACCGAACTGAGACAATGGCTGTACACAACAACACTAATTTTAAACAGTTCTAAACAAGTTTAACTTAAGAGTCAATTCTAAGGATGACTCAACTACCCTCGGAGTCAACTCTCCCCAGTGTTGCACAATAGCCAGTGAGTTCTCTCTCTTTGGGACTGCTTCCAAGATAAAACCAACAGCTTGCTTTTCAACACAGATTTCCTTCATAGACACTGCTTGCTAGGAGTCAAACAGCTACTCCTGCAGTTGGCTGAGGTCTTAAAAACAATTCCGCTGCAAAGGTTTAAGCATCTCCTTAAATAGAATTTTCCCGTTTGATCTTCTCTGATCTAACATATTTTTGGAGTGCAATACGTAATTACCTTCATTTCTTGATTTTAATTTTTAAAAGTGTAAATGCAAAGTACTTCTTCACACTTTTCATTTCACATCTTGTCTCTTCCTTTGAGCCTTTAGTAAATGTATTCATGTCCTGCCTCCCATTGTAATTAACTCGCCTTATGTAAACATCTGCTCGCAGTGTTGCAAAGCTCATCAGCATATCAAAAGCATTAGTTCCCTGTTTTCCAAACTATTTAATGAGCAGATGTATCCCAGTTGCTTGGATTTATTTGATATTTCCACTGCGGGAATCATAGTGGATAAGACAGGGCAGCATGGTAGCACAGTGGTTAGCACTGCTGCTTCACAACCCCAGGCGCCTGGGTTCTATTCCCTACTTGGGTCACTGTCTGTGTGGAGTTTGCAAATTCTCTTCATGTCTGCATGGGTTTCCTCCGGGTGCTCCGGTTTCCTCTCACAGTCCAAAGATGTGCGGGTTAGGTTGATTGGCCATGCAAAAAATTGCTCATTAGAGTGCTGAGATGCATAGGTTAGAGGGAATAGCAGATAAATATGTAGGGATATGGGAGCAGGGCCTGGGTGGGATTGTGGTTGGTGCAGACTTGATGGACCAAATGGCTGCTTTCTGCACTTAGGATTTTTATGATTCCATGACAGAAAATTCGGCAGGTCACTGAAAGGTCTGTTGAGTTTGGGCGGGAATTTCAAGTCTTGGGGGAAACATGAGCAGAGAATCCCGTTCATTGTGCACATATATTGCTGTTTTTGGTATATTCTTAAGGGTTTTCACCTTGGGTGCATCTGCAGAACAGTTTACTCTGTTTCATCATGCCTAGTTTATTTTTATAGGGTTAAAGAATTATTTCAAATATTATTACGATAAACTACAGAACTGGAATATTTCAGTAAATCTTGCTGGTCGGATCAAATATCATTGTAGAAATGGATTTGAAATAGGGACAGAAATTGGCAGGTAGGATGTAACGTGGCTAACTGTGAGGGTATCCATTTTTAAACGGCTTTGTTGGTTTCTGAGCCAGTACATACCTAATAATCAACATTTATTCATCATAAACCAGGCTTGAAGAGCCTTTTCACTCAGGAGGCCACACGTGTGGCATTTTTCTCATTCAAGTGATGATAAGCAAATTTCAGAAATATAAGATCTGACACACCACAAACAGAATTCAAAAAAGTTGGGTTTTACAGAAGGAAGAATTACTGATCAAAAGTAAAGCAACGTCATGACAATAAAGCATTTAAAAAGTAATAACATCGACCAGAGTCTGAGAGAGAGTCAGTGCATGTGGATGAATGAGTGTGAGGAGGTTAATGAATGCGAAAGGGTCAGTGTATGTGGGTGGTAGCTGAGCGTGAGAGGGTCAGTGTACGTGGGTGGGGCAGTATGTGTGGTTTTGAGAGCGAACAAGACTTGGTGTAAGGCAAACTTGTATTTGCTCATCACCCATCCTGCCAGTTCATACAACTGAATCCAAATACCAATAATGTTCCCTCTACAGTGGCCACATTTTCCTCATTTCCTTCTGAATTGTCATCCATTAACCCAGCAGCTGGAGATTGAAACTCAGGTACTTCAGCTGTACTCAGTTGCCTGTGTTTCTTCCTTGGATTGGGCACCCATCTTATATACCACTGCACGGTGACACAGTGGTTAGCACTGCCGCCTCATAGCACCAGGGACCCGGGTTCGATTCCCGGCTTGGGTCATTGGGAGAATATTCTCCCAGAGTCTGCGTGAGTTTCCTCCGAATGCTGCAGTTTCCTCCCACAGTCTAAAAGATGTACTGATTAGGTGCCCCAAACCAAACTGGCATCAGCATGTGGCAACTAGGGGAATTTTACAGTAACTTCATTGCAGTGTTAATGTAAGCCTTATTTATGACTAATAAATAAACTTTAGCTTCTCCTCAATGAGTTGTAAGCAAGGCTCGTCACACTGTCTCCCACTCCATTCACATGGCTTAGTGGTAGCACTCCCACTGCTGCATTTTTTGGAAGAGATGTTAAACCAAGCCCCTGCCTACCTTCAATCTCACTGAACTGATTTGGACAGCAAGAGTATTTCTGGCATCTGCACCAATACAGATCCCTTACACAACATTTAAAACAGATTATCTCTCATTATCGTGTTGTTGTTCATGAAAGCTTATTGGACAAAAGTTGGCTGCTGTGTTTCCTATCTGACAATAATGGGCTGGGTTTTACATGGCTTCACCAGCACACTCAATCACCTTCTGACCCATTCCCAAGCTCACCCTTACAACATGGTAAGTGGGCAGGCATCAAGACTAACACACATTCCATATTGAAATACATAATCAAGGGTCAATTGAGACCACTGTCAATTGACCCCGATAATATGCTGCCCATGCCACAACAGGTTGACATTGGCAAGCACCAATAAGAAGTAGAAATGGGGAATGTGCATGAGGCCAGAATTGCAGGAGCGCAAAGATATCAGTACAATCATGTTGGTTTGTGGTTGGTTACAGCGAGAGGGAGGAATGAGGTACTTACTTATCTGATACAGCTCGTGCTTTCAGCAGTGCAGCTGTGTAGCATATCGTTGCTGATTTTGGCAAGCTGATATCTGCAACCAAAAACATGATAGATTAGTGTAAAAGTTAGGGTGATCAGATGTCCCCGTTTCTTATTAAACGAGCCAGAGCCCTAAATTTCCTAAAAATGGTTCAAATGTTCTGGTTTTCACCTTTTCCATTTTTGTCAAATATAAACAGGGCCTTTTCCTGTAATCATCCATCATGTGCAATATTGCAGCGGACCTGGATCATTCCCCTCCACGACTCCCCACTTCCCTCTCACCCAACCCAATACTCCCCATCCTAGCAGATTGTCACAAACTCCTTAGCACCAAAGACTCTAACATTGATGATGCCTTTTTAAAGATCTCTGGAACAAGGTTGCCAACTCTGCCTGGACATATTCAGAAGATATCATCACATGAACTCCCACCTTTACTGCCAACCCCCTCCCTGACTCAACATGTCAATTATTATGGAGCCCCTCTTTCCTATTGCTTATCAAGTTTTTTGGGGTGCTTTTTATTGAAAGTTTTAAGTCTACAATTACCACAAGTTGCAACAAAACCTAGTATCACACGGAGTGATCGTTACTCCACGTAAACATGCAGAAAAGATCAGTCAGTGTTCATACAAATGATTCAAATTATCAACCCTCACAATTGTTGTAGTCAGTATCTCCTCACACACAAACGGGGATAGCAGAAAGGGTGGGTGAATCTCAGGAGCATGATACACACCCTCTGTATGGATCCTGAATATTGCTTGATGATCCAGTCATGAGTTTGAATAATTCTGAGGCTCTTTTCTCTTTGGAGTTTGCTTCCTTATCCGGATAACTGGAGTGTTAATGTAGACTCTAATTTGTTATAATTAGTGAAACCAAGAACACATGGCGCCATGATACACACCCTCCTCCACCGGATAACAGAGACAGAGCTACACACATCAATTATAGGTAATATATAACCAAAAGGGCCTAACAGGACTGCCAAGCAATAGAAGGACAACACAGAAAAGGGGAAACATCAGGATACTACCATCAATTTCAAGGTGTGGCAGTGTACATTCTCGTATGTAGGAAATAAGGCGAGGATTCATACACCTTGCCTCACACCTAAACAAATATTCCCCCTCCCCCACCATATAACAGGCGCCAGTCAGGTTCCCTTTCATTGCAGAATTTAAACAAAATTCCACCAAAGAAACAGGCTGACAAGAAGAACTGTCAAGACACCCATCAATAGGATACTGGGGGACAGACATGATCTTACTCTTCCTGACAAGATAAAGAAAACTCTCGAGCACTAATTATAACAAATCAGAGTCTACATCAACAGTTACCCGGATAAGGAAAAAAACTCCAAAGAGAAAAGAACCTCAGGATTATCCAAACTTATGACTGGATCATCAAGCAATATTCAGGATCCATACAGAGTTTCCCCGAAACCTCTACATCTCCGCCATGTCGTCATCCTGAAGCCCCAATTAAGAAAGGCCAAGGCCCCTGGCAAACGGCAAGGATCCAAAACATCCAGTTGCTTCTTGGTGAACATGAAGAACAAGGCAACATAAGACCAATGGTTGGAGTGTTCAATTAATTGCAAGCCTCGAAGGCCAGATATAATGTGCGTCACTGAACTCGAGAAACGCAGCCCTGAAATCGAGGCTGTGAAAGAATGGCAGCCAATTCTCAAATTCGGCTGGGAATTCATCCCCAGCACCCCTTGAGAAACTGGGAGCACGAATACTCCTTCTCCAGCACCATTTCCTGGGTCAGCCAGGGTGGGTTACACAACAGGCAGCTGGACTTCCAAAGACTGAAGGTGAATCCCCACCACAGAAGCTACCCTCTCGACTGACAGGTTTCTTCTTTGCTTCACTCTTTCTCTTTAGGATATCTTGCAGTTTATCAACACGAGCACCAAAAATCTGTGCTGGGGAACCGAGACAGTCGTTGCACAACTTCACTCATAATGGCAGCTATCACCTGGACACCAACAGCATCACTGAGGCAGAGCCTCACTCATCAGCGGAACCAACACCATGAGCTCTTCCACGACCTTAAACAAGGTTTTTTTTTGACTGAACTCTACTCCTCTTTGCCAATCAAAATTCAGCCAGGAACCTACATACCACAGGTTATACACATTAGAATTGGATAATTATGCGTCATGCATCAGGATAAAAAACAGAATAAAAGATGAGGAACTCCGGAGCTTGCGAAAGCACAGCTGCTCTTGTGCCTACATAACGTGATTCCCAGTTTTCAGGTTTTGATTTTTGAAAATCTGCTCACCCAATAAAAATCCTGACAAATAATCAATGCAAAAAATTTCAGGTTCATCTCAACCAAACCCTCACCCCAAACACATTCATGCTGTAACTCACAGATGGTATCCATTCCCAAGTAGCACAGTGATTAGCAATGCTGCTTCACAGTGCCAGGAACCTGGGCTCGATTCCCTGGTAGGGTCACTGTCTGTGCGGAGTTTGCACATTCTCTTCATGTCTGCATGGGTTTCCTCTGGGTGCTCTGGTTTCCTCCCACAGTCCAAAGATGTGCGGGTTAGGTTGATTGGCCATGTTAAATTGGCCCTTAGTGTTGAGGGGATTAGCAGGATAAATATGTTGGATTACAGGAAATATTGCCTGGGTGGGGTTG
Source organism: Sphyrna mokarran (assembly GCA_024679065.1). Classification (NCBI taxonomy): domain Eukaryota; kingdom Metazoa; phylum Chordata; class Chondrichthyes; order Carcharhiniformes; family Carcharhinidae; genus Sphyrna; species Sphyrna mokarran. The sequence goes on along the minus strand of JAGIQG010000023.1, from coordinate 4,012,896 downwards.
TGGTCGGTGCAGACTTGATGGGCCGAATGGCTTCTTTCTGCACAATAGGGATTCTATAATTATTCAACATATGTGCCACTGGGACCCTCTTCCAGAGTAGATGTCCATCTTGTCCATGCTCAAAGGTTGAGTTTCCATATCTCTGGGGTAATAAATTCCAAAAATTCACCAAACTCTGAATGAAGAAATTTCCCCACATCTCAGTCTTAAATGGCTTTTCAAATATCCATACTTTTTAATATATATTTTCTCTGGCACTTTGTAATGTAGTACATTCCACAACTAAAGCTTTTTTGTTAAAAAGTGCAGATCTGAAAGGGTTTTTTTAAAAAACTGTGCCCCTCTAATTCAAGGACAAATGATTTTATTTTTACTGCACTATATGGAGTTATTTTCCTCCTAGCGAAAAATATCTTGGAAATGCAGACAAAGGAATTAGCTTCACACAGTGGCGCTCCGAACCACAGGAAGAAATACCATTCTGTCACCGTCAGCCTTTAAAAAACAGACCAACATTAACTGACAATACACAACAGTGATTACCCACTGTGAGATTTATCTATCGAGGAGAGGGGCTCAATTGAATCACAGTCTAGAGAAATTACAGAAGACACAATTACAAAAGAAAATAGGAAATACAAACATTGGTCAGCCATTCAGCCTGCTCGATGATCAAATAGATCATCTATCATCTATGCCATCTTCTCCACAACTCCTTGTCTCTGAATGTAATTGGTTTCCAGAAACTTATTGATTTTCTGTCTTGACCAAGTTCAACGATTGAGTTCCCACAGCTCTCTGGTGTAGAAAATTCCAATGATTCGCCATCCTCTGAATGAAGAAATTCCTCCTTATCTCTCACCAACTTTTACAGATGCACCATAGAAGCATTCTTTCTGGTTATATCACAGCTGGGTATGGTTCCTACTCTATCCAAGAGAGCAAGAAACTACAAAAGGTCATGAATATAGGCCAATCCACTACACAAACCAGCTTCCCATCCATTGACTCTGTCTACACTTCCCACTGCCTCGACAAAGGAGCCAGCATAATTAAGGAACCCATGTACCGCAGACATTCTCCCTTCCACCTTCTTCTGTCGGGAAAAAGATGCAGAAGTCTGAGGTCATGTACCAACTGACTCAAGAACTGCTTTTTCCCTGCTGCTGACTTTTGAATGGTCCTACCTTGCATTAAGTTGACCTTTCTCTACACTGTAGCTATGACTGTAACACTACATTCTGCATTCTCTCGTTTCCTTTTCTATGAACGGTATGTTTTGTCTGTATAGTGTGCAAGAAATAATACTTTGCACTGTTAATACATGTGACAATAATTAATCAAATCAAATTCTTAAATGGCCTTCACTTATTCTGAGATGGTGTCCCCTGACCATCCTATCCACATGTACCCTGTCACACCCTATATGAATACGAGATCACCTCTAAGTAGTATAGAAGCAGTTTCCTCAATCTTACCCCATAAAACAATCCTGTCATGCCAAGCATCAGTGTTGGAAAAAATATCGTGTGCAACACGGTGTGTTTCCTGAAATTCTAAGTGTAAATAATTAACATTGATATTAACAAAATTAATACTTTGGAAAAATTGTGAGAAATTATTATGCCTGCAACAGCCTTCAGGATGGAGAGAGGAGACAGAATGAGAATAAAGGGAATGTTGACTAATCACTATTAGATGGCATAGTGGTTAGCTTTCTGCCTCACATGCCAGGGATCCGAGTTCGATTCCCAGACTGGATACTATGTGCAGAGTTTGCATGTACTCCCCATGTCTGTGTGTTTTTCCTCCCACGGTGCAAAAGGTATGCTGATTAGGTGTATTGGCCATGCTAACTTCTCCCTCAGTTTATCCGAACAGGCGTTGGAGTGTGGCCACTAGGAAATTTTCATAGTACCTTCATGGCAGTATTAAGTCTGCTTGTAACACTAATAAATAAACTTTAAACTTTGTGTTCCCTAAAGATTTGACCCAAAACTTCAGCTTTATATTGTACATATTAATAAATTGAATAAAGAAATAGAACATCACATATTCAAATGTGTAGGTGACACAAAGGTGGGAGGCACGTAAATGGTAAAAGTGGGAGCAAGAGGTTATAAAGAGTCAAGACTACAGCAGTATTAGTGCAGGAAAATGATAAAAGCTTGGGCATGGGTCTCGGATGTAATGAAAGATTTGCAGCCACTGGGGAACAATCAGTTACAATTTTCTGTTATACCTGTAGGATGGAACTTCCAGAGAGAATTCCTTTAAGCCTGCATAAAACAGATTGTTATTAAAGTAAAAATCACACCTTAAGGGGTGAACAAAGCATTTGGCAGTAACTCAGTCACAACCCTTGCGGAAACAGAATGCTGCCACGTACTTATAAGTGTTGCTATTATCCAGGACACTAACCGTCATATTTGGCCAAGACCACCTGGACATCAGCGTAAGCTTGTAACTCCAGAAGAGCTTCTAATAAATTTTCATGTATATTCAGCATACTAAGCAGTGGAAACTCTTTCATCAACTGTAAAAGAAAGAAAAAACACTTAGTTTATCCATTTCATTGCTCACTATTTAACATGAAGTCTTTGAAGTACACAACAAAAACTTATGCTGTTTAAGAAAGTGGTAAAGTGGCACAGCCTCATAGCTCCAAGGACCTGGATTTGATTCCTGGCTTGGGACACTGATAGTGAGGAGTTTGCACATTGTCCCCTGCGTGGGTTTCCTCCGGGTAACCCACAGTCCAAAATACATGTTAGTTGGATACATTGGCCACGCTAAATTGCCCTTTAGTATGTCCTAGGATAGATAGGTTAGAAGGATTAGCAGGGTAAGTATGTGGGATGACAGGGCTAGAGCTTGGATGGATCACTGGTGATGCAGACTTGAAAGGCCGAATGGCTTCCTTCTGCACTGTTGGGATTTCTCCGATAATGCCATTTCGACTTTCACATTATTTGCTTCTGAACTGAGCAATAATATTTAGAGTTCAAAAAACCTCAGAACCACAGAGAGAATTCTGAGGATCATGTCAGTGAAAAAACACTTTCTCATTCTCATTCCACATGTAATGAGGGCAGAATCTGAGCACAAAACTCCATAAACAACCAGCATGAAAAAATTAGCCAAGAATTAAGATCATAAATTAACTCTTTTGTTCTCCAATGGCATGCCATGTTTAAGTGGTGAACTGAAGGACAGGACCTCCTCTGCAGACAGCATTTCCTCAGCCTCCAACAAATCTTAACCCCATGACCTTCAATTCAGCAATAACAATGCTATCAACTGAGATAACCTTTTTTTTCCCCCTCCATAGGACATGGGCATCACTGAGTGGCCAGTACTTATTGCCCATCCCTAGTTGCCCGAGGGCAGTTGGAAGTCGACCACATTGCTATGGCTCTGGAGTCACATGTAGGCCAGACCAGGTAAGGACAGCAAATTTCCTTCTCTAAAGGACATCAGTAAACGAGATGGGTTTTTCTGACGATCAACAATGATTTCATGATCATCAGTAGACTCTTAATTCCAGGTTTCTTTTTAATTTTTTATTATTGAATTCAAATTCCACCATCTGCTGCGGTAGATTTGGACCCGGGTCTCCAGAAATTAGCTGTGTTTCTGGATTAATAGTCTAGCGATAATACCACTAGACCATCGTCTCTCCTAATGTGATATTATCTAAATAGAATTCAGAGTACAGTTAATGGTTATAGATGGAAATAGTTAAGTCAAAGTGTAATGATGAAGCATTTTCCCTCAATTATGGATATTGCCTTTCATACCTTTAGTGCATCCCAAAGTGCTTTACAGCTAATGAATAATCTTTGAACTGTTACTATTCACTGTTATGATAGAACCTTGGTTCTCAATTTGTACATTGCAAGCTGCAAAAAAAAAAATAGGATCACTCATTTCAGAGTTGGTCACTAAGAATTGGCCCATGGCATCTGGGGAATGCTCCTTCCTTCTTTGAAACTGTACCTTTGGATCTTTTACATGAACCTGACAGGGCTGACACATCCCCATTTTAACATCCCACCCAAAGGACAGCACCTCTGAAAGTGCAGCGAGAAAGTCAGCCTAAATTCTTGCTCAAGTCTCTGGATGTCAGCGCATTCGAAAACCAATTAGTACGCAACTAAGTTCCACACATGGCCAATTAGATAAACTGCCAATTAATCTGTTTTAATTGGGATTGCTTGAGGGATAAGTGTCAGTGATGGCATCAGAACAATTCCCGCTCTACTTCTAATAGTGCCATGGGACTATTTAAGTGGTGAACTGGAGGACAGGACTTCCACTGGAGGAAAACAGTGTTTCCTCAGCCAATGGCAAGTCTTAAATCCAGGACCTTCAACTCAGGAACAACTGAAATAATCTCACATTACCTAAATAGAATTGAGAGGATGGTTAATGGTTATGGGCGGGAGGAAATAATTAATTAAAAGTGTGAAGATGAAGAATATTCCCCAGCTTCATCTGGTGAAGTTCATTTGTTGTCCTGTTACTCACGTCTCTCATCAGCTTTACTGCTTCCCTTATTCTTCCTAGTTTTCTCGCACACATTGCAAGCCTCCGTTTTATATAAACTAATACATTTGTGTCTCGCCCTGCCAAGAGAAAATGAATACAAATTGAAATTCAAACCATTCTCAAGAGAATAGGTGTTAGAAGATTTCTGTCAAGTGCTCATGCGAACAATCAACTTCAGTCCTCATGACATGACAACTGAACCACATTTAAATTATTAAATTATCATCCTTTTTTCAAATTCCTCGATGGCCCTGGAGATTCCCAATCTCTGCAACCTCCGCTAGTCCGACAACCCTTTGAGCTCTCTGTGCTTCCTCCAATGCTGGAATCCTGCACAACCCTGATTTGCATCCTTCCACCAATGGTAGCCGTGACCTCAGTTGCAAGACCAAATTAATCTACTTGATTGGTCTGTTTGTTTCAATTGCTTGGGCTCTGGAATTCTCTCCCCAGCCTTCTTCACTTCTCTTCAAAATGCTGTCGGAAAAGGGGAGTTACTGTTGCGCTGTTGGCAAACTCAGCAGCCAAATTGCACACAGTAAACTCCTTCAAATATACAATTATACTTAAACTCCCTCAAATTAACTCTAAATCTGTTTTTTGGAGTCCAGATGGGGAAAAACATTCACCAGAACATCTCTGAAACTGTGGAATAGATTATTTTATATTACAAAAGAGCAAACTCCGGGCTCAGCTTAATATTTTATTCTCCAGACAGTAAAATCAACAGTGCGGCGCTGGAAGTGCAGAGCAGGATTATATACTCAGCCGTTGGAGTGGAAACTAATCCCACAATCTTCTGACTCAAAAAAGCATGCTACCAATGATCCAAGGCTAAAACTGTTGTATGCAAACAGACAAAGCAATTAGTCTTACATTTTGTTTGAGTGAGTTTGGTGCAGACCCCATGGCTATGCTCCATAGTTTATACCTGCCGCAAGTCTTTAACTGATTCAAAGTAAGATTTTATTGTTTCTACGTCACCTGTAAGTTTTTAATATGTCTCAGACCATAAGCTTTACCTCACCAGTGTGTCACCACGGACGGCATGGTGATACAGTGGTTAGCATTGCTGCTCACAGCACCAGTGATTCCCGACTTGAGTCACTGACTGTGGAGTTTCACATTCTCCCCATGTTGGCATGGGTTTCCTCCGGTTTCCTCCAACACTCCAAAAATGTGTACGTCAGGTGGACTGGCCATGCTAAATTGCCCCTTAGTGTTAGGGGGCTTAACTAGGGTAAAAGCATGGGATTATAGGGAAAAGACCTGTGTGGGGGTGTGGTCGATGCAGACTCAAGGGGCCAAATGACTTCTTGCTGCAATGTAGAGATCTATGATAATGCTCTCTCTCAGACTTGGCAACTTGCCCAAGTGATCATTTCTCACATGCAAGCCTAGACAATAAGTGGCCACAGACAGTTCAACACTGAACAGTCACAACCAAAGTCAACTGCACCCACATAAGCAGGGGCCACTAGATAACAATGAGCAAGAGAAACCCTTAGCTGACTTCCCCCACTCCCACCCTTCCCCTCCCCATCCCCAAAGGCTGAAGCTCAGTGTAGGCAACCACATGATAAGAGAAGGGCTGGCACATCTAAGCTAAGCTGATTCAGGATCATTGACGAAATTAAAAAGATAAAGATTTCCACTTATACAGCAGCCTTCACAAACTCAGGACATCCCAAAGTGATTTACAGCCAATGAAATTCTTTTGACGTGCTGTCACTGATATGTTGCAGGAAATGTGGCGGCCTATTTGCCCCCTCAAACAGAAATGTGGTAACGATAATGTGATAAATTATTTTTTTTAAATGACTTGGTTGACGAATAAATATTATCGAAGACAATTTCCCTGCCCTTTTTCAAGTTGTGCTGTGGGGCTGAGTATATAATCCTGCCCTGCACTCCCAGTGTAGCACTGTTGAGGTTACTGTCTCGAGAATGAAATATTAAGCTGAGCTCAAGTGTGCCATTTTGTAATCTAAAGTAGCCTATGCACAGTTTCAGAGATGTTCCGGTGAATATTTATTCCCCATCTAGATTCCAAAAAACAGATTTGAAGTTAATAAATGAGGGAGTTTAAGTATTATTACATATTTGAGATAGTTTACTGTGTGCAGCGTGAGTGTCCAGGGCAGACAAGACTCTGATTTAACACCTTGCCTGAAAACCAAGATACCATCTAAAATTATAATCTCACATTCCCTTTTGCCGGTTTTCCCACCCTTTTATCTCTTGTCCAAAAAGATCAAGCATATTCCTTTGATAAACACTAACTCCTGTAAGCTTGTTACAGAACCTCCCCCCCCCCCCCCCCCCCCACCTCCCCTCCACCGACACGCTTGTTGTTATGCCCCAAGGGTTGTACAGTTTCCCCTTAATGCTTTCAACACAATGGTACATCAATATTCAAGTCACAGCCAGGCAACTTACTGTGCTGTGCCTCCTGCTGCGTGCTATGGTGCTGAAGCTGTTGGCTCCTTCTGTAGCATATCTCGCCTGCTTTCAGCGCCTGTTTAAACAGCTTCTCAGCTTCAAGAATTGTGGTGGTTTCCTCCTCGGCTAAAAGAACATATGCCGTGGCACACCTAAGATCACAAAGAAAACCAGATGTTAGGGGTATACCGTGTATCTGCTCCAGCTGGTAAACTGTGCAGCAGGCATGCTAGTACTCTGCTACTACTTTTTAAACTATTATTTTTACTTTTAAACTGTTATATTTTTGTAACTGACCTGTGTTGGACTCTGGAGAAATGGGTGACTGCAGACACCATGGTGTCTCCTTATGTTGTTCTGCAGAATATCATTGGAGGGATTTAAAGGTACAATCCACAAGTCAAACACCCAATAATATTCCCTCCATTAGTCTGATCAGCTTTCCAAGTCCCACCCCCTCTCACTTAAGACCACAGTTACGCCCCTGATATAAGTAAGCCATTTTTCACTGGAATCATAAAAAGATGCAGCACAAAAGGCAATATTTTTTTGTTCATTCATGGGACATGAGCATTTCTGGCTGGCCAGCATTTATTGTCCATCCCAAAGGTCAGTTGAGAGTCAGCCACATTGCTGTGGCTTTGGAGTCACATGTAGGCCAGACTAGGCAAGGATGGCAGATTTCCTTCCCTAAAGGCCACCAGTGAACCAGATGGGATTTTCTTACAATCAACATTGGTTTCATGGGCATCAGCAGATTCTTAATTCTAGTTTTTTTTATATATAGCATTTAAATTCCACCATCAACTGTGGTGGGATTTGAACCTGGGTCCCTGGAACATTAGCTGAGTTTCTGGATTACTAATCTAGCGATAGTACCACTAGGCCATCAGTATCTCGCCAATGCATAATACCCTGAATTAATAAAACAAAATGCATTTTTGGCTTTGTCAGGTTAGTAGAGTGTAAACTGGAGCACGAAGCACCACAATGTCTCCACTGATGCCAAATCATTGTTGCGGATGAATGAAATCACATTCTTCCTCCTTTCGTACCCCGAGGCCATCCCACCAGATCTGTGCTGACTCTTAGAAAGATTTGTCCAATTAAATCCAGGCCCCTCTCTATTCTTTTCCCAAAACCTTGTCTTTTTTTTCCCCTTTCTAATTCTCTTAAGTTTAAAGTTCATTCATTTTTTTAGCAGGCTTGTATCAACATTGCAATGAAGTTACTATCGCCACACTGCGGCACCTATTCGGGTGCACTGAGGGAGAATTTAGCACGGTCAATCCTTTGACAAAGTTGTTACTGAACCATTAACTCTCCTCATCCACTAAAAATTGGGCTTCCTAAAAAAAATTAATCGTGATAGATAATGAACAGTTCACCTCTGACAGCAATCCCACACAAGTCCTGTCCTCACCCTGTAACCTCACATATTTACCCTCCTAATCCTCCTGACACTATGGGGCAATTTATTATGGTTAATCAACCTAACCCTCACATATTTGGACAGTGGGAGAAAACTGGAGCACCCGGAGGAAACCCGTGCACACGTGGGGAGATTGTGTAAACTCTACAGTCACCTGAGGCTGGAACTGAATCCGGGTCTCCCGTGCTGTGAGGCAGCAGTGCTAATCGCTGTGCCACCGTTCCTTTAATTCAGAGCAGATAGTGATCCCATGTCCCCAAACACAACAGCATTTTAGATTTTATCAATTTTATCTCAGTATCGCATAAGAAAACTTTTCTAGCTAAATGCTGCTGATTGGTAGTAATTGCAATTTAATTACTAATGTCAAACCTACAGCTGATTCAAACCTGTCCTTTTCAGTTATCCACAATAAAACACATTCATTTCATTCTCTAAGAGACAAGCCCTGGACACCGAATTAAATCTTTCACCAGTCCCAACCTGCAGAAAGCTTGCTCTCTGCACCTGTTTGTCAAATTAGACCAAACACTAAATACAATTTCATAAATGAATGAAATTGGATATCATGTTGAAGATTTGCTGCAGTGATAGTCAGATGGGGCAGGAAATTAACAGGCTGGTCATAAACAATATAATATTTATAGAGTGCTTTTAACATCCTAAGGTACATTGTACAAGGTCCTCTAGCCACTATTCCATCAAACACTCCCTGGGCAGGTATAGCACGGGGTTAGATACAGAATAAAGCTCCCTCTGCACTGTCCCCATCAAACACTCCCAGGGTATTAAGCATTGGTTAGATACTGAATGAAGGTCCTTCAAAATTATTTTCCTTTCTATTGCAGAGAAACCTCAGCACCAACTGCAGTCAGTCCAAGTGTTTATCAGTGATAGGCATAGGTCTAGCTGAGTTATTCTTGCAGAGAGGCAGCACAAATATGAGGGGTCAAATGGCCTCTTTCCCTGCTATATTCTTTGATCTGTTTCTAAATTAAATTCATTGAATTCAATGGGTCCTGATATTGCAGTTTTTCAGCTCTCACAGAGCAGAGAATCATAGAGGTTTACAGCATGGAAAAAGATCCTTAGGCTCAACCTGCCCATGCCACCAACTTTTTAACATTAAACTAGTCCAAACTGCCTGCATTTGGTTCCTATCCCTCTATACACGTCTTGCCCATGTAACTGTCTAAATGCTTTTTACAAGACAAAATTGTACCCACCCCTACTACTACTACCTCTGGAAGCTCATTCCAGATACTCACCACCATCTGTGTGAAAAAAGTCGCCCCTCTGGACCCTTTTGTATCTCTCCCCTCTTACCTTAAACCTAAGCTATCTAGTTTTATACTTCCCTATCTTTGTGAAAAGATACTGATTATCTAACTGATCTATGCTCCTCATTATTTTGTAGACCTTTATAAGATCACTCCTCAGCCTCCTATGCTATTAAAGCAGATTTTTTTTTAACCTTCTCCTTGTTTGTCCTAAGTCTCTCTCTTCCTTCCCCAAAGAGATTCTTGGTGAATTACACTGCATGGATACTCCGAAACCTCTCTGCCTTTTCAGCAAAAATAACCTCTGATACCTGTCAGCATGACAATGAATGCTACCATTGATACAGTTGAGTGGGATACTAACCCACTTTTTAGAAGCAGGAACTGAGATAGTGATCAGAAATAAAAAGTTTGATTGATTCCTCCCATATCCATCCCACCAACCCATCCTAAATAAAAGGGAAACAAGACCAACTTTAACACTCCTACGGATGAAGACCTGTACATGTTAGAACGCATGGAGTGTAATTAAATTGCTACTTCAAAAAGGGGAGGATTAAGCAGACGTACTCAACAAGCATTACAGAGGTATTTGGCACCCAAGGAGGCTACTTGACCTGTCGAATCTGTGCTGGCTCTCTGAAAGAACTACCAATGTGTCCCATTACCCTCGTCTTTCACACAGCCCAACAATCTTTCCTTTCAATTAACGATCCTTTCAATCATCTTAAAAACATCCAACTTAGAAACATTTAATTTATGAACAGAATCCAGCAAAGCCAGTAATAATGTATGATAATGTAATCAAGAAATCAATACACTTTCATACTTTAATACCTAGGAACTAGGCACTATTTTTAGCACCCTGTTCAAAACATTCACATTAAAACTCTTCTGAATGACAGATAAACAGGAGGCAAAGCACTCAAAGACATTGGTCAACCAATGAGCCTCTCAGAAACGTTCATACTATGTAATGGAGCGAGTGTGAGATCTGCAGTATAGAACATACTCATTATTTAATTCCAAAGCCTGATATGCTGCCTTCATTCTAGCCTGAGCGTTCCTCTCCCGCCAGGCCTTCTGCATCACTGTTAAGAGAACAAAAAGAAATAAAAATATAAGTGACAGCAGGTGTTTATATCTGACATACACCAGTATAGCAGCAGAAACGCTGCTCTGAAAAGTCACGCTATTTAAGCCTACATTTAGCTCGAAGGCCATTAAAGTTCTCTAGCTATAAAGAATGGCAGATGTGTCATAACATGCACATGTGCTGTCCAAAAGACTCAAGTGTAATATGAACATTAAAAACAGCAATAAAATCAGTGCTGCTGTGCCAAAGCCTTTTGCGTTCCAACAAACAACCTCATGGTGCTAGATCATGGTTTAAGTCCACAATTCTGCATGTGGTACTGTGAAAATGCCAACCTAATGCTTCCTCAAACAGAAGCATGGCAGGAGTGGAAACAGAACGTGTGCCAGCTCTTCCATCATCTCCACTGTCTCTTTCATGGTTACTTACTGGTTACTGCCGGTGCAGCAACAAGCATTTTAAACCAAGATGCTCCCAACTTCAATTCCGAGTTTGTGCTAAATCTATCAAACTCAGTGAGGCAGTAAGACAGTTACAATAAGCTGGTTTCAGTGAATCTTGTCAAATTGCTGCTTCTGATTTTTCCCTCTCTATGATGTTGTGCGTGGATGCATCCAGATCATGTTCAGTCTTTAGGTGAAGTTGGGTGGTAATTTGGCCACAGAATTGAGCAATCATTTTAATGCTGAACCTTGATTATTTTATTTGTATTTTTATGGCCACTTTGATGATATAGCCTTGTCTAAATAAATTAGCCACACTGTATTTACAATCTACAAGGTGGCCTTGCAAGTGACGCACCAGCAGGGAGGTATAATTACATTGTGACACGTCGTCACTTTCATTATAAGTGAAGATAGATGAATTTATTTTGGAATAAAGTTAAGAGGATGCGCAAACAAATATATTAAAGATATAATCAACATATTAATTTTAGTTCTGTTTTCATTCTTTAATGACTTTGGTAATTATCTCTCCAACCCTCTCAAAACTCTACTCTCCTCAATTTCTGTCTTTTTGCACACTCTCCAGTTCCTTCACCCCATCGTAAGCAACTGTGTCTTTAGCCTTCCAGTCCTAGGATTCCCTTCTTAAACCTGTCTTTCTTTAAAACGTTGTTTAAACTCAATCTCTTTCACCAAGCTATAAAGAACAGCAGATACGTTATAACTGGCCAATAGTGTCCCAACGTCCGCCTTTTTGGCTTGGTGTCAATTTCTGTCCAATAATGCATCTTGAAACACATTGTAAAGTGTTATATAAATGTAAGTCTTGTTGTTGCGTCTCTCCCATCTCTGTTCATAATTCAGACCCATGATAGTTGATCTTTCCTATGCCCCAGCACCTAAATAGCTTTAATTTTTTTGGTGATCCAAAGTGGATGTAGTAACCAAGATGTAATATGCAGCATGGAGTTTGATTGGAACATGCTCTGAATTATACTTCAGTGTTTTATCAATTTGTTCAATATTCTACGGCTATGTTGATTGCAGCTGTGTTTGGACATGTTTACTGTTAAGTTTACCAAGATTCCTAGGTCTCATTCTGTTTTGTTCTTAGTTATATTAGCATCATACATAGGAAGGAAAAATAGGTTGATGTTCATACTACGTGCAGTTGGTATTGAATTTCATCTGTCATTAGTCGAACTGATGTAGAGTTGTCAGCGTTGGACTGGGATGAGCACAGCAAGTAGTCTCACAACACCAGGTCAAACAGGTTTATTTGTTAGCACAAGCTTTCAGAAGGGGCAATGCTCCAAAAGCTCATGTTACCAAACAAATCTGTTGGACTTTAACCTAGTGTTGTGACACTACTTACTATTATTTGTCCCAATGGTACATTTTCTCCAACCCCTAGTGTCTTAAAGTGTGTAAATTAGGGAGGTTAGCAGGGTAAATATGTGGGGTTACAAGCATAGGGGCTGGGAGGGATTGTGGTCAGTGCAGGTTCAATAGGACAAACGGCCTCCTCCTACACTGTAGAGATTCTACGATTCTAACTCATCTTATTTTCTGAGCTGCCTCTTCTGATTCCAATGTCATGTTAAGTTTTCAATCATCTGCAACTTGGCCACTTTACATTGAGCTTCTGAACACAGTTTGCTTATGTAAATCAGAAACAGGGATTGCATTCAGGTCTTGAGCGCCAAGGAGTCTCCCTGGCTCTGGCATAACTCCTCCAGCAGAGACCCCCATGTTAGATTTCTTCCTCAAATCAGATTATGATAGTTTCAAATCTCTGGTCCACATACTTCAGCGCAGTCTCTGGACTGATACTTCATGTATTAAGGTTGTATTGCACTGTTGGAGGTTTCATTTTTTGGATGAGGAATGAAACTAAGGTGCTGTCAGTAAGGTACAACCAGATAAATGTAAAAAAAATCCCATGGCAGTACTCGAAGAAAATTTGGGAGTTCTGGCCAACACTAATTCCTTAGAAATCCTTACTGAGTATCTACCACAGTGCGGTTTTTGCTATGCACAAATTAGTTCTGTTTCTTGACCGTATAACAGTAACTATGTTTCATGAGCTGTAAATTGGTTTGGAAAGTTCAGAGATTATGAAATATGTTATAGGCAGCACGGCGGCACAATGGTTAACACTGCTGCCTCACAGTGTCAGCGACCCGGGTTCGATTCCCGGATTGGGTCACTGTCTGTGTGGAGTCTGCACGTTCTCCTTGTGTCTGCATGGGTTTCTTCCAGTGCTCCAGTTTCCTCTGACATTCTCAAAGGCGTGCTGGTTAGCATTGATCTGAACAGTGCCAGAGTGTGGTGACCAGGGGAATTTCACAGTAACTTCGTTGCAGTGTTAATGCAAGCCTTACTTGTGACTAACAAAGAAACTTTTAACTATCCAAACAAGTTCTTTCTTCACTCTTGCGGGTCAAAATCTGCCCAGTTACATAGAATGTCTTAAGTCATTAAGACTATTGCACATTGGTCACTTCAATTGTTCTGCTGGGTAGGACCAAAAGGTTTAAGCTACAATACAACATCCATGTGATAAAAGCACATTGAATCCGAGAATTCAGGTTCATTTAACAATTTCCACATAACGAGGCCTGATCTCAAATGGGACACTATGAGAGGCCCACAACAAAACAAGCTGTGGCAATGCCCTGAGATATTAACATTTTTTCCTGTCTTTGTAGGTGAAGTCTGATTCGTATTTCCTATATTTTCTGCTTTTTCATGTTGATATTCCCTCACACAAAGAAATGGGAAATGACAAAATACAGCCGGCATGAAACACGAACGGTATGAAAACAAGCATCACAAAATTCAGACAAGTAATAACCAAGGCAAGTGCATGTGTATCTCAGTCTCAAATATTGCCCATGTAATATCCAGGTCAGCTCCAGAGGCACAGAAAACTCAAGTTTTGTCTCTTTCGAGTTTTCTCCCCCATTGCTCCTAAATTGACTCATTGCAAATGATGCATTTTGAGACCAGAAATGCCTTTTTCATGTGAGCAGTTGGACAATGAGCATCAGCAGGCTCTTACAGAAGGAACGGATCACTGCAAAACTCAATCATGCCCTCTGCACTACTACTCATGCTTTTGAGTTTACCGTAGAAAGTAACCAGAAGAGGTAACAAATCCTTACTGATTTTCAACTCCCTGACCCTGGGGTCACTGAGGCTTTGTGCAGTATCAAACACTAATGCAAGTGGCATTACAGAACCCCTACAGTGCAGAGAGAGGCCAATCAGCCCATTGAGTCTGCGCCAATTCTCCAGCAGAGCACCTTACCCAGGCCCCATCTTTGTAACCCTGCATATAAACCCCAATTTGCATAGTAAGCAAGAAACAATACTTTTCACTGTATGATAATACATGTGACAATAATAAATCAAATTAAAAACTTCCCCCTAATCTATACATCCTGGGATACCAAGGGCAATTTAGCATCATCAATCCACTTAATCAGCATCTCTTTCAAACTCTGGGAGAAACTGGAGCACCCGGAGAAAATCCTCGCGGACATGGGGAGAATGAACAAACTCAATACAATCATCTAAGGCTGGAATTGAAACTGGATCCCTGGCACTGAGGCTGCAATGCTAACCACTATGCCATCTGTAGAAAATAAATAATGCCTTGCATGGATTTTTGCTGCATGAGGCAAGAAGACAATTTTTCAGCTGGCAGGTCATTGATGGTCTAATCCATTATTAATTAAATGCAGTCTTCACTATACACTGGAAAAAGACTCTGAGCACAATGCAGGAAGGCAGGCAGGCTGAAGTGCATCGTGCAGAAAATAGTTTAAAAGTTAAAGATATAAACAAAATGAATGTCAAACAAAGTCAAAAAAAGGATATAAATTTCATTCCACCTCGTAAAGTGGATAAACTAAACTTCACGTTAAACTGGAAAAAGAGCAGTACAAAGCTTACATATTTCCCCCAGAGTGAACAAGTGATCCAGCTGACACATTATCTCCCAAATAGTGATAACTAACACCATGCTCCTGGTTAGAACATGGGATGAAAAACATTTCTTATATAATAAAAGAATGGGCCAAACCTCCAAAATTTCATCTGGTAGTTTCAGTAAAACTTAAATACACTTAGTCATAAGGCTTCAGTGAACTGAGTGTAATTGCAATGGTGATGTTAACAAAAGAATGCAATAACAAGTTAATCCAACAGGAACCAAGTTTGGTAATTACATACCTGAAAGCTTTAGTAACCTCCATAAAAGCGCCTGTGCATTGTAATACCCCAAGAGTACTTTTATACTGTAGCTATCTGAGATCAGCAGTCAGAGAATCTGACTTGCAATCAAATTCTCATGTGAAAAGCATGCCTGCACAGGTATGCAGAGCAAGTTTTGCATCAATTAAGCTTTTAGAGCCTTTAAAAATGCCAGGAACTGATGTGAGCACGGGAATAGTCATGTTTCTGCGAGCTCTGGCACTGCTCAATTTTTAATCCTTTTTCTATCCTGATGCACGGCTCACAGTCACTTTATCCTGTTGTGTATAGTCCATGCTACATCCCTGGAATGTATCAATGGCAGAATGTTGAGGAGTGTCAGGAAAATCTTCGATAAAACGGAACAATTGGAAGGACCTTGGGTGGCATTGGGCCACCGCATGGTGACTGACCTGGCTGGGGAGCAGGCTCTTGGCCCGGTGCTCTTGAAGTGTTGCAGGAGATGACTGCAAACATTATCAAAGTTCTAGGTGACACACTCGGTGTTTTGACACAGAAGTTAAACGCTCACTCGGATGAACTGCAGAGTACCATTGAGAGGCTCAGTGAGACAGGAGGTAGAATCCTCAATGTCGAAAGCACTGCGTCTTCGGTGGAGGCTTTTCGGCAATACTTACAGAATCAGCTGCAGGATATGTAAATATTCTGATAATCTGGAAGAATATCTGTGTGATTGGTTTTCCACAGGGAGCTAAATGTTTTGAAAGCTGGCTGCCACATTCTTCATAACCTCAATACAAAGGCAGTTGAATCAAGCTCAAAGGAACGCATCATGTACTAAACTCGTGACAGCCTATTATCAAAGTTTCCAGAGGTTCAGGGATCACTAGAGAGGCTACCAGGTGGAACTTAGCTCTATGATTGGACAAAAGTCTCTTTCTTCCAGGACTCCTCAGCAGGAATGCAGCAGGTCAAAAAGTGATGTAGGTCAAAAAGTGTTTACAGGTTTTTGGAATTCAATGGGCCCTGCAGCACCTGCTGTCCTGAGGGTCCATTAGGATGTCCAATAATACTGCTGAGACTTTGGCTTTTTTTGAATCCGTGAATGATTTGGAAGTGCGATCCGCAGCTCTTTGTTAGTTCTGGACTAACACTAGCACTACTGTAATTATTTTGTTGGGTTGATCCTGTACTGAGCTTTTTCATATTGTGGAGATACCGGCGTTGGACTGGGGTGGGCACAGTAGAAAGTCTCACAACACCAGGTTAAAGTCCAACAGGCTATTTGTCTCACCTGAAGAAGGAGCAACACTCCAAAAGCTCGTGCTACTAAATAAACCTGTTGGATTTTAACCTGGTGTTGTGAGACTTCTTATTTTTTTTATATCGACAGGGACAATCCTGCGACTAGGATAATCCTGATAAGGCAAATTTTGTTGACTATCCTGTTTAGTCATATTCCCACAGTTTGTTGTTATTAATCCTTGAATGTATGCCCTGTAATTTTATCTCCTAATCGGTCCCATTGCTCATTTTAATGTAATAAATCATGTAATCATATGCGTGTATATGATAACAAATTTTCGCTTAGTATCCTGATATTCATTTATCCTCAATGGAATGCATCTTACAATAGTACTTCTTGTTCTTAAGGAGCGTGTTGTGTAGATTGTTTGGCATTAGAGCTGTAAGATTTCTATCCACACTCATCTTATAATCCTAGGAAAAGTGGCACTGAACCTTTTCACCAGATATCCTTTATTACAATAATGATTAAAATGAGCGGTGCCACTGCAGCGAACTGGGAAAGTCACTTAATATGAAGTTAGTGGCTGAGGCTCAATGAAACCAATCTCTGACTATTCATTTATTGGTGGTGATTTTAATTGCCATCTTAACCTGCTAATTGATAAATTCTGTTAGAAGAAAGCCTCCTATTCAGCAAACTAGAGCTTTGGCCTTCGTGAAAAGGGGTTTATTTGGATAAATGGAGAAATTTGCATGCCAAGGATAAAGAGTTCACTATTTTTCAACCCCTCATTTGTGTCACACCAGGACTAACTATTTCTTTATGTCAAAGATGATCCTGCAGTTGGTTGCCTCCTGTACTACAGGGAGTATTGTGATCTCTGACCATGCTCCAGTTTATAAAAGAATTCCTTCTGGCCCCAGGTCTTGGGGATTTGATGCTTCTTTACTTAAAAGATCATAATTTTATCTCATGTCTCGAGATGAAATTTGATGCTTTTTATTCAGTTGATTCTCTTCCTGATGTGAGCCCCTCTATTCTATAGGAAACCTGCAGGGCCTTTGCTAGAGGTTTGGTCATCTCGTTCTCGGCTAGAAAGAGGCGTAGATTAACAAAGCAACAGTATTAGTTGGAGATCCAGCTAGCTGAATTGGGGAGGAAACACGATAGGAATTCTTCTCATGTGAAGCTGAAGGAAACTGGGCAGATTTGGACCCTTTGTTGATCCAGCATGCAGAGAGAAAGTTAGAGGTTTGCTAAGCAGGAGTTGCATGAACTTGGCTTTTCTTACTAGGAAGAAATTGGACTCCAGAATGATCACTTCAGTCGTGGACACCAAGGGAAATAGGATTAAGGCAGAATGTATTAAGGCAGATTTTAAGAGCTTTTATGCCATTTTATATAAACCACAATAAACTGAGGATGCTCCAGTAGTGATGAAGCATTTCTCTTCTCGAACTTCCTTCTGTCTAGGAGGATCTGAGAACAGCTCCCAATATGATGTGGAGATGCCAGTGTTAGGCTGGGATGGGCACAGTAAGAAGTCTCACAAAACCAGGTTAAAGTCCAATAAGTTTTTTGATGTCACAAGCTTTCAGAACGCTGCTCCTTTATCAGGTAAGATTTGCAACAGCTTTGAATGCTCTGATCACTGAGGAGGAGATAGACTCTGCCATAAAGGAACTTCAATTTGGAAAGGCACCCAAGCCTGATGATTCTAGTTGTGAGTTCTACAAGGAAACCAAGGGCTTAATAATAGACCCATTAACTGGTATGTATAAACACTCATTTGGTGCATGTTTGCTGCTGCAGTCACTCCGTGAGGCGAATATTTTCTTAATAAAATGGAGAAAGAATCCTGAACAGTGTACTTCTTACAAACTCATTTACTGCATGTAGATTTGGAAGTGTTGTCTAAGGTTTTGGTGGTACAGCTAAAGGGAATCCTTCCTGTGATTATCCAGGGTAATCAGACTGGCTTTATTAAGGATCAGAAATCATGCAATAACGTTGGAGATTGCTGAACATTATCCAAGTCTTCTAAAAGCATGCTTTGACTGGGTTAATGATCTTCCCAGATGCCGAAAAGGTCTTCAATTGGATAGAATAGAATTATTTGTTCAATAGGGCACACGTGTTTGGATTAGGACAGCACTTTGTGAGTTCAATTATTCTTTACAAATCCAATGTCAATGGTCCTTATAAATAGTTATTCATCAAAGAATCTTGACCTTCAGAGATGGACTAGGCCAGGATGTCTGCTGTCTGTTTGTTTGATTTAGCTATTGAACTGCAGCCACTAGACATGGCCCCATGATTTATGGGTTGTGCAGTGGAGAAGGTAGACAGCACAAAATTTTACTTTAAGGATAAAGTATTGCTATTTCTCTCTGAGTCTATTATTGATGCAGTAGTGAGATTTAGTCCTTTTTCTGGTTATAACGTTCATTTTGCAAAATCAGAGGCAATACTGCTGGGCAGGTCAGGGGTGAACCCTCTCCACCTTCATAGTTAAAATCAATAGATTTCCTAGGCTACTTCATCACCTGTAAATGCTAGCTATCCAGTAGTCCACTAGAGTAAAATTAAAGAAATTTATGGGTCATTTAGTTCTTTTGTTTGGTTTAAGGAGAAGCCTGATTTAAGAATAGCTAAGCTGCAGTAGCTTGGTTCTGAAGTATGGCTAGGATGCCAAAAATTGAGATGTTCTTGGAGGGAGTGCAGAGAAGGTTCACTAGTTAATACTGGAGATGAGGGGGTTGGCCCATGAGGAGAGATTGAGTAGACTGAGCCTGTACTCGTGGGATTTTAGAAGGCTGAGGCAGGATCTTATAGAGACATATAAGATAATGAAGGGGCTAGATAGAGTAGAAGCAGAGGGATTGTTTCCACTTAGAAAGGAAATGAGAACTAGAGGGCACAGCCTCAAAATAAGGGGGAGTCAATTTAGAACAGAGTTGAGGAGGAACAACTTCTCATGAATCTTTGGAATTCTCTGCCATTGAAGCAGTGGAGGCTGCCTTGTTAAACGTGTTTAAGTCACAGGTAGATAGATTTCTGACCAATAAGGGAATTAAAGGTTATGGGGAACAGGTGGGTAAGTGGAACTGAACCACTATCAGATCAGCCATGATCTTATTGAATGGCGGGGCAGGCTCATGGGGCTAGATGGCCTATTCTTATGTTCTTATATACCAGTTAGCCTCCCACCTGAGATTAATTTGTGAATAGAGAGGCACCTTCTTCATATGGCTTGATATTGATGCTGACCAGTCCTGTACTCCTTGCAATCACTTTTATTTCTGAAGGATCCTAAAATGGTCTTGGGTAAATGTGACAATCCTACCGGTATCAACACACTGGCTTGGAGGATGGTTCGTGAGCTAGAGGGGAGATCTAATTTAGCTTTGTTCCCTTTCTCCAATTTGAGGTAATCCAGATCTTATCGACTATAGTTTTGATATCTGGAAGCATGGAGGTCACTACAGACTACGGACGTGTTTGACTGCACAACTCTGTTACTTTTGAGCACCTGTGTCAATGGTTTGATATTTGGAAGTACACCTTTTTTTTCAATAAAAGATATTTGCAACTTAGAGACTTTATCCTTAATCAGACAACTCTTATTTTTGATGCTAAAATGGAAAAAATCCTGTCACCTGTGAAGCCCAGGCACTTATTATTCAATTTTTCAGCATTTTATGCTCTAAATCTGATCATAATACACTGGACATGCTGTGGTCTTGAGAGACAGACCCCACAGTAAATACCGATAAGGCGGGATGCCTTACTTGGGTATATTTGGGAACGTGCTGATGAAATTTCAGTTTCATTTAGAACAAAAGACACTCAGCTTAAGATATTACTCTATCTGCATATTACTCTAAGCCTGTGGCACAAGTTTGACCCCGCTAAACCCTCGTGCCAGAAGTGCAGGGTGATTGTGGGGGGATTACCTGCATTGTTCTGATCCTGTGTCAAGATTAAAGCCTATTGGTTTAATGTTCTTACAGAGCTTGAGGGGATCTTTGATATGGCCTTAAAGTTCCATTCCTTGCATCTGTGGCTGGGTCTTCCAGACAATAAGGCTGTACAAACTCCTAACATTTGCAGAACAGAAGAGTATGCTTTGCTCATGGATTAGTGTTAAGCCTCCTTCAATTCGTAATTAGCATAAAATCATTCTGGAATATACACCAGTGGAATTCTTGACTTGTTTACTTCAAGCTAAATCGGAAACATTCGAATAAGTTTGGGACCCTTAACTTCAACTCTGAGCTCCACATTGTCTAGCTTACTCCCTGCAAGGTTTTGCAGAAGTTCTGTGGCTCTATTGCGGTTGTTTGCTGTGCACTGCTGAGCCAATTATGGCTGTATCCTGTTATCCCGATGGCTGTATCCTGTAATCCTGATATCCTCCCCATCTGTCAATATATCCTTTTGTTACTTGGATGTGGGAGGCGATGAATAATCCAAACCAACTGTCCTGGTCATTTTTTTTTCCTCGCTATTCCTACTTGTACTTGTTTGAAAATTATCTTGTTGTGCTGTTCCAATCTTTTGGAAGATTGCGTCATTTTATGAAAAATCTTTAAAAGAATTTTTTTTTACAACCCAGACTCTGAAAAATGATGAAATAATTGCCTCTTCAGTGACAAATCCTGGCCAATTGCTTTTTCACAAAAGGAAAATACATCCATTCTGTAAAAATCACAAAAGACATGTTTCACTATGGCAATATAAACCCATTCAAAATTACCAATGGAGTTTCCCTACCCTTCTGCGAACTCACCAGCATCTGCAGGTCTTGTACTATCTGTGTCACATGTGAAAAATGTTTGATGATCCTGTGCTGACAGGTTCATGTCATAATATGTCAGGGGTTCTCTCCCTGTGACCCATGTGTACCTTCAGAAAAGTGAAACAAGAATGAGGTTACTAAACAATATCTGATGTTGATGGGACTGCAGTCAGAAAAGTTGCACGCAGGCGTCATTTATGCATCTGACTCAAGCCCAAAGACATTAGAGGCCTCTTTTTGTTCAAAAGAAACACGAATATCCGAAATAAAATCTGTTTGGGCAAACACCAAATTTTAATCAAGCAGTTCGTTACAACAGGGGAAGTGATGACAGTGGTATCGTCACTGGACTAGTAATCAGAGACCCAGGATAACGTCCTGGGAATTTGGGTTCCAGCCTACCATGGCAGGTGGTGAAATCTGTAATTCCAGATTTTTGTTGAATTTAAGTCTAATGAAATCATGTCAGCTGTTGTAAAACCCTATTTGGTTTTCTAACGTCCTTTAGGAAAGGATATCTGCTGTCCTTACCCAATCTAGCCTGTATGTGACTCGAAACGCACTGCAATGTGATTTATTCCTTAATGCCCAAGGGCGAATAGAGATGGGCAATAAATGCTGGCTCAACCAGCGATGTCCATTTCCCCAAAATTAATTTAAAAACACCAAGTAAGGGTTACTTGTCGACACGCAGCACCAGATTTATCATTGTCTTGAAGTCACTGCAAATTCTTATAGAACCATCCAGTTCCATAACAGGCTCTTTGCAAGTTCCTCCAGTTCTATTTCTACTTTTAGATTAATTACATATGGGGCGGTTCTTGCGTTTAGGGACTTAGAAGTGCTATCAGTTTTGATCTTGAGTCTTGCTTTGACTCCAGTCATGGACCATAAAGTATTCTTAAACACCTTCCTAAAATTCCCAGAAGTTTTTGTAGCTTGTTCTTGGCATCAACCAATTGGTTAACTGCTCCCAGTTAAGTTTGATCTTGTTAACCCATGCTATTCCAAAGAGTGCAGGAAAATTTCCTATTACTACGTGCAGTGGCAATTCTGCCGATTGACCATTAACTTCTATTTAAACCATGACATAGCCCTTCAATGGGAAAACCTCCTCACGGAATCATAGAATGCTACAGTGCAGAAGAGGCCCTTTGGCCCATCGAGTCTGCATCAATGCAAGAAATGCCCTGATCTGCCCACCTAATCCCACTTGCCAACACTTGGCCCACAGTTTTAAATGTTATGGCATACCAAGTACTCATCCAGATATTTTTTAAAGGACGTGAGGCATCCCACCTCCATCACCCTCCCAGGTAGTGCATTCCAAACCATCACTACCCTTTGAGTAAAAAAGTTTTTCCTCAAATCCCCCTAAACTTTCCAAACCTCACTTTTAACTTGTGTCCCCTCGTAACTGACCCTTCAACTAAGGGGACAGCTGCTCCCTATTCACCTTGCCCATGCCCCTCATAATCTAGAGCACCTCAATCAAGTTGCCCCTCAGTCTTCTCTGTTCCAACAAAAACAACCCAAGCCTATCGAACCTCTCTTTATAAATTAAATTTCCGTCCCAGGCAGCATCCTGGTGAATCTCCTCCATACTCCCTCCAAGGTGTTCACGTCCTTCCTATAATGTGGCAACCAGAACTGTATACAGTCCTCCAGCTGGGACCTCACCAAACTTCTATATAATCCCATCATGACCTCTCTGTTTTGTAATCTATACACCAATTGATAAAGGCGAGTGTGCCATATGCCTTATTCACCCTATTTACCTGCCATTCCATCCTCAGAAATTCCAAGGATTACATTTGATAGTTTTAGTGGTAGGTGTTTGAGCTTCTGATTATATATATTTCCTGAGATGAGTGATACAGCTGTATCACTCATCCTGTATCTACTTCCATCTTTGCTTCTTTCCCATTTAACTTTGGATAAACACAGAATCTTTGTATATCCTTTAGTATGGATAGGACACCTAGCTTAAACTCTTGGATCTTCTCTAGTACATCTTGGGAGTTTGTGTCTTCATCAGACATTGCCTAGGCCTTATTTGTAGATGTTGATGTGTTCTACTGTTTGCATACCTTCGGGGTCTATCATGATTAACATGCCTCTATTTTGTGGTCTTTCTTGGCACAACTTCTATATTTATCTTTTCTGCTCCAACACTCATGTGGAGAGTGCCCCATCTGACACACCTATGCCAAGCTTACATTTTGAGATTTTTTTCTGTCAGTTCTCATCCAGTGTACTTTATCTCCAGCTCCAATTTGGGAAGCTTCTTTCGCAGCCAATTCCACAGTCATCGCAATCTCATGCAGTCATAGAATTTACAGTGCAGAAGGAGATCATTTGGTCCATTGAGCCTGCACCAGCAACAGCCTTCCCCACCAGACCCTATTCCTGTAACACCATGTATTTACCCTGATAATCCCCCTCCACTAAGGGGCAATGTAGCATGGCCAATCCACCTAAACCTAACATCGTGGGAGGAAACCAGAGCACTCAGAGGAAACCCATGCAGACATGGGAAGGAGGAACAAATTATACACAGGCAGTCCTCTGAGGCTGGAATTAAATCCCGAGTCCTTGGAGTTGTGAGGCAGCAGTGCTAATCACTGTGCCAACTTGCTGCTTTCAATAGCAAGTTTTAGTGTTAAAAACATTTGATCAGCACCTCCCTTACCATCACACATCTGTGGCTTGGATGCCTTGGTGATATCCTGGAACTCAGGCAGGTGTTTTATCACAGAAGTCATCGCTTCCCCAGTAGCCTTGCTAAGCAATGAGTTTTGCTGACAGCAATAGGTGGGACTTCCATCATGGTGCCATGGTGGGATTTGAATCCATGTCCCCAGAACATTAGCTTGGGCCTTTGGGTTACTAGTGACATTACCACTACACCACCCTCTCTCCTGAAGGGTTAGACAGCACGAGGCTTTGGCATGGATGAATTATCTTTTCCCCCACCCTCCCACTCCTCCACATCTTCATAGGCTTGATAAACTTTGCCTTAATCACCGCACAATCAGCAACTCAGACATACCTGCTGTACTCTGCTCCCCTGAAGAGATTCAGTGGGTTCCGCCATACCTTACATTCTGTCAATACAAAGTTAAAGTCGTTAATTGATAGAAGGTAAAATGCTGAATGAGAAATTAGTCCAAGATGTAACTAATTGTAACTCTTAAAGACTCCTCCATTAGTGACTGGTCAGAACAATGGATTACTTTTGACCTTTCACTTTTTGAATTTGAGTTAAAATCTAGCTCAGGCGATCAGCTGAAATTCTCTTTTTTTCGGTTCACTGTCAAGATCTAATGTGAATAGAATTCGGTCAATGACAGTCCAATATCTAACGGTCAGATGTGCCTTAATTACAGCAACAATTCTGATTCACAAAGCACCACTCACAAAGCAACATGTCCATAGCAACACGACAACAGCTGACAATGAATCCACAGTGGTTAGCACTGCTCCTCATAGCGCCAGGAACCTGGGTTTGATTCCTGATTTTGGTCACTGACTGTGTGGAGTCTGCACAAGTTTCTTCCGGGTACTCCAATTTCTTTCCACAGTACAAAGACGTGCAGGTTAGGTAGATCGGCCGTGCTAAATTGTCCCTTAGTGTCAGGAGTTGGGTGGGGGGGAGGGTGGGGGTGAATAGCTAGAGTAAATACATGGGGTAGGATTGTGGTCAGTGCAGACTTGATGAACCAAATGGCCTCTTTCTGCACTGTAAGGACTCTATGAACTCTATTTCAATAATGAATTGTGGCAAAAAAAATTCTACATTCAAACCGCAACCTCCCTCCCATCCCCCAACCTGCTTTCTAGGTGGAGGGGGTCATAGCTTTGGAAAGAACCTCGAAAGAAGCTTGGCAGGTTGCTGCAGGGAGACCTCTAAACAGTGAACACTGTTATATTTACAATGGCTGTATGGCACAGGAGCACATACGTCACTTCACCCAACCAGTCCATTTCAAACAATAAAATGATTGCTTACAAAGAGAATTCACGGCTCGGGAAGTTGATTCGGGTAACTTGCTTCCCGTGGTGAACATTACCAGCTAAGTGTGAATAAGTGCGAGGCTGGGCAAGCCAGTGTGCCAGGAATATATTTCAACTCCTGTAATTTATAATATGGAGTTACATATTATTCAAAGTTAATCCATGCCAACTTTTACTCTAACAGTGGATGGTAGAAAACATTCTATCAAAAATCTAAAATGAAGGAAGTAGAAATCATCTAAACTGAACAATAATGAGTAGAACGTGCCCCATAAAACTCAACTTGATTTTGTTAAATATAAATAACCAAGAGTATCAATGGAAGTGATTACCTGATACGTTTTGCCTGTTCGATTCAGCCTCTCCATTGCTGGCAGTAAAATGAACCGAAGGCGAGTTATTATCCACCGCGCCTAGCAAAGGCCGCAAGTGGCTCACGGAGACCTGCTCAATGAAAGACGTGCCGTACTTCCGAAAATACCACCACTCAAATATCTGAAATGGGAAAAGAGACGTACAGGGATTGAATTATCACCAGACAACACTGATTTATTCTACTGAATAAATGCTAAGGTATCAGCTCAAAATGAATGAGTAGCTGGAACAACAATGAAGACCATTGGAGACTTGTGCACCTAATCCAGGTTGACATGCCCTGTGCAGTGCTGAGGGGGTGTTGCAGGTACTGTCTTTCAATTAGACGAAGGTATGTTTGCCTTCTGCAGTGGAAGTGAAAGATCCCACATCATCATATCAAAGAACAACAGGGGAGATGTCTCTGAATCCTTGCTAATATCTATCCCTGAAGTAACATTTATCATCACAAACAATCTGATCATCATCACATTGCTGTCCACAAGAAGCTTACTATACATAAATTGGCTGCACATTTCCTACATTATAAGACTGAAAACACTTCCTCACTGGCTGTAAACCATTTTGGAATGTCCCTAGTTTGGCATCACTATTTTTTTGTGTTTTTTTAATTAGAGTAAGTTCAGTCATTTTGTACCAATCACATCAAACCACACAAAAAAAATTATATTTCCATTAGTTCCTTTTCAAGAGCAGAATAAAGCAAGCAATGATTTATACTTAATCTCTTCTTAGCAATTCACATGTTCCAACAAATATTTTTGTCCTTGCTCCTTTTTTCCTTCACTGGCACCCAGCCACTCTCCCCAACCCACAGAAGTGTTAAACTGTGGACTCCCCAACGTCCAAATGGCTTTCTAAATACATGTATCTGGACACAAGCAAAAAATCTTTAAGGACCTTGCAATGGGGTGGGAGGGAAGGGCAGCCTCACAATTAAAGCCAGTGCACTTGTAGCCCACGTTCACTAATTTCTGAATAAGAACTGCCGGTCATGCCTTCGATTGTCTCAGCCCCAAGCTCTGGACTCCCTTTCCTTCGCCTTTCCGCCTCTCTATCTCTCTTTTCTAAAGTTTATTTATTGGTGTCAGAAGTAGGCTTTAATTCTGCAATGAAGTTCCTGTGAAAATACCCTAGCCTGCACCTGTTCGGGTACACTGAAGGAGAATTTAGCACGGTCTAACCAGCACATCTTTCAGAGGAAACCAGAGTACCTAGAGGAAACTCACGCAGACATGAGGAGAAAGTGCAGACTCACACAGACAGTGACCTGAGGCAGGATTCGAACCCAGATCCCTGATATTGTGAGGCAGCAGTACTAACCACTGTGCCTTCGGAAAAACAGAGTAGCTCTCTTGGTTACGTGTCATACCTCGATACATGGGAGGCCAAATATCAGCTGAATGTGAGTCACCATCAGGCTTTACTCCAAACCTTAAAAAAGCATCTGATTAGAAAGAAGAATGGTCAAAGGCCTGAGGCAGATGATGTAGAGATGCCGGCGTTGGACTGGGGGGGGTAAACTCAGTAAGAGTCTGGCAACACCAATTTTAAATCCAACCGATTTATTTGATAGTAAATCTGCTAGCTTTCGGCATTTGTGCCTTCATCAGGCGAATGAGGTGTTCTAGGGAGACCAGAACACCTCATTCGCCTGACAAAGGCACAAACGCCGAAAGCTAGCAGATTTACTATCAAATAAATCGGTTGGATTTAAAATAGGTGTTGCCAGACTCTTACTGAGGCAGATGGCCAGTGAACAACACGCAACTCTGGGAACAAAGAGACGGAGCCCCACTCTTTTTTAAAAGAAAAGAGGAATCAAAGGTTCATAACAAATTAACACCAAATGTGGCAGCTCCCTATAACTTTAGCTGCCTCCATTTTGCTGCTCCACATCGTAACTTACCAGCTCTTTTAATAGTCACCAACCAGCAGCTCCTACTGCACCACCAGCGGGGCTGCCAAAAGCTTTTCCCCTACTACAGGCATCACTAGGGGATCGCTGCTAATGAATTAACTTTGTTTTGTGTTGTTCTGGTGTGATCTATTGCAGGGAAGTATAGCTAATTTACTGCAAATGCAACATTGCATGGTGTGATACATTTCCTCACTCTATCATCATCCGAAGAACTCACAGGAGAACAAACCTGATGCAGAAGCAACAAAAAGATCTATTTGTCCACGTCAAATATTCATGTCTAACATCTATCCTGGTGCTGGTTTCAATGTAGAGCCCTTCGCAAAGTACTTCACATTCTTCAATCTCGGTTGCCATTGCACTAGCTTAAACCTTTAACTTATTGTGACCTTTCCAGTGATTCTGTACATCATCACAGTTGAAATAAAATGTGTCTGGCACGGTTTAAAAAAGTTCTTTTTTTTAAGCCAGTTATAAAAGAAAACATCGGCCACAAGGTAATGTAGATGGGAATGAGTAGTGCATGCACGCTATCAAGAGAATTTATGGAGATGATTTGAAAAGATAGCTGTAATGAATCTCTCAAGCACTTAGCTGCTTGGTGGGAAAGGGGGCAGACAGTAACTCTGCCTCACAACTCACAGACAACAGGCGCCTCCTGCTGGGTGGTATAAAATTTACAAAAGTTGTTCTTCCGAGCAGGAGAATCCTGGATCATGTTTAAAAATTCCTGACAGCAGATTCTTGAGTATCCAACATGTGCAATCAGAGAGGTCACCACATCTGCCTCAATCTAACCTCCTACTGCTCCGATCTCCAAATTAATTTCAACACACATGGAAAAACAAACTGCTTTTTAGTTTAGTTTATTTATTATAAGTCACAAGTAAAGCTTACATTAACGTTGCAATGAAGTTACCATGAAATTCCTCTAGTCGCTACAGTCTGGCGCCTGTTCAGGTCAATGCACCTAACCAGCACATCTTTCAAACTATGGGAGGAAACCGGAGCACCTGCAGGAAACCCATGCAGACACGAGAAGAACATGCAAACTCCACACCGACAGTGAACCTGGGTCGCTGGTGCTGTGCAGCAGCAGTACTCACCACTGTGTTGCTGCTCTGGTTTCTATTACATTTCGAGGCAAGACAATCTAATAGTTGAGCAGAATTGTCACCTCACCAGCTTCACACTACTGTCTTTGGAGAATCATTAGAAGTAAAAATCATGCTCAATGATTGGAATTAAACAACACAATCTTTAAAAGTGTCAAAGACCACGGTGTAATCAGCCAGGTTAGCACCAGCATTTGCCTCTAATGCGGCAAAATATCTGTGGTACTTCACAAGAATGTTATCACAAAACGTGTTCACCGAATCACACAGAGATAGGACAGATGACCAAAAGCTTGGTCAAAGGATAGGCTTTCATCAATGGCATCATTCGCTCTAAATAAGCACGCAAGTACAGCAGGCAGTAAAGAAGGCAAATGGTATGTTGATCTTCATAGTGAGAGGATTTGAGTATAGGGATAGGAATGTTTTGCTGCAATTGTATATGGCACTGGTGATGCCACACCTGTAATATTGTGTGCAGTTTTGGGGTTCTTATCTGAGGAAGGATGACCTTGCTATAGAGAAAGTGCAGCAAAGAGTTAGCAGGCTGATTCCGGGATGGCGAGTCTGTCCTTAGAGGAGCAACAAAGGCAGTTAGGATTATATTCACTGGAGTTTAGAAGAGTGAGAGGGGATCTCGTAGAAACTTCTCAAATTCTAACAGGGTTCAACAGGGTAGATTCAGAAAGAACATTCCCAATGATGGGGAGAATCCAGAATTACAGGTCATAGTTTGAGGATAAGGGTAACCTTTAAGAACTGAGGTGAGGAGAAATTTCTTCACCCAGAGGATGGTGAATGTATGGAATTCACTGCCACAGAAAGTAGCTGAGCCCAAAACATTGACTGATTCCAAAAAGAAATTAGATATAGTTCTTGGAGCTAAAAAGACCAAGGGATCTGGGGGAAAGAAGGGAGGAAAATCAGGATATTCAGTTTGTTGATCAGCCATGACCAAAATGAATGATGGAATGGGTCCAAAGGGCCGAAAAGCCTACTCCTGCTTCTAGTTTCTATGTTTCATAGCGGACAAAAGTAAAGTGGGAATTCAGCAACTGAAGACTATTTTGCCAATAATGGAATGATGAACATCAGAAAGACCTCAATTGGAGGAGTGCTGAGGTTTTGGAAGGCTGTTGGATGGAAGGAAGTTACAGAAATAGGGAGAGGTGACCAGCATGTCTTTCAGACTGTGGGAGGAAACCTTAGCACCCAGAGGAAACCCAAGCAGACACGGGGAGAACATGCAAATTCCACACAGATAGTGACACAAGCTGGGAATTGAACGCAGGTCTCTGGCAATGTGAGGCAGCAGTGCTAACCACTGTGCTATCCCCAGGCTGTGTGGAGAATAACCAGGTGCAGAGTTCCTGATCAATTAAATAATAACAGATATAATACTTACTAATATGAGTCCTGATATGAGAGAGGACGTCCCTGTTAACGCCACATAGAACTTCGGAGTCAATGTGTTCAGAAATGCAGTTACTAAAAGGAAGAGAAATTATTCCCAGGTGAATAAGGAAAACAAACTGGACAGTAACACAAGCACAAGAGAAAATCAAAGGAAACAGACTTGAAGCATTTTTGGTCATTGCTTTTCAAAAAAAGTGGATGAGATCAAAATCCACTCCAAGCAGGTGAAATGAAATCATCTTCTTATTCATTCTACCTGCCAGTTATTAAACTCATCTCCAATACTCTGTAGCTGGTTATCTGTAGCTGCCATGGCTCAGTGGGTAACATTCTCACCTTGGAGTCAGGAGTTGTGTGCACACAGCCTGTTCCAAGATTTGAGCATATGACGTACGCTGACCTTTAGTGCTGTATCAAGAGAGTGCTGCACTGTCAGAGGTGCCATCTCTCTAACGAAATATGAATCTATCTGTTGAGCTTGATGCTGATGGATCCCACAGCACTGTTCACAAACCTGTCAGTGATATCTCTATACGCTGGCCAATATCTGTCCCTCAAGAATTGCAGAAACAGATCAGCAGATCAGTTATCATCTGATGTTGACAGAAGCTTGCTATGTGCAAACTGGGTGTTAGATTTTACGACATTACAACAATTGGTTGAGAGCTTTTTCCCAGAGCAGAAATGACAATTACAAGGGGGCATAACTTCAAGATGAGGGGGAAGGAGGGGAAGGCTCAGTGGATATGTGCAGGGGAAATTTTTTTATACAGGAGGTTTATCATAGAATCATAGAACCCTACAGTGCAGAAAGAGGTCCTTCAGCCCCCCGAGACTGCCCCAAACACAATCCCACCCAGGTCCTACCCTCCATATCTCTACACATTATACCCACTAATCCCTCTAAGCTATGCATCCCTTGACACTAAGGGACAATTTCTTAGCATGGCCAATCAACCTAACCCACACATCTTTGGACTGTGGGAGGAAACCAGAGCACCTGGAGGAAACCCTCACGGACATGAGGAGAATGTGCAAACTCCACACAGACAGTGACCCAAGCTGGAAATCGAACCCAGGACTCTGAAGCTGTGAAGCAGCAGTGCTAACCACTGTGCTACCGTGCTGTGCCACTACGGTTCCCTACTGTACCATTTGTGGGGGGCTGGAATGCACTGTCAAGTGAAGTGATTGAGGCAGTCACATTAACCACATTTATGACTCATTTTGAAAGGCACATGAACAAACAGGGAATAAAGGGATATCGGCGGTTGGTTCAGATAGGTAAACGCGATTGGTGCTTTTTAGAAGGCAGCAGGGCCAGTCCCTGTGCTGTACTGTTCTGTGTTCTATGACTATAATCCAGATGTAATACTCTGGCTGTGAAGCAGTGGACAAAGGCTCAAGTTGTTTCTAAACTCTCATTCAAATCAAAACAAATGCAAGTATGTCCTCAGAGCGGCTCAACAACAGTGAAGCACCAGGAGGTGGCAGCAGAGGGCCTTCAACTGCTGATTCAAAGTATAAAACTCTGCTCAATACTTCCAGGGGTCTGCAATTCTTTGCAAATATCCATGATTAAAAGAAGAACATCAATGTATGAAGTACTGTTTTGATGTACACATGATTAACTGAGGTTTGGTAAATACTTCAAATAAGTTATTCAACTTAAACCTCACCCCAGTGACACAGTGGTTAACACTGCTGCCTCAGTGCCAAGGACAGTAGGAAGTCTAACAACACCAGGTTTAAGTCCAACTGATTTATTTGATAGTAAACTCACAAGCTTTCGAGGTGTTCCAACCTCTTCATCAGGTGAATGAGGTGTTCTGGTCTCAAACAGCACATATAACAGCACAGACTGTTTACAGATTACTGATTAGAATGCGAATCTCTACATCAGTGCCAAGGATCCAGGGTTCAATTCCCAGCTCGGGTCACTGTCTGTGTGGAGTCTGCACGTTCTCCCTGTGTCTGCATGGGTTTCTTCTGAGTGCTCTGGTTTCCTCCCACAGTCTGAAAGATGTAGTTAGATGCATTGGCCATGATAAATTCTCTCTGTGTACCTGAACAGTCAATTCAGAGATTTTCACAGTGACTTCAATACAATGTTAATGTAAGCCTACTTGTGACACTAATAAATAAATAAATAAAAGCAAGCTCCAGATCACAAACAGATGATAAGTGATCTGTTTCTGCAATTCTTGAGGGACAGATGTTGGCCAATGTATATAGATATCACCGATAGGTTTGTGAATAGTGCTGTGGGATCCATCAGCATCAAGTTGAATAGGGTAGGATTTTGAGAGAAAGAAAATTTTGTTTTACTTCAGAGCCTTTCACAACCTCAGGACTTCCCCACTGCTTCCCAGCTAATGCAGGACATTTTTAGTTTCACCACTGTTGTAATGCAAGAAAGACAGCAAGCTCACACAAAGACCCAATGGTCATATAATCTATTTGCACTGATGTTGGTTGAGGTGACGAAGGTTGGGAAGGGTAAGGAGAATTCAACCCTATTCATGTTCAAAATAGGGTTTTTACATCCTCCTGGATGAGTCAGTCGGGCTTGATCCGAATAACAATGCTTGCAATAGTGTCACACTCTCCCAACACCACATTCAGAGTAAAAACTGAAAATGCTGGAAAAACTCATCAGATCTGGCAGTATCTGTGGAGAGAGAAACAAAGTTAACATTTTGAGTCTGCGTGACTCTTCTTCAGTCATATGTACTCAGAACATTAATCCTATTTCTCTCTCCAGAGATGCTACCAGACCTGCTGAGTTTTTCTTTTTATCTCAGATTTCCAGCATCTATCTGCCCCATTTTGCTTTTAATACTCCATTGGGACTGTTGGTCTAGATTTTGTTCATATCTCTGAAGCCACAATCTGACCCCCAAAAGGCTAGTGCTAGTAGCTGAACCAAAGCTGTACAGTGGCACAGTGACTTGCGTTGTACAAATTTTGATGCAAGGTTTACCAATGGTTATAATGATCCTGAAGGCTTGGAATGTGGCATTGCAAGAAGTGGAATATCCTGTGGAGGAGGAGGCCTGGGCCTGAGAACCATAGCTTTACTTAGCCTCCTCCTATCGAGGCCAAAGAATGTTTATGTCTTGCTGCAACATGTGGGCAGTTGCAAGGGGAGCACAGAGAGATATTATTTTGAATGTGTTGAAGTTCTGAAACTACATTAAAAGGGTGTAATCTCTGATCGACTGGCCATGTTAAATCGCCTCTTAGTGTCAGCAGGACAAGCTAGGGTAAATGCATGGGATTATGGGGATTGGGCCTGGATGGGGCTGCGATCAGTTCAATGAGTTGAATGGCCTCCTTCTGCACTATAGGATTCAATGACTCTGTGAAATCACCAAAATGCTGAAGCTTTCACAATCAAAGTCTGCAGCCTACACCTTCTATCATCACAGGCGAGTGTACAGCGCATTCCAAAATTCATACTGAAATTACTGCACTTTAATATTGTGCGACAGTATAAATTTGTCCACCCACATTTCTCATACCATTTCCAGCACCAAAGACAGAGCAGCACCCACTATTCTAAACTCTGTGGGTATCTGTACCTACCAGCACTGTACCCCAGTTTTATACCGTGACAGACTGTCCCCACCAGTATTGTATCCCAGTGTTATACAGCGATAGACTCGTTCCCCACCAGTACTGTGCTCTCCTGTTTTATATTGACAGCACTGTACCCCAAGACATCCAAAAACCTGGACAAGCAACAAAATTTGACCATGACTTTAGGGAGAACTTCTCTGCTGTCTACAAGTAGTGGCCATGGAATTTATATATTAACTCAAGAGGAAGGACAAGACCCGGCTTAATTACTCATCCAAACAACACCCAGCACCCACAGGGCAGCACTCTCTCAGTGATGGAGTACCAGTCTAGATAATATATAATTCTCTGGATTCCTGTTCAAACACGTGACTTTCCAGCTCAGAGGCAATAGTGTTACTCAATGAGTTATCATTATATGGTATGTATTGATCTGTCACTGTGTTAGGAGTGATGGGATTAAGCTGGAGGTGAACTAAAGGATAATAGAATAGGACTGGTTAATAGAAGGTTGAAACATATTGAAGTAATATTTTTTCTGTTATAGCAGTGATACAAACGTCTATAAGGTGAGTGGAATCCCCATACAGTAATAGTCTAACACAATCAAATATAATGTCATATCTTTATGAATTAAAATATCAAAAATCTCCCATCCAGTGTTTCTTTATCTATTTCTCAGTCTACACTTATCACAGGAGTTACCTATGTAAACATGTCACGCCAAAGTTACACCCTCCTATCAGTAATGATGCTATAATATCAGAGTTGCATCTCCCAACTCAGAGGACCTCCTATACTTTAACCAAATTTAGCTTTCAACATTCTGATCACTGTCTGACCACTCAACAAAAAATATTTTAAAAACTCAAATAATACATTAAAATAAGGGCTGATTGTATTAGCTTCAAACCTGTGAATGCATCCTAGAAAAACAAACTCTAAGACAACTTCATCTGAAGCATACAGTCAGTATCAAACCCATAAATGTAGCACCATGCGAAAACAGAAGGAAGTTTGAAGTATGGGAAGACAGATCACAATACCAAATTCAGGGTGGAACTATAAACAAGAAATGCCAATCAGGAACTGCTAATAACCAGATTTCGCAGTGTCTGGTTTTCTCTAAACAACATTCCCCTATCCATGTGCCAATCACTCCCTTTGGGACGCTGGCCACTCGTCAAACAGTCTGGTGTATTTTAAGAGTGTCAACACTCCATTAATACAAATGAGTCTATTCCCTTCAAATCATATATTGTAGAAATGTTGATGAAACCCAGGACAGCAAACGTTTTTGCAAAGAGGCGCTTATTTATGTGCTTAAAGGTTTTATTTTGCCGCAAAGCAGAAACCGGCAGAGCAGAAAAGGCATAGACAAAAAAAAGCCATTAGTTTTGTACAACCATCAACAATAAGCACACTGGACAACCAACTGTTTGACAGTTTTGAAAAGGTTTCACAACAGCTGGACGCTCACGTTTGGATTCCCATCTTAAGAATGACCCAATCACACAGAACACAAAAACATCAGAAATAGGAGCAGAAGGCGGCCATTTGGCCCCCTGAGCCTGGACAGCCATTCAATAAGATGAAGACTAATCCTCTATCTCAATTCCACTTTGAAACCCAATCCTCTGATTCTCTTAGAATCTAAAGATTCAGCAACTAATAATATTCCCAATGATAAAGTTTCTATAGTCTTCTGAGGTGAATAATTCTAACTGAAAGGTTTCAGCCCAGACCACTAGGTATAAAGGTACAAATTACTTCAATTAAAGAATGAGAAAGGGGGTGAAAGCATTAACAGATTACCCACCGTCAACTACCTAGGTGGGTTCCTTTTTCTATCAAACCGCAGTCCAATGGCCATCCTCTCCATAATCTACCTTTCGAAGAATTCTGAATAAACAGCCCAATAATACTGTGTGAAAGGTGAACTGTTTATTTAGAAAGTGGGTGTGAAACAGATATAGTTAGCAATGGACAAGCAAGAACACTAAGAACGGCCTTGAACCCGCTCCCATCAAGAACAGAATTGAACATCGATATTAACTCCACTTTCTGACCTAATTCCCATATAACTTAATTTTCTAGTGCCCAAAAATGTATTGATCTCAGTGGACGAGTATATTCAAGACAGCATTCACAATCATCTAAAAGTAGAGAACTGGAATGACCCAGAGGAAGTTTCACAACACCTGGTTAAAGTCCAACAGGTTTGTTTGGTAGCACAAGCTTTCAGAGCACTGCTCCTTCATCAAGTGAGTGGAATGACTCAAGTAACATTCGTGCCACATATGCCAGGTCTTGCCCATCGGCAACAAGAGAGAATCTAACCATTCTCCCCTGACATTCAATGGCATTACCATGGCTGACACCCCCCATCAACATTCTAGGAGTTACCACTGACCTGAAACTGAACTGGACCAGCCACATAAGTACTGTGGCCACATATGTGAGCCAGAGGCTGGGAATTCTGTGGCAAGAAACTCATTTCTTGACTCCCCAAAACCTGTCCACCATCTAGAACACACAATTCAGGAATGTGATGGAATACTCTCCATTTCCCTAGATGACTCCAGCTCCACCAATACGTAAGAAGCTCAATATTATACAGGACAAAGCAACCCACTTGATTGGCAGCCCATTCACTACCTTCAGTATTTACTCCCTCCACCGATGTACAGCACGAAGTGTATACCATTTACAATGTGCAGTGCACCAACTTACTAAGGTTTCTTCAACAGCCCCTTCCAAAAACGCAACCTCTACCAAGGACGACAGACAGAGAAAAGTACTACAATCTGCAGATTCTCCTCCAAGCCACTCACCACCCTGACTGGATCAAAATCCTGGAACTCCCTTCCTAACAGCACTGTGGATGTACCTATACCACATGGACTGCAACAATTCAAGAAGGGAACTCGTCACCACCTTCTCAAAGTCAATTAGGTATGGGCAATAAATGCTGGCCTAGTCAGCAATGCCCACATTCTGTGAAAGAATCCCAAAAACGTCTCACAACCCTCAGTGAAAAAATGTCTTCTCATCACGGTCCTCAATAGCTGATCCTGATCCTAAGATAATGCCTTAGTTTTCGACACCCCAGCCAAGAGAAACATCTTCACACCATCTATCCACCCTGTTAAGCCATATTAAATATTTAACACATTTCAACACAATCAGATCTCATTCTTCTCAACTTGGGAGAATATAGGATCAATCTCTTGTTGCTGTCTCCAGACAGCAAATGAGAAAACCCCTCCAAGTCTATCCTTCCTTTGTTGAGAAAACTAAACTGCACACAGTACAAGATATCATCTCAATACACAAATGCATGCTGTAACGATCTGGATGAGGGTATTGAGGGATGGATTAGTAAATTTGCAGATGACACTAAAGTCGGTGGAGTGGTAGATAGTGAAGAGGGGTGTTATAGTTTGCAGTGAGACTTGGACAAGTTGCAGAGCTGGGCCGAGAGGTGGCAAATGGAGTATAATGTGGAAAAGTGTGAGGTAATGCACTATGGCAGGAATAATAAATGTGTAGAGTATAGGGCTAATGGTAGGATTCTTAATAGTGTTGATGAACAGAGGGATCTTGGTGTATATGTGCATAGATCCCTGAAAGTAGGCAGTCAAGTCGATAAGGTTGTTAAGAAGGCATATGGAGTCTTAGCTTTTATTGGTAGGGGGATTGAATTTCGGAACCGCAACGTCATGTTGCAACTGTACAAAACTCTAGTGCGGCCGCACTTGGAGTATTGTGTGCAGTTCTGGTCCCCGCATTATAAGAAAGATGTGGAGGCATTGGAGAGGGTACAGAGGAGGTTTACCAGGATGTTGCCTGGTATGGAGGGCAGGTCTTATGAGGAGAGGCTGAGGGATTTGAGGTTGTTTTCGTTAGAAAGGAGGCGGCTAAGAGGGACCTTATCGAAACATATAAGATGATTAGAGGTTTAGATAGGGTGGACAGTGATAGCCTTTTTCCTAGGATGGAGAAAGCTAGCACGAGGGGACACAGCTTTAAATTAAGGGGTGATAGTTATAGGACGGATATCAGAGGTAGGTTCTTTACCCAAAGGGTGGTTAGAGTGGAATGCCCTGCCTGCGGCAGTTGTAGATGCGCCAAGTTTGGTGGCGTTTAAGAGGTTAGTTGATAAGTATACGGAAGAGAAGGGAATGGTTTAGTTTGGAGGGGCATTGCTTTTTACATTGGTCGGCGCAACATCAAAGGCCGAAGGGCCTGTTCTGTGCTGTAATGTTCTATGTTCTATATCTACAGCTACGACTTTTACCACATATGCTTTCAATTCCATGGATTCGTCAGCTTTTAACCTCTTTAGATTTTGTGTACAATTTCTTTACAATATTAATTAAATTTAAATTCCTTACTCACATTAAATCTTTAATTTTCCACTATTTCCTGACGTTCATGAACACTTCTACTGTGAAGACAAATACAAAAGATTTACATTGCCTACCATTTCTTTATTTCCTATTCAAAATGTTCTCGTCTCTGCCACCAAGTACCCTTTTGGTTACTTTTGCAAATCACTTTAATTTCACGTGGTGACACAATGCGCCAGGGAGCCAGGTTCAATTCCATTCTCGGGTCACTGCCTGTGAAGCGTTTGTATGTTTTCCCATTATTGTGTGGGTTTCCTCTGGGTGCTCCTGTTTCCTCCCACAGTCCAAAGATGTACTGGTAAGATGGACTGGCCGTGGCAAATTGCCAAAGATGGGTAGGTTAGGGGGATTAATGATCAGTAAGGTAAATATGTGGGGCTGCGGGGATAGGGCCCAGGTAAGATGCTCTGTTGGAGAACCGATGCAGACGTGATGGGCCAAATGGCTTTCTTCTGCACTGAGGGAATTCCATGGCATTCTTTAAAAATCTGCTTTTATAGTTAACTAAGAAGTCTCACAACACCAGGTTAAAGTCCAACAGGTTTATTTGGTAGCACAAGTCACTAGCTTTCGAAGCGCTGTCTCTTTGACAGGCGAGTGAGAGTTCTAATCACAAACAGGACATATAAAGACACAAACTCAATCTACAAAATAATGATTGGAATGAGAGTCTTTACAGGTAATCAAGTCTTAAAGATACAGACAATATGAGTGCAGAGAGCGTTAAGCACAGGTTAAAGAGATGCGTACTATCTGCAGACAGACAGTTAATGAAATATTGCAAGTCCAGGCAAATCATGGGGGTTATAGATAGTATGACATGAACCCAAGATCCTGGTTGAGGCCATCCTCATGTGTGCAGAACTTGGCTCTCAGTCTCTGCTCAGCAACTCTGCGCTGTCGTGTGTGATGAAGATTAATTCGTATCTTCATGGTTCTTTATTGTAATCGCTCTTCCTTAAAGGATCTTCAACTATGAAGATACGAATTAACCAAGTCTTGGAGAATATTTACCCGAAGATCAGAGGCCGAATGCCCATGACTGCTGAAGAGTTCCCAACAGGAAGAGAACACTCTTGTCTGATGATCATCGAGCGGTGTTCATTCACCCGTTGTCGTATATTTAAGACCACACAATGTAGGAGCAGTAGGAGAAGGCCATTAGCCTATGGAGTTTGTTCTGCCATTCAATGAAATCATGACTGATCTGACATAAACCTCAATTCCATTCTTCTGTCTTATCCCCATATTTCTTGCTAATTTACTCTCATTCTAGTTTTTTGCTCTACCTATTTCTGTCACCTTTTGCTGTTATTAAGTATTTGCAATCTTCAGGCTTACCATTTGTTTTAGCACGATAAGCCTTTTTTTAAAAATCTATTATAATATTAAAGTTCTTCAGCTAGTTATGTTTACACCATGTTTCCAGTAGTGATTTCATTACTCAAGAAACAGATGTGCATTGAAAATTTTGGGGCCTGAACTTTCTCAGAATGGGAATTAGTGTTGGATTGCCACTCCAATCCCCATCTGTTACCTGAAATTCTGACTCACCTAAATTTCCGACACAGGCCAGATCAGAACAGGGCAGCGTGCTTCTGAGGCCTAGTGTTGAAGGGCAGCTCTGTTGAAAGAAAGAATGCTGCACGCACTTTTTATACTGGACTAGTTGGATGGGTGGAGGGTTCAGGCCCGGCAAGGGAGAGAGAGAGTCCTGTAGTGAGTTGATGTGAACCTGTGCTAATACTAGTCATGAGGTGGAGATGCCAGCATTGGATTGGATAAACACAGTAAGAAGTCTCACAACACCAGGTTAAAGTCCAACAGGTTTATTTAGTAGTAAACACCACCAGCTTTCAATGTTTGCCCCTTTGTCAGGTGAGTGGGAGTTCTGATCATAGACGGGGCGTATAAAGTGCCTTTATAAAGTGTGTTTCTATGCTCTGTTTGTGATCAGAACTTCCGCTCACCTGACGAAGGAGCAAACCCCAAAAGCTAGTGGCATTTACTATCAAATAAACCTGTTGGATTTTAACCTGGTGTTGTGAGACTTCTTACTGTTTGAAACTGTGCAACAGGGGAAATTTGTACTTCTGGGCAGTTGCTGTGCAAACCTTACCTGGGAACTTTCAAAGGGGATTTTCTCAGCGCATCTTTGGGATAAACCCCCCCAGTATAAGCTCGGACATTCCCATCCACCATTTATTTGATTGTTCTATTGTCACATCTAATCTATCTTAGGAAAGTTGGCCTTCTTACTTCCATAAAAGCAAATTACTACAGATGCTGGAATCTGAAACAAAAACAGAAAATGTTGCAAAATCTCAACTGGTCTGACAGTTTCTGTGAAGAGAGAACAAAAGCTAACATTTTGAGTCAGGATGACTGTTCGTCAAGTTTCATACTTCCATGATTGGTTTTGTTAAATGACTTGACTTAACTGCATCATTCTCAAACTAATCATGAAATGCTATATTGGAATCACTCTTCCTTTAAAGGATCTTCAACTATGAAGATGCGAATTAACCAGGTCTCCTTATACACCATTAGATCTAAAATAGCCTGTTCTCTAGTTGGTGCTCAACATTTCATTCTAGAAAACTGTCTCAGCTGCATTCCACAAACACATCCTCTAAAGCTACTTTGGTTTGCTCAGTCTAAATTAGCGACAGTGTGAATGTTGCATCATCCTTACTACGTGTTCCCATAACTTCCTCATTTATGTGCTATCATATTGTTTATTATCACAGTACCTACAAACTACTCCTATTGTTTCCAACGTTTTGTTATTTCTTAGTTCCATCTGTACTGATTTTACACCCAGATTAAGTTTCTTTCTCACTATTGCTTTTATTGCATCCTTTACCAGCCCCACCCAATTTACCTACTATTTTGAAAAGTCAATTATCCCAGAATATTTATTTC
The DNA here is from genome assembly GCA_024679065.1 of Sphyrna mokarran. Classification (NCBI taxonomy): domain Eukaryota; kingdom Metazoa; phylum Chordata; class Chondrichthyes; order Carcharhiniformes; family Carcharhinidae; genus Sphyrna; species Sphyrna mokarran. The sequence goes on along the minus strand of JAGIQG010000023.1, from coordinate 3,971,615 downwards.
TCAACCTTGGTCGCCCTCTATTAACATCTCAGTAATGGTTAAAAGATCAAATCAACTTATCTCTACTGTACTATATCTTACTCTGAAAGTTTATATTTAATATGTTGGCTGATTGGGCTTAATTTATCAGCTATATTTGTCATGCAAGCCTCTTGGCAAAGGTTGCACTTCCAATGATTCATCCACAGCAGAACTTGCAAAACCCAGTAAAGTAGACCTCAAGTTCATTCATTATTTAGATTATTCCAAGTCTGATGTCAGCATACCTCATAAGAGCAGGGAGGCCAGGTACAGCTTCTGATCTGAATAAATACTTGGGTATTTGCTCACTAGATGGTAACTCACCACCCTCCAAGTCAGAAGATTGCTAGTTCAAGTTACAATCCAGGGACTTGAGCACAAAAATCAAGGCAGTCATTCCAAGCAGCGTTGAAGGAGTTCTTCACTGTCTTTCCAATGAGATTTTTAGCTAATGTCCTGTCTCCTCAGTTGGGCAGTATTTTGAAGACTTACACTGCCATTATCCTGGGCAATATTTACCCTTCAGCCAGCCATCACTACAAAACAGCTATCTGGTTATCATCAAATTGCTGTTTTGTGACGCCATCATGCACAAATCTATCAGGTTTCTTACATTACAACAATGAATACACTTCAAAAATACATAGCATGCTTTGAGAAGTCCTGAGAACTCAGTAAAACCGTCCTTGCTAAAGTAAGCCAGTCAAATCTGGGCACAATATACAACTTGTGACCTGAACAGTGAATTATGTCAGTTTATTACTGATTTGGTTTTGTCTCCTGTGCTCCACCTTAATAACTTTAAGTTCCCCTTAGCTTCATCAACATGGCATCCCAATTCTAAAGACTGGCTTGAATATTTGTTTTTTTAAATGAGTGTAGTATATTGTATTATGTTTGAAGTTCACCTTTTAGTTCAGTCCACTTTTGACACACACAAACCTACAAATTCAAATGTCAACCTAACCCAGTCAGGACTGGATTCAATTTACTCTATTGCCAAGTCACTCCAGGTCTTGTGATACCCCTTTGCATAATTGTGTTCCATTTTAACATATCTCCACCGATGATTCAATTTTCAATGGAGTTTCTTTATGACTTAAGTTAATTATGTTATCTGGAAACATACTAGTGACCTGCTGAATTACCCAGGTAGCGTCCATTTCAGTCTGCAGTTATTGCTATAGTATAAATCTACATGGTGCCTGCTATAAAAGAATTCAGTACTGCAAGGTACTGCTATATATGTACAATACTTTGTAATAGTATTATTACAGCCTACAGCAGGACAGAAAGAAAATAACTTAGCACCACCAACAATCCTGGAAAGTCCCAAAGCATCACAGAACCTTGAAGGTCCTTTTCAACTGTTGGCATTAATAATATCACAAGGGAAGTTCATACGTTCCTGACTAATCTTGGAAATTATTGCAAAATCTTGCATAGAATTAAATAAAATTTTACAACACTGAATTCAACAGGTCTATGCCGATGACACACATGAGCTAACCAATTCTACCAGCCTCCAGTGTTATCTACACAAACACACTTACTGCACAGCAACCTGCTCCAACAGAAAAGGAACTCCTAATTCACTTGGGAGATCACTCTGATTTGTATTAGTGCAGTGGCTTTTAAATTTCTGTTTGGGGAATTCCCCACAAATATTGAGACATTCCCAGGGATCCTCTGCCCTGGTCTGCAGAAGGCAGTATTAAGCCTGCCAAAGGAAAACGGTGTTTACACATTACATTTTGACTGTATGTACTTTGCAGAGTTGAAAAGTGTCATATTTCCAAGGACGAAACTCCAGTGGCAGACCCAGGTACTTTGGTGTAAGACTAAATGATGATTGTGATGGGCAAGCTATTATGATGTGACAGGTTTCTCAGTTGAGCACCATCCTGTTTTATCCAAGCTTTTACCTAGGGTGGAAGAATCAATTACTAGGGGCATAGCTTTAAGATGTGAGGAGCAAGTTTAAAGGAGATATACAGTGCAAGTTTTCTTTACACTGAGGGTGGTGGTTGCCTGGAACTTGCTGCTGGGAGGAGGTAGTGGAAGCAGCTATGATAGTGAGTTTTGAGGGGCGTCTGGACAAACATATGAATGGGATGGGAATAGAGGGATACGGAAGGGTAGGGGGTTTTAGTTCAATCGGGCAGCATGGTCGGTGCCGGCTTGGAGGGTTGAATGGCCTGTTCCTGTGCTGTAATTTTCTTTGTTCTTTATATAGATAAGCATGGCAGATTTACACCCTTCATAAATTAAAGGCCTGGCACACCATATTTCTGAGATATTTAATTAAAGTTAAAGTTCATCTATTAGTGTCACAAGTATGCTTAAATTAATACTGCAATGAAGTTACGGTGAAAATCCCCTGATCACCACACTCCGATGGGTATAGAGAGAGAATTTAGCATGGCCAATGCATCTAACCAGCATGCCTTTAACTTTTTCTGCCACAAGATGTTAGAGGGCTCATAACTGGAGAAAATCACACATGCAAAGTCCATGTACAACACATCTCATTGGTTAAATTTAAAAAAAAACATTTTTTTTTCCTCTCACTCTTAGCCCAATCTTTCTTTCCCTTTATAGGCTTCTCATTCAACCCTCTGACTCACTCTCTTTTTCCATCATTCCTCTTGTTTCTTTATCAATCCTTAAATCCTATCAGTTATGGAGATAGATTAATGGCACCCACCTTCCCAGATGCACTATTCCCCACACTCTGCCTTCCAACAAGCTACCACACAAATCACATTCAAGTTGCAGGAAATGTCACATTCTCCACCAAATTCTACTCCGTTTTACTTGAAACTAAATTGTGGGAGTATCATAAGGGAGCTTTAAACTCCCTTAGACTAATGAACTGATATTAGGAAGTTGTTCTTTATCCAGAAGGATCAATATTTGGGATGAATTGCCTGGTATAGTAATGGAGGGAAGAATGATGATACATTTAAAAATACAATTGACGTACAATTGAATTTCTGGGTGGTTGAATTGATGAGCCAAAGTATGTTCCTCATCTATAAGTGCTCTGTGACTTAGATACCACAGAAATTTCAGACTGGTTTGCCTTCTACCATTTTTTGGTTGCATGATACGGGATAATGAAGTTGTTGACGATTATGAAAAATCTGTTACACTATGCTGATACTAGGATTATATGATACAAAATAATTTATTTAATTAACCAATGCTATTTTCCTGTGACAAACAGTCCTTTAATCCTCAGATATAAATACCAGTCACTTTGTCAACCTTCTTCTATGATAGCTCTCATTGCCATCCTCTAATAACCCTCTTTCCCTAATCACAAACCTGCTCTCGATTTACACATTGAACCGTGACCAATTCTCTTGTGAACCTTTTCCTCATATAATCTTACAGTGCAGGTGGTGACCATTTGGCCCATTATACCTGTGCCACCTCTTTGAAAGCAGTCCACTGCTCCTTCCCAGTGCCCTGTGCATGTTTCCCATTCAAGTATTCACCCAATCTCTCCTTTTGTAAATTACTGTTGAATCAGTTTCCAACACGCTACCGTAACAATCAGAAAAGTTATCTTCATTCCTCGTTCCTCATGAAATTCAGCATCCAATCATCTTGTATATCAGCTATGACTCATTTATTAACATTCCCACACTTCAGAGTTAGATGGTTCTGGTTTAAGTCCCACTCCAGAACTTGAGCACAAAACAAATCAAGGTTCACACTCTACTGCAATCCTATGGAAGTGCAGCACTATCAAAGACTGCCTTCTTTCAAATGAGAAGACAGACCAAGATCCTGCTTTCTCAGGTGATCCCATGGCCCTATTTTGAAAAAGAGCAAGGGAGTTGTCGAGTCTTAGCCAATATTCATCCCTCAATCAACATTGCCAAAAAAGATTATCCCGTTGTTATCAAATTGCTGTTTGTGGGAGCTCGCTGTATGCAGATTTACTGCCGGTTTCCTATGTTACAGAAGTGACAATACTTTCACATAATTATTTGGCTGTAAAATGCTGAGATGTCTGGAGATCATGAAAGGTGCTTCTATAAATGCAAGTCTTTCTTTTTCATTCTCTATACTCTTCCAATTCCACTACACAAAATTTGTGTTGACTGTCCCAAAAACCAGCAGACTATATGATTCAGCCCTGCAGTTTGTTGAATATTGCTGACAGAGAATGGCTACAACTTCTGTCTACCCAACAGTCACCACAATCAAAAACATCCTTGTGAAGAATTCTGAGGCATTTTGATTACACTATTAAAAATATGCTTTTGTTAGAAAGAAAGATGAACATTTATATTACTCTTTTGATATATCTCAAAGACATCAAGACATCCCAATGCAGTCTATGAAGTACTTTTGAAATGTAAGCGCTGTTTTATAATGCAGGAAAGGCACTTGTCAATTTGCAGACAGTAAGTTATCAAAAACTTCAAATGTTGACAACCAAATAATCTGTAAACATGATGTTATTGAAGGATAATGGTAGATAATGCAAAAAGAAAAACTCCACTGCATTTGTGTGAATCCAACTGAGACAGTTTCGGTTCACTGGACTGTGCAGCACTCTCTCAGTTACTGAGTGTCAGCCTAGATTTGGCGCTCAAGTCTTCGGAGTGGGGCTTCAATCCACAATCTTTTGACTCAAGACAAGAGTGCTGCCCGGTGAGCCATGGCTGACGCAAACTCATCCTTTCTCGCCATTTATAAACTATTATTTTCCCGGTAATCATTACAAATCATCATTCAATAAATTTGGAAAGATTCTTACCTCCATGTTCTTGGACTTACATACACATACCATGGAGTTAGTCAAGCAATTTAATTTGTTTTAAAACATCAGTGACTCACAAAGCCATTGTGTGTGGTGACAGTGACAATATAAATGTATACATAAATAATTGCTTACGCAAGGCTAAGCAGCTGCAGTAAACTAATCTTGGAGTGCAGGTGGCTGTTATCAATGCTCAAGATTTCCTGGCCCAGAACGTGTTGTTGTCGCTTCTCTACAATGAGATTTTAATTCAATAACTGTTACTGAGTATCTCTCTATTATGGCGAGTATAAAATTCTAGCTTGAAGTCAAACTCACACTATTAAATCACATGAGGTATGGAGATCACTGGTGCTCAGGAATTTGTTTTACTTTAGTGCAAAGTGCAGTATATCGGCAACACAGGATCGCTGAACACAGATAACGAAGGTCCTGATCACCTTCTTCATTTTCCCTGCGCTGGGTGAAGTTTTACAAGCAGAAATGCAAGTGAGAGCAAGCCAGGGTGAGCAGTAGTGGACTGGGGGATGTGGGTGAGTGCCTTATTCACCTGTGACAAGAAAAATCCTAACCTGTAGGCATTCATGTCATTGGATATTTACCCTCTACAATGGAATCTCTTCATGTGATACACCAGTCGGTGCCACCTGATTAACATTAATGCAATGCTACTGATGTCCATCATAAGCTTTTCATTTCCTGATGAAAAAGCATGCCAATAAGTTTCAGTAATTAAAACTTTAACCTAATCCTGACAAATGGTTGGGGTCATTTTTCTGATAAACACTGTGGGAAATGGGCTCAAGTACTCACACTGAAATACATGACGAAAGAAAAGCCTAGCAATCAGTTCCTTCTACCCGATTATTACAAGCAAAAACTGAAAAGGCAGTTTTGTGACACAAGGGAGTTATTGTGACATTGCAGCAGTTACTGCACCATATGCACAAAATTAGGAATATGCTGAAAGCTGCTACAAAGCCTCAAACCTTCATAAACCAAAATGGTTGGACATGTTCAAGACTGCTAAGAGTGCAAATGACTTGTGATCTGCTAGCAGCAGAGATGTCTGACAGTGTCCACAAAAATGACACTTTTGATCTTTGTTTAAACTGTCATTTGCAGGCAGATTTTCTGCGCAGCTGTTTTGATAGAATCATAAAATTTTACACCACAGAAGGGCAATATCTGACTCATAACACTTCTGAAAAAAAACTAACCAATTAGTCCTAAACTACTGCCCTTTCCCTATATCTGTAAAATTTCCATCTAGACTATTTATCCAATTCCCCAAAATTCCACAATTGGATCAGCTTCCACAGACTCTCTGGTGATGTATTACAGATCAAAACTCACCGTCTAACTGTTTCATCAAGTCTCCTCTGGTTCCATGGCCATACCTTAAATTTGTAACTTCTGATTACTGACTGTTTTAGCACCGGAGAGCCTTCTTTATTAAATCTCACCTCAATTTTCTTTGCTCCATGAAAAACCTCAGATTCTCCACAAAACTGAAGGCTTACATTTCAGGTACAACAGTCCAAGGACAGCAAGCACACAGCTGCATCCACAAATATAAATAACCTTTTCCAGTGGTAACTGAATCCCACTTGTCTACGCCTACCAAGACAAAGCTTTCCCAGGACTACCTTCAAATTCCCATCCCTCTCTAGTTTCTGCCCCAATTCTTTTATCCATTTTCTACTTCCTCAACAGCATTCTCACTGATTTTGATTTGATTTATTATTGGCATATGTATTAACATACAGTCAAAAGTATTGCTTCTCAGGCGCTACACAGACATAACATATCGTTCATAGAGAAGGAAACAAGAGTGCAGAATGTAGTGTTACAGTCATAGCTAGGGTGTAAAGAAAGATCAACGTAATGCAAGATAGGTCCATTCAAAAATCTGACAGCAGCAGGGAAGAAGATGTTTGAGTCGGTTGGTACATGACCTCAGATTTTTGTACCTTTTTCCCAATGGAAAAAGGTGGAAGAGAGAATGTCCAGGATGCATGAGGTCCTCAATTAGGCTGGAATACTCGAACATTCCTTCCTGGCACCCATAATAGCTGATATTGTAAACGGTTCCCTCTCCGTGGGTACCAACCTCCTCCTATTGGAAACCACCATCCTTGTCACTCTCCTCAAAAAGCTACCCATGGGTCTCTCTGTCCTTCCGAAGTACCAATTCTGCTAAAATTTCCAAAGGCTTTCAATGTGTCCTCACCTCCCAGATGTGTGTTTTAGTTGCCCTTTAACTCCCAATTTGGGCTTCTCGGGTTTCCTGTTAAAGGCACTACACATGCATGCTGCTTTTAAAGACAACAAGCATTCAGAAAAGAAAACTAGCTTATGATTTCAAGCTCCAGTGAAGGACATTCCCCCAAACATTGTTTTCCTCCCCCTTTCAGATAGTGATAATATTGACACCTGTGCACAACCAGCACTTTATAATTTTTATTCTTCCATCTGTTATTTCGATGAAAATTTCCAATCAGTAGCAGATCTCAAAACCATGAAAACCCTTACACAGCTTAACTGAACATCAATAGTCTGAAATGTGTCTACAATCAAGCCAAAAGCCAAAAATATAGATCTACAACATTGTACAGGCACTAGTAGTTTCCCCAGCAAACAAATGATTGTGCGTATGTCTCTGCTGTCTCAAGCTGCACCCTTTTACTGCCTTTTCCTAACATACTGATTAGGAAAACTATGAGGCAGAATAGGAAAGTTTAAAATTCTACACTTGTTGAAATGTAGCAAGATAAACCAAGCTACGCAAACCTGCACCCTGAGCTACAGTTAAAACTGATCATGGTGCAGGGTAAACCCTCTATTCTCCTTAACAACCAATGGACCGAGGAGCTTATACACGTGCGCAGACCCATTTACTTCCCACGTAAACATATTACAGTAACCACATGCTCTCCAGCCCTAGAAGAGGTCTACAATGCCACTAATTGTATACAAATGTACAAGTAATGGCATTGCACCTACACAAGTTTACATAGATCATTTCCATAAATGGAGACCCGAGAGCTTATTATAGAAATATAATAAGGACCAGCTTCCCATTGACTTTGTCTATACTTCCTGTTGCCTTGGCAAAGCAGCCGCATAATTAAGGACTCCGTGCACCGTGGGCATTCTCTCTTCCACCTTCTTCCATTGGGAAAAAAATACAAGAGTCTGAGGTCACGTACCAAACAATTCAAGAACAGCTTCTTCTCTGTACTGTCAGACTTTTGAACGACCCTCCTTGCATTAAGCTGATCTTTCTCTATATCGTAGCTATAACTGTAATACTACATTCTGCACTCGTATGTTTCCTTCTCTATGAACGGTATGCTTTGTCTGTATAGCATGTGAGAAACAATACTTTTCACCGTATGTTAATATACGTGACATTAATAAATCAAATCAAATCAGACAGAATCTACAACTTTAAAACAGGGACATCTGTGCACAGATCTGGTTACACCATCCTTTAACCATGTTTTACCAAAATCTCTTGATCTTAAAGTAAAGTTTACTTACTTGTCACAAGTAGGCTTACATTAACACTGCAATGAAGTTACTGCGAAAAACCCCCGTCGCCACGTACGTGGAGGGAGAATTTAGTATGACCAACGCATCTAACCTGCACATTTTTCACTGTTGGAGGAAACCGGAGCACCCGGAGAAAGCCCGCGCAGACACAAGGGGAGGACATGCAGACTTCGTAAAAACAGTGACCCAAGCCGGAAATCGAATCCAGGTCCCTGGCATTGTGAGGCAGCAGTACTTATCACTATGCCACCCTTCATCTTCAACTTTCTTCCAGCATCTGTCATAAAGTCACAAAATTCTGCTGCTCAAATTCAATGAAATGGTTCATATTCTAAGTAATTTGCAAAATCTGTAAATATTGTCCAAACACTAAAACACGTTGATGATCCCGCTCAGAGTTGGCCCTGTGGCCATGTTCACTCTATTGTAGCCAGTCAATGACAAACTAAATTCTGACAAGCATCTGGCAAACAGGCTCACAGAGAAGGAGCAGTCTTACCACAGCCAGTAAATGCTGCTCAGGGCTGTGGGATGGAGGGGTTCATCCGTCGTTCTACTAGAAAAGATGAAATACCTGAGCCAGAGGTTGATATGTTGGCGAATCGTGAGAGTGATTGCCATTCGCATCAAGTTTATAGCCCATCATACATTCATTATATTTCTTTTTACTGTGGGCAAGGGGCAGCGTGCGTGTGCCCCTTGCCCACACACACACACACACACTCTTTCTGTGCATGGTACCAGCTGTCCTAAGAATGGGGAGGGAATATCTTTCACAATAGAACTATCTGATAACAAACTTGAGTAGTGAAAATGCTGCTCCTCACAATGCACTAGAAGTCCCAATTTCAGCAAGCACCTTGTGAAACAAGACCATCTTGCAATTGCTATTATCAACTGCATTGTATCATCAGTAACTTCTCACTTCTTCTTTCTTTGTACAAACTAATACAATTTTGTAATCATTTGTTAGATTGGCCATGTTAAATTCCCCCTTCGTGTCCAAAGATCACAGAATCATAGAATCCTTACGGTACAGAAGGAGGCCATTCGGTCCATTGAGGCTACACGACAACAATTCCACCGAGGCATTATCCACTAACCTCACATATTTACCCTGCTAATCCCTCTAATCTACGCAGCCCGAGACACTAAGGGTCAATTTAGCATGGCCAACGCACCTAACCTGCACACGTGTAGACTGTGGGAGGAAACTGGAGCACCTAGAGGAAACTCATGCAGACATGGAGAGAAGATACAAACTCCACACAGTGACCCAAGCTAGGAATACAGATCTAAAAGCAAATTACTGTGGATGCTGGAATCTGAAACTGAAAGAGAAAATGCTGGGAAATCTCAGCAGGTCTGGCAGCTTCTATAAGGAAAGAAAAGAGCTGACGTTTCAAGTTCAGATGACTCTTCATCAAAGGAAGCTAACTACTGTAGATGAACACAGAACCAGGGAACTGTCAGATCTGACGGGGAATAAATCAAGAATTAATGATTTGCTATCAAAATGTAAGCATTTCAGCTTTGACAAGGGGTCATCTGAATGTCACTTCTCTTCTTACAAATGCTGCCAGATTGCCCAACATTCATTCTTTTGGTATCAAACCCAGGTTGCTGGTGCTGTGAGGTGGCAGTGCTAGCCAACGTGCAGCTTCAGTGGATGGGCCCTGCTACTTTGTCCCTTAGTGTCCCAGGATGTGAAGGTTAGGGGGATTAGTGGGGTCAAACATTTCCAAGCCTTCAAAAGAATTAACTACCTGATAGAAACCTAGTCGACATGGACAAGTTGAGCTGAAGGGTCTGTTTCTGTGCTGTATACTTCTATGACTCTATGATAGATTATTGTAAACATCAGCAGCAATTTAATGACCAACTGCTGAGATTTGGGGTTAACCTGCTGATTTATTCTGCCCTCCTAACATTATAGGCCTGTCCTTCTGATACCAACTCAATTGTTGGGGTACCATTCCTATTAGTGCTGACCTGTGCGCAGCCTCTTCCCTAAGAGGTTGCATGAAGACAAGAAATATCAGGTATGGAAAACCATCTATTAAAAATCCTTGAAGGCAGCAGCTCACAGTACCACATCAAGAGGTGCTAATTAAACAGTAGCAACATTTGTCACAGCACACTTGTTAACGTTTTTGTGTATAATCACTCACAAATTAACTGAAAGGTCTTGTCATAAAATCTAACGGAACTGAGCAGGGCAACAGTAAATAAAGACAGCATAGCATTTTGTGATCCAATATCAAGAGCCACATGAGGCTGACCAGGAATTCAGAAAGTTGTATATTTGACAAGTAAAATTAGAAAATTGGACTGTTCTTGGGTTACGTAATCTATGATCATTGCGAGTTATTTGTTTACTAAAAGATGGTAAATATTTGTGTAGTGACCTGATGTACAATTATCTATCTGTATTGTATACATGTAAGTACATGGTTTCTATTAAAAATTAGTGTTTATGGCTAAAACTGTGTTGCCCCCAGCCACATCTTTGGATGGTCAGCCATTTCTCCTGAGCAACCTTTGCCTTTAACATTCCAAAGGTGCTTCACAGAAGTATAAAAACCATTTGGGGATGGAAAGCTGATTTGATTGCAACATTAGGGGCGGCACAGTGGCAAGCACTGCTGCCTCACAGTGTCAGGGACCCAGGTTTAATTCTGATTTCAGATCACTATTTGTGTGGAGTTTGCACTTTTCTTCCGTTGTCTGCGTGCATTTCCTCCGGGTCCTCCTGTTTTCTCCCACAGTCCAAAGATGTGTGGGTTAGGTGGATTGGCCATGCTAAAATTGACCCTAGTGTCAGAGGGATTAGCAGTGTAAATGGGTGGGGTTACGGAAATAGGGCCTTGGTAGTATTGTGGCTGGTATTGATTCAATGGGCTGAATGGCCTCCTTCTGTACTGGAGGGATTCTATGATGTTTTTGTGGTACACAATAGCATTAGAACTTCCATTTATATAGTGCCTTTCACGACCTCAGGGTGTCACAAAGCACTTTACAGCTAATTAAGTACTTTTGAAATACAGTCACTGATGTAATGTAAGAGCAGTATTGGAATAGCAAACAGCAATAAAATTAAATAGAATAACACACAGCAGTAAAATTAAGACAGCCTCGTGTCTAGTATGTTAACCCAATTATAGACATTTATCCATTATAGATATTTATCCAAAACTGATTTTCTTTTTCTCTCCCTGAGAAGTGAATATAAATCTCTTGAGATACATCATTTATTAATGTAAATCTTTCTTCTCCTCCAACATAAAAACAGCTAGCTCTCCTTTCCCTGCACTATTCCCGCAGTCATTTCTGCTTTCTGAAGCAGGCGTGTAGGAGGAACAAAGATCGGCTACTTACTGTAGACCAGCGCAAGAACCTGGGAACTGCCAGATCTGACCGGGAATTAATCAGACAATAATGGTTTGCCACAAAATGGAAGCGTTTCAACCAGGGACGGGCAAGATTCTAAATAATCCAGGAGTCCCAGCCTGGGAGCTGTGTAAGAGATAAGCACATGGCTTGCACATTTCCCCGGCTCTGTACCATGCAGAACTCTCAGTGAAACCATTTTGAACAGTCACGCCATTCTTTACAAATCAATACTGCGTTACAAAAATGCAGTCCTTCCAATCGATAGGATGGTTATTTATATACACATATATATATCTACAATGGATATATAGGAAAGGCTCCGTTTACCACGGGCAATACCTACAGGAAGAGTCGGCGTTGAACATGTCTGGCGCAGTTGCAAGAAACAAGTCGGAAGATCCAGTCAAAAAAAGGGGGGGAAAGACAGATCTTAAAAGGCGCCTTCTTGCTCAGCCCCAGTAACCTCCAGGTCTCTGGCACAGTCAGAATTGGACAGTCTCTCTTCTGAATGGTGATGAAAGTGAAACTGGGCGAGATTGTGGAGAGGGGAAAGGAGAAGGGGCGTTGTTACTTCTCTCCTCCACTTCACAGTAGAGACAGAGTCACAAACACACAAGGATTGAGAGAGTCCGTCTGGCTGGAGGAAGAGGAGTGTCTGGCACTGCACACCGAGCAATGACACGTACAGAGAGCCAAATATCTGGAACTGATAGGAAACACAAACAATATGTGTAGAGCATGACGCAGAACGCACAAGTGTGAGGAAGGGAGGCTGGAGCCACGTTTGCTGACTGCTTGTTGACAAATTATTCTTCCAACATGCTATCCCATTAGAAAAACGAACCCTGATTAAAAAGTCTCTCTCTTTGGTGCTAATCATATAACCCAACCGGGCGGCACGCTAGCACAATGGTTAGCACTGCTGCTTCACAGCTCCAGGGACCGACATTGGATTTCCAGCTTGGGTCACTGTCTGTGTGAAGTCTGCACATTCTCCCCGTGTCTGTGTGAGTTTCCTGCCACAGTCCAAAGGTGGTTGGGTTAGGTTGATTGGCCATGCTAAATTGCCCCTTAATATCCCAAGATGCGTAGGCTAGAGCGATTAGTGGGTAAATATATATGGATGTATAGACGGGGTCGGGATGGGATTGTGGTCGGTGGGCAGACTCGATGTACCGAAAGGCGTCTTTCTGCACTGTAGGGATTCTGTGAACCCCTGCAGCGCCGGAGGTCATTTAGCCCATCGAGTCTACACCAAGTCTCCAAGAGAGGGTCTTATTCATGTCCTACTCCCCAGAACCCCACATATTAGGTGCATTGGTCATACTAAGTTCTTCCTCAGTGTATCCATACAGGCGTGGAGTGTAGCGACGAGGGAATTTTCACAGTAACATCATTGCAGTATTAATGCGAGCCTTCTTGTGAGTAATAAATAAACTTTATAACTTTAGATTCCCATACACATCTTAGGTCACTATGGGACAATTTAGTACAGCCATTCCACCTAACCTGCACACCTTTGGAAGATGGGAAGAAATTGGAGCAACTTGGGGAAGCCTACACAAATGTGGAAAAACTGTGCAAACTTTACAGACGGACCCACAGCAATGTGGTTTGACTCCCAACTGCATTCTGAAATGATTTAGCCAGTTTCAAGGGCAACTAGGGATGGGTAATAAAAACTGACCAGCCAATGACGTACTTGTTCCACAGATGAAAAAAAAGTCACCCAAGGCTGGAATTGAACTCAGGTCGATGGTGCTGTGAGGTAATAGGGCTCAATACTGCTCAATTCCAAAGATTCATGTGATTTACACACAGCAAGGCCCTATGGTTATTTGCTCTACAGTTTGCTGGCCAATAGCTTGTATGCCTCTTCAGAATCTGATATTTCAGATCTAGGTGGGAATGCAGGGGCTATGATCAGTAAGTTCACAGATGACACAAAAATTGGTCGTGTGGTAAATAGCAAGGAGGAAGGCTTTTGAGTACGGAACAAAATAGACGGGCTGATCAGACGAGCAGAACTGTGGTGAATGGAATTTAGCCCTGAAAAATATGAGGTGATCCATTTTGAGAGGACTAACAATGCAAGGAAAAACACAATTAATGGTAGGATGCTAAGAAATACAGAGAATCAGGGGGGCGCAATATCCATGTAGGTATATAAAGTGGTTAGGAGGCATATGGGACACTTGCCTTTATTAACTGAGACACTAAATATAAGAGCAGGGAGGTTATGATGGAGCTGTATAAAATGCTTGTTAGGCCACAATTAGAGTACTACGTGCAATCACACTATAGGAAGGACATGATTACACTATACAGGGTGCAGAGGAGATTCATCAGGACCTATCTAGCGACTCAGCTTTGAAGAGAGCCTGGCTAGGCTGGGGCTGTTCTCCTTAGAACAGAAAAGGCTGAGGGGAGCCACCTGATTGAGGTATATAAAATTATGAAGGACATAAATAGGGTAGTAGGAAGAAACTTATTCCTCAGTAGAAGAGTCAATAACAAGTGGGCAAAGATTTAAGGTAATGGACAGGAAATTTAGAGAGGGTTTCAAGAAAATCTTTTTCATCCAGAGGTTGGTGGGAATCTAGAACTTACTGAAAGGGTGGTTGTTGTGGGAATCCTCACAACATTTAAGCATTTAGATGAGCATACAAGGCCGCAAAGTGGGATTCGAATAGATGTTTGATGGCCAGCACAAACAAAATGGGCCAAAGGGTCTCTTTCTATACTATAAAGCTCTATGAGCAGAGATCAGGTGACCCATTGTATCTGTGCTGGTTCTTTAAAATAATTATCCAATTAGAACCCCTCTTCCTGCTACCCTATTCTCATGACATGCATTTTTTTTCCCCTTTATAAACAGTATTTATTCAATTCCCTTTGAAGGTTATTATTAGATATGTTTCCATCACTTTTTGGGCAGTGTATCTTAGATTGTAACAACCAGTTATATTGGGAAAAAATTCTCTACTCCCCTCTGACTTTTTATCAATTTCTGTCCTCTAGTTACTGACCTTCAGAGAGCTCTGACGAATCCATAGAATCCTACAGTGCAGGAGATCGTTCGGCCAATCAAGTTTGCACAGTCCACAATCCCACCCAGGTCCTATTCCCTTCACCCCACATATTTACCCCGCTAATACCCCTAACATTAGGGTCAATTTAGCATGGTCAATCTACCTGACCTGCACATCTTTAGACTAATGGGAAGAAAATGGAGCACCCAGAGGAAACCCACACAAACACAGGGAGTATGTGCAAACTCCACACAGACAGTGACCCAAGGCCGGAATTGAACCTGGGTCCCTGGCGCTGTGAGGCAGCAGCGCTCACCACTGTACCACCGTGCTGCCCTTCTGTCAGTAAAAACAGTTTCTCCTTATTTACACTATCAAACTCTTTTATAATTTTGAAAATGTCTGTTAAATCTCCCCTTAATCTCCCCTGCCCTAAGTGAAATAATCCCAGTTTCTCCACTCTGTCTACAAAACTGAAGTGTCTCATCCAGACTGACAAATGGACTATGCATCCTCTCCAAAGTTTTTGTTTGATGATCTTAAGGAGTTTGTGGTGGCCAGAAAATGAAAATTATCAGCCAAGATTTCCAAGCCAATTAGTGGTAATGTGACCCCCATGGGAATTGCATGTGTGAACTTTGAGTGATCCCTGCTATGTTGTGAAGATGACTCTGAAGAAATGCCAGCCAATATGCTCATGGAATGACCACTTGGACGGACAACATTTGTAGCACCATTAGCCAACACCATTAGTTGGTCGTTAGTGTATGCTTAAACTGGACCATCTGATGGGCAACATGACAGCTCAGAGACTATCGCTGTTGCTGTGCAGACACATGGATTTGGGCCTGTGTCTGCGGGAGTTTGCGCGTTCTCCCCGTGGTTGCGTGGGTTTTCTCCGGGTGCTCCGGTTTCCTCCCACATCCCAAAAATGTGCTCTTAGGCTGATTGGGTAACAAATTGTCCCTATATTGGTCTCTATATGTCATTAAGACGTTAGGACGGTGGCGCTGGCTCGTTGGGCCGAAGGGCCTGTTTCCCATGCTGTGTTGCTCTTTGTTCTTTGTCCTTTGTTCTTTGTAACAACACACTATCTTCGGGAAGCGGGAAAGTTGCAGAGGGAAATTCATCAACCTGACAAGTTGTTGGAATGATGTATTTACTGTAAAGATGACGGGACAAGTTGCGTTTTCCATTAAAATGTTTTTGCTGCTAGATGGTTACATGGCAGATATCTGCCAGTTAGGAGCATGCCATCTGTTAATGCATGACTGGACATAATGACAGACTAGCAGTTGTGACATAGATGTTGATTATCAATAGATAATGTGTACTGAGGACTAATAATCAGTAGATGTTAGTTAAACCACAGATTATGACATGGATAAGAACTGCAATTTACACAAGTTTTGCAATTCATGACATCACTCTGCCATTACAATGTTGCTTTTATAAAGCAAAGTAAATTCGATTTAGAATTAATGATAATTTGCTAGTTTTACTAGTACTGACAATCATAAGAATTAATAAAGTTTACAGCATTATTAATTCTATGATTGTCAATACTGGTTAAACTAATGTGTTTGTGCCAGCTCTGCTTGAGCAAATCAATGCTAACCTCTACTACCTTCCCTTGTTCTCACTCCATAACACTGTAGCTTCCTCTGCTGCAAATATTTATCCAATTTTCCTTAAATGGTCTCTGAATTAATCATTCCCTGTGGCAAAGCATTCCATTCCTCAGCCATCCATCTTTCTCTATTCAAAAACTTTTCTTAAAAATGAGAAAGAGCCAATGCCAAAAATGAAATGCAGTGCAGTGTGAATACAACATGGTATTATGAATAATTGACACCAGGCCCTATTTAAGACGTAGTTGTTCGAAGCAGAAGAAGGTTCAGAGCCTTAAAGAAGAAGACGGCGAGTTGTTGTAAAGAGCTAGCACAACACAATTGGCTGAAAAGTCTCTTTCTCGCCTATAACTTTTATGGAGACATTGAAGAGATTTTCAAATCCACACAAATCTTATGAGGTGTTCTGAAGTTATTAGAATCAGAGATTGTGGACAGAAAATGCCCCACAAACAACTTGAAAAAGAATAAATGCTGTGTGAATTTCAGAAGAGAAATATGAGGACAACAGTGTGCAGGATAGAATACTTCCAAAGTCAGATGTTCATTGCTGTTGATATTATGCATCATCAGCTGAGATGTGGCAGTACTTTAACACACAATTCTCTGCAGCAGCACCACTACTTAACAACATTAAGCATTTTAAATATCCCATACTTGTCAAATGTGCTATATAAATGCAGGTTTATTTTCTCTGCTCTAGTAGTTTGGTAGACTTACAGAATCTAATGCTGAACAGACTTACTATGTTAAATCACCATAAGGGTTCAGATCAACATGTCCCTAAAACAAGATCTAGGCTATGGTGAAAACATGAACAAATAAGGGAAATGTTTGTCACAGATGAGTAAATTGAGGTGCAACTGGTTTAAAATAATGCAGTGAATTGAGAGAGATGATTCTGTGGTGGGCAATCAAGAACAATGAGACAGAATCACTGAATTTTGGCTGAGTCAGTTCAAAGGGAATCCAAGAAAAGTCTTTTTCACACAGGGAACACATCACCACAGAAGCCAGTAAATGTGGTGACAATGATAGTGTTTAAAAGGAAATACATACTTAAACGAGAAGGGATGTGAAGAAAGGACAAGGGACTGGCATTGAAAAAATGGAATTTCCATGATGGTCCAGTTGATCAACCACTGTTCATGTATTTTTCTCATCAATTGGTGAAATTGTATTTCTGAATTGAGATGTGAGCATGAGTCAGTATCCTATGAGGGGGATGAGAATTTGAAATTGACGAATAAAAACTCCTTAGTACATTTTACATCCCTTTCAACAAAACCAATCTCCTTCACTTTTCAGTTTTCCTAGCCAACAGTTTCAGAATAAAATATCTAATATCATGCAACTAAGTACAACTATTGGCAAAAACATATCATGCATACAGCATGAAGCAAGGGGAAAATGAAAGCATAGTTATTGATTGAATAACCACTGCACTGTACTCAGTGTTGATCGAGAAGCTTTGCTGGTTAACCTTTCACTGGTAAATATGGATTTGTGAGTTTAAGTATCTGATGAAAGTTGGTCTGTTTTAAAATCCTGAATACATCATTTATTTGGAAATCAAAGACAGTTGTATTTACATAGTATCTTTCCTTTCCTAACATTCTGAAAGTGTTTCACAACCAACTAATTAATCTTGAATTACAATTACTGTTGTTGTATAGGCAAACACATAACAATAAGATGAGCTAACAGCTAACCCGTTTCAATGGCCAGGACACTGGGAGAACTTCACTGCTTGTCCTCAAAAGATACAGTTGATTTTTAATGTCTACTCAAACAGGAACTTGATTTTATGCTTCATCCAAAGCGCAACACTTCCAAAAATGTAGCACTTCCTCATTACTGTGTTGAAATGTTAGTCTAGATTATGTGCTTATGTACTGGAGCACAAATTGTCTTATTCAAAGATAGAAAGCTTTGTAAATGCAGAAGTTACTGGTGCAATACAACCTCAGACTGATTAACGTTGTATTCATTCTCCAACAATGATGAATTTATCATTATGGTACTGCAATTCCATGACAGCAAGCTTGTTCATGTCCTGGATAGTGGAGACTCACTTGATTTTTTCCTGGTCACAGAGTGAAACATGGCTATCCTCTTCAGCAAGATGTTCTCTGCCATGCTCTGTGAAGCATTCTGTTAGCAAAAGTGGCATCTATATTAGATACTGCAGAGATGGGCAGAATCTTCAATTTGAGGAGACTTCAAGCCAAGACCAAACTGCACGAAATTGTGTTTCATTACTTTCTTTTCACTGGTGACAATACACTAAATTGCCTGTTCAGATCAGGAAATGCAACATAGCATGACCACTTCTCATCTGCAAGTGATAACATCGGTCTCATCATCAACATCAAAAAGACTGAAGTCATGAATCAACAAAGCTCACAAAAGCAATATGTAAAGCCAACTGTGGCTGCTAATGGTCAAGGCTCTAAGCACTTCATATGTTTACCTTGCTTGGCAGCACACTCTCCACAGCAATTTGTATTGACATCAACGCCAGAATAACTAAAGGCAGGTTTGCCTTTGGCAAGCCAAGGAAAGCAGTCTGGGAGTGGAGGAATTAATCTTTCAACAAAAATGAAGACATACAGTGCAGTTTTCCTCCTCACACTCTTGTGTGCTTGTGACATACGGGCCCAGAACTGCAGGATCGACGCTCTGGTTCCTTTTACCTATACTGGAATGGATATGCATATCTTTCCCCATGTTCAATCTGAGCTTATTGAGAAGAGTGCGGCGCAGCTGCTGTTGTGCTCCCTTCTGTGTTCTGCAACAGTCTCAGAGAAAATGAAGTCATGCCCCTTTTTAAGACATTAGCTGCCGAGAGACAGATAAGTTTAAAAGACCCAAGGCACTTTGATAGGAAGTAAGTGTGTAGGATAGGTGGGTGAGGGGTAGGAGGGATTCAATAAGGGAGGCAACTGTCAGGATAGTCCTGGATGCCCAGGGCAGGATTGGCTGGTTGGGTTGTTAGGTGGTCAGGGTGGATATTCAGGGCTGGGATGGTAGTTATGAGGCTGTAGTCAGTGAATGAGGAAGAAGGGAGATCACAGCAGTCAGGGATTGGGTGGTCAAGAGGGTACATGGGAGTTGGGGACTACAGCAGATCCAATGGGAGGCTGGGATGGGGTGGGCGGGCCATCTTTACATGGGGGCTTCCAAGGGAGTTCCCTCAGTGCATTTTCTGGGTTACCTCCGGGGTACAATCCTCTGGAGAACAGACGTTCTAGATCATAGTCAGTTTACTCCAGACATTCAAACAAACTACATCACTTTCACATGCTGCAGAGGCTGCTCAATATCAGGTAGCAAGACAAAGTCCTAATATTGAGACACTCTCCTATACCAATATGCTTAGCATCCAAGTGTCTGTTGGACAGAGCTCAGATAAGATGGCCAGAATTCCTGATGAGTAATTGCCAAAAATGCTGTCCAGAATTCCTGATGAGTAATTGCCAAAAATGCTGTCCAATCTGGAGTTAATTAAAGGAAAGATTCACATAAAAATCAGAATAAAGACCATCTAAAGATGTTATTGAGGAATTTCAACATTGCTGCTGAGATATAAGCGAATTCTGCACAGGATTGGTCAATATGGTGCAGTCACATCACCAAAGGCTCCAGTTCCTGTGAACAGAATGGAGTGGCAACAACAACAGGAACCATGCAACTTGCAAGTCCAAAGTTCTAAGCATCTCTTTTGCACTAAGAATACACTCCCTCTCTCCCTCTGCAACTGCATCCTAAACTTCCTAACCCACAGACTGCAGTCAGTAAGGATAAGCAACAATATCTCCTCCACCATCATCCTGAACACTGGTGCCCCACAAGACTGTGCTCTCAGCCCCCTACTATACTCCTCATACATCCATGACTGTGACCAAATTCCCTTCCAACTCAATTTTCAAGTTTGTTGATGACACCACCATAGTGGGTCAGATCTCAAACAATGACGAGACACAGTACAAGAAAAATTTAGAGAATCTGGTGAACTGATGTGATGACAATATTCTCTCTTTCAATGTCAATAAAATGAAGGAGATAGTCATTGATTTCAGGAAGCGTAGTGGAAGGCACGCCCTTGTCTACATCAATGGGGACAATGGTCAAGAGTTCAAGTTTTTAGGTGTCCAGATTACCAACAATCTGCCCTTCATGTCAATGCTATAGTTAAGAAAGTCCACCAATGCCTCTGTCATCTCAGGAGACAAAGCAAATTTGGCATATCAGCTACAACTCTCACCAACATCGACAGATGCCCCATAGAAAGCATTTTTCTCAAGTGTATCACAGCTTGGTATGGCTCCTGCTCTGTTCAATTACAAAGAGTTGCAAATAAAACTCAAACCAGCCTCCCACCCATTGATACTGTCTACACTTCCCGCTGCTTCTGAAAAGCAGCCGGCACAATCGAGGACCCCACAGACCTCAGACAGTCTCTTTTCCAGCTTCTTCTATCGGGAAAAAGATACAAAACTCTGAAGACACATACATAGACTCAAAAACAGTTTCTTCCTTGCTGTCATCAGACTTTTGAATAGACCTACCGTGCACTAAATTGATCTTTCTCTACCCCCTATCTGTGACTGTAACACTACATTCTGCACTCCCTCCCTTCCTTCCCAATGTGCGGTATGCTTTGACTGTTTAGAGT
The DNA here is from genome assembly GCA_024679065.1 of Sphyrna mokarran. Lineage (NCBI taxonomy): Eukaryota > Metazoa > Chordata > Chondrichthyes > Carcharhiniformes > Carcharhinidae > Sphyrna > Sphyrna mokarran. The sequence goes on along the minus strand of JAGIQG010000023.1, from coordinate 3,950,522 downwards.
GCAAGAAACAATATTTTCCACTATATGCTAATACAAGTGACAATAATAAATCAAATATTTTACATCAAGTGGGTAAAAGTGAATTACTGCGGATGTTGGAATCTGAAATCAAAACAGAAAATGCTGGAAAATCTCAACAGGTCTGACAGCATCTATAAGGAGAGAAAAGAGCTAACATTTCAAGTCCAGGTGACCCTTTGATAAATAGTCAAAGGGTCGTCTGGACTCAGCCTTTGACAAAGGGTCACCTGGACTCGAAACGTCAGCACTTTTCTCACCTTACAGACGCTGTAAGACCTGCTGAGATTTTCCAGCATTTTCTCTTTTGATTTTAAATCAAATTCCCTCTCCTCCTTCCCTCTTTCAATGTTCTCAATTTTGAGAAAATTAGTTTCTAATAATCTTCCCCTATATCTCTGCTAGCCTAACACATAACAACTTCTATTCACTATGCGTTCTTGAGCACTAATGACTTTTATAGTGGAAATTCCAGAACTTTACACAGTAGTACAGATGTGGCCTATTGATATAGGCATCATGGTCTCTTTGCTTCAATTCATCTCAATGCAAATCCACTTGCTTCCTTTCAGAAGAACAAGGGGAGATTTTATAGAAACATGTAAGATTATGAAGGGAATAGATAAGAAAGAAGCAGGGAAGTTATTTCCACTGGCGGGTGAAACTAGAACAAGGGTGCACGGCCTCAAAAAAAGGTGGAGCAGATTTAGGACTGAGTTGAGGAGGAACTTCTTCATCCAAAAGGTTGTGATTCTGTGGAATTCCCTGCCCACTGAAGCAATTGAAGCTGCCTCATTGAATACTTTTAAGGCAAGGATAGATAAATTTTTCAACAGTAAAGGAATTAAGGATTATGTGAGCGGGCGGGTAAGTGAAGCTGAATCCACAAATAGATCAGCCATGATCTTTTTGAATGGCAAAGCAGCTTTGAGGGGCCAGATGGTCTACTCCTTCAAAGGTTTTCTCCCCATTCATTTTTAAGGATTTCAGGGCCTATGCTTCTATTTCAGTGTTTCTCCTGCACTGAAGTGGGAAATGTACCATTGAAACAGAAATAAAACAAGCAAAGAACAAAGAAAAGTACAGCACAGGAACAGGCTCTTTGGCCCTCCAAACCCATACCAATCATAATGCCCTAAGCTAAAAAGACCTCCTGCCCTTACTCAGACTGTATCCCTCTATTCTCTCCCTATTCATGTGCTCATCCAAATGCCTCTTAAATGTTACTAATGTGTCTGCTTCCACAACCTCTTCTGGCAGTACGTTTCAAACACCTACCACTCTCTGCATCAAAAACTTAACTCACACATCATCCTTAAACTCTCCCCCTCTCACCTCAAACATGAGCCCAACATGCAATATATCTCCTCATGCTCAAATTGGACTAATTGGTCATCCTCAAAGACATCGCAGCTGATATTTAATGAAATTCAGTATTTTGGTCCAGGTCCATTTCCTTAAGACTTTGGGTGCTCACAATAATAATAATCCAGGTCCCTCAATGGGAGAGATTATCACTTGCCTCCAATTGCATTCTGTTCTTATATCACCTGAAAACTACTTACTGCTGTTGATGGAGCATTAAATATTAAAGAGCAATTTTTCCACAGTACTAGAGAGAAAACAAGTGTACAGCACTGTACTACATAGAATGGAATGAGCTATGCATTTATCTGATGAATATTTTAAAAAGTGCCAGGAGGTGTAAAATGATCTGATCCCTTAGGTCCAAAGCGTACAAAGAAATATCCAACACAAAGACAAGCAAAGAAAGAGAAAACCAAGGCATCAATGCATACTTTGAATGCCAACCTGCCAAATTATCCTTACTTCATGCACACCTTTGGTCACAGATATTGCTGAAGATCACAAGTAAAGTCACCTACTAATATCATTATTCTAAACCACGTACAATTTTCGACATTAGCTCAGCACTGCTGCCTCAACCAACATTCAATATCATTGATCACAGTATTTTCATGCCAGTGACTAGCTCACAATGACCATGTTCCAGTAACCGAATGACTGTATGTATGTACAGTCTGTATGACTGTATGTATGTAGGGCCAGTCATAGACAGCAGTGGGAAGTTGTGCGTGGAGCCTGAAGAGATTGGTGAGGCACTGAATAAATATTTCTCTTCAGTATTCATGCAGAGTGCTGGAAATATAGCTATGGAGAACACTGAGGTACAGGGTTGCAAATTGGGAAGTATTGTAGTAGATAGGGAGGATGTGCTAGAAATTCTCGAGGGTTTGAAGTTGGATAAGTCCCCTGGGCCGGACGGGATTTACCCTAGGATTCTCTGGGAGGCAAGAGAGGAGATTGCAGAGCCTCTGGCTCTGATCTTCAGGTCCTCGTTGGTTACGGGTGTGGTTCCGGAGGACTGGAGGATAGCGAATGTGGTCCCATTGTTTAAGAAGGGGAAGAGAGACCTTCCAGGGAATTATAGGCCAGTGAGTCTTACTTCTGTTGTGGGCAAGGTATTGGAGAGAATTATTAGGGATAGGATTTATAGTTATTTAGAGAGAAATGAATTGATTGGGGATAGTCAGCATGGTTTCGTGAAGGGTAGGTCATGCCTTACTAACCTCATTGAGTTTTTTGAGAAAGTGACCAAAGAGGTGGATGGGGGTAAGGCGGTTGATAAAGGTGGCCCATGGAAGACTTCTACAGAAAATGCAGATGTGTGGAATAGAGGGTGATTTAGCTAATTGGATTAGGAAATTGGCTGTTTGTAATTTTTATAATGATCTGGATGAGGGTATTGAGGGATGGATTAGTAAATTTGCAGATGACACTAAAGTCGGTGGAGTGGTAGATAGTGAAGAGGGGTGTTATAGTTACAGAGTGACTTGGACAAGTTGCAGAGCTGGGCCGAGAGGTGGCAAATGGAGTTTAATGTGGAAAAGTGTGAGGTAATGCACTTTGGCAGGAACAATAAATGTGTAAGAGTATAGGGCTAATGGTAGGGCTCTTAATAGTGTTGAGGAACAGAAGGATCTTGGTGTATGTGTCAATAGATCCCTGAAAGTAGGCAGTCAAGTGGATAAAGCTGTTAAGAAGGCATATGGAGTCTTAGCTTTTATTGGTAGGGGGATTGAATTTAGGAGCCGCAGCATCATGTTGCAACTGTACAAAACTCTAGTGCGGCCGCACTTGGAGTATTAGTGTGCAGTTCTGGTTTACCAGGATGTTGCTGGTATGGAGGCAGGTCCTATGAAGAGAGGTTGAAGGATTTGAGGTGTTTCGTAGAAAGGAGGCGGCTAAGAGGGGATCTTATTGAAGCATATAAGATGATTAGAGGTTTAGATAGGGTGGACAGTGATAGCCTTTTTCCTAGGATGGAGAAAGCTAGCACGAGGGGACACAGCTTTAAATTAACGGGTATGAGTTATAGGACGGATATCAGAGGTAGGTTCTTTACTCAAAGAGTGATTAGGGAGTGGAATGCCCTGCCTGCAGCTGTTGTAGATGCGCCCAGTTTGGTGGCGTTTAAGAGGTTAATTGATAAGTATATGGAAGAGAAGGGAATGGTTTAGTTTTGGAGGGGCATTGCTTTTTATTTTGGTCGGCACAACATCGAAGGCCGAAGGGCCTGTTCTGTGCTGTAATGTTCTATGTTCTATGTTCTCATATTTATATCCCAGAACTTTGTAGACAAGTGGCTGTGTCTCAGTGAGAGCATGCTGGTGCCTGTGTCAATATTCCAATGATTATATCTAATCATTGTGCACGTATACAGGGACTATGAGATTGCCAGTGTGTGTGAGACACTGATGGTGTCCAAGTATCTGCATTCCAAAGCTGCTATCTTCCCTTGCCTATATCCCAGTGCTAGTGCTACTATACTGGTAACTGAACTGCAGTGCCTATCTGAGCCTACATCCTCATGCCTGTATTTGTAATGCTGACTGTCAGGAACTATCAGTAATGAGGTTTCCCCTGTGCATGTTTCCTTGGGTTGTCTCCAACTGACAGTTTTCCACAAGGTGTTTCTCAGTGCAATTTTGCTGCCTGACAGGGCCATTGCCTCTATCTCCCATTAACTGTATTCCAGTGCATGTGTGTGAGAAACATCATCTCAATTTATGTACAACATCCCACTCTGTCTCCCATGCCACATTCTCCCAGTGCATGTCTTACAATGTCTGTATGACAGACAGTGATTTCATCCTAGTCTTTCAGTCCCAGCGATCAGGTAGTAGTGAATGTGGGTGAGAGACAGTGATTAGATCTCAGTCCTTGTATTTCAGGGACTCTTCGGTATTCACGCAGGGTGATGTAAATGTAGTTATGGAGAACACTGAGGTACAGGGTCGCAAACTGGAAGGTATCGAAGTAGATAGGGAGGATGTGCTGGATATTCTCGAGGGTTTGAAGTTGGATAAGTCCCCTGGGCCGGACGGGATTTACCCTAGGATTCTCTGGGAGGCAAGAGAGGCGATTGCAGAGCTCTGGCTCTGATCTTCAGGTCGTCGTTGGTTACGGGTGTGGTTCCGGAGGACTGGAGGATAGCGAATGTGGTCCCGTTGTTCAAGAAGGGGAAGAGAGACCTTCCAGGGGATTATAGGCCAGTGAGTCTTACTTCTGTTGTGGGCAAAGTATTGGAGAGAATTATTAGGGATAGGATTTATACTTATTTAGAGAGTAATGAATTGATTGGAGATAGTCAGCATGGTTTTGTGAAGGGTAGGTCATGCCTTACTAACCTCATTGAGTTTTTTGAGAAAGTGACCAAAGAGGTGGATGGGGGTAAGGCGGTTGATGTAGTATATATGGACTTTATAAGGCGTTTGATAAGGTGGCCCATGGAAGACTTCTACAGAAAATGCAGATGTGTGGAATAGAGGGTGATTTAGCTAATTGGATTAGGAATTGGCTGGCAGATAGAAGACAGAGGGTGTTGGTTGATGGGAGATATTCATCGTGGAGTTCGGTGACAAGTGGTGTACCTCAGGGGTCTGTTTTGGGGCCCCTGCTGTTTGTAATTTTTATAAATGATCTGGATGAGGGTTTTGAAGGATGGATTAGTAAATTTGCAGATGACACTAAAGTCGGTGGAGTGGTAGATAGTGAAGAGGGGTGTTATAGTTTTCAGAGGGACTTGGACAAGTTGCAGAGCTGGGCCGAGAGGTGGCAAATGGAGTTTAATGTGGAAAAGTGTGAGGTAATGCACTTTGGCAGGAACAATAAATGTGTAGAGTATAAGGCTAATGGTAGGGCTCTTAATAGTGTTGAGGAACAGAAGGATCTTGGTGTATGTGTCAATAGATCCCTGACAGTAGGCAGTCAAGTGGATAAAGTTGTTAAGAAGGCATATGGAGTCTTAGCTTTTATTGGTAGGGGGATTGAATTTAAGAGCCGCAGCATCATGTTGTAACTGTACAAAACTCTAGCGCGGCCGCACTTGGAGTATTGTGTGCAGTTCTGGTCGCCACATTATAAGAAAGATGTGGAGGCATTGGAGATGGTACAGAGGAGGTTTACCAGGATGTTGCCTGGTATGGAGGGCAGGTCCTATGAAGAGAGGTTGAAGGATTTGAGGTTGTTTTCGTTATAAAGGAGGCGGCTAAGAGGGGATCTTATTGAAGCATATAAGATGATTAGAGGTTTAGATAGGGTGGACAGTGTTAGCCTTTTTCCTAGGATGGAGAAAGCTAGCACGAGGGGACACAGCTTTAAATTAAGGGGTGATAGTTATAGGACGGATATCAGAGGTAGGTTCTTTACCCAAAGGGTGGTTCGGGAGTGGAATGCCCTGCCTGCAGCAGTTGTAGATGCGCCAGTTTGGTGGCGTTTAAGAGGTTAGTTGATAAGTATATGGAAGATAAGGGAATGGTTTAGTTTGGAGGGGCATTGCTTTTTATTTCGGTCGGCACAACATCGAAGGCCGAAGGGCCTGTTCTGTGCTGTATTGTTCTATGTTCTATGTTCTATGTAATGCACTATGGCAGAAATAATAAATGTGTAGAGTATAGGGCAAATGGTAGGATTCTTAGTAGTCTAGATGAACAGAGGGATCTTGGTGTGTATGTGCATAGATCCCTGAAATTAGGCAGTCAGGTCGAGAAGGTTGTTAGGAAGGCATATGGAGTCTTGGCTTTTATTGGTAGAGGGATTGACTTTCGGAGCCGCAACGTCATGTTGCAACTGTACAAAACTCTAGTGCGGCCGCACTTGGAGTATTGTGTGCAGTTCTGGTCCCCGCATTATAAGAAAGATGTGGAGCATTGGAGAGGGTACAGAGGAGGTTTACCAGGATGTTGCCTGGTATGGAGGGCAGGTCTTATGAAGAGAGGCTGAGGGATTTGATGTTGTTTTCGTTAGAAAGGAGGCGGCTAAGAGGGGACCTAATTGAAACATATAAGATGATTAGAGGTTTAGATTGGGTGGACAGTGATAGCCTTTTTCCTAGGATGGAGAAAGCTAGCACGAGGGGACACAGCTTTAAATTAAGGGGTGATAGTTATAGACGGATATCAGAGGTAGGTTCTTTACCCAAAGGGTGGTTCGGGAGTGGAATGCCCTGTCTGCAGCAGTTGTAGATGTGCCAAGTTTGGTGGCGTTTAAGAGGTTAGTTGATAAGTATATGGAAGAGAAGGGAATGGTTTAGTTGGGAGGGGCATTGCTTTTTATATTGGTTGGCGCAACATCGAAGGCCGAAGGGCCTGTTCTGTGCTGTAATGTTCTATGTTCTATATGAGGGGCAGTGATTAAATTCCAGTGACTGAGACTGAGATTTATATCCCACTGACTGTGTGAGAGAAACTGGGTGAAGAGATATCACAGTTACCGCATGTGTGTGAGAGACAGTGATTAGATTCCAGAGATTGTCTCAGTTCTCTATCTTAGTGACTGTGTGAGAATGACAGACAGTGATTATATCACAGTGACTGTGTGTGAATCAGTGATTAGATCCCAGTCTTTGTATCCCAGTAATAGGGACAGTGATTAGATATTAATGGAGTCAGTGATTATATCCCAGTGATTGTGTGTGAGACAGTGATTATATCCCAGTGACTGTGTGTGAAACAGGGATTAGATCCTACCCTTTGTCTCTCAATGCCTCTCTAAGGGACAGTGATTAGTTATCAATAGAGACAGTGATTATATTTCAGTGACTGTGTGTGAGACAGTAATTAGATCCCAGTCCTTGTATCCCAGTGTGAGGGACAGCGATTAGATATTAATGGAGACAGTGATTATATCCCAGTGACTGTATGTGTGTGAGACAGTGATTAGATCCCAGCCCTTGTATCCCAGTGTGAGAGACAGTGATTAGATATTAATGGAGACAGTGATTATATTCCAGTGACCGTATGTGTGTGTGACAGTGATTAGATCCCAGCCCTTGTATCCCAGTGTGAGAGACAGTGATTAGATATCAATGGAGATAGTGATTATATCCCAGTGACTGTATGTGTGTGTGAGACAGTGATTGTATCCCAGTGACTGTGTGTGAAACAGGGATTAGATCCTAGTCCTTGTCTCTCAATGCCTCTGTGAGGGACAGTGATTAGACATCAATGGAGACAGTGATTATATCCCAGTGACTGTGTGTGATCCCAGTCCTTGTATCCCAGTGTGAGGGATAGTGATTAGATATTAATGGAGACAGTGATTATATCCCAGTGACTGTGTGATCCCAGTCCTTGTATCCCAGTGTGAGGGATAGTGATTAGATATGAATGGAGACAATGATTATATTCCAGTGACTGTGTGTGATCCCAGTCCTTGTATCCCAGTGTGAGGGACAGTGATTAGATATTAATGGAGACAGTGATTATATCCCAGTGACTGTGTGTGATCCCAGTCCTTGTATCCCAGTGTGAGGGACAGTGATTAGATATGAATGGAGACAATGATTATATTCCAGTGACTGTATGTGTGTGCGAGTGATTAGATCCCAGTCCTTGTATCCCAGTGTGAGGGACAGTGATTAGGTATTAATGGAGACAGTGATTATATTTTGATGGGGGGAAGGGCAGGGATTTTCAGTCCTTGTCTCTCACTGGTGGAAGGGTCCTGCTGACGTCACTGGGCTGCTGAAGATGGCGGCCGGGCGGGTTTTCCGCCCGCTCGGCTGGCTGTTAAATCCGGCGCCTCCCCCGCCGCCTGGGCTCAGAGAGCCTGGAGAGTGTCAGAGATGGCAGCCGGAGTGGGGGTGAGGCTGGGGGAGGTGCTGACAGTGTATAGGTGGGAGGGAGAGAGAGCGAGCCGCCGGGCTGTGAGGGGTACGGCGGGGACATCGGCAGCCGGGCCGGCGGGGAGAGGGAGCTTCTCCCGGCCGCTTACCTGCGCTGAGGTTCTCGTGGAGCTTGAGCGGCGCCCGCAGCATGTAGAGGAGGCCGAGCACCAGCAGGAACCAGAGCGCCCACAGGTAGGTCCACGACCAGCTGACACACCGCCTCAGCCGCTCCACTAATCCCGCCGAGCCCCCGTCCGCCATCTTCACCCGGCCGGCCGGCCTGCGGGATTGTGGGATACAGGAGGAGTCCTCCAGCAGGCACAGAGACAAAAGCTCCATGTACAGAGGGATAGAGAGGGACAGCTCTCCTTCCCAGAGAGAGAGGGGAAGGGGAAGGGAAGGGGAGAGGGGGGGGGGAACAGAGGGCGTGCTCCCCTTCCAGGAGGGGGGGTGGAGGGAGACAGTGTGAGATAGAGCTCTCTGTCCCAGAGAAAGAGAAGGGGGGATGGTGGGGGGACGGAGAGGGAGAGCTTCTCCTCCCAGAGAGAGAGAGGGAAGGGGGGGGGGGAGACACAGAGAGAGAGCTCCCTTTCCAGAGAGAGAGAGGGTGATGGTGGGGACAACAAGGGAGAGCTCCCCCTCCCAGGGAGAGAGAGGATGGTTGGGGTACAGTGTGAAACAGAGCTCCCTGTCCCAGAGAGAGAGGGAGATGGTGGGGGACAGTGAGGGAGAGCTCCCCCTCCCAGAGAGAAAAGGAGGTGGGGGACAGTGAAGGGAGAGCTCCCCTTCCAGAGAGAGAGGGGGTGAGGGTCAGTGTGAGGCAGAGCTCTCTGTCCCAGAGAGAAAGGGAAATGGTGGGGACAGCAAGGATGAGCTCCCCCTCCGAGAGAGAGGAGGGTGGGGGACACAGAGAGAGTGCTTCCCTTCCAGAGAGAGAGAGAGGGGGTGGGGGACAGTGTGAGGTAGAGCTTCCCCTTCCCAGAGAGAGAAGGGGGAGGGGGGGGGACAGAGGGAGAGAGCCCCCCTCCCACAGAGAGAGGGGGGGGTGGGTGACAGAGGAGGAGAATATCCCCCCTCCTCCAGACAGTGCCTCTGAGGGGCAGTGATTAGATATTAATGGAGACAGTGATTATATATTTGTGTGTGAGACAGTGATTAGATCCCAGTCTCCCAGACAGAGAGAGGAGGGTGAGGGACCGAGGGGGAGACGTCTCCCTCCCAGAGAGAGGGGGTGGTGGGGCACAGAGAGGAGAGCTCTCCCTCCTGGGGAAGCAGGTGGGGGAGCCCAATCCATCACTCAAACTAGCCTCCCATCTATTGACTCTATCTACCCTTCCTGCTGTTTCGACAAAGCAGCCAGAATAATTAAGAACCCCACATGCTCTGGATGTTCTCTCTTCCACTATCTTCCATTGAGAAAAAGATATAGAAGTCTGCGGACATGTACCAATCAAATCAAGAACAGCTTCTTTCCTGCTGCTGTCAGGCTTTTAAATGAACTTGCATTAAATTAACTTTTCTCTACACCCTACCTATGACTGTAACACTATATTTTGCACTTTCTTGTTTCTTTTCCTACAAATGGTATGCTTTGTATAGTTCACAAGAAACAATACTTTTCACTGTATGTTAATATATGTGGTAATAAATCAAATCAAAAATCAGTGTGAGGCTAACTGCTCTTCCCAGAGAACCAAAGTATAGTATACCAAATACTATTAAAATAAACTTTCTTCAGAAATTCACGTTTAAAAAGCTGCAATTACTCGTGGGAGTTCAGTCAGCCTCTGAGGCAAAAGGCGTGCTATAAAAACATTACCTTATTTAGCAAGAGCAAAGACATGATGCTGGAAATCTGAAATGAAACCAGAAAATGCTGCATTTATTCCCAAAATGTATCTTATTAATGTCTTTCAAATACATTGCAATTCAAGTTTGACTATGTAAAGTGCAATTTAACATGTCTTTGAAAAGCATGGTGCTTCGTGGAATCCCTGCACCTGCAGAAGAAGGCCATTCACCCATCGAGTCTGAACCGACAACAATCCCACCCAGACCCTATCCCAGTAACTCCTGTATTTACCCTGCTAATCCCCAGACATAAATGGCCATGTTAAATTGGCCAATCAATATAACCCACATATTTTTGAATTGTGGGAGGAAACTGGAGCACCTGGAAGAAACCTATGCAGACATGGTGAGAACATGCAGACTCTGCACAAACAGTCACCCAAAACTGGAATTGAACCTAGGTACCTGGCGCTGTAAGATAGCAGTGCTCATCACCATGCTGCCTCTGGAGCATTGTGTGTATTTTAAAAGAAAAAAATGATTTTTGGGTTGAATTGAATTTAACTTCTGCCACTTCAGATTGAAAGACAAATCTTAGTCCTGACTTGAGGCTGACCCTTGGACTCATGAATTCAATGGAGTATTTATAGTTTGTGTCTCCTCCATCAAGATCTGACCCAAAGAACCCCTACAGTGCAGAAGGAGGCCATTTGGCATGTACCAACTCTCCAACAGAGCATCTTACCTGCCATCCCATTCCCTTAACTCCATCATTTACCCCACTAATCCCCCTAATTTACTCATCTTGGGACACTCGAATCCAACTACCCTGCACATCTTTGGACTATGGGTGAAAATTGCAGCCCCCAGAGGAAACCCACGCAAACAGATGGAGAAAGCCTCAGACAGCCACTCGAGGCTGAATTGAACCTTGGTTCCTGGCAGCGTGAGGCAGACCATTGTGCAGCCACTTTTTCACTCAATGGTAAAGCTGATGTGGCTACCCCGCTTTTCTTTTAACTTCCTTGAAGTTACAAAGCCGATGCTCTGAGTGGACAAGCCAAACCCAAATCCATTCCTTGCATGCCCCAAATTCAAGTCACAAGAGAGACAAACCAGATCCAAGTTGACGAGATATGACATTGCACCCCATCTTGGGATTTTTTTAATTCATGAGACGTGGATATCACTAGCAGGGCCAGCATTTATTGCCCATCCCTAGTTATCCTTGAATCTGAGTAGCTTGCAGAGGGCTGTTGAGGATCAATCGTATTGCTGTGGCTCTGAAATCACTTTAGGCCAGACCAGATAAATACAGCTGATTTCTTTCTCTGAAGGACGTTACTGAACCAACAATCAGTTGACCCTTAATTCCAGATTTTTCAAAATTATTCAAATTTAATCTGCTGTGATGAGATTTGAACCCAGGTCCCCAGAGCCTTAGCTGAGTTTCTGGATTAATAATCTAGTGATAATACCAGTGGGCCATCATTTCCTCTCACGCTGATCTGATGCTTGTGCTTTGGCAAAAGGCTGAGAAGTACCATTCAGCATTCTAAATATGGTTTCTGTGGATTAGGTTCCTCCACAGGAACCTCCACTCTTGTTCTATGTCATTGTCTAGAAGTTCCATGAACTGAGTGTCATCCACTATTAATTACCCTTTGAGTTTTTGTAATGTTTCAATTGCAGTTTTTGGTAACCAGCCAGGAGGTCATGGTGACCTGACCAGTGTAGGGAGTGCAGGCTGTATTTATGGTTCCTTCTCTCCCACTTTATCAGTTTGGAGAGAGCAGCTCTGTCACCTTAAGAGAATACGAGGTATGTTCTGATTTGTGTAAAGCAACTATTAATTTAAAGCAGCCTATGTGTAGAGCAGGATTACAAAACTAAACACCAGGAACTTTCAATCAGGCTCCTGTCACAAGTCGGGTTGGGTACTTCAAGGTGTTCTATGAAGCTCACCTGGCCTGTAATGTTTTATATTGAATTTGGGTAAGAGTGAAAAGTTTCACTCCAAGTTTGATTCAACTGACCCTCAAGGAGCTTTTATCAGAAACAAAGTTCTTAATTAAGAATATTTTTGACATGTATAAGAACATAAGAAATAGGAGCACGAGCAGGAGTCGGCCATCTAGCCCTTCGAGCCTGCCCTGCCATTCAATAAGATCATGGCTGATCTGAAGTGGATCAGTTCTACTTTAAATATGGTATGACAATTTGTATGATAAGACAATTAGCAAGAACTTTTAATAATTACAAACAAGAAACACAAAAACCACAATAATGTGTAATTCTTAAGGAAATTTGTGTTCCAACCAAAGCCAACATTCAATACATAACTTCCCAAAAAAATGCACAAGTTAATGTCCACTTGTTACAGGAATCCCACCTCCTGAGTTGAATGCTGAAAATCCCTTGTGCAGAAGCTCAAAAGAGTTTGTAGTCAAATCTGTTTCCCAAAACATAGCTTGCAAGGTGGCAATAAGCCTGGTTTCTGGTAACCACAGTAAGAGGTCAGCAACACCGGTTTTAAATCCAACCGATTTATTTGATAGTAAACTTGCAAGCTTTCGGCTTTATAGCCTTTGTCAGGCGATATAAAGCCAAAAGCTTGTGAGTTTACTGTCAAATAAATCGGTTGGATTTAAAACTGGTGTTGCAGACTTACTGTGTTTACCCCAGTTCAACGCTGGCATCTCTACATTCTGGTAACCAGTAGGAGACTGTGGTGAACTGACCAGTGTAGGAAGTGCAAGCTGTGTTTGTGGCTCCTTCTCTCCCAATTTATCAGTTTGGCAACAGCAGCTCTGTCACCTTAACATAAGTAAGAAATCTCCCAACACCAGATTATACTTACCGCAGTCCAACACCAGCATTTCCATACCTTAAGAGAATACAACGTATGTCCTATTATCAGGTATACCGTATCAACTGATATTTTCAGAACCGAACAGCGAGAGAGAGAGACTGCTTCCTAACTTGCTGCTAAACTTTCAACAATGCTCTTTGAAATGAAACTGAAAGCCTCGAGGAGAAAACCCTATCACCTCACTGCCACAGCTTAACTCCACCTGCAATGATATCACTGATGATGTAGACTGCGTAATTTTTAAGGAAAAGAGAACTTTTTTTAAAGGTATACTCACATGACATTCCATTGCTACTTCCCATTGTCACGGGTAATCAGATATGTGGATTTCTGACCAACATTGAGTATATTTAAACGTGTGAGGCTTACGAAGAGCTGCTCATACTGCACTGGCGTAATGTGTGCTACACACACACTACCTGAAAGAACACAGGTTTTAACTTGATTGTCCTCCTCCCAGATCGCTATTCAGTCTGTTGACACTGTCTGTTCTTCTGCATTGTCAGCTAACAAAGCTTTTACTGTTCAACCCATTATTGGTGGTTTAAAATGAGAATTTTCTTCTTAAGTAGACTGAGAGTCAAGGATGATGAGCCACATATGTCCAGAGCACTTTTTGAGATGTCAGACACTTGTTTTCACACCTCCACTCTGATAAGTGTCAGATCGAGACCAAGATTGGGTGCAATGTCTTATCAGTTTGAGTCTTGTTTGTCTCTTTCCTGGGTCTGCTGGCCCATTCTGAGCATTAGCTTTGTAACTTTAAAAATAGAGTAAAAAAGGGTTTTAAAAAAAAACAAATGAATATATGAAGCTGGCTCCTAGGGGTTTGATTCAGAGGCGCTATTTGATAACATGAGACACTGGGTGAACAGCATCTCAACTTTCCATCATCCTGTTTCTTGCTAGTCCTTTGACCACACTAGTTGAAATTCTGGGTTATGTTTATATTACTTACTGTCGTCTAAAACCTGACTCAAGATCAGCTTCTTTCCTGCTGCTGTCAAACTTTTGAATGGGCTTGCCCTGCATTAAATTGATCTTTCTCTATACCCATAAATATGACTCTAAACTACATTCTGCGCTCCTTTCCTTCTCTATAAATGGAATGCTTCGTCTGTATAGCATGCAAGAAACAATACTTTCTACTACGCTAATACACATGACAATAAATCAAATCAGATTCAAAATCCGTTAAATAGGAACTAAGCAAATTATGGTCAATTATAAACATAAATCACGCAGAGAATGGTAAACACAATTGTGGCAGATCTTGCAAATGGTACAGCAGTATACTCAGGACGTATATCATCAATCACAAGGCTTTTAAAACTCTTGACTTCCTTACAAAGAATCTCATTCTTTCTAGATTTAGCTGAATCCTCAGCCAGTAGGAAATCAACGGAGTACTGCAGTCATGGACTTCACCAAAAAAATGGCCCAGATCTGCAAGACCATCTTAACTCCATCCGGATGATAGTGATCTATCAGAGTTATCTTCAGGTCACAAACTGCTGTAGAAACTCCATCCTTGTTTATTCTCATCTTCTGGATCCAGCCTCTCTTCCATCTGTCTGGGCTGCTCTGCTGGAATCATTATTTAGTGCTGAACTTGAAGGGCTGTGTGTCCATGTTTCAATCTCCCCAAAAATTTTGGTTTCCACTTCTCTAAATTTTAGTTTCACGGAAGTTGGGAGATCGGTTCCCTTTACAATTTCTGTTTTCAGCTATGGTCCATCTCAAAAAAAATTTCAAACAATGGATTCCGTCACAAAGCAGAGTAATCAAGTATTGATTAGAAGCAAGTCCTGAGGAAGCAAGTCCCAGATGCCACAAGAGAGGAGATTAGAATCTCATGAGCTTTTTTGGACCTCTGCACTTGCTTTTAGTGGTTTGTGTACTCGGTTAGGTGCATTGACCTGATCAGGTGTCAAAGTGTGGCAACAAGGGGAATTTCACAATAACTTCATGTGGTGTTAATGTAACCCTATTTGTGACAGTAAAACTTTACTCAATTTGGATTCCCAAATCTGGTACCAAATCAGAAAGAACTTGTAAATAGGAATTCCAAAAGATACTAAAAGCCACAAACCTGGTTGTATTTTGAGTGGCCAAATGCAATTATTATATTTTTTGATTAATGTATGACTATTACATTTATTTGAACAGCATTCCATTAAAATCTTAGTTTATCTGGCATGTCATTTATTTAGTTAAAGTTCCCAAAAACCTCCCAAGGTTCCTAATTACTCACCATTTTGAAAATGTTCTGGTTTGTCCTCCTTCGATCTAAAGTTGCTGAACTCTCACTCCCCCACATCGAGCTCTTGTCTGCCAGACTTGCTCAGTTGTAATGCACTCATGTCCCTTTGTAACTTTTATTGCTGCTTCTTGCATGGTTTGCTCTGCTGAATAACTTAGAGGTTAGAGTGCTACCAGCTCATTTGAAACAACAAGACAGTCACTGGCCAGTGTGCAATGCACTGACTTGCATTCTTCCACCTATTGCAAAGTTGAGTTTGTGGAGTTGGAATTTGATGTTGGTAAAGATATAAAAAATATATTGTAATAAATATATTGTAGAGAAAAGAAACATTGCGATGTCCCTTTAAGAGCTTTTTTTTTGTTTTGGAGCTTGGAGGTTTAAAATCAAAGTACATCAAGTCCAAGCTGAAGCATTTGTATCAAATCATCGGGCTTTGTTTGACAAGACAACTGTTTTTTGAATTTTGCCCAATTAAATTGAAGCAGACACTCAGCTACCAAGAACATATAAAATTTGAATTTGATGGTGTTGACAACAGCAGACCAATCCTACAAAAATTGATAGACACGATGGCACAGTGGTTAGCACTGTTGCTTCACAGCACCAGGGACCCGGGTTCGACTCCTGGCTTGGGTCACTATCTGTGTAGAGTCTGTATGTTCTTTCCGTGTCAGTGTGAGTTTCCTCCCACAGTCCAAAGATGTGTGGGTTAAGTGGATTGGCTATGCTAAATTGCCCAAGTGTCAGAGAAGCTAGCTCAGGTAAATGTCTGGGGTCACAGGTAACAGGCCTGAGTGGGATTGTGGTAGTGTAGACTTGATGGACCAAATGGCTTCCTTTTGCATAGTAGGATTCTATCATCACAGATATAAAAGAGCGCAGAGACGGAAACATGAGAGCAACAGAAGAACTGCTACCTCTCAAGCCTCGAGAGGGAGAGAACAGCTCCCAGCTCTGCCAGCTTCAAATATCTCTCAAGAACGCATTAAGTAACTGGTGAAAGGTATCAAATCAGAAAGAGCTTACGGACAGAGAAATCAACAGAGGAACTCAAAAGATTCCAAAAGCCACAAACCTGGTTGTATTTTAAAGTGAGTGTTGAATATTTCTGTTAGTTATCCACTAAATATTACTGAAGGATGTTCACAGCTTCCTACACACTTTTAACAGATTATGGGGTGAGGTATTTTTCTTTGGGGGATTCAATGTTACTTCTCAAAAGGGGGTCAACTTTCACATCATAACACACCAAGCTCATGTGCAATTCCTGAAGTGTATGACATGGGCCATGGTAGGTGCAGATATCTTTTGCATCAATGGGAAATGTGAACTCTTTCAACGATGGACCGTAGTTGCTCAGAATAGAACATGGAATAGGCAATGACTCAATATTCAATTCACAAATATGACAGTGATATCACAGCATTGCATTAGCTGAAGCACCTGAGTATAAATCTATACCTATTCTCTACTTCTACCCTGGCAATGAGAAAGAGCTTTCTCATAGTGGGCCTTTTTTAAGCTAACTCAGAATCAGAACTAGAATCTGCTGACAGATTCTGACAAAGACTAGGACGTGGACAAGAATTGGCCTAATGGGGTGCAACCTCTAATATTTTTGTTTCATCGTGCAGAATGGAAAGCTCTTGATGCACCATTAGTAAACAGTGCATCACCCAACCACCAGAGGTCACACTGTACACACGCAAGTCTGCATTTCTATACTTTAACTTTATATATAGAAAAATATTTAAAATTAAGAATCCATGACAGCCCTCGATGAAGAGCTATTGCTGGCTAAGTGACTTTCTGTGTGGTATTCTTTCTGATTAAAGGTATGCAGAACCAGCATAACTTTGGTGTTTGAGTTGATCTGATGTGTTTATAGAACTTGTAGAATCCTTACAATGCAAAAACAGGCCACTCAGCTCATCAAGTCTGTGCTGACTGTCTGAAAGAGCATCTGACCCAGGCCCCCCTAAACCCCATGAATTTACCATGACTAATCCATCCAACCTGCACATCTTTGGACTGAGAGAAAACTGGATCACCCAGAGGAAACATGCACAGACGCAGGAAGAACGTGCAGACTCTGTACAGACGCAGGAAGAACGTGCAGACTCTGTACAGACGCAGGAAGAACGTGCAGACTCTGCACAGACAGTAACCCAAGTCAGGAATTGAACCCAGATCTCTGGAACTGTGAAGCAGCAGTGCTAACCAGTGTACCACCCCTACTTTCCTTTATTCCTGAGCTTGATGGGAGAGATGGAAAAAAATGCATTGGTGTTCTGTGTTTAATGTCTCTGGTGCATTTAACTCGATTTCTCTTTGTATTTGCGTTTAATTTTGAAAGATGAGGTGCATTTGGGGACGTGACAGATCAGCAGAAGCAAAACAAAAGCATTCCATCATAAGTTACCAAAAGGAACTGCGCACTTAGCAGCCACCATGGAACATTCTATTACCTTGTACGCTAAAACACAATACTGTATCACTGAGGGCACCACTGCTCCATCCAGCCACTCTGCAAGAGGATTATGTCTTCCAGCCACCAGGGGCAGTGATAGCACTTCATCATCCAGTCACTGTTGGGGAATTATGCCATCCAGCTACCAGGAGCAGAAGGGAGCACTAAACCATGCAGCCACTGGGAGTGCATTGAATCATAACCTCTCTCTCTCGATACCCTTCAATTCATGTTTCTGGTTTTAGCCTTTTGGGAAATTCATGTACTCTTCCCTGACTGTGTAGCTGAGATTTAACTACCTGTTCTCAGCTTTTAGTGGCCTGCAATTTGTTATATAGTCATTGGATCACAGAATTGCTATGATACTGAAGGAGGCTGTTTGGCCCATCATCTCTAGACCGGCTCGCCAAATGGGCACCAGAGGGCCCACAAAAATAGGAACAGGGATAGGTCGTTCTGCTGCCCAGCCTGGCCCACCACTCGATAGGATCATGGCTGACCTGGTATTTCTAATGCCCACTTTCCAACTCTTTCCTCATAAACCTCGATTCCCTTACTGATCAAAGATCTATCTAACTTAGCCTTAAATGTACACACAGATTCTGTCCGTAAACATTCCTCTACCTTTTCCCAATACCTCTGTACATTGTTTCTATTAATGTAATCATCTAATATTGAACCTACCTCCAACACTCTTCCAGGCAGCAAATTCCAAATATCAGCTTTGCTAATTAACATGATAGAACTGTTGTGAAGTCTGAACAGTGAATGATGTTCTCCATTCAGGGATGCACTATGTCTGGCACAAATATTTTCCATATTGCACGGATGTGTACTGAAAAAGGACTCCGACTGTCTGGCTGACATCATCTGTATGAAGCATTAACATCACATGCTTCTGTCATTAATCCACAATCTGCCTGCATCCCAATCTTTGCACAGTCAAGAGTGAATGGCACATTGGTTAGCACTGCTGCCTCACAGTGCCAGGACCTGGGTTCAATTCTGGCCTCAGGTCATTGCCTGTGTGGAATTTATACAATCTCCCTGTGTCTGCTTGGGTTTCCTCCAGATGCTCCGGTCTCCTCTCACTCCAAAGATGTGCAGGTTAGGTGGAATTGTCATGCTTAATTGACCTTAGTGTCAGGAGATTGGCAGGGTAAATATGTGGAGTTACAGTATTAGAGCCTGAGTGGGATTGCGGTTTGGTGAAGTCTTGACGGGTCGAACGGCCTCATTCTGCACTGTAGGATTTCTATGATGTTGCTAGAATCACAGATCCATAGAAACTTACGTTCAGAAGGGAGCCATTCAGCCTCTGGGATGTGAATGCTGGCTGTTTGCAAGATCAGTCTTGTTTAACCCCATGTTCCCCATTTTTATTCATAATTTGATCTTCAAGTATTGTCCAATTCCTTAATGGAATTGGCTTCCACCTTTTCAAATTGGGTGTTCCAGATCTCAACAACTCTCTTAAACATGCCTCTGTCTACATCAACAGGGACGAAGTAGAAAGGGCCAAGAGCTTCAAGTTTTTAGGTGTCCAAATCACCAACAACCTGTTCTGGTCCCCCCATGCTCACACTATAGTTAAGAAAGTCACCAATGCCTTTACTTTCTCAAAAGACGAAGGAAATTTGGCATCTCAGCTACAACTCTCACCAACGTTTACTGATGCACCAAAGAAAACATTCTTTCTGGTTGTATCACAGCTTGGTATGGGCTCCTGCTCTCCCAAGACTGCAAGGAACTATAAAAGGTCATGAATGTAGCCCAATCCATTACGCAAACCAGCCTCCTATCCGTTGACTCTGTCTACACTTTCCACTGCCTTGGCAAAG
The DNA here is from genome assembly GCA_024679065.1 of Sphyrna mokarran. Classification (NCBI taxonomy): domain Eukaryota; kingdom Metazoa; phylum Chordata; class Chondrichthyes; order Carcharhiniformes; family Carcharhinidae; genus Sphyrna; species Sphyrna mokarran. The sequence goes on along the minus strand of JAGIQG010000023.1, from coordinate 3,931,073 downwards.
CAGCCAGCATAATTAAGGACCCCACGCACCCCGGACATTCTCTTTTCTACCTTCTTCCATCGGGAAAAAGATACAGAAGTCTGAGATCATGTACCAACTGACTCAAGAACAGCTTCTTCCCTGCTGCTGTCAAACTTTTGAATGGACTTACCTCACATTAAGTTGATCTTTCTTTATACCCTAGCTATAACTGTAACACTACATTCTGCACTCTCTTGTTTCCTTCCTTATGAATGGTATGTTTTGTCTATAATGTGCAAGAAACAATACTTTCACTGTACACTAATACATGTGACAAAAAAAAAATCAATCAGCAGTTCAGTGAGCAATGGGATTAATAATGTCAAAATCAATAGAAAATACCCAGATGTGTTTCCTATTCCATGGTCTTTAATAAATCTTTCATTTCTCTAATTATTTCTTCCTCTTTTACACCACTATCAGTTCCACCATTTAATAGTTTTTGCTTCTTCCATTTAATTAGAGGTGATTCCGTTACCACCCTGGCTCTGTTCCTCTTACAAGCTGTTTGTCCACAACTTCTCTTTGTCCTACTAAGAAGTCTCACAACACCAGGGTAAAATCCAGCAGGTTTATTTGGAATCACGAGGTTTAGCAGAGCTGCTACTTCATCAGGTGAGTAACTTGATCCTCTGACCTGATGAAGGAGCTGCGCTGCGAAAGCTCGTGATTCCAAATAAACCTGTTGGATTTTAATTTAGCATTGTGAAACTTCTTCCTGTGCCTACACCCAGTCGAACATCAGCATCTCCACATTTTGATTTGATTTAGTATTGTCACATGTAGTAACATGCAGTGACAAGTATTGTTTCTTGTGCGCTATACAAAGCATACCGTTCACAGAGAAGAAAAGGAGAGAGTGCAAAATATAGTGTTACAGTCATAGCTGGGGTGTAGAGAAAGATCAACTTAATGCAAGGTAAGTCCATTCAAAAGTCTGACAGCAGTAGGGAAGAAGCTGTTTTGAGTCAGTTGGTACGTGACCTCAGGCTTTTGTATCTTTTTCCCGAAGGAAGAAGATGGGAGAGAGAATGTCCAGGGTGTGTGGCAGTCTTAATTATGCTGGCTGCTTTGCTGCAACTGCAGGAAATGTAGACAGAGTCAATGGATGGGAGGCTGGTTTGCGTGATGGATTGGGCTACTTTCATGACCCTTTGTAGCTCCTTGCAGTCTTGGGCAGAGCAGGAGCCATACCAAACTGTGATACAACCAGAAAGAATGTTTTCTGTGGTGCATCTGTAAAAGTTGGTGAGAGTCGTAGCGGACATGCCAAATTTCCTTAGTCTTCTGAGAAAGTAGAGGCGTTGGTGGGCTACCTTACCTATAGCACAGCATGGGGAGGAACTCGGACAGATTGTTGGTGATCTGGATACCTAGAAACTTGAAGCTCTTGACATCATCTCTTTGTCCTGACAAATGAGCGTCAGTCTGAAGGGGTTAACTCTTCCTCCCTCTCTTGACAGACACTCCCTGACCATGTTGAATGTTTTCTGTTTTCAATGGAGCTGCGGTAGTAGCTGTTATAGGCTGTATTCCCCAGCAGAAGGCAGTGAATTGGGGTCCCCCTCATCACCTCTTCTAAAAAAAAGTGCTGTTACCATTCAGTAAATTGCATCTTGGGAATCGTTTACTCAAGATGTAGAACATCCCAGGGTGCTTCTCAGGAATGTATTCAGACATCAAGCTTTACAAAAAGGAGCTAAGGGCAAAATACAGTGAATGCTGGAATCTGAAACAGAAACAGTACGTTCTTTGACGAGGGGGTCACCCAGACTCGAAACGTTGGCTCTATTCTCTCTCCAGAAATGCTGTCAGACTTGCTGAGGTTTTCCAGCATTTTCTGTTTTTGTGTTAAATTATTAGCACAGCGAGACTAAAAGCTTAGTCAAAAGAAAAATAGAAGATAGGACAGGAGGAGACCATTCAGCCCTTCGAGCCTGCTCCACCATTCATTACAATCATGGCTGATCATCCAATTCAGTAGCTAATCCTGCTTTTTCCCCATAACCTATAATCCCATTTGCTCCAAAGTGCTATATTTAGCTGCCTCTTGAATACTTTCAATGTTTTGGGTTTTAAGGACACGTTTAAAAGGGGAAGAGAATGTTAGGGATGAAATATCAGAGTTTAAAGTTCTCTTCCATTGTTAACCTTTGAGACAGTTTTAAAAATCTGTCACCCTGACACTGCATCTGATCACCTCTCTGAATTCTAACAACTCTGACTTGGCAGCAATTTTTCTTTGAGTTTTTTTTTAGTTCACTCTTAGGATGTGTGCATCACTGGCTAGGCCAGCGTATATGATGGTGAGCTGCCACATCATCTGCTGCAGTCTCTGAGGTATAAGTACACTCACAGTGCTGTTAGGGATAAAGTGCTACAATTTTGACCCAGCGACAGTGAAAAGATAGCAGGATATTTTCGAGTCAGGGTGATGAATGAAATGGAGGGGAACTTGCAGGTGTTGGTGTTCCCAATTGTCTGCTCTCCCTTGTTCTTCTAGGTAGTAGAAGTTGTGGATTTGGAAGGTCCTGTCAAAGGAGCTTTGGTGGATTCCTGCAGTGCTTCTCAGAGATGGGACACATGGTTGGCAAGAAATTGAATGTTTAAGTTGCTGGTTAGGGTGCTAATCAAACTGACTGCTTTGTCCTGGGTAACGTCAAGCTTCTTGAGTGTTGTTGGGCTACAATCATCCAAGCAAGTGGGCATAGTCCATCACACTTCTGACTTGAACCTTTTAGGCTTTGGGATTCAGAAGGTGTGTTGTGCACTGCAGAGCAGCCCAAGTTCTGATTTTATAACCATAGTATTTTATATGGCTGATCAAGTTCAACTTCTAGTCCTTGGTAACTCTGAAGAGGTTGACAGTGGGGGATTCAGCAATAGTAATTTCATGACATAATGGGGAGTTGACAACAATCCTTGGTGTGATTAAAATTATAGTGGCAGCTCATCAGTCAGGTGCACATTTTAGCACATTTGCGAGTACCAGAAGCTATATATATTAACACAGAGGACCCTGTTCTTTGCAGACAGAAAGAACAGGTACACACATTGCATCTGTTTCAGTGAAACAAAATGACTAACAGCCATTCACTGGTTCACTCCTCGAAGCTTGAGCAATCAGGGTCAAACTGCCTGGTTTCAATAGCAAACAATGCTTGGCAGTTAACTGTCAGTCACTATGAATTGGCACATTCTGCATGGCAACACCTCTACCAATCAGAGTCCACTTGCCAATTAATCGGCATTCTCTTCTCATGTAGTCTGAATTCTTTTTTTCCCCCTGATATTGGTAATTGATCTGATGAGTGCAAGATGAAAAGCTTTAACAAAACTTTTTCAGCAGTGTTGCTTGTCAGTTATGAGCCTAAGAATGAATGATGCCCATCTCTTGCCGTATTTCGACTTGGATTGCTTCAACATCTGAGGAATCGCAAATGGTACTTAACAGTCTGAGAGGGATGATGTGGAGTTGTCAGCATTGGACTGGGCAACCTTCAAACAACTATACAACCTCAAACAGACCATTGTCTGCAGCAAACTACCCAGCGTTCAGGAGAACAGTGACCACAACACCACACAACCCTGCCCCAACAACTTCTACAAGACATGCCGGATCATTGACACAGATGCCATTATCTTACGTGAGAACACCACCCACCAGGTATACAGTACATACTCTTGTGATTCGGTCAACATTGTCTACCTGATACACTGCAGGAAAGGATGTCCCAAGGCATGATACATTGGCGAGACTGTGCAGATGCTACGACAACAGATGAATGGACACTGCTTGACAATCACCAGGCAGGAGTGTTCCCTGCCTGCCGAGGAACACTTCAGCAGTCAAGGGCATTCAGTCTTTTGATCTTTGGGTAAGCATTTTCCAAGGCAGCCTTCAAGACACACGACAATGGAGCATGGGCGAGCAGAAACTGATAGCCAAGTTCCGCACACATGACAACAGCCTCGACTGGGATCTTGGGTCCATGTCACACCACCTGTAATCTCCATGACTTGCCTGGCTTGCAAAATCTCACTAATCGTCTTGGCTGGAGACGATTCACACTTTTTTTTTAAAGAGCAACACAGCACGGGAAACAGGCTCTTCGGCCCAACGAGCCCGCACTGCCGTCATAACTATATAGTAGCAAATCCATTATCCTATTTTATTATTCCTATATAATAATATATATATTATTCCTAATATGGAAAATTCTCACCATAGGGACAATTTGTTTCCCAATCAGCCTAAGACCGAATTTTTGGGTTGTGGGAGGAAACCGGAGTGCCCGGAGAAAACCCACTCAACCACGGGGAGAACGCGCAAACTCCCGCAGACACCGGCCCAATTCCAAGTGTCTGCACAGCCACATCGATAGTCTCTGAGCTGTCATGGTGCCCTTCAGATGGTCCACATAAAGCACTCATTTACGACATGAGGTACCAGGCAACCCATGACTCAACATCCAAGAGCTGTACCCGCACCACCTGCCGAATGCATGCTCAATGTTGGTCAAGTATGGACCGAATTACCTGTGGAAAAAAAGCCGTAGTTAAACAGTTCTAATATATCCCTCTATCTGCATACCGTTCATGTGGCTGTCCAAGAGACCCTTAAACAGCCCCAGCGTGCCTGCTCCCACCACCTTACTCGGCAGTGCATTCCACACCCCCACTCCCCTTTGTGTGAAAAACTGCCCTCTAATATTCGTCCTATACATAGCCCCCCTCACCCTATGGCCATGATCCCTCGTCCTATCCATTTCTAAAGGCGGAAAAAGTTTACCTCCATTTACTCTATCTATACCCCTTATAATCTTATACACCTCTATGAGATCCCCTCTAAGCCGACGTCTTTCAAGGGACAACAACCCCAGTCTATTTAATCGTTCCTCATAAGACAGTCCTTCCATACCAGGCAGCATCCTGGTAAACCTCCTCTGCACTCTCTCCAAGGACTCCACATCCTTCCGATAGTACGGCGACCAGAAGTGAGGCCTAACCAAAGTTCTATACAACTGCAACATCAAACTCCTACTCTTGTATTTTATACCCTTTTCTATGAAAGCTAACATACTATACGCCTTCTTTATCACCTTCTCCACCTGTGAGGACACCTTCAGAACTTGTGAACCTGCACCCCCAAGTCTCTCTTTTAACTTCTTTTAACTTGTGCTTAACCTGTATTGTCTGTACCTATAAAGACTTGATTACCCATTAAGACTCACATTCCAATCATTATCTTGTAATTGAGTCTATGTCTATATACGCCCTGTTTGTGAACCCAATCCTTCACTGGCCTGATGAAAGGACAATGCTCTGAAAGCTCGTACTACCAAATAAACCTATTGTACTTTAACTGAGTGTTGTGAGACTCCTTAATCTGAGAGGCATCATGGGATTTCTTCCAATGTTAATTATGAATTTTTTATAAATAAACCCAAGTGGTGGACTATTCCTGGAGGAACAAAGCATTTTTTATTTCAGGGAAATACGCCTGCTGGTGTAATTTTTTTTCAATGGAGATCATGGACACATATTCCCTTGTCATGACTCATGACTGCAAAAACTAGTTTGGATGACTGGTGATTGCAGATATTCCAGTGTCTGGAATAGCAGATGTATCACCAGTTACAATGTGTAATGATAGACACTATCACGGGATAGAATTGGAATGACTGTTTCCTATAAGGTGACCTTGTATTTCCAGTCTCTTGCGATATTTAGGAGATTGTTTCCTGACCTGTAACATGCAGTTTAAATGCATGTCCATGCAACAGGGGAACAGTGTGTTCTCCCCTGACTTTCTGAAAAGACATCCTCTTTCTGTTAATGTATAAACATTGAGTCACTTAACTCCTGCTATGTTATTGAATCAAACAAGCTAGGAGGTTGCAGGTTCCATGCCAATCTGAGATCCTGCAATGACTTTGACCCCCGTTATCTGCTCGACCAATTCTGCCCTCCCTGCCTAACCACTGCCTCTGATCTGACAGTTTACAAAATCACTCTGAACTGAGCTTCCAACCCTGTAATGATTTCAATCAGGCCATTGAGTTGGTCTATTGGAATATGAATTCTCTGATTAAGAAGTCCATTGATGGGCCAATCAGCAAGTCCTTTCCTTGCACTTAACTGGGGAGGTAGACTGCTGACTAATAACACTCTGTGTACTGCTGTTGGAATTGTAAATAAAGGGATTTTGGTTGCCCCTTAGTGTCCCAAGATGAATAGGTTAGGTGGATTAGCCATGATAAATGTATGAGATTATAGGGATAGGACGGGGGATGAGGGCCTGGGAAGATGTCCTTTCAGAGTCGATGCAGACTTGATGGGCCAAATGGCCTCCTCTGCGCTATAGGGATTATATGATTCTAGCTCCAACATTGTAGCGCCTGCACTGGCATGTCAGTCCAGATCTTATGCTCCGGTCTCTGGAATGGGGCTTGAACCCACTAATACAAGGCACAATGACGAGTGTGTTGGAATATGCGCCACTTGTCTGGATAGGTGCAGCTCCAACAACACTCAAGAAGCTCAACACCGTCCAGGGCAAAGCTGCCTGCTTGATTGGCACCACATTACAAACATTCATTACCTCCATCATCGACGTTCAGTAGCAGCAGTGTGTGTTATCTTACAAAATACATTGCAGCAAGTCACCAAAGAAGCTTAGGCAGCACCTTCCAAACCCACGACCACTTCCATCTCAAAGGACAAAGACAGCAGATACGTGGGAACACCACCACCTGCAAGTTCCCCTCCAAGCCACTCACCATCCTGACTTGGACATATATCAATCAGCCTTTCCTTCGCAGTCACTGGGTCAAAATTCTGGAATTCCCTTCTTAACAGCGTTGTGGGTCAACCCACAGAACGTGAACTGCAGCGATTCAAGAAGGCAGCTTACCACCACCTTCTCAAGGGCGACCAGGGATGGGCAATAAATGCTGGCCAACCAATGATGCCCATGTCCCATGAATAAATTTTAAAAAGTAAAGGTGAGCCAGAGCTGACACCTCAAAATACATTTATTTTGGGCATTGAATGAACAGAAAAGGAGCAAAGTTTTTTTTACTTGGTTTAAACTTTCCGTGCATTACTTCATGCACTGTTTGAGAACAGCTTTTCTCTGTGTAACACTTGAATAAACCAAAGAAATTTATTCTGTTGATATTTGTGCCTCACCCTTTCCTCACCTCACAATGAAGTAAAGGCAGTCACTGTGGACTTCGCCCCTCTGGTGTTGTTGACTGATGTGGTGTTGTAATTTGTTTCAAAACTCCTTTTACTTCTGATTTGCTGAGCTGACATTTCCTAAATGTGTTGTTTGACATCCAAACTATAGGAACAGGGGCTTCTTTGTTGAAGAATGGTCTCAGCTTGTGTAAATACCTTGCACAAATAAATTATTTAAATGAATGAAGCCTCCTTTCTCTGTCATTTCTTTGCCTTATCCATACAGACAGACTCGGGTAAAGGGAAATGCTTTAAATTCTGAATGTTTGGTTAGACCTGAATCATGTAGAATGATTTTTTTCAAAAAATATACTTTATTCATAAAAATCTCAAATAAACCATGCAAATTTACATGTCTTTGAATTGCAAACAGTGCAGAATTAAAACTTTTTTACAGTTCTATTCAAATTACAGTCATAACATTTCAAACTTACATGCCTCAAAAATCACTGTGTGCCGTTATTACTCAGATTGGTACACAGTTACGCAGATCAAGGGTATTCTGCAGTCCCTGGGCCCTCGGTCTGCTGCCATTAAAAGGCCTTATAGTGTTGCCTTTCCCCATTGTGCCTTTGCGGTGGCTGCCCCAAGCTTCAGCGCGTCCTCAGCACGTAGTCTTGGACCTTGGAATGTACCAGTCTGCAACACTCGCTCAAGGACAGTTCTTTCAACTGGAAGATCAGCAAGTATTGGGCGGACCAAAGTAAATCCTTCACCGAGTTGATGTCCTTCCAGCAGTAGTTGATATTCGTTTCGGTGTGCATCCCTGGAAACAGCCCATAGAGCACAGAGTCCTGCGTCACCAAGCTGCTCGGGATGAACCTCAACAAATACCACTGCATATCACTCCAGACCTTCTTTGCAAAGGCACGATATTGCACGGAAACAGGCCATTCAGTCCATCATGCCCACATTTGCTCTTCTGAAAGAGTTATCCAGTACAAGTCACTGGAAGCATGTCTATTCAATAGTCAGTGACTTATCACAATGCTTCTATTCAAAAAGCTTGAGCCATTTGACCCTAACTCAGAAGATTGGGTTCCATGCATTGAGTATCTATGATACTTCTTTAAAGCACATCAAATTGGGGGTGAAGGGGAAGAGAAGTAGAGGGCAATTTTGTTAACAGCCTGCAGCGCCCAAACCTATAAATTGATAAGGAACTTGACTTCTCTGGAAAACTACAACATTCAAAGAATTTATTGGAATTGTGAAATGGCACAATCACCCCAAAGCCCTTAGTGACTGAGCAGAAATATAAATTTAATTTCACAGCAAGAAGACCTGGGGAGGCAACTGCAGTTTTTGTGGTGAGGTTGAGATAAACAGCTGAACATCGTGAAATTGGTTCCGACCTTAATGAGATATTGAGAGACCAGTTAGTGTGCAGGTGAATAATATTGCTGTACAGAATAAACTATTGGCAGAAGGAGAAATGACCTGAAAAAGATGTTCAAAATTGCCATTGCAATGAACTGTGAAGAAAAGGCACACTGAAACTTCAAAGTAGGCAAGCTGGCAAAATCCACCAGTTTGGAGGGAAACTGCTAATGGGATGTGGTGAGGTTACACAGAGTTTATTGAACAAAGAATTACAGAACCAGTGAGGGTGCATTCGGGTTACAAAACAAGAACTGTGAAGGATGCCATCAGGATGCGAGCCCACTCCCCAGCAGAAGTGTAGATTTAGGTAAGTTGTGTGTTACGCCTGTGACAGAAAGGGGCAGATAAGAAGCAAGTGCAGGGCTAAATAAGACCTGCTCAGTGCTGGAGGAAAATAATCCCAGGTCCAATGCACAGCGTAGAGAGTCATTCTAAAGAAGGATCAGATGTGTACAAGTTGAATAATATGAAGGTGGGCAAAGTGGCTTCCATCACAATCGTCCTGATGATTCAAAAAGAGGTAGACACAGGAATCTCTGCCACAATAGCAAGAGAACAAACCTATCAACGTCTATAGGAGGTGTCCAGCTCCTGAGGTTAAAAACACTGCAACCAGGTTGGCAAAATACACGGGGATGCTAAGCAGATTTTGGGAAAACATCAGTACCTATAAGTTACAGACAGCAGTCTGCTCAACTGTCTTTGAAGTATTTGAAAGTCAAATTTGATGGGATAAGATTGGCTTCAGAAAATAAAGCTGGTTAGAAAATTTCAAAACTAATGAAGGGGATTTACATGACGTCCTCCGGAGATATCAGGAAGTATTTTAGGAAGAACTAGACAAAATACAAGGCTTGATAGCCAAAACATATGCACATCCAAAGGCTACATCCACATTTCACAGAGCAAGTCCCCTGGCTGATTCACTATATGAGAAGATGGAGTCCGATTGTAAATGATGAGAGGACTTGGACATTATAAAGCCCATGCAATTTGTAGAATGTGCATTTTCTATTGTGTCAGTGTTTAAGCCAGATAAAAGCATACGAATATGTGCAGTCTATAAATTAATGGTGAATCAGGTGGCAAAAAAGAACAGCTATCCCATATCTAATATAAAGGACCTATACATCAAGTTGGCTGGAGATCTAACTGTGTTAGACATGAGTCATGCCTATCAGCAGCTGGAACTGGATGATGCATTCAGAGAGTTTGTCACTATGAACACACATAAGGATACCAGTACACCAGTGCACAATGGAGCATATATTGCAAGATTTACCTAAGGTAGTTGTTTACCTGGATGATGTGTTAATCACAGGAGCGACAAAAAAGAACAGCTGACCCAACCTAGAGGAAGTTTTAAAAAAGTTCTAGTAAGTGGGAGTATAATTAGAGAAAGAGAAATGCACTTTTAACCAAACAAGTTGATTTATTTGTGGATTTGAATAAATGTCCAGTGGTTGCACCCAATGGAAGTTAAAGGGTGGCATGGTGGCACAGTGGTTAGCATTGCTGCCCCACAGCGCCAGGGATCTGGGTTTGATTCCTGGCTTGGGTCACTGTCTGTCTGGAATTATCACATTCTCCCCGTATCTATGTGGATTTCCTCCAGGTGTTCCAGTTTCCTCCCACAATCCAAAGATGTGCAGGTTAGGTGCATTGGCCATGCTAAATTCTCCCTCAGTGTACCCTAACAGACGTGGAGTGTGGCAACTTGGGGAATTTCACAATAATTTTGTTGGAGTGTGAATGTAAGTCTACTTGTGAATAATAAATTAACTTTAATCTTTACGTTACGGCCATTCAGGAAGCACCAGTTCCAAAGAATGTGACAGAGTTAAAATCTTTTCTTGGAATGGTAAATTATTATGGAAGGTTCATTCCAAACTCGTCTATGATATTGGCACCTCTATCTGCATCATTAAAGAAGCGATGGTACTGGAAGACACAGCAATTTGAAGTCTTCAGACAAGTGAAACAAGTCGCCCTGCCTTTTAGTCCATTTCGATCTTTCAGAAGAAATCCACTTGTGATGTGGAATTGGAGCTGTTCTGTCAGACAAAATATAGAAGGCATTAGAAAAACAACTCAGTTATGCTTCAAGGACCATAACTGATTCTTGAAAAGGCATGTTCACAGATTGAGAAAAAGGGGTTGGCTGTCATGTTGGGACAAAGAAATTCCTCCAATCTGTTTATAGACAGCATTTACTGATTCCATAATTACTGATCATAAACATCTGCTAGGCTTATTTAGATAAAATAAAGCCACCCCTCTAATAGCATTTACAAGCTTACAGCATTAGGTTTTGTTGTTGGCTGCTTATGGATATATCTTCCAGTACAAACATGTATCATATTCAGATGTGTTGAGCCATCTCCCATTACTAGAAAAATACGCTGCCTCGCCGGTGCTGCAGGAAATTATCCTTGCCATGAATTTCCTCAATACATTATCATATCATTGCAACAGGTCAAATACTAGACTCAGAAGGTTCCAACGTTGTTCAGAATTAAGCATTTGGCTGTTCATGGCTAGTATTACAATAGAATGTCTGAACAACTGGAACCTTTTCAAACAAGAAAGGATGAAATGAGATGCAAAGACAGTGTCCTTCTGTGGGGAGCGAGGATGAGCATCTGCACATCTGGCAGGAACTTATTATTGGAGGAACTACAAAGCGCCCACCCAAAGTGAAAATGTTGGCTCACAGTTGTGTGTCGTGGGCCAGGTTAGACACGGACATACAAAGCATAGTTAAACAGTATGACCAATGTCAGGTACCACAAAAGTTTCTGTCAGCAGCCTGATGTACCTTTGGTGAGGTGGCCAGGGCGGCTGTGGGTGAGATTCCACATTGATTTTGCAGGTCCATTCTTGGGTTCAATGCTCCTACTAAGAGTGGACACACACTAACCAGAGATGTTGGCTTCGGACAATGGGACAACATTTACCAGCGAGGAGATCCATATTTCATGTCATCAAATGGCATCAAACATACCTGTCCCGCAGCAAATCACTGTTTAAAGGGTGAGGTTCCAGAGAGTCATGTGACTAGTTCAACCAATGGGATCAAATCTTGGGGCTGAGCGTGGGGTCTCCCAGTCAGCCTGGAGACTGGAGTCAAAATAATAAATAACTCTGTGTAAATAGTTACTCCTGTTAATAAATAGATCTTAAGTTAATCCATATGGTGGTCACTGCTCTTTCCAAGATATTACAGTATCATTTAGTTCATTTGTTACTCTTCATTATCATAGAAATCCTACAGTACAGAAAGAGGCCATTCAGCCTATCGAGTCTGCACCGATCACTCCCACCCAGGCCAAACCCCATATTCCTACATATTTATCCACTAATCCCTCTAACCTATGCATCTCAGGGTGCTAAGGCCTGAGATGCATGGCCAATCAGCCTAACCCGCGCCTCTTTGGACTGTGGGAGGAAACCGGAGCACCTGGAAGAAACCCATTCAGACAAAGGAGATTGTGCAAACTCCACACAGACAGTGACCCAAGTCGAGAATCAAAGTTAGCAGTACTAACCACTGTGCTACCATGCTGTCCCATTCTTCCAACCAAATGTATCACACTTCTCTGCATTAAATTTCAACAATCAAGTGTCTGCCCATTCTCCTGTCCTATATAACTGGCTAGGGTAGCAATATAATTGTCAAGATGTTCTGTTGCACCCATTTTATTTCATAGGATTGAGCATGCTGGAAAGGGCAGTGACAGTGCTCATTGGGCAGTAACACTGGGCTGGCAGTGTTCACTGGGCAGTGCTCATGGGGTGTGTCACTGGGCTGGCAGTGTCACTGGGCTGGCACTGCTCACTGGCAATATTCACTGGGGTGGCAGTGTCACTGGGCACTGTTCACTAAGCTGACAATGTCACTGGACAGTGTCACTGGGCTGGCACTGCTCACTATCAATGTTCACTGGGCTGGCAATGTCACTGGGTAATGTTCACTGGACTGGTAGTGTCACTGGTCTGGAAGTGAAACTGGGCAGTGTCATTGGGCTGGTAGTGTTTACTGGGCTGGCGGTGTTTACTGGGTTGGCAATGTTCTTTGGGCTGGCAGTGTTCACTGGGCTGGCAGTGTTCACTGGGCTGACAATGTTCTTTGGGCTGGCAGTGTTCACTGGGCTGGCAATGTTCTTTGGACTGGCAGCGTTCACTGAGCTGGCAGTGTTCACTGGGCTGGCAGTGTTCACTGGGCTGGCAGTGTTCTTTGGGCTGGCAGTGTTCACTGGACTGGCAGTGTTCTTTGGGCTGGCAGTGTTCACTGGACTGGCAGTGTTCTTTGGGCTGGCAGTGTTCACTGGGTTGGAGTGTTTCTGGACTGCAGTGTTCTTTGGGCTGGCAGTGTTCTTTGGCTGGCAGTGTTCACTGGCTGGCAGTGTTCACTGAGCTGGCAGTGTTCACTGGACTGGCAGTGTTCTTTGGGCTGCAGTGTTCACTGGGCGGCAGTGTTCTTTGGGCTGGCAGTGTTCACTGGGCTGGCAGTGTTCACTGGGCTGGCAGTGTTCTTTGGGCTGGCAGTGTTCACTGGGCTGGCAGTGTTCTTTGGGCTGGCAGTGTTCACTGGGCTGGCAGTGTTCACTGAGCTGGCAGTGTTCACTGGACTGGCAGTGTTCTTTGGGCTGGCAGTGTTCACTGGGCTGGCAGTGTTCTTTGGGCTGGCAGTGTTCACTGGGCTGGCAGTGTTCTTTGGGCTGGCAGTGTTCACTGGGCTGGCAGTGTTCACTGGGCTGGCAGTGTTCATGGGCTGGCAGTGTTCACTGGGCTGGCAGTGTTCTTTGGGCTGGCAGTGTTCACTGGGCTGGCAGTGTTCACTGAGCTGGCAGTGTTCACTGGACTGGCAGTGTTCTTTGGGCTGGCAGTGTTCACTGGGCTGGCAGTGTTCTTTGGGCTGGCAGTGTTCACTGGGCTGGCAGTGTTCACTGGGCTGGCAGTATCAGTTGCAGTCCCTGTGCTGGGCTGCAGGGCGGCGCGGGTGAGCAGGGGCGGAGGCTCCGCCCCCTGCAGGGACGCTCCCATGATGCCTGGCGGCGGGATAGCGCTGGATTCAAGATGGCGGAGGAGCAGCTCTCAGACAGCGAGAAGGTGAGAAAGAACCGGGAGGCAGCGGCTGGGAACGCGGGGCCACTGCAAGCTGCCTGCGGGCCGTATGTTCAGACCGGGGACACGGCCCCGGGAGGCAGAGTTATTCCGCCCGGCACCGGGGCCCCCGCCTTAAAGCCCAAAATTTGACACTCCCGTCGAAGAGGCGGAGCGGGGAGGGGGTGCCTGGCTCAGCACTCTCTCTTTATCCCCCTTCCCTCTCTTTTTTCCCCCTTCCCCCTCTTCCCTCTCTTTTTTCCCCCTTCCCCCTCTTCCCTCTCTTTTTTCCCCCTTCCCCCTCTTTCCTCTCTTTTTTTCCCCCCTTCCCCCTCTTTCCTCTCTTTTTTCTCCCCCTCCCCTCCCCCCTTCCCCTTCCCCCCCTCCCCTCCCCCCTCCCCTCCCCCCTCCCCTCCCCCCCTCCCCCCCCTCCCCCCCCCCCCCCCCCCCCCCCCCCCCCCCCCCCCTCCCCCCCCCCTCCTCCCCCCTCCCCCCCCCCCTCCCTCCCCCCCCCCCCCCCCCCCCCCCTCCCTCCCCCCCCCCCCCCCCCCCCCCCCCCCCCCCCCCCCCCCCCCCCCCCCCCCCCCCCCCCCCCTCCCCTCCCCCCCCCCCCCCCCCCTCCCCTTTCTCTGCCCACACACACATACAATGCCACCTCGAGAGAAGGGCATCCTTCCTCCTCCAACCCCCCCCCACCCTGAAAGCTCCCCCACCTCTGCTCCTCCTCTTTCCCCACTGCCCCCCCCCCCCCGTAATTCCTCTGGCACCCCACACGTCATTTTGTTGACACTGAAGAACAGAAGTTGGTGCAGTGGTTAGCATTGCTGTCTCACAGTGCCAGGAATCTGGGTTTGATCCCCTGCTTGGCTGTCTGTGGAGTTTGCATGTTCTCCCTGTGTCTGGGTGGGTTTTGCCTGGGTGCTCCAGTTCCCTGCCATAGTCCAAAAGAAATGTGCTGGTTTGGTGCATTGGCTATGCTAAATTGCACCTTGGTGTATCCAAAGAGATGCTGTAGTGTGGTGACTGGGGAATTTTCACAGTAACTTCATTCCAGTGTTAATGTAAGCCAACTTGTGAGTAATAAATAAAGATGTTTTATCAATCAAGCATTTGAATGTGTTAATATGAAAATTATGTATTGTATTTACCAAATTCCTAGTCTTTGCATGTTCAGCAAGTGGAGTTGAAATAGATTTGGTAGTGGTGAGCATGGAAATATTAGTTTTATTTTGGGTCACACTTGTCATCTGTCAAGTTTATTTGAAAAGGGTGGGCCTCACTTTGGTTGAAGTGATTATGTTCTTGTTAAATTGATTTTCAGGAAAGGTGTAATTTTGAATTTTGTGTAAGTGTGAGACTTTTCTTAGTTAACTTTTTTTCCTCATATGAAAACTGTAATTAACCAATTGTGACTCAGCCTCTTGTCTCTGAAATGTTTTGCAAAGATGTCAGCAAGTTTGTCGTTGTTCTTGTTCGAAACTTGCCAGGGTGCTGCAGCTAAGCATGCACCACTATATGGTTTAGTATGCCTGGAATTGCATTGCTCACTGCCCTGGAGACTGGCCCTTGTTGGTATTGGTAACACTTGTTTGTGTTAATGCTGTGTCAAGTTCTCGTGGATTTTGATTGTAGTCTCATTTAAAATGGTTCCAAATTGACTTTTAAATTTCTGAGATTCTAGTGAAGAATTAGAATTCCCAAACTGCTTTTATAGTGAGCTGTTTGTTCTTGTCTCCCAATCACTGCCTCAACCACTTGAGGTTAGAGCTTGTCATGTCACCCTCCAGGTATATGTTCAATGTTACAACCAAATCATTCCACTCAATCTCATGTTTTCCACGTTATCCTATTTGCCTGTGAACTATTTTTATCTTGATTTCAAGCTTAGATTTATAGATACCAAGTTTGACTGCTTTTTTATTTTGAAGCTTTCTTGACTATAGAATGCTCCCTGAATACATACATATAGAATGTCTACAGTACAGAAGGAGGCCATTAGGCCCATCAAGTCTGTACCAGCTATAATCCCACAAAGGCCCTATTTCCATAACTCCAGTTATTTACCCTGCTATCCCCCTGATGCTAAGGGCAATTTAGCGTGGTCAATCAACCTAACCCACACATCTTTGGACTGCAGCGGGGAAACCAGAGGAAATCCACACAGATATGGAAAGAAAATGCAAACTCCACATGGACAGAATCCCAAGGCCAGAACTGAACCCGGACCCCTGCCAGTAATGCTAACAATTGTGCCACCCTTCTAAATTGTGCTTCCGACAATTGTGCCACCATGTTGACTGAATACCACAGTGCCTTCGAATAATTGTGAAGCTCCTTGCATTAAAAGCATGATTTAAATGCAACTTATTTTATAAAAGATAGCGTGTAATAGGTGCAGATTTTTTTTTTGTAGATTTACTGTTAATCCCCCCTCCAACCTCCCAACTTTGTTTAATTTTCTGATAATGGTATACAGTTCCACAGGTTATAGTTGCTCTGGCTGAATGTAGTGAATTCTTATACAACAAAATCTGACTCAGAACCTCACTGGGCGGTGGCTTTCCAATTTTGTTTTTTTTTTTGGTTTTCACATTCTTCCCGTATAGTATTTAGTTACTTCCTTGTATTGTAACACAGAACCACGATACTGAAAACTGCAAACAGTGGGGGTGGGTGGAGAATGAAAGAGTGGAGAGGACAGATCCAATTACTTCTATTCTTGAGAGTGAGCAGCAGAAGCTTTCAAAATTCACTTTGGTTCCTTCAGTTTTCAAAGTGCCGATAAAACTCCCAATTCAAGGTCCATGTGTGTCAGTTTACTTAAATATCAACTTCAAAATACCAAAATAACTGGGTTCAGCAATGCACTTTGAGGGAACTGCTGAACAATAAATTATTTGCAACTAAAGTAGAAGCTATGTGAGGTACTTCACATCATCATTGGATGTTACTGTCATTTGGAGGAAGTGGTTTTAATTGAGAAATACCCCGATCGTAGAATCCCTACAGTGCAGAAGGAGGCCATTCAGCCATCAAGTCTGCACTGACAACAGTCCAACCCATGCCCTATTCCCATAACCCCACGTAATTACCCTTTTAATTCCCCTAACCCTACATCTTGAGACACTAAGGGGCAATTTGGCATGGTCCATCTGCCTGACCTGCACATATTTGAATTGAGAGCGGAAGCAGGAGCACACAGAGGAAACCCATGTAGACATGAGGAGAATGTGCAAACTCCACACCATCACCCAAGTCAGAAATTGAATCCAGGCCCATGGCGCTGTGAGGCAGCAGTGCTAACTGCTGTGCTACCGTACTGCCTTTACTGAAATATCTTAAATATAACTGAGAGAAGTTGTGTATAAAGGATTCCTTCTAGCCAATACTGTCTGCTGTATCTTTAAAGCAATTGAAAGGTTTAATTATTGTTGATTGTGATTCACGGACATCATCATCATCATTATCATATCTCTATCTGCTAGCTGTATTGTACATTCACAGCACAAGCTGTTTTTATGGCAGCATAAACACAATTTGTTTAAACTTTTTGCCTGCTTTTTACTGTCCACACTTTTTGAAAATTTGTGTACATTTAAGGTCTTGGGAGCTACTGTATTTAATAGTCCTTTATGATACGATTAGTAAATGCAGGTGAAAATATCTAAATAACATTCTTCATATTTCTAGACCAGAGCCCTGGGTTTTTTGCTAAGACTCAGTTTGGGGCCAATAATGCTTTGTTTGAAGTAGACAATGTATGAGATTCCAAGCACTTGCTAAATGAAGAAAGCCTGAAGATTCCATGGATATTGAAAACACAAGAATAAGCTTTACAATTAATAGTATACATCTTGTCTACTCTTATTCGGGGTTGATATGAGGTATATAAATTAACAGGTGAACCGTGATCAAACATACCATATTGCACAATAAATGGCAGAAGAGATAAAGACAGGTTCCATGGATTTTTCAACAACTCAAAGGGATGTCAGTAAATGAAGTGAATCAGTCTCTTTGAAAAATTCTCTATCAGGGATTTTAGTCATCACCTTCAAAGCTCTGACCAAGAGTTTAATCAGTTAAAAATATTCAAGCATCTGAGAGATCCAAAGTAATCGCTGAAAGATAAAGGAAGCTTGAAGTTTTTATTTTCTAGAAATGGATTCAATTCTGGCCTTGGGTGACTGTGAGGAGTCTGCATGTTCTACCCCTGTCTGGGTTGGTCTCCTCCGGGTGCTTCAGTT
This sequence comes from Sphyrna mokarran, assembly GCA_024679065.1. Taxonomy (NCBI): domain Eukaryota; kingdom Metazoa; phylum Chordata; class Chondrichthyes; order Carcharhiniformes; family Carcharhinidae; genus Sphyrna; species Sphyrna mokarran. The sequence goes on along the minus strand of JAGIQG010000023.1, from coordinate 3,913,071 downwards.
TCCTCCCACAGTCCAAAGCTGTGCAGGTTAGGTGGTTTGGCTGTGCTAACTTGTCCCTTAGTGTCCCAAAATGTATAGGTTAGAGGAATCACTCCAATTCAGGTGGTGTCAGTGATGCCCTATCTCACATGGATTCAGTCTCTTCTCCCAAGCTTCCAATCCCCTGAATTCCCAAGTTTGCACCCTATTGTGAACTCTCAAGCACAACTTCAGCTCTTTGACTGAGCCAAGCAAATCACTGCTGCTCCAAAGGGTAACTTCGCTCTGATACCCTGTAGCATGGAGAAACCAACCTTCTGCCCTTTGACTGCCACGGCTTCTCATAAGCCCTCACCACTTAATCTGCCAGCTGCATCCCTTTTTCTAATTGAAGCCCCTTACTTTGCGATCCTTTTTCCTTAACTGGGGCATGTCAGTAACCTCTGTCTCTGTCCACTGCCTGGGACTCTTATTTTTTGGACCTCTCCCTATGCGTTGCCAGGGGCACTTGTTTTCAATGGCGCATCGCTGCCAAACACAGCATCCAGGTTTGGGTTTCATTTTCCCTTCCTGTGTATGGATGTGAGACCCATCCTTGGCCTGAAGAACTGAAAATGCTGAACTGCACGTGCACAATCTGCTCCCACCCCCTGCATGAGTGGAAATTCCAGGGTCTGTCAGGACTTGGAGTTCCTGACTTCTGCTTTTGTCTTTAAGGCAAGTTGGTCTTCATAACAATTTGACCAAACATGTTGAGAATTGTCTTCCCAATTTTCCAGCCCTCTGCCCCCTCTAAATGATGAAACCTATCTCTTGAACTCTCTCCATATTTCCTCCACAAAGTCAGTTTTTCTCTATTTGCCCTGAATTGTTTCAGGGCATTTTTATATGCTGAATAGTAATATCAATGTCAGTTAGAAATGAATGAATCAGTATGTATCAATGGTGCATACAGCTGCTAAAGAGTTCAGAGAAAATAAGGAACCCAATCTCTGTTTCTTGAAAATAGAAACCCTCAAGCCTCTGTTATCTTTCACCTTATTACTTTGGACCTTAAAAAGGTCTGCATCTTTCAAATGCTCAAATATTTTTAACTTTTTAAAGTACGACTATGACTATTTACTATCATGGCACGGTGGTTACCATTGCTGCCTCATACTGCCAGGGGACCCGGGTTTAATTTTCAGCTTGGTCATCGTCTGTGTGAAGTTTGCATATTCTCCCCCCTGTCTGCATGGGTTTCCTCCCACAGTCCAAAGATGTGTTGGTTAGATGAATTAGCCATGCTAATACAATTAGGTACAATTAGGGGAATACAAGTGAGACCTGTGACTGAGTCTCACACAGTCAACAACGGTCATGAAACACTCATGCTTCCACACTGAGGAAAAAATGTTTCACATTGGGGTTCCTGACGAAGATTTCATGCAGCCAAAATGGATGACAATTTCAAAAGCACATGGATTAATGCGGGAATGGATGGAGTGTTGGATAGGTGCTAGAGTGTGGTGAACTGGGGATTTTCTCAGTACTTTCATTGTAAGCTGACTTATGACACTAATAAATAAATAAACAAAACATAAAAGCAAATTACTGCAGATGCTGGGATCTGAAACCAATAGAGAAAATGCTGGAAAATATTAGCAGGTCTGGCAACATCTGTCGGGGGAGAATAGAGCTGACATTTTAAGTCCTGAGACCCTTTTATCAAGGCACCTTAACTTTAACCCTTTGTGCTGGTTAGGTGCATTGACTCAAACAGGCACCGTAGTATGGCGACTAGGGGAATTTCACAGTAACTTCATTACAGTGTTAATACAAGCCTTACTTGTGACTAATAAATAAACTTTACTTTTACTTGTTGAAAGTATTAACTTACTGCTCACTTCATGCCGTAATCACCTGCCATACTTAGTAGCAATTCATGGATGAGCTTTCAACAGTAGTGGTCAACAAGCAATTCAACCACAAGGGTATCATGATCTGCCACTGGTTATCTCATTACTCACTGGATGTCTGTTTGATTTGTATAAACTATGACCAACCAGAAATTGAGCCCAGTACCTTCTTAGCCCATATGACTTGAGGTACTCACTGAGCAATGTCCGGTGTCAACCTTGGTTCAGTGATAGCATGCTCTGAGGGAGGAGGTTGTGTGTTCAAGCCTCACTCCAAAGATGTGTGCATAAAATCTACTGAAGCAATTCTGCACTCTTAAAGATACCAACATTAAGATGAAAAATTTAAGTTGTGGACCTGTGTGTTTCCTTAGGCTGAGGTGAAAGATTAGAGAACAAGTGAGTTCTCTCTGATGTCATAGCCAATGTTATCAACATTATTGAAAGCAGATTATCATCTTTATGACATTGCTGTTTGTGGGATCTTGCTGTGTGCAAATTGTTGCTGCGTTTCTTGCATTACAGTATTGATGATATTTCATAAGTAAAGGTTTAATATTGAGAGGCAAGAGAGGAAATTGCTGGGGCCTTGGTAGTAATTTTTGTGTACAGAAAGGCAATACAGGTGGAGAAGGTAGTCAAGAAGGCACATAGCATGCTTGCCTTCTTCGGCCGGGGCATTGAGTTTGAAAATTGGCAAGTCATGTTGCAGCTTTTTAGAACCTTAGTTCAGCCACACTTAGAATATAGTGTTCATTTCCGGTTGCCAGTCAGAAACCAAACAAACTGCTAACAGTACTGGAGTTACAAAAGAGATAAAAACAAATACAGCACAGGAACAGGCCCTTCGGCTCACAAAGCCTGCTGTGTTGCAGTTTCTATCCCTCTTCGCCACCTGTTCGTGTGTCTATCAAGATAGACCTTGAATGTTGCTAATGTATCTATTTTCATCATTTCCACTTGCAGTGCCTTCCAGTCACCCACCACCCTCTCTGTGGAAAACTTTCTCCGTACTTCTCCCCTAAACTTACCACCTCTCACGTTAAACCTGGGCCCTCTAGTAGTCAACCTTCCACCATGTGAAAAGGTTTTTGACCTATCTATGTCCCTTATAATTTTATAGACTTCTATCAAGTTGCCCCACAGCCTCTGATTTTCTCATGAAAACAATCCAACTTAATCCAAACTTTTCTTGTACCTAAAGCCCTCCAGACCAGGTAACATCCCAGTAAATCTTTGCACCCTCTCCAAAGCATCCATGCCTTTCTGGTATTGTGGCAAACAGAACTGCGTGCAATATTCCAAATGCGACCTAACTAAAGTTTTATGCAGCTGTTAACATGCCAACTTTTATACTCCACGTCTGGTCAGTGATGGCAAGCATGCTGTGTGATCACCTTATTCATCTGTGTTGCCACTTTAAAGCGTCCGTGGACCTGTATGCCCAGAACCCTCTGTATTGTCAATCCTCTCTAGGGGTTCCAACTTTATTTTCAGCTAAGGAAATGGCTGTGTGTTTTCTTGCAGTGTAATTAAATCCCAAGTCATCTGATTAACTTGTGGATTCTGATGGGTCACAATACGTGCTGCCAGTGAAAAAATGGTTTATTGAAATTATTCAGAAGTGCTTCAAGGTGATCCAGGTTCAGGTGATCATTTGATTGTTCTGTTTTCTGGCATTTATGTTATACACTCACAGCATCAATGTCACAAAGTATTCTACAGCTAGTGACGCTTTTAAAGTGTAATCATTTTTGTAATACAGGAATGCAGTTGTAGATTTACACAACAGGAAGTTAATCATAGAATTGCTACAGTGCAGAAAGAGGCCATTCAGCCCATCAAGTCTGAACCATTTCTCTGAAATAGCATCCCACCCCGCCCCTTCCTTCCACCCATCCCCATAACCACATGCATTTACTATGGCCAATCCATCTAACCTACACATTTTTGAACTGTGGGAGGAAACCTGCGCACCCAGAGGAAACTCACGCAGACACATGGAAAACATGTGTCCTCTACACTCCCTGGCATGGAGAGGCGACTGTGCTAACTACTGTACTATGGTTAGTGATGTTTGTTGATAGATAAGTGTGAGCATCTGGACATTGATGAAAATTCTTCTCTGTTACTGTCTCACCTGAAAGGCAGCACTTCTGACAGTCCAGTGCTCTCTCAAGACTGCACACAGTGTCAACTTGGATTATGTACTCAAATCTCTCGTAAGAGGCTTGAACTCTCAACCTTTTTGATACCCACTAAGCCATGGCTGGCACGCAATCTGAACCCCTCTTGCTCCTTGGTACTTTTCTCCAACGTATCACATGTCTGTTTGAAAGAGCTATTCAAAGCTATGAAAGGTCTTGATAATTAAGAAAATGCTTTTTCCAAAAGAATTGTGGAACTAAAAAGAATGGAAAATGGATTAACTGGGCACTCATTCATAGAGCTAGCAGAAGCATGGTGGGCTGAATGGATTTCTGCTATGCTGCATCATTTTATTCATTGTGATTATTGCTGGATGTAGGTTTTTTTGTACTGTTGGTTGCGTGCTGTGAATTGCAGTCAAGTAATGCAGATCTTTTGCTGGTAACTTATTGCACCAGTGAGCAAGAGGAAGTTGGGTTCTGTGAAGTGCAGTATTTTTACCTGAAATGGTAATATTCAAATGCCTCACTGCAGATAACAGGAAGTTCAATTTAGCCAAAGGCGTTCAAGATTTTGATGAGTGTTCCAGTGAGAAACATTTACAAATGTGCTTGTTCCGCTTAACTAAAAAAAAAATCATAGCTGCAGTTTCAACTTTTCTCATTCTGTCTATCAGTGTCACTGTGCTTGCTGCTCAGAGATCTTCTACTGCTCCTTCATGGCTGCCAGTTTGTTCACAAATGTTAGTAATTAATGTTGCAAAACTCAATTGAATATAGAAGATTAAAGGGCAATTCACTTACATTGTTTTACGTAATAGAGTTGCAGGAGTAGAAAAAGACTATTTATAGAATCGTAGCAGTGCAGAAAGAAGCCATTGAACCCGTTGTCCTGCACTGATGACAATTCCATCCATGCCCTATCCCTGTAGCACCACCTATTTACCCTGCTAATCTCTCTGACACCAACAGGCAATTCAGCATGGCCAATCCACCCAATCCTGAGTGGGGGAGGAAACCGGAATACCCGGAGGAAATCCACACAGACACAGGGCGAGTGTGCAAACTCTCACAGCCGCCTGAGGCTGGAATTGAACCTGGGTATCTGATGTTGTGACACTGTTATTTCTTCTGGGTAGTCCTGAACAACAATTGCTTGCATTTATATAGAACCTTTCAAAGTAGTAAGGCAGTTGACGAGCAAATAACCAAAAACAAATTGACACACCCACGTGAGAAATTGAGGCAAATTATCAAAGGTTTGGTCAAAGCAGTATGCTTTAATAATTTCCTTAAAGGAAAGTGAAGTATACATATGTCATAAGTAGGCTTATCACTTACATTCATGCTGCAATGAACTTACTGTGAAAATCCCCTAGTCACCACGCTCTGGTGCCTGGTCAGGTACACTGAGGGAGAATTTAGCATAGCCAATCAGCCTAACTAGCACATCTTTCGACTGTGGGAGGAAACCCAAGCAGACACAGGGAAAACGTGCAAATTCCACACAGACAGTGACCCAAGCCGGGAATCAAACCTGGGTCCCTGGCCCTGTGTTGCAGTAGTACTAACCACTGTGCTTTCCTAGAAGTAGAGAGGTTTCGGACAAGACTTGAGGAGCTCAGGGCCTTGGCAGTTGAAGGAATGGCCACCAATACTGGAATTATTAAAATTCAGTCATGCATCAGAAGCCATAATCATAGAGGCTGGAGGAAATTTGAGATAGGGAGAGTTGACACCATGAGAGATTTAAAGAAAGATGATATTAAAATCAAGGGATTGGGAACCAATGCATTAAAATGCCTTTCACGCAAAGGGCAGTGGGAATCTGAAGCACTCTTCCATCAAAAACTATTGACCCTGGAGATCAAGTGAAAATTTTAAACCTGAGGTAGATCAGTTTTTATTAGAGAAGATAATTAAATGTCATGGAATCAAAGTAAGTAAAGAGAGTAGAGGTATAGATTTGTCATGATCTGATATAGCATAACAGCCTCCAATGTTAAATGGCTTCCTCCCGTTACTGAAACTTCCCGTACTGCTGTTTGAAGAGGCATCATCAGATAACAATGGAGACTAAGCGGATGGAAATGAGAGGTATGATTGACAGCTTGGTCAAAACTATGGATTTTAAGGAGACGGGAATGGAGATTTAGTTCATTCGTTGGAACAGCACTCAGTTCTGGGGATATCAATCAGACCTCTATTTTGCCCTGAATTTTATCAAGCTTGTGGTGTCGCTGCACCCATCCAACAAGTGGAGATTGCACCATCACACTGCTTTCCTTGCACTTGGTAGAAAAATTCTGGAGAGTCAGGAAGTATCATATGGCTGGTCCAGTTAGGTTTCTTGTTAGTTACAGCCCCTATGATGGGCATTTAATGGTGCTAGTGCCATTGAATATCAGTTTCTCTCATAGCAGATGGTTATTACTGGCATTTGCGTATTGTTAGTATTACTTGCCACTAATCAGCATAAGCCAGATGTTGCGGTGGCATGGTGGTACAGTGGTTAGCACTGTTGCCCCACAGCAACAGGGACTCAGATTTGATTCCCAGCTTGGGTCACTGTGTGTATGGAGCTTGCACGCTTTCCCTGTATCTGTTTCCTCCCATAATCCAAAGACGCACTGGTGGGTTGCATTGACCATGTTAAATTGTCTCTTAATGTCAGGGGAATTAGCAGGGTAAACATGAGAGGTTATGGGGACTATGGTCGATGCAGACTTGATAGGCCGAATGGCCTCTTTCTGCACTGCAGCGATTCTATGATACCCAGTTCCTGCAGCGTATGAAGTGGAATATTTCCTTATTTGAGGAATGATGAATGGACAATGGGATCATGTGTGGGTTTTTACAATGGTTTTGGAAAGATGCACCTTGTAATTCCTTCAGTGGATTTCGGAGAAATTACTCTCCACGTGCTCAGATTAAGATAGTCAATGTTGATTACTTGAGCATAGAGTGTTCTCCACTGCCGTGTTCCTGATCCCTTTGTATTCCTGTTTTTGTAACTCCTGATAGAGTCTGGAGATATCTGTTTTGTGCACAGACCTAACACTGATGTTTTGACACGTAAATTCTCCTCTTGCTGAACTATATACCACACAATCAGCAGGTTTAGCTTCCTGGATTTGTGTTGAACAGCCATGTGTACCCTTGACAAACCTGGAATTCTCCCCAGTCTGTGGGCACAGTTGGCAATCTGGGCATATTACACAGGGATCTGTGCTAGGACCCAGTTGTTCACATTTTTAATAATTTGGATATGCGAACTAAATCTCCAAATTTGCAGATGATACAAAGTTGATTGGGATGCTGAGCTGTGAGGAGGATGCACAGATGCTTTAGCGTGATTTGGACAGACTGAGTGAGTGAACATCTGCATGGCAGTATTAGGTGGATACGTACAAGTTCATCCACTCCAGTAGCAATAATAGGAAGACAGATTGCCTGAATTAGTTTAAATTATGAGAGGTGGATACTCAACGAGACCACAGTATTCTCCAGACCCAGTCACTGAAGGTAAACACACAGGCACAGCAGGCAGAAAAGTAGGCAAATGATATGATTTGGGTATATGAGTAGAGATGTTTTATTGCACTTGTATAGGGTTTTGGTGAGGTTAAACCTGGAGTATTGTGTGTAGTTTTGGTGTGTGTATCTGAGGAAGGATATCCTTGCTATACAGGGAGTACAGCAAAGGTTTACCAGACTGATTCCTGGGATTGCAGGTGAATACCGTATGTTTCCAGCTATGTATAGAATTGTGTTTCTCTGAGGTGAAACAAGGTTCTTGTTGCATACTGTCGTATTACACTGCAGTGGACTGGTGTTTTTGCTGTAGGTTGTCACATTTCTGTGCAGTGGGGCAAGATTGTTCGTGCATGTTGTTCTGCAGAGGAGCAGTGTCATTGCTGCACATTGGCATGTCACTCTGCAGTAGAGTGGGATTATTACTGCAGGTTGTTGCTCCACATTGGCGTGTTACCCTGATGTGGAGCAGGCTGTTGCTGAAGTTTGTTACTCTGCAGTGGAAAAGGATTGTTGCTGCATATTGGAGTATTACTCTGCAGTGGTGCAGGATTGGTGCTGCAGGTTGTTACTCTGCAGTGGAGCAGGATTGTTGCTGTAGGTTGTTACTCTCAGTGGAGCGGAGTTGTTGCTGCAGGTTGTTACTCTGCAGTGGGGCAGAGTTGTTGCTTCAAATTGACGTTACTCTGCAATGGGGCAAGGTCTTCCTCTGACAGAAAAGGCATGAAATCATATATGTTCTGCACCTGTAATATGACTCGTGATTTTATACAGATGGATGGTATTAGTGTGACTGAGAAATTTACAACTGTGGTTTTGGAATTTGAAGGTTTTAATTAATAGTTTAATGAATTCTTATGTTTCTGTCAATTGCCTGATCATCAAAATTGTGCAAAGGAAAAGGAAGGGCTCGTCCTGTTCACGAGCTGAGAAAATTCCAGTGTGCTCCCAATGAAGAGCTGCGAGGCTGCCACCAGAGTGACTGCGGGAAAAATTGGCACTGCTGGGAGGGCAGGATGAGGTGTAACCACATAAAGTGCAGTTTTTTTTTTACAGGATTTTTCCCAAACAAGTGAACTCATGTTAGCAAGGGCTGAGTAGAAATTTTATATTGGATTCTTGAGACCTTTAGCTGAAGGTTTTCCAATTGTTAGATCTCCAAACTTCCCTTTTGTCCAGAAAGTTAATGAGTAAGAGAACCTCAGAAGAAGGAGAATCTTGTCAGGACATCATCATGAAGAAATCGTACAGTAACATCCACCGTTTGGGATGCAGTCACTTTGTAGTGAGAATAACAGAACAGTAGATTTCACAAACTGCACATGCTCTTATGTGCTGGTTGGAAGCTAAACTGATGGATTTGATTAGACTAAAGCTGCCCAGTGACAGTTCAATTAAAATGGTATCCACTTTCCCAGACTCACTGTCACGGGTGATTATGGAGAATTGAGATCTCATTTGAGATATCACCACTTGTGTTGGAAGATGTAGAAGATTCTGTTGTTTGTACGTACTTTGTTTTATTTCATTCCATCCCCTCCCTCGCTTTATTTCCTCCAGATGTCAATTCATGAAGAGCATCTGGTATGTTTTCTAGCAATATCCTCACTGAAAGGATCACGTTTCAAGAGTTGAATGGTGTTAACAGGATATTTAACATCAGATTGACAAACCCAATTTTGCCAAAAGTCCACACTTCATTTTCTAGCATTGAGTGGCAATCAGGAGTGGAAATCGCAGCTTGTTTCCGTTAGTCATAAGCATTACCTCTTTCTGGTTTCTCACCTGGATGCAAAAAAGCCACTGATACTTAACAGAACTCTTCTGCTCCTCTTGTGGTCACTACTAGAATGACACAGTGGCAGAATGGTTAGCACTGCTGCCTCACAGTGCCAGGGACTTGGGTTCAATTCCCAGCTTGGGTCATTGTCTGTGTGGCGTTTGCACCTTCTCCAGGTGCATTGGTTTCTTTTCTCAGTCCAAAGATGCTCAGGTTAGGGAGATTGGCTGTGTTAAACTATCCCTTTGTGTCAGGTAAGCTAGCTAGGATAAAATGCATAAGGTTAAACTTGCGCTATATTCGTTGGAATTCAGATGAATGAGGAAAGATCACAAACATATAGGATTATGAAGGGAATAGATAAGATCAAAGCAGGGAAGTTGTTTCCACTGATGGGTGAAACTAGAACTAGGGAGCATTGCCTCAAAATCAGGAGAAGTAGATTTAGGACTAAGTTGAGGAGGAACTTCTTCACACAAAAGGTTGTGAATCTGTGGAATTCCCTGCCCAATGAAGCGGTAGAGGCTACCTCATTGCATGTTTTTAAAGCAAGGATAGGTAAATTTTTGAACAATAAAGGAATTAAGGATTATGGTGAGTGCGTGGATAAGTGGAGCTGAGTCCACAAAAAGATCAGCCATAATCTTATTGAATGGTGGAACAGGCTCAAGGGGTCAGTTGGCCTATTCCTGCTCCTAGTTCTTATGGGGATAGGGACTGGGTGGCATTGTGTTGGTGCCAACTCGATGGGCTGAATAGCCTTCTTTTACATTATGATTCTATAAATATTTAACTATCAGCTGCTAATTGTAAATTGGAATGTCTGATTTAAATCACATTGCTGTTAGCAGGACCTTGCTGTGCACAATTTGACCTCCCCAACATTACAACACCCAACTTTGGGTGCAAATTCCTGAGATCATGAAAAGGTCAATATAAATGTAAGTCTTTTTGTTTACTGGGAGTGAGTGAACAATTGAGAGATTTATGATTGAATAGTCAGTTTATAACCACTCGAGTAACTTTTAGCTGTAGGAACTTAGGTCTGAGAGAAACCATGTCCAGACAGGATCAGAAACTGTTGAGCACAAAGCTCTGTTGGCAGTTTATAATAAGACTGTTAACGAAACTTCCTGTGTGGGAGACAAGTGCAGGGTGTGGCTCAGCAGGAGAGGAATGTGGCAGTATTGCTGATTTACAATGGGTTATTCTTCTCACTCGACTTGAAGCTGTTGGGCTGCTGCTTCTCTCCCGCACCACCCCACTAGTCTACACTCACGTGACTCAAACAAAATGCTACCTTCACACACTTGAATCCGAAGATGCTGCCTTGGGGTGAACCTCCTTCTACGGAGTGCCTCGCCAAGATGAAACTTGCCAAAAGGGGAAGTAAAAGTACAGCTGTCAGCCAAAACTTTCTTTGCAATTTAATTCAGCATTTTAAGCGTTAACATACAAGTTGTGTGCAGTAAGTAGTTTCACAACACCAGGTTAACATCCAACAGGTTTATTTGGTAGCTCGAACTTTTGACAATGGCAAACGCAGTCCTGATGACGCTGCAACATTTTCCTTACTAACGTCTCGGAGCTCGTGCCAGAATCAGGAGAGCCATCTCATAGATGAGTTAAGTGACAGCCTGATATGGTTATTCTCATGGAATCATACCTTACAGATGATGTTCCAGACATGACCATCACTACTCCTGTGTATGTTTTGTCCTGCTGGCAGGACAGACCCAGAAAAGGTGGCAGGCAGCCCACTGTATGCAATTGGAAGGGAGTTGTTCTGAGAGTCCTCAACATCAACTCTGGATACCATGAAGTCTCATAGCACTAAGTCAAATGTGGGCAAGGGACCCTTCTGCTCATTACCACAAACCGTTTCCCTCTCAGCTGATGAATCCTTGCTGCATGTTGAAATAACCTTTGAAAGAAGCACTGAGGATGGCAAGGGCACAGAATGTATTCTGGGTGGAGGATTTCACTGTCTATCATCAAGAATGGCTCAGTTATACTGCCACAGACCAAGAGGGTTGGGTCCTAAAGGATCTAACTGCTAGCCTGGGTCTGTGGCAAATGGTAAAGAAACCAAAAGGAAAAAGCATTCTTGATTTCATCCTCACCAATCTTCTTGTCACAGATGCAACTGTCGATGACAGTATCAATAGTGATGATCGCTGTACAATCATTGTGGAGTTGCAGTCCCATCTTCACGTTGAGGATGCCCTTCATCATATGTAGCACTACTACCTTGCTAAATGGGCTAGACTTCAGACAGACCTAATAACTCAAGACTAAGCAACCATGAAGTGCTGTGGGTCGTCAGTAGCAGCAGATTTGTACACAGGCACTATCTGTAACCTCAAGTGCCCAGCATATCCCCCAATCTACCATTACCACCAAGCCAAGGGATCAACTTTATTTCAATGAAGAATGTAAGAGGGCATGCCAAGAACAGCACCAGGCATACCTAAAAATGAGTTGTCAACCAGTGAAGCTACAATACTGGATTATGTTTATGTCAATTAGTAAGCAATAGAAGTAAGTAATCGAAGTTTACAGTCCTGCCACATCCAGCTGTGCATGGAGGTGATCGATTAAACAATTCACTAGAGGAGGAGGCTCCACAAATAACCCCCCCCTCAATGATGGAGGAGCCTGGCACATCTGTGCAAAAGCTAATGCTGAAATTCACAACAATCTTCAGCCAGAAGTACTAAGTGGATGATCCATCTCAGCTGGAGGCCCTCAGCATCACAGATTCAATCTTCAGCCAGTTCAATTCACTTCACTTGATATCAAAGAACACCTGAGTTTTGGGCCCTGACAATAATACTGAAGACTTGTCCACCAGTACTCACCATGCCCCTAGCAAACTATTCTTATCATGTTACAACATTGGTATCTACCCGATGATGAAACAAAAAGCAGGGCTTCAAAATCAAATCTGGTCGATTATTGCTCCATTAGTTTACTCTAAGTGATGGAAGGGTCATCAACAGTGCTATCAAGTAGCATTTACTCAAAATAATCTGCTCATGGATGCTCAGTTTGGGTTTCGCCAGGGTCACTCAATTCCTGACCTCATTACAGCCTTGGTTCAAACATGGGCAAAAGTACTGAATGCCAGAGATGAGATGAGAGTAACAGACCTTGACATCAAAGCAACATTTGAACAAGTGTGGCGTCAAGCATTTCTAACAAAATTGGTGTTAATAGGAATCAGGGAAAACTCTCCACTGATTGGAGTCATACCTGACACAAAGTAAGATGAGTATGGTCATTGCGGTCAATCATCTCAGCCTCGGGACATCACTGCAGTACTTCCTTAGGGTAGTATCCTAGGCCTAATCATCTTCAGCTGCTTCATCAGTGACCTTCCTTCTATTGTAAGGTCAAAATTGAGGCTGATTGCAGAGTGTTCAATACCATTCATAACTCCTCAGGATTCATTTCCAAATGCAGCAAGACCTGGACAATACCCAGGCTTGGGTTGACAATGGCAAGTAATATTTGTGTAATACAAATGCCAGGCAGCCCCCACACACAATAGCCTGACCACCATCTAAAGAACCGTCTGAACTGTGATGGGAATACTCACCATTTACCTAGATGAGTTCAACTCCAACACCCAAGCTTGGCACTATCCAGAACAAAACAGCCTGCTTGATTGCTGTCCCTTCCACAAACATTCAATCCCTCCATTACCAACAAATTGTGTACCATTTACAAGATACACTGCAGAAACTCACCAAGGTTCCTTAGACAGCACCTTCCAAACCCACCTCCACTACATCTAGAAGGATGAGCAGTAGTTACCTGGGAACACCACCATCTGGAGGTTCTTCTCCACGCTATTCACCATCATAACTTGGAAATCTATTGCTATTCCTTTACTGTCGCTGGAATCCTGGAAACCCCTCCCTATCAGCACTGTGGATGTACCTACATCTTAGATTGCAGCAGTTCAAGAAGGCAGCTCACCATCTCCTGAAGGACAACTAGGACAATAAATCCCTGAATCCTAAGGGTAATTATAGCATGGCCAATCAACCTAACCCACACATCTTTGGACTGTGGGAGGAAACAGGAGTACCTGGAGGAAACCCACACACACATGAGGAGAATGTGCAAACTCCACACAGACAGTGACCCGAGCCAGGAATTGAACCCAGGACCCTGGAGCTGTGAAGCGGCAGTGCCAATCACTGTGCTACCGTGCTGCCCAATGTCAAAAATGCCAGAAAGTGCCACACTTTGAGAAGTTATACTTCCAATTTTCCCAAAGTACCCCATTGCTGATTTGAAAGTACTGCCAACACAAGGTTAACTTAATCCACTGAATAGCTGAGTTGTGCACTTGAAATTGGTTGACATGAATTCACACGGTAGGATGCATTCAGTTCACCTTGCGTCATCATTGTTTCCGCAGGCAATTCGGTCCACCTTGTTGACCAGCAAGGGGCATGCACGTGGCATGTCGTGCGAGAGCTGCTCTTGGAGGTTGCTTCAGGAGTTGCCTGGTGCTTCACGTCGTCAGTGTATGCTTAAACTGGACCATCTGATGGGCAACGTGACAGCTCAGAGACTATCGCTGTTGCTGTGCTGACACATGGATTTGGGCCTGTGTCTGCGGGAGTTTGCGCGTTCTCCCCTTGGTTGCGTGGGTTTCCTCCGGGTGCTCCGGTTTCCTCCCACATCCCAAAAATGTGCTCTTAGGCTGATTGGGTAACAAATTGTCCATATATTGGTCCCTATATGGGAATCTTCAACAATAGGCATAGCCTAAAGTCAAGGATGTGTCATTAAGACGTTAGGACGGCGGCGTGGGCTCGTTGGGCCGAAGGGCCTGTTTCCCGTGCTGTGTTACTCTTTGTATCTTTGTATCAGACCTGGCTATGTTCTGTCTCTTCAAATGCTATCAGACCTCTGAGTTTCTCCAATGTTTTTGTTTCAGATTCCAGCAACTAGTATTTTGCCTTAAACATCTGGACCTTACTGCCCAACAAAGTCAGCAAAATAATAATAGGTTCAATCAATTAGAAACTTGGCAAATCAACATCCCCTTCAAGAACTCCATATGATTTGAATAATTTGGCATTCTTTGGCCAAACTTGAATCATTTAAAGTGGACATTGTTACTGTGCTGGTGGTTTCGTAAATCACAATCCTACAGAGTTTAAGGAGAAATGAAAAATTTGTGTAGAGCGTCTGGTATTTCCTTATAGGTTCAAGAGTGCTTTACATCAATTTGTGCACATCAAAATCCTACAAACCACAATGAGATAGTGTTCATGTTGGTATTGATTGAAAGAGAAATGTCTTCATAGCACGTTAACCTAGCCCCTCTCCAAAATGTGCAACTGCTCATCCACTCAAAAGTGTCAACAGAGCTTCACTTTAGTTGGTAGTCATGCGCTCTTGGAAGTACTGTTTGAGTGTGCTGTTTTGAAGTGTCGACTTGTATAACGTGCTTGAGCACGTTTGAGTCCCAGTCGTTTGAAGAAAGATATATATTAGGGTTATCAGTTAAATGTTGAAATCTTAGTCATGTGTGCATTTGAATTTTCATGGGATGTAGTTGCAGAGGATTTGATTGTCAATAAATTTCCCCACCCCCGGCACACCATCACCTATTTCCTAGTCTCCTGGGCCTGACAGTTAGTCTGTTTCCTTGCAGTCTTTCACTGATCTAGCTCCAAATATAGTCATTTGACACGTTTCTAAAGTGGCTGTCAGCAACTGAACAGTGTACTGGATTCTCGAGTGCGATTCTGTGTCCGACAGTACCCTAGAAACTAAACTGTTGAATTTTCACATTTCCTGCACATTTTAAAAAAGTCAAAATCAGATCAGTGGCAAAGTTATTATTGGTTATTAGCCTTGAAGCCTGACCTCAGTCAATCGGCTCTGCTGGGCAAGCCACATGTATCATCCACGAACCTAACATGAGACTCTTGAATCGAACACATTACTGGGAACTTCAACATGGCAAGCAAGGAGGAAAAGGAAATGCTTCAGATTATCTTCAAAGCCACTTTAAAAAAGTGCAATATCTGCAGCCAACACGTGGGGATTCCCAAAACCACCCAAAGTGGAAGTAAAAGATCCAGGAAAAATCTGCACACTCTTGAGTTTCATCTCCGAGAGTTGAAACCAAGTGTCAACAGGAAAAGAAGCACGTGGTGACCTGGGACCCTTCCACCCACTCTGCTAATCATTGTCTGCCCTATCTTCAAAGTGGCCTGAGAACTTGCTTACTGTGGAAACAAGCAAGTCATCCTCGACTGCAAGGAAACTGCCTAAGAAGAAGAAAGGGCCAGTAAACTGCAGAGCCTCTGACCTGTGTGCCATATTTGCACAACTGAAGAAACTTGACTGTGCATTGTGTACAATATTTTATCATTGTAAAATTGTTGAGTCGTTTTTTCAGTTAAAGCTTTCTAACATTGAGTTTTTGGTGTGAATTTTGTGGCAAGGAAGTCTGGATACTGTGAAAATACTTGCAGTTTTTTGTTTCTTCTGCCTTTTGATTGTTCATTTCCTGGCTACACCTCTGCTTGAGATTTCTGTGTGTATATTTTGTGGGAGAGATGAGGGGTTTGACTGGGGCACCACAGTGACACAACCTTCAATAATGGAATGGCGTGTTTTGATTTTTAAGTAAAGCTTGCCACTTGGACAAACTACCATCTGTTCCCAAATGTGAATGGAGAAGATTCAAGGTGAAATTTTGAAAATGTAGGAGAACATGAGAAACTTTAACTGTGATCCTGACAAAATCATATATTGTCCTAAGCTGCTTGAATCTCAACGCCATGTAATGGCTGAGGGTTTTTGCTTCTGGGTCACACTGTGCTTATTAGTTTCTTTTTATTCGTTGAATTCAACATGTGGAAAGCTTCAGACAAGAATTGTTGTGTTTAGTTGACCCCTGTAACTGTCAAATTGAACACAGTAGGACGTTGGCCATCTTAAATATTCAATTTCATTTGGCTTCAATTACTTTAATAAGTTGATGTATTTTGTTAGGAACAATCCCCATTTTTATTGAGGCAAGTTGTTTATGAGCTCATTAATTGGCTGACGGACACTTATTTTATAACTGGAGCCATTCAGGGCTCTGGCTTTCTATTCCATTGATGGGAAATGTACATTGTTCCTTTGGAAATCCAATACTTGTGACACAGAATTGACTATTACCCCAGGCAGAGCTTTCTCTCTGTTGGTTACCAGGTTACTCAATTGATGGAAAATATTTTTATCCTGAATAGGAAAGAATGTGGGGCACGTGATTAGTAAATTTGCAGATGACACAAAGATGAGTGTAATTGCTGATAGTGCTGGGGATTGTCAGAGGATACGACAGGTTACAGATGGCTTGGAGACTTGGGCATAAAAATGGCAGATGGAGTTTAATCCGGACAAATGCGAAGTGATGAATTTTGGAGGATCACAAGTGTAAATCATACTGTAAATGACAGAACCTTTAGAATCATTAACATATAGAGAGATCTGGGCATGCAGGTCCACGCTTCCCTAGAAGTGACGTTACAGGTAGCCAAGGTGATTAAGATGCTTGCCTCCATCAGCCAGGGCATTGAGTACAGGAATTGGGAAATCATGTTGCAGCTACGTAAAACCTTGGTTAGGCTGCATTCGGAGGATTGCATGCAGTTCTGGTCACCACAGTACTAGAAGAACATGGAAACTCTGGAGACAGTGCAAAGAAGGTTCAACAGGATTTGACTGGTTTCAAGGGTGTTGGCTATGAGAAGTTGAATAAGCCTGTCTTTCCACTGAAAAGATAGGCTGAGGGAAGATCTGATAGAGGTCTATAAAATTATGAGAGACATAGACAGTGTTGATGGAGGCTTTTTCCAGAGGTGGAAGCCTCAATTAGGAGGGGACACAGGTTCAAGGTGAGAGGAGAATGTGCGGGAGAAGTTCTTCACGCAGAGAATGGTGGGTGCCTGGAAAGAGCTGCCGGAGATGGAAGTGGAAGCAGGCACATCAGCAACATTTAAAAGATTCTGGCTGGGTACATGAATAGAGGGATACAGACCAAGTAAGGACAGAAGGTTTTTTCTTAGTTTAGTTAGGTCTTCATAATTGGCATAGCTTGGAGAGGCAAAGGGCCTGTACTATGTTGTACTTTTCTTTGTTCTTCATTTGTAATAGTCAGTACACAGAGCATCGTGCCGTGAGTCCACAGGCTAAGGTGCATAATAATTTTTCTGGAAGCCTCAACCTTGGTTGAGTTGATAGTGTTCTCAGGCTGGAAATGGGAGCTGGTGTTGGTCGTTCAAGCCTACTTCAGCATTCATTGAGATCGTCGCTGATCTACTCCACCTTCCCACATTATTCTCCTGTTTCTTGATTCCCTTAGTATCCAGCAACTCCTGACTTGAATGCACTGAACAACTGAGCATATACAGTCAGCTCTCTACCTAGTGAGCTCCAAATGTTCAAACCTTTTAAAGAAATTTGTCTACATCTCGGTCTTTAATAGCCGACACTTCACTTTGATCCCTAAAGTTATGGGTTCAAGCCCCACCCAAAATACTTGAGCGCAAAATCTGAACTAAGATTGTCAGTGCAATACTGAGAGTCCTTCAGGTGAGATGGGTAAAGGCCATTTGTCCAATTAGGTCAATGTTAAACATTCCTGGGTACTTTTGTGAGCATTCCAGGAAGTCTCAATTAGCTTTCAGAAACAGGAACTGATGGTGACAACCTGTACATAGTGAAATGTTTAGTGCTAAAATCTTAACTGATGGAGCTGAAATTTCTCCAGTGTTGACAACTGCTCCATAAACTTGAAATGCCCACTTGTCTGTTCTCTCCATAGATGCTGCCTTACTCTTTGTTCCAGGATCTGCAGTACTTTGTTTTTTTGCTACTTGTACATCATTTCACAGGTTTTCTCCCAAGAATTGAGATTATTCATTGCTGCATGTGTGGAATCTGTAATAGCAACAGAAGTCAGAACTTCTCATATTTTCAGTAAGCAACTTTGTGTAAATGATTGACTTTTCAGAGCGGTCATTGTTATGATGCAACCTGCCCAAAAATTTCTCAGTGACAAGTCTCAGTTATAGTTGCTTTTATATTGAACTTCTGTTGTCATACAAACCAGAAAAACTTCTGAATTCAGCCCCTGCTCATTCTGAGTACTGATCTAGCCAGGTATGGAACAGTCGTACACTTGCCTGCAGTGGCCTCGGGGTTGGAAGGGGTGATGAGAGATTTCACTAAGAATTTGCACTCCCTTTTACCATTCAATATGCATGCGTGTATAATTATCCAGTGTGAACAAGCTTTGCATTCTGGCATTGAGCTGAGTGGAAATGACCTTGAAGACTCTGCCTATAGGGTGGCATAGTGGTTAGCACTGCAGCCTCACAGGGCTAGGGATCTGGATTTGATTCCTGGCTTGGATGACTGTCGGTGTGGAGTTTGCATGTTCTTCCCGTGTCTGCTAGGTTTCCTCAGAGGTTACTTAGAAGACTGCTTTTTCTTCTTGCTTTTATTTATCACTGGTAAACACTTGTTTTCAGAACCAGTTTTAAACTAATTTCTCTGTGTATTTCTGGGAAGGGATATGGACATGTCTTGCATCAAAGTCTGTTTTGTTTTCAACTCAAATTTTTGGACACACTGTGAGATCTGTCAACAGAAGATAATTTTTGGTAGTCTAGTAGTGTGTAGCTGGCTGGGAGAACAGTTTCCATTGTCTTCACAAACAGGAGATTAAAGCTCTGTCTTTTGCATGTCCTTCACCTTCCCTTGAAGTGCCTCTATTTGAAATGGGCCTTGACAGCTCCTCGTATGCAAATTTCCATGTCCTCCCTTGGGATCCCTTCTGCAAAATTCCTTATAGTATTGCCCGTCTTAAGTTTCTTTTCTTGTATTTCCTTAAAGAACACAGGTCTTTAAGTAGTTCATTATGTTTGTGCCAAACTTGTGGGTTGTTCTTATGCCGACATTGTGTGCGTACACACGTGTGCTTGTTTGTGAGTGAGAGGAAAGTATCGTAAAAAAAAGTTAGTTTGCACATTATGGGATGTAGAACTTCTACCCAACAGTAACTTGGTTGTTAGGTTTGGGAGAAGAATGCTAGTGAAGAAGATTCTGAAGTGATTTAAGAGCTGCATGCCATATTTATTGTGAGAAAAGTGCAGGATTGCTAAATGTGTGAATTTCTGTTCTGATTTTAGGTGAAAATAGCCACCAACTTCATCATGCATGCTCCACCAGGAGAATTCAATGAAGTATTTAATGGTAAGTGAATGAAAAATAGCCAGCCTTTTCCTCAGCATTGTTACCTCCAACCTGCTGGTTGTGACCATGCAGCCATCAATGTCTTTTTGCCTGTCTATTTGTTTTGATGTGGCAATGCAGCAAATAATAATTGCTCTTCTATTGCCCTGGTGCTGAATAATAAGCTTTTTAATCTTTAAATGCTGCTTTGGTATTCATCATAGAACCTGGAATTCATGTTCTCATTAATACTTACTCCTGCTCTGCCCAAGACCGCAAGAAACTGCAAAAGATCATGAACGTAGCCCAATCTATCAAGCAAACCAGTCTCCCAACCATTGATTTTGTCTGCACTTCCCACTTCTTTAGCAAAGCAGCCAGCATAATTAAGGATCCTGTGTATCCTGGACATTCTCTCTTTCATCTTCTGCCATTGGGAAAAAGATACAAAAGTTTGAGGTCAAGTACAAACCAACTTAAAAACAGCTTCTTCCCTGCTACCATGAGACTTTTGAATGGGCCTATCTTGCATTAAGTTGATCTTTCTGTACACCCTAGCTATGATCAAAAGACTACATTCTGTGCCCTCTCTTTTCCTTCTCTATGAATGGTATGCTTTGTCTATATAATGTGCAAGAAACAATAATTTTCACTATGTCCAGCTACATGCAGCAATAATAAATCAAATCAAATCTTCAACATCCTGATAAGAACAGAGATCAGTTCCATAATTTTGAATATATATCAATCGGTTGAAGTATTAAGAACCCAAGTTAATGCAGACACAGCAATGAATGCAAAATAAACTTGAGATAATTTAATCACTTGGGCTAATGCTGCACGTAGCTCATGGGCTAGAGTTTGGACAACTTTGTAAGTATTATAACCACTTACAGATCTCAAGATTAATCAATGGTTGCACTGAGTTCTTAGATCTTGCTGTGCATGGCAGTAAGGGTCTGTTATGTTGATTCATGAGAATTGACAATAATGGGACACAGTCAAACATCTAAATTAAATATTAAATTTTATTAGGTTAATCAACACACAGCTGAGTTGCTGTTCCATTATGAACTACTTAGCACTAACAATAAAATGTTCAAAGTTTGTTGCAAGAGAAGTACAATGCTCTAAACAACATTAGAATGCCCAAATAGGTAATCACTCCCCAAAGTGTCCAGTTTCCCTTGATTGTAGATTCTCTTCCAAGGAGACCAATTGGGCTTTTTCCATAATTGCAGTAATGAGGTTCCCTTGAGGTCACTTTTATACTCTTCATTCTATGGAGGGGCAAGATATATTTGATGTTATCTTATGGTTCATTTGAATATTGCCTTGGGCCCAAATGTCCAATTACTTGCCAAATCCTTTATTTGAGAAATATTTGTTCCATTAAATCCAAGAGCTTTGTGTATGTGGCTCACAATTAGTGTAGACGTTCATTGCTGATCTGATTGGCCCACATGAAACATTTCCTATACCGAAATGGCTTACAACTCCTTGGTCACCCAAGAATACAAAGAAAACCCTGGCCTAAGTTCTCGACTACCTCCATAAGCCTCTCTTCCCCCATTCTTCACCCACAGCAGCATATGCATTGACTAATTTGTCACCAAGATTGAGACCATTTGGTCAGCTGCCTCTGCTGTGTCCCTCCTAAGCTAGCCTTGAATTCCTGTATTTTGGTAGTCTCTTTGCTACTTCCGTGATTTCAGCTTGCACATTAGACTGATCCTCTGCTCCCTTGACCCTATTCCCACTAAACTACTAACCAACTGACTGCTTTTCCTGGCCTCCATGATAAGCTGATATTGTAAATTGTTTCCTCCTATCGAGTACTGTCCCTTCACTTTTACCTATCAATGTCACTCCATTTATCAAAAATTACACTTGACTCTTCTGGCCTTACGAACATCAACTCTATTTCCTTGCTTTCCTCTCTTGCCCTTGAATATATTGTTTGTCTCCACATCTTTGCCCAACTTTCTTACAAATATTTGAAACTCTGTTGAGGATTCTCTGACTGCAACAGCATTGAAATGGCTTTCGTGGAAATCATAAATGTACCCCACGTGATTGTGGCTGTGATGCACTAATTCCTTTCACACTTTTCTCTGCTTGTGTTACAGCTGACCACATCATCGCCCTTTAAAGCTTCTCCTCCATTGTCAAGCTGAGTATTACTGCCATTGTCTGGTTCTTAAGCCTGTGTCTCCTGCAATAGATTTTCCTCCCCTACCAACAGGTGTTCCCCAAGGATCTATCCTTGAATCTAGCTGAAGTTTTGCATCCAGATCTTCCTTTGTCAGAATTCACAAAGTCATCTAGACTTGAAACATCAGCCATTTTCTCTCCTTACAGATGTCGCCAGACCTGCTGAGATTATCCAGTGTTTTTGCTTTTGGTTTCAGATTCCAGCATCTGCAGTAATTTGATTTTATCCTTTAATCTATTTTGTTTTTCATCTACAGGCTATCCATCAGTGGCATCAGCCAGAGACTTGATGTCAGGTTTTATATGAGCTGATTCTACATTGTCATTGTTTCCCTTGACCCCTTCACAAACCTCATCCTGAAACTCCCTTTGCTCGCCATTGATTCCATCCCTTTCTTTACTGTAATTTCAAGCTGAACCAAACTGTATTCAACTTCAATGTCTTAGCTTACCCTGTGCTTCTGACCTCATGTTTCTGTCATGAAAATCACTCATTTATATGCCCACAATATTGCCCATCTCCGCCTGCCTTAGTGTATCTGTTGCTGGAATTCTAAATGTCACTTTTATTACTTCCAGACTTAATGATTCCAGTGCTGTCCTGGTCAGTCTCCTATTTCTCTTCTCCACACTCTCCCTCTCTCTCTCTCTCTCTCTCCTCCTCCTCCTCCTCCTCCTCTCTCTCTCTCTCCCCCCCCCCCCCCCCCCCCCGCTACACACACACACACACACACACACACACACAAAACAGTCCTGCACCTTATCCAAAGCTCTACTGTCTGTGTATTAACTTGCGCCCAAGTCATGTTCACCCATCACCCCATGGTTATTGACATAGTCCACCTCTGTCCCCAATTCAAAAATCTGCTGTTTAAAACCTCTCCGTGGATATGACTCTAACATCCTCCAACTTTATAACCACCGAATTTCTCCAACTGTGAATTTGCCTTTTCTTTTGCCTCAACATCGATGTCTGAAACTTTAAATGTTGAGGCTTTAAGCTCTGAAATTTCCATCATGACCCTTGCTCACTTTTTTTTCTTTCTTTTCATTTTAGACCCTCATTAAAATCTTACCTCTTTGACCCAGCTTTTACTACCCGTACTAACATCTCCTTTGTTGATTGCCATTTCACTTCTGTCAAGTGCCGTTGCAAACTTTTGTACTTAAAGGCGCTATATAAATGTCTTGTTGACTCCAACCAAGCAGCAGATTTGTTTGAGCTCCTTGGGTCCACTGAGGACTGAAGTGCAGCATAAATAATGCAAGCTAGCTCAAATATCAGACTCCCAAAATGGAGGGCTTTTTAAGATTTATATAGAAGCTGCATCTGCTAAAGTTCAGGCTGCTTTGAGTCTACATCTTATTATGATATCAGTATAAAAAGTTCATTTATTTGGTGTGACAGTGTAACACTTATGGGCTTAAATTCAGTAAAAAGCCTACAAATTAACTACTCAGCTGGAATTCTGCGGTGTTGAATGCATCAACCCTCCATCAAGTTGTCTTGAGGGCAATTGACCTTGCCAGCAATTACTAATTGATGTTAAAGTCAATGTTAAGTTAAGTAGAAAATGCTGGAGAATTTAAACCATATGGTATTTCATATAAAACGATAGCTTAAATTAAAAGCACACAAAGGAGCTGCACAACATGAGATTCAGTATTCTGGAATGGTTTGAAGTTGCACAACTTCAATTAGAGTTGTGGATTCAAGCACCGCTGCAGGACTTCTGCTATAGTGCAGAGGGAGAGCTGCCTTGGCCTGATCTACCATTTCAGGCTATTCAAGCAGAACAAGCACAGTGGTCAGTATTTTCCTCTCAATGCCACTGAAAGCAGTTCATTTAAGTACTTTCTATCTTCGTGACCTTACTGTGGGAATGTGGATGAGTTTGCCAGCCTAAGTGACTGTACTTATCAAGTAATCTGTTAGTATTGGTGTGCTTTGGGGAATTTCCAGAGAACATGATGAGATGTTAAAAGCCTGTTATTAATTTAAAGTCACTTAACATGACAGCTGAGTAATTATAATTTTAGTCAAAACTAGAGCCATCTGTGCAATTTTATTACAATTAGTTTTTTTTAAATTTTATGGAATTATCTTGGACAGATACTACTTATTATGCGGAGTAAATTGCATACAAATGCTTTATCTTAGTAAGCTGTGAACTTCCTTTTGTAATTTGAAATTGAAATTGAAATTTACTTATGATCTAATAACCATTGAAAGATTGTCAGAATAGTTGAGTAATTTGGACTTAGCAGAATTCTTTTGTAGGATGCTGCCACGAGACTACAAAAACCTTGCTGAACACCTGATCATGATTAGATGGCCAAGTCTCCATTCAGACAGTGTGTCTTTTAGTTTATTTATTAGTGTCATATGTAAGGCTTACATTAGCACTGCAATGAAGTTACTGTGAAATTCCCTGAGTCACCACACTCCGGCACCTGTTCATGTACACTGAGGGAGAACTTAGTACGGCCAATGCACCTAATTTTCTTTTGAATTGTGGGAGGTAACCGGAATACCCGGAGGAAACGTACGTTGACAAGCGGAGAGTATGCAGACACCGCACGGATAGTGACCCAAGCCAGGAATTGAACTTGGGTCCCTGGCGTTGTGAGGCAGAAATGCTAACCACTGTGCCACCGCATGGTCCTGTTTGGCAGAGATAAAAAGCATTTGAAATGTGTCAATTTTTCCTGCAGTTTCCAACTAAATTGCTACATGCTGAGGCGTTATCAGATGATGTCACCTGAATCTGCTGCTGTTAGTTTTTCAACTTTATTTATTAGTGTCACAATTAAGCTTACATTAACACTGCAATTAAGTTACTGTGAAATTCTCCTAGTCACCACATTCTGGTGTCTGTTTGGACACCCTGAGGGAGAATTTAGCATGGCCAACGCACTTAAACAGCACATCTTTCAGAGGGAGGAAACCGGACGAAACCCATGCAGAAACGTGGAAAGTACGCGGACTCCACACAGTGACCCAAGTTGGGAATTGAACCTTGATACCTGGTGCTGTGAGACAGCAATGCTTGCCACTGTGCTACTCCTTATCAATACAGGACTAAATAAAATCTAATAATTTAAATTAAACATCTTTGACTTAACTGGCATTAACTGCGCTCTAAGTTCGTAAGTTAGTTTAATCTTAACTGTTGCAATAAATCTTTATTTTTGAACTTAATTTAAGCGTGTAATTAGAGAAAATAATCAGATGTTCTGATTTTTAAATGTTCTTAATTTCTAGATGTGCGTGTACTAATGAACAATGACAGTCTTCTCAAGGAAGCGACGGTTCAGTAAGTTTTCTTTTGAAAAATTGTGCTTCCATATTTTTCAAGAAAGTGTCTGTTATAGTAAGGTAATATCACTTGTTTTGTCAATCGCAATCCTCAACGTCAGATATATCTTGGAAAGGAACTGCACCCTGTTCTGCAGTTCTTTGAGATAATGGTTGATCTGTGACCTAACAACTTATTAACCTATAGTCTTTGACACCATCTATTCATAAAAATCTATTAATCTCAGGTTTAAAATTCACAATTGAATTTGGAGCATTAGGAAAAAATATATACATTAGGGATTTCTGGAGCAAACCATTTAGTTCATGATGAGGACAAGAGCAGCCCTCGGGTAAGGGTGCTTAATTGGGCGTGGGCCAGTTACATCCATATTAGAACATAGAACCTAGAACATTACAGCACAGAACAGGCCCTTCGGCCTTCGATGTTGCACCGACCAATATAAAAAGCAATGCCCCTCCAAACTAAACCATTCCCTTCTCTTCCATATACTTATCAACTAACCTCTTAAACGCCACCAAACTTGGCGCATCTACAACTGCTGCAGGCAGGGCATTCCACTCCCGAACCACCCTTTGGGTAAAGAACCTACCTCTGATATCCGTCCTATAACTATCACCCCTTAATTTAAAGCTGTGTCCCCTCGTGCTAGCTTTCTCCATCCTAGGAAAAAGGCTATCACTGTCCACCCTATCTAAACCTCTAATCATCTTATATGTTTCAATAAGGTCCCCTCTTAGCCGCCTCCTTTCTAACGAAAACAACCTCAAATCCCTCAGCCTCTCTTCATAAGACCTGCCCTCCATACCAGGCAACATCCTGGTAAACCTCCTCTGTACCCTCTCCAATGCCTCCACATCTTTCTTATAATGTGGGGACCAGAACTGCACACAATACTCCAAGTGCGGCCGCACTAGAGTTTTGTACAGTTGCAACATGACGTTGCGGCTCCGAAATTCAATCCCCCTACCAATAAAAGCTAAGACTCCATATGCCTTCTTAACAACCTTCTCGACTTGACTGCCTACTTTCAGGGATCTATGCACATACACACCAAGATCCCTCTGTTCATCAAGACTACTAAGAATCCTACCATTAGCCCTATACTCTACACATTTATTATTCCTGCCATAGTGCATTACCTCACACTTTTCCACATTAAACTCCATTTGCCACCTCTCGGCCCAGCTCTGCAACTTGTCCAAGTCTCTCTGCAAACTATAACACCCCTCTTCACTATCTACCACTCCACCGACTTTAGTGTCATCTGCAAATTTTGCAGATTCCTATATTAGATGTTAGGATATATTAGATTCCTACATTAGATATTATATGTTCCTATATTAGATAGGAACTGGGGAGTGTGGATTGGGAAAGGCTCTTTGAGGGCAAATTCATGTCTGGTAGTTGGGAGGCTTTTAAAGGCCAGTTGATTGAAGTAGAGGACAAAACGAAGAATAGCAGTGGCATGGTTTGGGGACCATGCATGACAAGTGAAATTGTTAGCTTAGTCAAAAGGAAAAAGGAAGAATATGATAGGGCTAGGCATCTAAAAACTGACAAAGCCCTTGAAGAATATAGTGACAGTAGGAAGTAACGTGAACGTGGAATTAGGAGGACTAAAAGGGGCCATAAAATGTTTTAAGGAAACAGGGTCAAGGAGAATCCTGAGGCTTTTTATGCATATATTCGGAGCAAGAGAAAGAGCAGGCCTACTTGAGAACAATAGAGGGAAGTGTTAAGCATTCTAAATTGCACTAAGGTAGAAAGTCCCTGGGTCCGGGTGGGATTTATCCTACGTAACTGTGGGAAGCAAGGTAAGAAATAGCTGGGACCTTAACAGATATCTTCACACCCTGTTTGACCACAGGCAAGGTTCCAGAGGACTAGAGAATAACCAATATTGTTCCCTTATTTAAGAAAGGAAGAGGAATAATCCAGGAAATTATCGGCCAGTGAGTCTGACATCAATGGGGTAGGGAAGCTTTTGGACAAGATACTGAGAGGCAGTATTTTTGCACATTTAGAAGAAAATGGGCTAGTTAGTGACAGGCGGTTTTGTATGGAAAGGCCATGTGTCGCCAACTTGATTGAGCTTTGTAAAGAAGTGAAAAAGGTAATTGATGAGGGAATGATTGTATGTATTTTACATCCAGTTTATATGTACTTTAATAAGGCATTTGACAAAGTCCCATATGACAAACTTGTACAAAAACTAAAATCACATGCAGGGTGAGCTGGCTAGATGGATACAGAAGTGGCTTGAGTATAAAAGATAGAGAGTAGCATTAGAAGGGTGTTTTTCTGAATGGAGATCTGTAGCTAGTGGTGTTCCGCAGGGATCAATGCTGGGACCTCTGCATAGAAATGAATGCTCTGGAGGAAAATGTGGATGGCCTAATTAGTAAGTTTGTGGATGATACAAAGATTGGTGGAGTTGCTGATAGTGCCAGGGATTTCTGCAGGATAGAACAGAATATTGATTGGAGACTTGGGCACAGAAACAGTAGAAGGAATTTAATCCAGACAAATGAGGTGATGCATTTTGGAGGATCAAATTTAGGTGTGAATTATACTGTAAATGGCAGAACCCTTCGGAACATTGACATACAGAGGGATCCAGACCTGAGCGCTCACGATTCCCTAAAAGTGGCAACACAGGTGGCCAAGGTGATTATCAAGGCATATGGACGAGTTGGGAAATCATCCCAGCTATATAAAACCTTGATAAGGCTGCATTTGGGATATTATGTGAAGTTCTGGTCACCACTCAACCAGAAGGATGTGGAAGCTTTGGATAGAGTGCAAAGGAAGTTCACCAAGATGTTACCTGGCCAAGAGGGTGTTGCCTACGAGGAGGGATTGAATAAACTAGGATTGTCTTCACTGGAAAGACGGAGGCTGAGGGGAGACCTGATAGAAGTCTACAAAATTATGAGAGACAGAGACAGGGTAGATAGCCAGAGGCTTTTTCCCAGTGTGGAAATAACAATTACAAGGGGGTACAGGTTCAAGGTAAGAGCGGGAAAGTTTAAGGAGATGTGCAGGGAATGTTTTTCACGCAGAATGTAGTGGGTATCTGGAATGCACTGCCAGAGATGGTGGTGGAAGCAGGCACATTAACAACATCTAGATGGGTACATGAATAGGGAGGGAATAGAAGAATACAGACCAAGTAAGGGCAAAAGGTTTTTTATTAACTTAGATAGGGCAATATAATTGGCACCGGCTTGGAGGACCGAAGGGCATGTTCCTGCGGTACTTTTCTTCATTGTTTTGGAGCAAACCATTTAGTTACTGTGAATACGATAGGCTGTCCGTTGCAAGTATAATAACCTTGAAGAATGTTGATTAGAATTTACTTAATAATGGAGCATTACACACCAGATTTAAAGACAAAATCCATGCCAAAGGAAAGGTGATAAAAAGAGTTAATGTTGGTATACTGACCTACCTACGTCCTTTCCACAGTGCGTTTGCGCAGTATAATATGGACCAGTTCACTCCTGTGAAGATAGATGGCTGCGACGATCAGGTAAAGAGAAAACTTGGGAATTCTTGTGTAGATCGGAGTGCGGAGAAGATATAAAAATGCTGCACTTGTGCATCAGCAGCCAGTTTGAATAGTAGAGTGTTAACTGGAATTGGTGAAACTGTAACCTGACGCCATTGAGAAAGAAGCTAGGTAAAATATGGAGACAACATACCCCAATCAACAGATAGTGTATGTACCTGTGCTATCATCAAGAGGATGGCAGCAATGTATTCTTAAACTCATCTTGCTTCTTGCACTTGATATCCGCCTAACAAACAAACACTCAGTGTGCTTTGTCAGTTGTCCCACTATAAATCACTGCTTCACGTTATTTGCAAAGGCAGCCACAAGATGATGCTACTATTAACGGGAACTTGAAACCAGCTCGACCCAGAGTGGCAGATTTGGTAATGCACCATGCACTAATGCAGTATTAATGTTTGCATCACAAGTGGAATCCTGGAGGGGTAGATGTGTTAGCATCCACTTGTCTGCAGATAGCTTTTCCAAGCCAGCATTCCCATGTATATAGTGTTCTGTGATGGTATTGGACTGGGATAAGCACAGTAAGAGTCTCACAACACCAGGTTAGAGTCCAATAGATTTATTTGGTGCTACCAAATAAACCTGTTGGACTTTAAACTGGCGTTGTGAGACTTCTTACTGCAGTGTTCTACCCAGACAAGCAACCCGGGTAACATCTGCAGTTCCTGCTGCTTAAACCTCAAAAGTATATTTGAGTCTGGATCTATGGTAAGTGGAACATGTCCCTTCAATGAGTGCATTTCACTCCATACTGGGTGAGCAGAAATCATATGAGTAGTCATATATATTTTCACTAGCTGGATTTGGAAGACCTTTAAACTTGTTGATGGGTTTCCATTTGTCACGTAACTAGCCTCTTTAAAAAAACTGAACTGAAGCAAGTATTAACCAATTATATACCACTATTCCAAAGTAACTTTCAAAAATGTTTTTTGTCAAGGTACCTTGTTTTTAAACTTAAATGTTTAAATTTAACTTCTGGTGGATGGTTTTGCTAACATTAAGCTTGCACATGTACGCACACATTGTCTATCTTTGACATGTTTCTTTCTGAATGGGGAGGAAGGCGACCAATAGTTTGGGCATTGGAGGAATAATGTGGCTCTCGCAATTCCATTGTATCCTTTTACCTTATCACCACTCATTCTATCATCTACTACCTATCACAATACCATCTGATTCCCTTTTGAACTATCTGCTCAATCCCTGCTCTACATAAGGAGACCATTCGGCCTATCGAGTCTGTACTGACTACAATCCCACCTAGACCCTATTCCTGTAACCCTAGATATTTACCCTGCTAATCCCCCTGACACTAGCACAGCCAATCCAACTAACTTGCACATCTTTGGACTGTGGGAGAAAACTGGAGCACCAAGAGGAAACCCATGCAGACACAGGGAAAAAGTGCAAACTCTGTACAGATAGTGACCAAGGTTGGAATTGAACCTGGTTCCCTGACACTATGAGGCAGCTGGTGCTAACCACTGTGCCACCTTGCTGCCCTTAATCTGATATTACTCAGCTCACCTTTGACAACCATTCCCACTCTCTACAGTATTTCTGGAGAGGAGGGAGCACTTCGAGAACTCCTCTACATAGAACATAGAACATTACAGCACAGAACAGGCCCTTCGGCCATCGATGTTGCGCCGACCAATATAAAAAGCAATGCCCCTCCAAACTAAACCATTCCCTTCTCTTCCATATACTTATCAACTAACCTCTTAAACGCCACCAAACTTGGCGCATCTACAACTGCTGCAGGCAGGGCATTCCACTCCCGAACCACCCTTTGGGTAAAGAACCTACCTCTGATATCCGTCCTATAACTATCACCCCTTAATTTAAAGCTGTGTCCCCTCGTGCTAGCTTTCTCCATCCTAGGAAAAAGGCTATCACTGTCCACCCTATCTAAACCTCTAATCATCTTATATGTTTCGATGAGGTCCCCTCTTAGCCGCCTCCTTTCTAACGAAAACAACCTCAAATCCCTCAGCCTCTCTTCATAAGACCTGCCCTCCATACCAGGCAACATCCTGGTAAACCTCCTCTGTACCCTCTCCAATGCCTCCACATCTTTCTTATAATGTGGGGACCAGAACTGCACACAATACTCCAAGTGCGGCCGCACTAGAGTTTTGTACAGTTGCAACATGACGTTGCGGCTCCGAAATTCAATCCCCCTACCAATAAAAGCTAAGACTCCATATGCCTTCCTAACAACCTTCTCGACCTGACTGCCTACTTTCAGGGATCTATGCACATACACACCAAGATCCCTCTGTTCATCTAGACTACTAAGAATCCTACCATTTGCCCTATACTCTACACATTTATTATTTCTGCCATAGTGCATTACCTCACACTTTTCCACATTAAACTCCATTTGCCACCTCTCGGCCCAGCTCTGCAACTTGTCCAAGTCTCTCTGCAAACTATAACACCCCTCTTCACTATCTACCACTCCACCGACTTTAGTGTCATCTGCAAATTTACTAATCCATCCTTCAATACCCTCATCCAGATCATTTATAAAAATTACAAACAGCAGGGGCCCCAAAACAGACCCCTGAGGTACACCACTTGTCACCGAACTCCAAGATGAATATCTCCCATCAACCACCACCCTCTGTCTTCTACCTGCTGGCCAATTCCTAATCCAATTAGCTAAATCACCCTCTATCCCATACATCTGCATTTTCTGCAGAAGTCTTCCATGGGCCACCTTATCAAACGCCTTACTAAAGTCCATATATACCACATCAACCGCCTTACCCCCATCCACCTCCTTAGTCACTTTTTCAAAAAACTCAATGAGGTTAGTAAGGCACGACCTACCCTTCACAAAACCATGCTGACTATCTCCAATCAATTCATTACTCTCTAAATAACTATAAATCCTATCCCTAATTATTCTCTCCCTATTATTATTCTCTCCCTATTATTCTCACTATTGTTATAGTGAAACATGGCTGTTTCACTATAACAATGAACAAATGACTTTTGAGTGGAAAAGTTGGCAGTAAATGAATGCACAGTTACCATTTTAATTTAGTGATTTATTTATTTTTTACTATTAAAAAGTTAAGCTTTTACATTTTTCTACAGATCCTAATTACAGAGCATGGAAGTCTGGGTAATGGAAGATTTGCGGATCCAAAAAACAAAGTTTCCTTCAAATTTGATCATGTGAGGAAAGAAGGCAGTGATGTTCACCCTCAGGAGAATGAACCTGCAATAGAGTCATGGAGGAGTGCCTGTGATAATGCAGTGCGAGCATACGTAAAAGACCACTATCCCTATGGCATCTGCACTGTTAAGTATTGTGATTTGTGCTGTATTTCAGTGTGATTTAAATTTTGTTGGTGGAAAAGTATTTTAAAATCATTAGCTACTGACTCATTTAGTTAGGGAGGATGGTAATTGACCGAGTTTCTGCTGATGGTCATTGCGCGTGCATTCAGTGAAGTTAAAAATTAGCTTGTTTGTAATTGGGTATCTATTGAAAGAGCTGACGTTGCGAGTCCAGATGACCCTTTGTCTTTTGAAAAGACTCAATATCCAGATTTTCTCTTTTGATTTCATGCTCCAGCATCTGCAGTAATTTGCTTTTATCAGCCAAGGGAACTGATTCTAATGCTAGGCAGTCACCCAAATATAAAACTTGCTTCCCTGTAAACATTGACGTCACCGGCTCATTTATTTGTAGAATTGTTTCCTCTTATTCCTGCACTGCCACTGCTAAATTTGATGTTTAAAAAATATACAAATCATTATTTTGCCAAGTCGATAGCAGCTAATTACTTATGCTGTTGCTTATCAACATGAATAATAAAATATCACAGTTATCGTAATGAAAACTTAACTTTCTTCTGTACTATTGTCGACATTTCTGTTTTATAGGTCTATGGTAAGACTGTCAATGGCCAGCAAACTATTATAGCTTGTATTGAAAACCATCAGTTTCAGCCACACAATTTCTGGTAGGTGTTTATTTTAATATAAATATCCATAGGGGTTAGAAATGAAATCCTAACTACAGAGCAAAACATCTATAGGCTGAGCTTTGGCCAATCAGTCAGGTTGCATTCCAATATTGAGCTTTTCTATTGATACCCTTCTCATTTGTGTTAGAAACTGAGCTAACCTAGAGAAAAGACTGTTCAATACAGTCCCGGTTGTGCGGCTCACTCCCCAAATTCCTCGATTTCCTGAGTGTTCAAAAATCAATCTCGGTCTGAAATATACTCGGAAAAATGAAGCTTCCGTAACCTTGAGGAGTAGACAATCCCAAAGAGGCACAACTGTCATCAAAGAAATTTCTCCTCATCTCAGCCCTAAATGATTGACCTCTCATCCTGAAGCAAAGCTCCCATGGTACAGATTTTACAGTTTGGAGAACAATATTTTGGTGTTGTGATGGCAGCAGAGACTTCAGTAGAGTATAACGGTTTTATTCAAATGTACACTAGTAGAGCTTCAACTTCCAAGAAGGTAGCAGGAACTCTGACAAATGCATTCCATACTGCAATAATTATAGAATTTCTGTAGTGCAGAAGGAGGCCTTTTGGCCCATTGAGTCTACATGAACTTTCCAAAAGTGTTTCTGACCTAGGCCCAAACCTACACATTTATTCCATTAAGAAATTGAATAAATTTGTCAGATATGGTTTTTCTTTTTGTGAAACCATTTTGACTTTAATCATACCATGATTTCCTAAGCGCATTGTTGGAACTTCCTCAATAATAGATTCCAATACTTTCTTGTTGACTAACGTTAGATTGAGTGGTTTGTAGATCCCTATTCGATAACTCCATCTTTTCCTGAATAACGGTGTTACATTTGCGTACTTCCAGTCTACTGGAACTGTACTAGAATCTAGAAAATGTAACTGCATCTAATATCTCTGCAGTTACCTCTTTTAGAACACTTGATGGGGAATCAGCAGTTTTTAGTCCCTTAAGTTTCTCTAATTTTTTTTCCCTTTGGATATTAATTTCCTTAAATTTCTCATCTTTGTTAGCTGTTTGGTTACCCGCTATTTCTAAATGTAATTTGTATCTCCTACTGTGAAGACAGGCTCAAAATATTTGTTCAACGTCTTTGACGTTTATCATTTTCCATGATAGTTTTTCCTGCCACTTCTCTGAGTTCAAAATTTGCTTTAGTTCACCTTTTTATATTCTTTTGAAAGGTCTTTTGATAGGGGATTAGCCTATGAACAGACTGAGTCTGTACTCATTGGAGTTTAGAAGGCTAAGGAGGATCTTATAGAGACGTATAAGATAATGAAGGGGATAGATACGATAGAGGTAGAGAGATTCTTCCTGCTTAGAAAGGAAAGCAGGACTAAAGGGCACAGCCTCAAAATAAGGGGAGGTGGGCAGTTTAGATTGGAGTTGAGGAGGAACTTCTTCACTCAAAGAGTAGTGAATCTCTGGAATTCTCTGACTATTGAAGTGGTGGAGGCTACCTCGCTGAATATATTTAAGTCACAGGTAGATAGGTTTCTGATAGACAAGGGAATTAAGGGTTATGAGGAGAAAGCGGGAAAGTGGAACTGATCCACTGCAGATCAGCCATGATTGTATTGAATGGCGGGGCAGGCTCGAAGGGCTAGATGGCCTACTCCTGCTCCTATTTCTTATGTTCTTAAATCTGTTTTTGTATTCCTGGCTAGTTTTCTCTTATTCCCTTTTTCCTTTGTTATCATCTTTCCTACTTATCCATTGGTAGTTACTAAAACACTGCCAGCCCTCAAGCTTACCTTATGTCTTGAATGGAACGTAACTCTTCAGAACCCATTTGCTGAGTTCTGAACAAGTCATATTCCTGTCTACACTAATCCTGCTTTTCTCTCCCCCACAGGTGCTGACAGATCTGAATATTTCAGCCCTTTGCTTTTATTTCAATTATGCAAAGCCCTGATTACACCACACCTGGAGAATAATGAGCTGTCCTTAGCACCACATCTTATGAAGGATATATTGGCCTTGAGGGAGTGTAGAATAGATTTACTGAACAATATCTTGGACTCCGGGGTTAAATGCAGACAGACCATACAAACAAACATTATATTTTCTGGTAGTTTGAAGATTAATAAGTGATTTAGTCAAAATTTTTGAGGATTAGTTTTTTTTTCTCTACTTACCTATTTCCTCTGATTATGGAATGCAAGAATAGAGAGGTTAGTCTGAAAACTAGAGCAAAAGAATCATGAACACTTCTACGCATCATGGTAAAAATTTGTAACTCAGGTTCATAAAAAATTTGTGTCTCAGTTTAAGATTAAATTAACTGATCCAGCATTTTATCTAACATATTCAAGAATATGTGACAACAGCATATATACAGAATTACATTGCAGATCAGCCATGACCTTATTGAATGGTGGAATAAGCTCACAGAGTTAAATAATCTTCTGTTCCCAGGTCTTATTAACTAAGAAAACTCTTTGGTGTTTCGACAGTAAATCTATACATTTCCCATCAAGTTTTTTGACACATGGGCAATACTGTGCATTTATGTAGCTTTGCGATTTGTTTTATAAAGAATAAATTAAGCATAGAGCCAGGAAAAGGAGAGACAGAACAAGTGATTAAGGAACAACTGAGAGCTTGGTGGAAAGGATGGATTTGAAGCATTTTTAAAGCTAGTGTGAAAAGTAGGTTGGAGGTTTGGGGGAGGGAGGAAGATTGCTCTATTTGAGACATACACAACAGGATCAAACCACATGATCAGTTGTTTGATGCTGTGCATCTATCTTCTATTTCATTTATCACCCAGTCATTAGTTGGCTGTTTATTGGAATGTTTTGTATTGCTTATGTTGCCCCTACTCATGTACTGAAATGAGAAGACTTAAGAGTCCAACCTTGTCTCAGGAGGCAATTTCTAAAAGTAGAAATTGAATTGTAGCGTCAAGTGTTTCTATGCAGCACGTAAAGGTGCATGCAATTCGAAGAATGGAAAATACTAACCAGATAGGTGACCTACTGCTTTTCAAACTGCTCTTCAATGCCTTGAGACTATTATCTTTTAGGATTCTTCTTGCATGGTTGAGTGCCCACAAACCTAATCTCAAGAATGAATTATATTTCTGTAGCGCGTTTTGAAACCTAAGGACACCTCAGAATGTTTTACAACCAATAAGTACAGTTGAAGTGTTGTCACTATTGTACTGTCCCATTTTAACGGGGACTCATCTGGGAAGGGACTGTATGGGGAGGGGCATTTCCTTAGGAGCCATGCTGGGGGGATAAAAGGTGCAAAGTAACTAGAGGAATAATACTATTGAACAGCATTTCAGATTTCTAACTTGGAGGATGTGAGTGTTTATTCTTAGTAATTATGTTACAAATACATGTCTTTGCCTTTTTGCCTTTTTTAATTTTCTACTTTTCTGAAGGAATGGACGTTGGAGATCAGAGTGGAAATTTGCCATTACTCCACCATCCACACAGCTCACTGGAACTCTGAAGATTCAGGTGTGTGACATTTGATTGTGTAACTGTGACAATTCCATTCTACAATGCACTGAGCCACATTAAATGTGTTGTAATTTCTTTCAAGGTCCATTATTATGAAGACGGTAATGTTCAGTTGATGAGTCAGAAGGACGTCCAGGAATCCTTGTCAATTACAGTAAGTCTGTATTGATTTAAAAATGATTTGCTGCCTACTGGGAACTGGTCTCACAACAGCATGGTAATGTCTAACAGATTTATTTGGTAGCATGAACTTTTGGAGTGTTGTCCCTTCATCACTCACCTGATGAAGGGGCAATGCTCCAAAGGTTTGTGCTATCAATGTACTTATTGCACATTTTAGTCTCCAAACACCTTGCACTTTATACGACCTTCTCATTCAATGCATAATGGTGAAAAATCAGCAATCTCTTCCAGCAGTTCATTAACAACTCAAAAACTGGAATTCCCTTCAACTCCCTCCATTTCCTCTTTTTCATTGTTGCTTCGAGGGTGAATCCATACATTTACTATCAAGCTTAGTAATAATGAAGGTAATAACTTGCATTGGTGCAGCTTCCTAACTTGTTTTATACAGGAGAATAAATTAAACACAGAACGAGGAAAGAATGACCGAATGAGGGATGATTGAAAGTTTGACTGAAAAGATGAATTTTGAGACTATTTTGAAAGCTGATGAGGAAGCATTGTTGGAGGGTTGTGGAAACCTGGTTTATGAAACCCAAGGACACCTAACCTTGATTTAATTTTAACTCATCTTCCCTTGAAGGTTGGTAGCATAATCTGTTGATTTCTTTACATAACTTCAAGCAGGAGAAAGGAGATTTTAAGCCAGACACTGGATATTTTCATTAATTTTCACAAGTCAGTGGTATCCTTTTCATTTCCCTAGCAGTTCATTGTTCTAAGTTCAGAGTAAAGTGGGTGAAAGATGAACCGAATATTGCTACCAATCTACCTGAAGCATTTAAAATCAGTGATTCCCTCACATTATCTCATTAGTTGCTGATAATACTCAGTCCCTAGTTTGATGTGGAGTTGCCGTGTTGGACTGGGGTGGGCAGGAACTGTGAAGGTGAAGGAAGGGCAGCAGTTAGAAGCAAGTTGGTTTCACCAGATGGCAAGCTTTTCTTAGTCCACAATGTGTAACTGTGAATTGAAAATTAATTATTCCACAGAAAAAATACTTGGGGAGTTTCTTCTTTGGAGCAAATTTCCACACAAGTGGAATAGGTGAAAATATGACAATGACAAAAACATAATGTAAGAAGTGGATCTGTTAGGCTTCTGTTTTGTGGTGTGAAGTGAGCATTCAATTTTGTGGGTGTATTAATGCTGTCAGGTCAGAAACATCGCAGAACTTGTTTGTGCTACGTGCCCATCTGGGCTCTACTCTTCACACTGTGACACCAGATACACTGAGAGGCTAAACAACCTGTACAACCGGTTCTCTGCCAATACTTCAGCTCTTGTTTCTTGTATATCTCCATAAAAGGATGTTGTTTATCTCTGTACTGACACTACTTATTAAGTGGTATGTCATAAGAAGTAGCAGTAAAAATAGGCCGTGAATCCCCCTCCTTCTCAATCGTCCACATCCTTAAGTACATTTTGTTAATATGATAATGCCTGATCTGATTTTGACCTCAATCCAACTTTTCTGCCTATTCCCCACAATCTTTATCCACTTTATAGTTCACAACTGTCCATCTTAAACTTGAATGTATCCAATGACTTGCCGTCTACAGTTCTCTGTGGTGGAGAAGTCCAATGATTTATAATAAGTCTCTCATCGCCACGTTGGTATTGTGAGACTTCTTAGTGTCGCCACCCCAGTCCAATGTTCAATTCAAAGATTATTAACCCTCTTAAGGAAGAAGCTCCATCTCGGTTTTCAATGGGAGATCCTTTGTTCTGAAGCTGTGCCCCCTAGTTCTAGATTCCCCACAAAGGGAAACATTCTTTCAGAATCTACTCTGTCACTTTTGCTCAGAATCTTGTATGTTTCAGTAAGATAACCTCTCATTCTTCTAAACTCCCAGTAAGCACCAACACAACCTTACTCAACCTTTGCTCTTAAGACAACCCCTTCATTTCAGAAATCAATCTAGTGAAATTTTTCTGAACTGCCTCCAATACAAATATATCACTCCTGAAATAAGGATACTTTAACTGTACTTAGTATTCTAGGTATTATCTCATCAACACGTTGTGCAACTGCAACAAGATTTATATATTTCTATACTCTAACCCCCTTGTAATATAGGCCAACACGCCAACTTACCTTCCTAATTGCCCCCTGTCCTGTATTGTAACTCTGCGTTCTTTACCGGACAATGCCCGAGTCCTTTTGCACCATGGCATTTTGTAGTCTCCCTCAATTTAAATAACTTTTTTTATTCTTCCTCATGTTTTTTCACGCTACAGTCCAGGGCTCACTCACTTAGCCTATCAATATCCCCTTATATTGAAAGTGATGCAGCAGCAACTTTGTCTATTGTTTTTAAAAAAATTCTCTGTCCAATGGTTTCATTGGTAAAGCACTCATTTATTGCTCCTTGAAATGATTGTTTTTAAATAAAATAGTGTGGCTGCTTCCAAAAACAGTTAAGAGTCACAGATTGCAGCAAGACAGCAGATTTCTTTCACTAAAGAACATTAATGAATCCATTGAGTTTTTAATGAGAATCCACTTTGATCCCTTTACTGAGGCCTTTTATTGTGTTCAAGGGTTTAGCAAAGCTGAACTCAGATTCTCAAACGGCCATATGAGAATCGAACTGTTGTCTCTCTGGATTATTAGTCCAGTAATCACTTAACTGCTGTACCCAGAGTATAGAGTATATTCCTGTAGTTCTAATCTACCATTTACCAGCGAGCTTCCAAAACTCCTCCTGCAACCCCCTCCCTCTGACCCTCAGTCCTGGTTTTTCAAAGCCAGTGAAGATGACATAATTTACCGTGGATTAGCCTGGGATCTTCCTGACTTGGTACTCATTGGATAAACTGAACGATCAGAAGACCCTGTATGAGCATCTGAGCAACAACTTGACGTTGGACTTGTCTGAACGCTGATATTGGTTTATTGAAATTAGCCTGTTTGCACTAAAGTAAATCGTCCTCGTTCTTTTTTCTTTCTTTTGTTTAGAATGAAACCCAGACTGCAAAGGAATTTGTCAAAATGATTGAAGCAGCAGAGTGTGGTTACCAGGTAAGGACCTGACCTTTGCTTGGAATGGGAAATACTCATACAAATATATGAATTAGGAAAAAGGCCTTTTGCCCCTTAGAGCCTGCTTCACTATTCAATAAGATCGTGACTAATCTGATTGTTGCCTTACTTTGCTTCCTTTCTTTGTCTGACCCTATCTCTAATCCCACCCAGATACCACATCCATTGGTTTCTCGTTATCTTGTTGCTTTGTTCCTTCCTCAAATGATTCTAATTTCCCCACACACTTTTGACTGCCTTGTCAATCAAGTATCTAATTCATCTTTAGCAATAATCAATTACCCTGCCTCCTGGGGAGGACAGCTGCACAGATTCAATACCCTCAAAAAAAATTCTCCTCAGCTCCATTTTAAATGAGAAGCCCATTGTTTTTGAATTGTTTCTAGTCTTGCAGCATTGGTTCAGCATCCACCCTGTTTAATCCCTTCAGGATCTTGTAAAATTAAAGAATCCCTACAGTGCAGAAGGAGGCCATTTGGGCCATCAAGCCTGCATTGACGACAATCCGACACAGACCCTAGCCCCATAACTGCACGTGCTTATCCTGCTAGTCACCCTGATATGAAGAGGCAGTTTAGCATGGCCAATCCACCTAATCTGTAAATCTTTGGAATGTGTGAGGAAACCAGAGGAAACGGGAAAACTGCAAACTCCACACGCAATTACCCAAGGTTGGAATTGAACCGGGTCCCTGGTGCGCAGTGCGCAGTCCCTGAGGTAGCAGTGCTAATCACTGTGCTACCTTATTGTGTTTTAATAAGATCACTTCTCATTCTTCTGGCTCTAAAGATCCAATCTTTCCTGATAGGATAGACCCTTCATCCCAAGAAATAGTCAAGAAATCAGTTTCTGAGCTATCTCTAATGTATATGTCCTTTTTTAAATAGAAGACCAGGACTGTGCACAATACTCTGGGCGTGGTCTCACTAATGCCTTATACAGCTGTATCAAAAAAACCTCTACTTTCATATTCCATCCCCCTTGCAATGAACAACAATATTCCATTTGCTTTCCAAATCATTTGCTGTACCTGGAGACTAACATTTTGTGATCCGTACACCAGGATCTTCCAGATGTGTGCACATCCGGATCCTTCTGGACCTTAGAGTTCTGCAGTCTCTTTGTGTTTAAATAATATGCTGCTCTTCTATTCTTCCTGCTTAAGTGGGCAAGTTCACAATTTTCCACATTATATTCCATCTGCCAAATTTTTGCTCATTCTCTTTTTAAAAAAAGTCTATCCCTTTGCAGGGCCCTTGATTCTAATGAACAAGTTCCTGCAACAATGTTTTAAAAAAATCTCCAGTGCTTTGCCCAGTGCTAGTCGCCTTGCATTCTCCAGTTTAAAAAAAAGCCTTATTGTTGCCTAATTGATGTGTTGGTGTGTGAATGTCTCCTTGAATCAAGTGAGACAAAAGGTTCATTAGATTGAATAGAAGGTGCATGTCTTTAATGTCTTTGATATTATTGACAATGTACATTAACAATTTTGTAATGCTAATCAAACAAACATGAATTGGGCTGCTAATTGAAGAGGAATCTGGGATGCTGGTCTACCAAGTGGCAGCTATTCATAGAATCATAGAAACTCTACAGTGCAGAATGAGGCCATTCAGCCCATCAAGTCTTCACCATTAACTATCTCATCCAAGCCCTATCCCCATAGTCCCACCTAGTTACCCCACTAATCCCGCTAACCTACGCACTCCAAGATACTAAGGGGCAATTTAGCATGACCAATGCACCTGATCTGTACATCTTTGGACTGTGGGAGGAAACTGGAGGACCAGGAGGAAATTCATGCTGACGTGGGGAGAACATGCAAACGCCTCACAGACAGTGACCCGAGTCGGGAATCAAACCTAAGTCCCTGACACTGAGAGGCAGCAGCGCTAACCAATGCCACCGTGCAACTGTTCTTTTGATGGAAAATCATAAGACATAGGAGCAGAATTAGGCCACTTGGCCCATTGACTCTGCTCTTCCATTCACTTATGGCTGATATTATTCTCATCCCCATTCTCCTGCCTTTTCCCCATAACTCCTGATCCCCTTATTAATCAATCCAAAGTGCTTTTAGAAAGGGGATTAAACTCTGGAATTGAAGTGAATAGTAGCATTCAGTGGGAAGACAGGATATAGTGGTAACAGGACTAGTAATCTAGAGGCCCTGAAGACATGGGTTCAGATCACACCACGGCGGCTGGTGGAACTTAAATTCAATTAATTAAATCTGGAATCAAAACCCAGTTTCAGTAATAGTCACCACAAAACTGTTGTCAATTATACAACCCCACCAGCTTGCTCTTTAGGACAAGAAATCTGCTGTCCTTACCTGGTCTGGCCTAAGTGTGATCCATGTCCACAGCAATGTGATTGATACCTTCTGAAATGGTCCAGTAAGCCATTCAGTCAAGGGCAATTGGAGATGGACAACAAATGTTGGCCTTTCCAGTGATATTTATGTCCCATGAAAGAATAAGAAAGGAAGACTCATGGGATATTGATGAATAAATATTCAGCACAATGAGAGAACTATGAAGGCAAATTAGAGATTGATATGCAGCTGGAAGGGTGAAAGATGCTTTTCATTGTGCACAGACCATGTGTTTGAAATCACTTGGGGTAGTTCTAATCATAGTACATGGTGGGGCTAGCAATAGGAGCATGAGGAACATGCCCCTTTTGAGTCTGTTCCACGATTCAGTATTATCATGGCTGACCTAGCCCAGTTCCACTTTTCTTCCCAGTCCTCATACCCCTTAATTCCCAGAGTGTTCAGAAATCTATGGACCTCTTCATGATTTATACCCCAGCCAACCATGCAGAGCTCTGCATGGTAGAGAATAACAAAGACACGCAACATTATGAGTGAAATAATTTTTCCTCAATCAGTTTCAAGTAGCTGACTTGTCAACCTGAGACTATGAGCCTCTAATTCTGGACTCTGTAGCCAGAAGAAACAGTTTTGATGTGTATAAAGGAAGGAACAAAACCAATCCTGGGAACAGGCTAAGTACATGAACTGTGAAAAGTAAAACAATGGGGAAGTTTATTTTGTAGGTACAGCAGCTCAGCGAGTGTCTTTTCTATTTTAGGTTTTTGTAGTTCTGAGAGGTTGAGGTGAATGAACCTGATTGGATTATGTGCCATTGTCACAAGCTTTGCAATCAGGAGGCTTAAACTGAAGCTCAGATCAGGGAAAATGAAAATATGGTTTAGATTTAACGTAGTCAAAGCGTGAGATGTGCTGCCTGGGGCACGACAGCAAGTTCAAGAAGAAGCAGGATTGTTTTTCCGTTGGCCAAAGCAAACTTTTTTTCATTCATGGAGGTGGGTGTCACTGGCCAGGCCAGCATTCAAACCCATCCCTAGTCGCCCTTGAGGGGACATTTAAGAATCAGCCCTTTGCTGTGGATCTGAAGTTGCGTGTAGGCCAGATCAGGTAAGGATGGCAGATTTCCTTCCATAAAGAATATTAGTGAAACAGATTATTTTTTTTCCAACAATTGACAAAGTTTTCATGGCCATCAATAGATTCTTAATTCCAGCATTTTACTGAATTTGAATATCACCATCTGCCGGAGTGGGATTTTAACATGGAACTCCAGAGCATTACTCTGGGTCTCTGGATTGCTAGTCTAGTGACGGTAACATTGTGCTACCTGCTCACCAAGTTATTTGAAGCTCTTCAAACTTGTTGAAATAGGCACAATGGTTTTTTTCACTGGTCTTCCTTTAATTCTGTTCTTGTTTGAGTCTATTTTTGATTCAGAACTATGATGTCAAGCTTTGGTTTCCGGTTTGTTGTTTCAGACTGCCATCTGTGAGAATTACAATGCCATGTCTGATACCACCTTCAAAGCCTTGCGTAGGAGTCTGCCAGTTACTCGCACAAAGGTCGACTGGAACAAGATCATGAGCTACAGAATTGGCCAAGAGATGCAGAGTGCTTAAAGCAAATGTGTACAAAAAAAGAGGCTTAACGTCAATGTGCAAAAAAAAACAAAAGGTGTGGTCTCACAATGTCAGGATTTGGCTCTCTAGTGGATCTCTTTTTTCCTTTTCTCCTTTCTCCATCTTTCCTTGGACTCTCTGAGATGTCGGTTGTGTTGTCCAGTGGACCAGACGGATAACTGTTACAAGATGTAATTGAAGTAGTGTTTGTGAGGTGGCAGGCGGAAAAGCTATTTTTTAAAAAAAAAGAGGATTAGCCTCTTGGTTGAGCTGATGTTATGCAGCCGGACTGTTGTCTAACATCACTAAAGAATGAGGATGTTTTGATATTTTGGGTCAAATTCTTTGAGAATTTGTGGTTATTTTAAGTCTTTAATGCAGTTGCTTCCTAGGAGTGCAGCCAACACAGTGGGTAATAGCTTGAGGGATGTAATAACCTTGCTTAGCAGTTGCTGAGAATTGAAATTTGTTTTATGGTCACAGAGCTTTTTTAGATGTTAACTGATCATTCTCCATGTTACAGCTTTAGAATCTTATTGTGAAGTCACTCTTTCCTTGATTTTGTTTTGCCCTCTTTCTTTTCTCGTATTTGTGAGGCCACATCTTGACCCATTGCTGTTGGCAAGGCAGGACGGTTCGGTGTTTTAACAAAAAAAAATCCAGAAACCAGGCAAGGTGGCTCTGCTTTAATGTACTGCTTGACTGAAGAAA
This sequence comes from Sphyrna mokarran, assembly GCA_024679065.1. Lineage (NCBI taxonomy): Eukaryota > Metazoa > Chordata > Chondrichthyes > Carcharhiniformes > Carcharhinidae > Sphyrna > Sphyrna mokarran. The sequence goes on along the minus strand of JAGIQG010000023.1, from coordinate 3,868,966 downwards.
GCTTGAAGCAACAGCATTCAGTGTCTTCCCCCCACCCCCTTCTCTTCTCTCCTCATCCAGTGGCTCTGAATGACCTGAATCATGTGTATCTTTGCTGAAAACATTACGCGTTCTTCCAACTGATTGCGGGTTCCTGCACGTAAACCTTTTCATCGGGTAGCACACTGAGAGTTGGGTCAAATGTGATGCTTTTACTGTGTGATGGCCAGCTGCAGCTGTGCACAGCAAGAAGCTGGAATGTCCAACTGGAAAACTACATCTGATGAGGGGTTTGGGAGTGGGGAGGCAGTGGAAACAAACGTGGACAATTCAACGTGGTGTTCTTCCTCCCAAACCTGTTTTACCTCATTTTTTAAAAATAATAACTGTAATCAATGACAAAAACAGTGCACCAGCAGAGAGGGATGTCCACTTGCTCGCTTAGGCTGGAGAATGGTTTGGAGCTGGTAACAGAAGGAGGCCGAAACACACTGGTCAGAAGAAGAAACAAGAAAACAAAAGGATGAGAGCAGAGTCAAAGGCATTGACGTGACTATCACCTTGAGTCCCAATTACAAGGCGCTTGCATGACTTGTACTACGTATGCCATATAATGGAGTTAGTTCTGTTCAATTCTTAGAGGTACCAATTGAGAAACATGGCTGATTGTACATGGGGCAGAGAGGTGGTGGAGAGGGGTTTGTATTTTCTTATTTTAGATTGGTGAAATTCACACGTGTTTTCAATGTCCACTGATCAGTTGTTGTAATCTTTCCTGATCAGCAAATGGATGCCTGAATGGAAATGTAGGAAAAGAACTGAAAGAAGGTGGCCTTAGGTTAAATTGTGGTTAATGGTGTTCATTTTTTTTTACTGTATTAACTTGCACAGGATAAATGTAAAGCAAAGTCAATGAAACAAGTGGCAGCCAAGTATCCATACCAATATTTTTACAGAGCTCTGGACTGGTAACATATATAAAAAAAAGTTGTAATATAACTCCCTAACTAAATCTCCAAAAGGCTTTGCTTTTTTCTTAAGATTGTTTTGTACTGTATTTTGCTTTTATTAAATTTGAAATGCTATTTTGTAGTTCACTGCCAGTGAAATCCCAAAACCAGCAGAGATTTTGTTTCGTACTCTAAGGAGTGTAGCATGCTTCAGATGAAATGGTGGTGGCGAGCTTGAGGATTTATATAATCAATCTCAGAAATTAAACTGTAATTGGTGCAGACACCTATTTGCGATTGTAACGCAGTTGCAAAAAAATGTGGAACAATTTTTTTATTGATTTTTAAATCCAGTAAAATTACTTACATTAGCAGTATTCATAAGACATTTTATTTCTTTCCATCTCAAGTGTTGCTGTACAGAAGAGTGCATGCTTATGCCTACTCTTGATTGTGTTGTGATAATTTATGACCTAACACAGTGCACAGCACTTCAACTACTCAACCATTGGGAAGTTTGGACTAAAGTTTGATGATTTGTTAAGATTCTCCTCCCCACCTCTTCCTCGATTACTCCAAAATTCTGAATCCCTGTGCTCTTCCAATTCTTGCATGTTGCACATTTTTAATTTTAATCGTTCCAGTTTGGGCAGCTGTATTTTGTTACCCTGGCCCTAAAGCTCTGAAATTCTCCTCTTCAGATCTCTCTCCTTTTTAAGATGCTCCTTAGAACTTACTTCTTGACCATCTCTTGATATCACCTTCTATGTTTCTTTGAGATTTTGATAATGCCCTCTGAAGTACCTTAGAATTATATTTTGCGCCAAAGATCTTACATAAAATGAAAATTGTTATGCCAAGCAGACTAGAAGATGCCACAAATATGTTGATCTCCAGATGGTCAAAAGTTCTTTAGTTGGACTTGTCCTTGACCTCCTGAGCTAAGGGATTGATTGCAAGGAGCAAATAGGAGTTCTTGAGCGATATCCAGTCCTCTTCTCTGCCGCTCCCCCTGCCCCCCCCCCCCCCCCCCCCCCCGCCCGCCCCCCCCCCTCCCCTCCCCCTCTTCCCAGTTCCTTCTTCTCTGCCCCTTCCCTTCTTCCCAGTCACTCTTTCCTGCCCCCGCCCCTCCACTTCTTCCCAGTCCCTCTTCATTGTTGAGGATTAAGTGCGTGAATGGGCATCAGATACAAACCAGATGGCTCACTGCTCTTATCGCTTCATACCTGCTGCCTTGAAGAATGGACAAATGGAGGTGACTCGCAACTGTTGTATACCAGAAGTATCTGACAAGAAGGAACTTGACTCAGCCACTTGGACTGGAAAGCGAATAAGTTGCATGTTTATCACTTGCGTTAAAACCTTGGTGTCTGGTTTATTCTATTTTCTTTGAATCTCCCACTCTGTTGGAGTAGGTAGGTCTGGCTTGGTGGCTTCTGGAGAAACTTTGATATAAAAGTATTTTGTGGGTAGACAATACACTTGGCTTCCTTCTACATCATCTGAATCTTTGGTTTTTTCCAACATTGTGCTTGTTTACTTGTCTCAGCTAAACAAAAACAGCTTGCATTTACAGAGGAACCTTTACTGCAGTAGCTGAGACATTTCATGAGTGTTTGTCAAACCAAATTTGACACCAAGCAACCTACAATATTAGGATAGGTGATCGAAAGCTTGATCAAAGAGCTGGATTTTAATCAGCACTTTGGATATGAAGAATTTTAGGGAGAAAATTCCAGGGCTTTGGATCCTTTCCAGTTGAAAGCCCAGCCACCGTAAGTGGAACAATTAAAATCAATAATCATAGAATCCCTACAATGCCGAAGGAGGCCATTCAGCCCACTGTTTTTGCACCGACCACAATCCCATCTAGGCCCTATCCCCTTAACCCCATGTATTTATTCTACTAGCCCTCCTGACATTGTGGGGCAATTTAGCATAGCCAATCCACCTAAGGAATGTGTCAAGAGGTCATAATTGGACGAGTGCAGAGATCCTGGTAGTTGTAAGACTAAAGCAGTTTACAAAGATGGTTCTTTATCTCCTTCCAGAAAATCTGCAGAGGTTTTATATGTGGGAGCATGTTAGATTGGAAAGCATGTCATTTGTTAATCTCTCTCACTACCAATGCAGAGGGGAAAATATCGCATCACCATATGTGACTTATGATCAAGGTGGGGAGACAGTGGGATAATGTTGAAAAAATTGTGGCTTTTTATCTCCTCAAAATGATTTCCCAAGTCTCATAAGGGAATTCAGTTTCTTTTGCCATTCATAAGGGACTCTAACCTTGGTTGTGTCCCATGTTCAATCAATCTGAAACCTAAGCAGAATTGGGTTTCCTTCCTTCAGTAGTATCTCAGGGAGGTGAAGAGTTCCCTGCCTGCCGTCTGTATCCCACATTTTCCATTTTGCCCCTCCAAACATGGCTGTCTGTTAGATTCGATCATAAGTTCAAGTCTTACAACCAACATTCTCAAAATTTCAGGGTGTTCCTGTTTGCCTCATGACAATTGGCCTCTCAAGGTCTGGGGAGACAGCATTGGCCAAAGATACACATTAATCAAAATCCCAATTTGCACATTGCCACGCGACGGGTTCAGAAATCTGGCCCTGTTTTATCCACACAGCTCAAATACAAATGATGCCAAGTAATTCTGCACAGTTTCTCATGATAGTTCCAGTGGGGTGGGGAGAGATCTGAGATTTTATACATTACAAAAGGTTTTCAGAGGATAAATGGTGAAAGATTGTTTTCTCTAGTTAACCGGTGGCAGAGTTTTATTTAGATTATTTACATATTCCTCTTTCTAGTTCTTATGGTAAGCATTGTAAAATCCCTACAGTGCAGAAAGAAGCCATTCAGTCCATCAAATCTTCAACGAAAATCCCACTCAGGCCCTATTCCCTTAATCCCACTTATTTACCTTGCTAACCCCCTGACATTAAAAAGCAATTTACCAAAATTCACCAATAACAATTTTCAAATTTATTCTTGCATGGGATTTGGGTGTTGCTGGTTAGGCCAATGTTATTGTTGTCCATCTCTAATGAGTGCTTGCTAGAATAGTTAAGAATCAACTGCATTGCTGTGAGCATGGAGTTTTAGACCAGGTAAGCACAACAGATTTTTTTCCTTTAAAAGGCATTAATGATTTTAATGACAATTCATAGCTTTATGGTCACCATTGTTGAGACTAGCTTTCAGTTCAACATCTTATTTATTGAATTTAAATTCCACCAGCTTCCATGGTAGGATTTGAACATGTGGCCCAGAGAATTAGTTTGGGCTTCTGGAATACTAGTCGAATGCCATTGCCACTATGCCATTATAATGCTTCTGTTAACTGCTAAGACATAGAATCTTCATGTAACACCCCTGATAAAAAGGGAGAGAGGCAGAAGACGGAAAATTATGAGGTAGTACTGAGCACAGTGGTTAGCACTGCCGCTCCACAGTGCCAGTGACAGGGGTTCAATTCCTGGCTTGGGTCACTGTCTGTGTGGAGTTGGCACATTCTCCCTATGTCTGCGTAGGTTTCCCCTGGGTGCTCCAGTTTCCTCCCATATTCTGAAAGACGTGCTGGTTTGGTGTATTGAGCCAAACAGGTGCCATAGTGTGGTGACTAGGGGAATTTCACAGTAACTTCATTGCAGTGTTAATGTAAGCCTTACTTGTGACCAGTAAATAAACTTTACCTATTATAGGCTAGTTAGTCTGACCTCAGTCATGGGTAAGATCTTGAAATCCATTATTAAGGATGAAATTGCTGAGTACTTGGAAGTGCATGGTAAGATGGGGTTGAGTCAGCATAGCTTTGTCAAAGGGAGGTCATGTATGATTAATCTGACAAATCTGTTACTATTCTTTGAGGAGGTGAGAAAGGAGAACCACTGAACGTGATTTATTTGGATTTCCAGAAAGCCTTACCTGAGACTGCTAAATAAGCTAAGAGCCAATGGGGAAAGAGGCAAGGTTCTTGTATGGATAGACAAGAATGGGGTTAAGAGGGTTCTTTTCAAGATGGCAGCTAGTGAGTAGTGGGGCTCGACAATGGTCAGTGTTGGGACCACAACTTTTCACTCTATATTAATAAACTAGAAGAGAAGCTGAGGGTGCTAAATTTGCAGATGATCCAAAGATGCATAGAAGGACAGGTAATGTTGAGGAAGTGGGGAGGGTGCAGAATGTATTGTACAGGCCAGGAGAATGGACAAAAGTGGCAGATGGAATGCAATGTGGAAAAGTGAGGTTATGCACTTTAGTAGGAAGAATAGAGACCTAGACTATTTTCTAAATTTGGAAATCTGAAGCACAAAAGGACTTGGGAATTGTGGTTCAGGATTCTCTTAAGTTGGCAGTTAGGAAGACAAATTCAACATTAGCATTCATTTCCAGACAGTTAAAATGCAAGAGAAGGGATGTATTGCTGAGGCAGTATAAGGCTCTGGTGAGACCCCATTTGGAATATTGTGAGCAATTTTGGATGTTATGCTTAAGGAAGGATGTGCTTGCTGGCCTTGGAGGGGTCCAGAGGACGTCCACAAGAATGATCCCAGGAATGAAGGAATGGTTGAGGAATCTGGATCTCTACTCATGAAGGATTGGAGGATGAGGGGGGATCTAATTGAAATTTACAGCATACTGAGAAGACTAGATAGAATGGACATCGAGAGTATGTTTCTATTAGTGGGACAGACTGGAACTCAAGGGCACTACTTCAGAGCGAAGGGACACTGCTTTAAAACTGAGATGAGAAGGAATTTCTTCAACCAGTGAGTGGTGAATCTGTGGAACTCTTTGCCACAGAGGGCTATCGAAGCCAGGTCATTGAGTGTCTTTAAGACAGAGATACATAAGTTCTTGATCAATAAGAGAATCAAGGCAGGAGAATGGGGATGAGAATCACGTTAGCCATAATTGAATGGCAGAACAGACTCAATAGACCAATTGACCTAATTCTGCCCCTATATCTTACGGTCTTACGTTCACTGCCGTTTTGCTCTGGTGAGTTCCTGTGGATGTTAAAAAGCCCACGACATTTTATGAAGATGATCAGGGGAGTTCTCCTCAGTGTCCTCGGCCAGTATTATTAAAAGAAAATCAGTGGATCAGTTATGGTACTTTACGAATAAATATTTTTGAAGTTTAGTCACTGTTGTAATTTAAGCAATATAGCAGCCAATTTTATAAGATTGTAAAGTATTTGGGACATCCTGAACTCACAAAAATGCCTCTTGTAAATGCAAATCTTTCCATTAAAATCCTGTTTTAAACAATTTAAATGTCACCACCTAATATCTTTTTGGCATGGCAGCACTGTGGTTATCACTAGTGCCTCACAGCACCAGGGATCTGGGTTCAGTTCCAGCTTTGGGCCACTGTCCGTATAGAGTCTGCACGTTCTGCCCATGTCTGTGTGGATTTCCTCCCACAGTCTGAAAGATCTGCTGGTTCAATGCATTGACCATACTAAATTCTCCCTCAGTGTACCCAAAAAGTGCTGGAATGTGGTGACTAGGGAATTTTCACAGTAACTTCATTGCAATATTGTGACAGTAATAAATTGTTCTAAAAAAACAGTTTTTGTTTTCTGATTTTATTTGACTGAAGTTATTGTGTAAATCCAGATTGTTGTGTCCTGGGTCTTGGTGAGGCTCTGTGACTGTGACCTGGTCCTGCTATTGCCATTTGGATGTGTTTATAACCCAAGCATCGTTAATAAAATGAAAGAAGTGGTTTGTGCCAAAACTTGGTTCAAATAACATTCACTAGTATCATGTGACAATAGAGTCAGACACAGCATTGCCAGTCAATGCTGGAGACTTCCGAATCAGATCAACAAAGCTTCAGGTAGAAACAAATCTTTGCCAATCTATCCCAAAAAGCAGCCAGCATAATCAAGGACCCACACACCTCGGAAATTTTCTCTTCCATCTTTCGTCGGGGGAAAAATGATAGGTTTGAGGAAATGTACCAACCAACACAAGAACAGCTTCTTCCCTGCTGCCGTGGATCTACCTCGCATTAAGTTGATTTTTCTCTACGTCCTTGCTAAAACTGTATCACTACGATTTGATTTGATTTGATTGATTATTGTCACATGGATTAGTAAAAGTGTTGTTTCTTGCATTCTGCACTCTTCTCTATGAATGGTGTGCTTTATATTAGTGTGCAAGAAACAATACGTTTCACTGTATATTAATACATGCGACGGTAAATCGAATCAAATGCTCTCTATATTTTATCTGATCAGTTGGCAGCTCTGACCGGATTCAGCACATTTGACAGTACTGCTCCCAGGATAAACAGGCTCAATTCCCATGCCCTCTGCATCAAGGAGCAGCAACTTATTCAAGACCTTCTCTTGGACTGTGCAATGCCAATATCTGCATAAGCCTGAAAATGGAACTGTCAGGCCACTATTTGGCATAGAGATGCCAAACAGGACTGAGTAATATTGTGCACCAGTTCCTGCTTCACCTGTACAACCTGTGTCCAGGTAATCCAGCCCAACATTCTCAGTGCCTACTGAGGGACTGCTGCACTGTCAGAAGGGGAGGGGGGGGGGATGCATCTTTCAGATCAGACATTAATCTGAAATCTCATGTCCTCTGAGGTGGATGTGAAAGTTCTAAGGCACAATATGTAAACCAGGGGAGCGCTGCCTACTTTCCCTGGCCAATACCTATCCTTCAACTAATGCCATTAAAAAACTAATGTAGGTTCACACAAATATAGAAGATCGGAGGAGGACAATCATGGATGATCATCCAATCCAATAGCCTAATCCTGCTTTTTCCCCATAACCATGGATAGTCACATGAGCAACCTAAGAATGGAGGTCTAGTTGGACAGGCTTGGAGGGCCGAAGGGCCTGTTTCCTGTATTTTTTTTCTTTGTTCTTTTAACCTTTGATCCTATTTGCCTCAAGTGTTATATTCAGCTGCCTCTTGGATACATTCAATGTTTTGGTATCAACTACTTCCTGTGGTAATGAAATAGAAGATATAGGAGTAGAATTAGGCCTTTTGGCCCATTTAAGTCCCCTCCGCCATTCAATCATGGCTGATATGTTCCTCACCCCCATTTTCCTGCCTTTTCCCCATAACCCTTCAACCCATTACCAATTAAAAATCTGTCTAACGACTCCTTAAATTTACTCACTATCCCAGCATCCACTGCACCTTGGGATATTGAATCCCACAGATCCACAACCCTTTGGGAGAAATAGTTTCTCCTCACCTCTGTTCTAAATTTGTTACCCCTTAGCCTAAGACTATGACCTCTTGTTGTAGAATGGCCCACAAGAAGAAGCATCCGCTCTACATATCCTTTATCCATATCTGATCGTTGTTTGTGCTGAGCACAAACTGGCTTTCCACATTTCCCACAGGACTATGCCTCAAGACATATTTAATTGGTTGCAAAATTTCTGAAATTTCAGAGGTTGCTGTATGAATAGAAATATGATGATACCCAGTCTGCAAGTCCACCACAGATTAGGAGCTGCTAGCTACCCTGAACTGAATGCAGGCTGTATCTGCTCAATCTGCCTGAGCATTTTCCGAGGACAGGAAGATAAATCACTGACAATCTGAAATAATGAATGGTGCTGGTGGACAGAGTCCACCCCGATACATACATAATACTGCACTGCCTGTGAGTTTGCAGTAGGTGGCAGGAGTTGGCAACAGCCAGTCATGGACAGCCTTGCTTTATTATTGTCTCCAGCTGGTTGATTCTACTTTTGTTTGTCAATTTTGCCCACCCGTTCAGCTACTTACACACCTCCATCTTATTAACTGTATATCTTCCTGCTGTCCTGTTTTAACGTCATGTTAACTACGCCTCTCCTTTCTCAGAAGACTGAGGAAATCTGGCATATCCACTATGACTCTCACCCAACTTTTACAGAAGTACCATAGAAAGCATTCTTTCTGGTTGTATCACGGCTTGATATGGCTCCTGCTCTGCCCAAGAACACCAGAAACTACAAAGGGTCATGAATGAAGCCCAATCCATCACTTAGACCAGTCTTCCATCCATTGACTCTGTTTACCCTTCCTGCTGCCTCAGAAAAACCACCAGCATAATCAAGAACCCCATGCACCCCGGATACACTCTCTTCTGCTGGGAAAAAGGTGTAAAAGTCTGAGGTCACGTACCAATTGACTCAAGAACAGCTTCTTCCCTGCTGCTGTTAGCTTTTGAATTGACCTACCTCATATTAAGTTGATCTTTCTCTACACTAGCTATGACTGTAGCACTACATTCTGCATTCTCATGTTTCCTTCTCTATGAACAGTATGCTTTGTATAGCATATAATAAACAATATTTTTCACTGTACAGTAAAACATGTGACAATAATAAATCAAATCAAACCAAATCAATTGTGTAATCATTTCTTGTTTTCTGAAGGTTGCTAACTCCAGTTGTGTATATTTCTGGAGGTTTCATCACATGATATGTATCAAACTGCTCCAGTTAATCAAACTGCCTTTTGTCACACCTTAAACATTAATATGATTAATAAATTGTTAAAAAATTATCCAATTTTCTTTCAAGTTAAATTCTTTTCTATCAAGTTTTTCTGGTAGAGTGGGCGACGAATCTTTAATTCCTGGAGAACATAGAACACTACAGCACAGAACAGGCCCTTTGGCCTTCGATGTTGCGCCGACCAATATAAAAAGCAATGCCCCTCCAAACTAAACCATTCCCTTCTCTTCCATATACTTATCAACTAACCTCTTAAACGCCACCAAACTTGGCGCATCTATAACTGCCGCAGGCAGGGCATTCCACTCCCGAACCACCCTTTGGGTAAAGAACCTACCTCTGATATCCGTCCTATACCTATCACCCCTTAATTTAAAGCTGTGTCCCCTCGTGCTAGCTTTCTCCATCCTAGGAAAAAGGCTATCACTGTCCACCCTATCTAAACTCTAATCATCTTATATGTTTCAATAAGGTCTCCTCTTAGCCGCCTTCTTTCTAACGAAAACAACCTCAAATCCCTCAGCCTCTCCTCATAAAACCTGCCCTCCATACCAGGCAACATCCTGGTAAACTCCTCTGTACCCTCTCCAATGCCTCCACATCTTTCTTATAATGTGGGGACCAGAACTGCACACAATACTCCACGTGCGGCCGCACTAGAGTTTTGTACAGTTGCAACATGACGTTGCGGCTCCGAAATTCAATCCCTCTACCAATAAAAGCCAAGACTCCATATGCCTTCCTAACAACCTTCTCGACCTGACTGCCTACTTCCAGGGATCTATGCACATACACACCAAGATCCCTCTGTTCATCTAGACTACTAAGAATCCTACCATTTGCCCTATACTCTACACATTTATTATTTCTGCCATAGTGCAGTACCTCACACTTTTCCACATTAAACTCCATTTGCCACCTCTCGGCCCAGCTCTGCAACTTGTCTAAGTCCCTCTGCAAACTATAACACCCCTCTTCACTATCTACCACTCCACTGACTTTAGTGTCATCTGCAAACTCCAGGGCAATTGTAGAGCGTTGGCAAGCCAGAAAGATTTTACAGCTCAGAAACAGCAAAAGCTATCTTTGTAACACGACATTCTGCGCTATGTCCTTTCCTTCTCTATGAACAGTATAATTTTCCTGTATTGTGCGCAAGAAACAGTACTTTTCATTGTATGCTAATACATATGTATACTAATACATAATAAATCGAATCAAAATCATTTGCAGAGTGCATTTAAGTTGGTAAACGTTCCAAACACATCATGATTATGAAACAAAATCTAATATCATGTCACATAAGTAAATACTAGACAGGTGACCAAAACCCTGACCAAAAAGATGGATTGTAAAAAACCCCAGAAAGGTGGGGAGAAAGCAGAGAGGTTTAGGGAGGTAATTCCAACACTCAGAATCCAAGCAGCTTGAGAGACTGCTGCCAATGGTGGGGTGAAGAGACCACGAAATGAGGTAAAAGTTGGAGAAGCACAGAGATCTTCGGGGGTGGGGGGTGGTGGTTGTGGGTTTTTGGAGGCTGTAGAGATGGGAGGTATGTTGGAGTTGTCAAGATGGGGAGAAGTTGTAGAGATGAAGGGTGTTGGAGGTGTGTTGGAGGTTATAAAGATATGAGGTGTTGGAGTTGTAGAGATAGGAAGATGTTGGAGGTTGTAGAAATGGAGGGTGTTGGAAGATATAGATAGAGGTGGGGGGGTGTTGGAGGCTGTAGAGATCGGGGTGTTGGAGGTTTGTGAGTTAGGAAGGTGTTAATGGTTATAAATAAGGGGATGTTGGTGTTTGTAGAGATTTGGAGGGATGTTAGAGGTTGTATAGTTGAGTGGGTGGAGGGGCATGGGCAAGACCATGGCGGGATTTGAAAACAAGGAAAAACTTTGGCCATGGAGGGTCAATGTAGATCAATAATTGGAGAAGTGATAGGATAATTGGAGAAGTGATAGGGGAACAGGACTGGCTATGAGTCAGAATAGGAGCTTTGGATGATCTCAAATTTCTGTTGGGTGGAGGACTGAAGCCAGGCAGGTTAATATTGGAATAGTTAAGGGTAGTAGTAAGTTCCTGTGCAATTTTCCATTTTAATCTTTACAATTTAGGAAAGGGTCCACTCTAGAAATGACAAATTATTTTTTCCACAACAAGATGCTGAATGTTTCTGGAATTTCCTGTTTGCAGATTTTGGGTGTTTGCTGCATTTTTAATTGTTGTTTTAGTTCAGTGTAGGGAACCAGATCAGAAACTCCAAGGGATTTTGTGAAGTTAGCCAAGACTTTAAGTTTTCCTTTTGATTTTGCCATTGGGGTGAGCATAAGATGTTTCACTCCAGTATGACTCAAGTGACCCACGAGGAAGCTTTTGTCAAAAAAAACTTTATTTAAGAACACAGAATATAACAGAAAGAATTAACAATACTTTTACCACTTAAAATACTTAAACATGACTAAGTGTAAATCTCTGTAGTCCCAAATTAAAGCAATATCCCCCAAAGATATACACACTTCCTCAGAATTATTTGGGCCAAAGGAAATGCTCACATGGTGCTAGACTGCCAGCTTTTTAACACTTCTGGCCAGAGATCCAGAGAGATACCTGTCTTCTAATTCTCATATAGCCCTCTCTGGAGAAAGATCACTCCCAAACAACAGAATCTCAGAGAAAAATACTTATTTCTGGCAGATTCCAGTCTCCAACTCTGTACAGAGAAAGTGACCATTCTCTAGTCATCTCAAACAGCCAACTGTTCCTGATTTCTCTGTGTAAGTCTAGCTCCACCCAGTCATATGACCTTACTTGTCCATAATCTAATCAAGCCCCATTCTGAAATATCCCAGTGGATAACACTAAAATAACCATCCTGCAAGAATCCAGATTAAACAAACATTGTAGCAATGAAGATCAATTATTCTGATGCAGTAACAATACAGTATTGCCATATACAGACAAACAAGCTCTGAGTGCATATAAGTGCTAAAACAGATCCTACGTTAAATACATGATGAAATACATTTTTAAAATGCACAGCATCATCACACCTTCCCCCTTAAGAAAAAAATTAATCATCAGTACACAAAGATGGCTTCATTTTTCAAACCTATAGTTTCACACTATTAGTCCTCTACTATACATATTCATTGTAAGAATTCTAAATGTGCAGATATAATCTGGCATAGTGGTTAGCGCTGCTGCCTCACAGTGCTAGGGACCAGGTTTGATTCCCGGCTTGTGTCACTGTATGTGTGAACTTTGCACGTTCTCCCTGTGTCTGTGTGGGTTTCCTCCAGGTGCTCCGGTTTCCTCTCACAGTTTGAAAGACATGCTGGTTAGGTGGATTGGTCGTGCTAAAGTCTCCCTCAGTGTACCTGAACAGGTGCCGGAGTGTGGTGATTAGGAGATATTCACAGTAACTTCATTGCTGTGTTACACCAACACTCAATAGCAGCAGTGTGTATTATCTATGAGATGCACTGCAGAAATTCACCAAAGCTTCTACGAAGCATGTTCCAAACCCATGACCACTTCCATCTAGAAGAACAAGGGCAGCAGATAGATGGGAACACCACCTCCAAGTTTCCTTCCAAACCACTCACTATCCTGACTTGAAAATACATCACCTTCCTTCGCAGTTATTGGGTCAAAATCCTGGAATTCCCTCCTTAACAGCATTATGGGTCAACCCACAGCACATGGATTGCAGTGTGACAAAAAGGCAGTTCACTACCACCTTCTTAAGGGCAACTAAGGATGGGCAATAAATGCTGGCCAGCCAGCAATGCCCATGACCCATGAATGAATGAACAAAATCAAGAAAATAGAAATATTTCTGAAATTTTTGGAGGTTATAACAAACCAATTCTCAACTTTCTCTTTAGGAGAAGGTGAACCTTGGTAGTTACATAGGCAGTATTTCTGTAAGATGCCAAAAAGCAGCTCACACAACATGATAATGAATTTTGATTTCTTGAAGCTTTTAAAGAATGTTTCAAGGATTGTGTGAACCTTTGAGTTAATCCATTGATTGATGGATGATAAGGGGCAGTAGATTCACATATTTTTGGTGCATGTACTCTGACTAGTGTGAATCTAACTATGTTCAGCTAGGAAAAAAAGCATTGACTATAATTTTATGTGCTGAATACCATTTGCTTTGAGGTAATCCTCAAACTGTTGTGAAGTAAGCTGTGAACTATTATTGCTAACAAGTAAATCAATTACTGTGGCGGCATACTCATTCAAGTTGGTCACTGAGTTCTTGAATATTGACCAGTTTACTGACTAGAAGCAGTCCCATAGGAGATCATCCAAATCCTCAGACCAGACTGTCCTTGCTCCAGTATTCATTCTCTGAATGGCTTCTTTTGACACACCCATGACTTGCTTGTTGCTATTTTGACTTATGGGCAGTTCCCAACTTGTGGATCTTTATTCCTGCATCAAATTTGAAGTCTCTTTAGCAGTCAGTTCCATCGCCGCTGCTGCTTTTAAAATCAAAGCATATTCAGCAAGCAATCTTCTTTGGATGGCTTCATTCCAGAGACCACAAACTAGACGATCTCAAAGGATATCTTTTAATAACTCACCAAACTCAATGTTGTGTTAGCCTTTAAACTCTGAATGTTGTGCCAGGCTTTTTATGTTTGCCACAAACTGAGCATTGCTGTTGCCTTCCTGCAATGATCAGTAACTTTGGAGAGTGATACTCTTCAAGGGTCTTTGTTGAGTCATCGTAAGTTTTGGTTCGTTGCTTTGCTGAGTGAACCAAGCTCCAGAACAAACTGAAGGTTTTACTTCCTATTGTACTGAGAAAAGTTGGTACGAGCAACTTATTTACAATTTTATTTGTTTGTGTAAAATACTGACAACACTTCATCAGAAGTCCATGATTAATTTTCTTCATTGAAAGACCCCGTGGACCATAAATGATTCATTATTTCTCTGCAGGCACTAACTACTCGAGTTTGCAGTATATATCATTTTACTGTCTTCCCAGTGCTCCCCTTTTTATCCTGGAGAATGTGACTTGACGTATTTTTGTTTTTTTTAAACACACTCAGGCATACAGTGAAGCATCCATCCTTTTGAAATATACCAGATCTCTACTGGAATCTCACTCTTCTCTGGTCAGAAAAACTTCCTCTTTTAAAACCACACAGAGAGCTTCTTTCATACTCTGTCTCACTGCACTGGCGCTTCAATCCTTCATCCTGTCGCTGCTTCTTCCCTGGCTTCTAATATTCAAAGTGTGAAAACCTACAATGTTTTTCCTTTCTCAATGTTCTTGATGAAAAATAATCCTGATTTGTTGCCAATTTTGTTTTTCTAATATCTAACTATGTTAAGGGTTAGAGATCAAGGCACTAAATTGCCTACTGCTGCTCCTCGCTCTTATGAGTTCTACACAAAAAGAGAAAGATATAGTTTACATCCATAGATTCAAACCAATGCCTCTACTTCCTCAGAAGACTAAGGATATTTGGCATGTCAGCTACAACTCTCACCAACTTTTACAGATGCACCATAGAAACATTCTCTCTGGTTGTATCACAGCTTGGTATGGCTCCTGCTCTGACCAAGACCACAAGGAACTACAAAAGGTCGTGAATGAAACCCAGTCCATCACACAAACCAGCCTCCCATCCATTGACTCTGTCCATGCTTCCCCTGCCTCGCAAAGCAGCCAGCATAATTACAGACCCCATGCATGACAGACATTCTCTCTTCCACCTTCTGTCGGGAAAAAGGTACGAAAGTCTGAGGACATGTACCGACCGACTCAAAAACAACTTCCTCCCTGCTGCCATCAGACTTTTGAACGGACTTATCTTGCATTAAGTTGATCTTTCTCCACACACTAGCTTTGACTGTAACAGTACATTCTGTATGTTCTCCTTTCCCTTCTCTGTGAATGGTATGTTTTGTCCGTATGGAAACAATAGTTTTCACTGTATGTTGATACATGTGACAGTAATAAGTCAAATAATAAATCAAATCAAAGTTTATTGTAAGTTCTGTTGCCTGTACAGAGGACAAATTGAATGTAAAGCAGCATCCCCTGTAACATTCTAATGACATCACCATTAAATCAGGTGATCAACTCTTGAAGCAATCAGCAACCACTAAAGTATTTAACACTATCCATCCCATCTATGCCCCTCATAATCTTACCTACCTCTATCGGCTCCCCTCTCAATGTTCACTGCCCCAAGGAAAACATCTCCAGCCCATTTCCCATCTTTCCTCATAGCCCAGACCCTCCAGCCAGGCAGCATCCTGGTGAATCTCCTCTGCACCCTCTCCAATACAATCACATCCTTTCTGTAATGTGGTGATTAGAACTGCACACAATACTCCAGTTGTGACTTAACCAGCATTTTATACAGTTGCAACATGACCTCACTGCTCTTGTATTGAATAAGAACTTTCACAACACCAGGTTAAAGTCCAACCAGTTTATTTGATGGTAAATAAAAGTGTTTAATTAAATAGTGTTTAATAGTGTTGAGGAACAGAAGGATCTTGGTGTATGTGTCAATAGATCCCTGAAAGTAGGCAGTCAAGTGGATAAAGTTGTTAAGAAGGCATATGGAGTCTTAGCTTTTATTGTTAGGGGGATTGAATTTAGGAGCCGCAGCATCATGTTGCAACTGTACAAAACTCTAGTGCGGCCGCACTTGGAGTATTGTGTGCAGTTCTGGTCCCCCACATTATAAGAAAGATGTGGAGGCATTGGAGAGGGTACAGAGGAGGTTTACCAGGATGTTGCCTGGTATGGGAGGCAGGTCTTATGAAGAGAGGCTGAGGGATTTGAGGTTGTTTTCGTTAGAAAGGAGGCGGCTAAGAGGTGATCTTATTGAAGCATATAAGATGATTAGAGGTTTAGATAGGGTGGACAGTGATAGCCTTTTTCCTAGGATGGAGAAAGCTAGCACGAGGGGACACAGCTTTAAATTAAGGGGTATGAGTTATAGGACGGATATCAGAGGTAGGTTCTTTACTCAAAGAGTGATTAGGGAGTGGAATGCCCTGCCTGCAGCTGTTGTAGATGCTCCAAGTTTGGTGGCGTTTAAGAGGTTAGTTGATAAGTATATGGAAGAGAAGGGGATGGTTTAGTTTGGAGGGGCATTGCTTTTTATTTTGGTCGGCGCAACATCGAAGGCCGAAGGGCCTGTTCTGTGCTGTAATGTTCTATGTTCTATGTTCTAAACCCACAAGCTTTGGGTTTGCCCCTTCGTCAGGTGAGTGGGGAGTTCTGGTCTCAAACAAAGCATATAAAAGGCACACACAGTTTACAAAATACTGATTAGTATGTGAATCTTTACAGCTAATCTGCTATTCAAGTCTTAAAGATGCAGACAATGCGTCTTTAATAAAAATTCTGTAAAGTGTATATGCCTTTTACATGCTCTGTTTGAGACCAGAACTCTCCACTCACCTGACAAAGGGGCAAACCCTGAAAGCTTGTGGATTTACCATCAAATAAACTGGATGACTTTAACCTGCTGTTATGAGACTTCTTATTGTGTTTACCCCAGTCCAATGCCAATGTCTCCACATCTTGTATTCAATGTCTTGGCTAATAAAGGCAAGTATTCCATATGCCTTTTAACCACCTTACCTACCTGTGCTGCTGCCTTCAGGGATCTGTTGAAATGCTCTCCAAATTCCCTTTGATCTTCAGTATTTTCCAGGGTCTTACTATTCATAGTGTAATCCTTTGCTTTATTAACCCTCCCCAAGTGCATAACCTCACACTTTTCCAGGTTAAATTCTATTTGTCACTGCTCTGCCCATCTGACCAGTCCATTGATACCCTCCTGCAGTCCAGAGCGATCTTCCTCATTGTTTACCACTCGACCAACTTTCTTTATCATGCTCCCTATTGTTAATGTAGTCAGCACACATGCCATTCCCTTAACAAATCCATGCTGACTATCTCTGATTAATTCCTGTCTCTCTAAGTGCAGATGAAACATCTCAAGGCCTTGTTCGTCATGGCCAGTGACTTCAAACAGGCTACGCTTAAGAGCCTCCTTCCAAGATATTACTAATGTGACTCTTGTTCCACCAGAAGCCCAAACATCCTCGACCACTGCTACACAAACGTGCCAAACGTGTCAAACGTGCCAAGTGCTCTATCACCCACCCACATCAGACCACAAGGCTGTGCTCCTGCTCCTTACATACAAACATATCGGGAGATCTGATAAAGAAAGTTGTGCAGTGTTGGTCTGAAGGAACGGATGACTTCCTGTGAAACTGATTCGAATTGGTAGACTGGTCAATAGTGAAGAACTGAGCAAGCAAACTGAATGAGTTTGCAACTACAGGAACAGATTTTGTTAATATGTGCACAGAAGACAGCATGACAAAGAAGCTAATCTGAGTGTTTCCCAACTGGAAACCATGGACAAACAAGGACATCCATATTAGAATGCACCCAGTGACAACTTTATATTGGATGTAATGTGACCAATGGTACCAAGCTGTAATGGTCAGCTGACCCAGTAAATCATGGAACCAATTACAGAGTGATGTAATAGTCAGCTGACTAGCTGACTCACTATAAATAAGAACCTGTTTGGAATTATGGGGAGCTTGGAGTGGTCCAGAGCATTGCCCCATGTTTGGAGTAATTAAGTTTCTTTATTGAACTCTTTCTTTGATTTATAAGTTTTCTTCTATTTTTATTGTCTGCATTTGACGAGTTATTTCTGATGAACCAATCCACTGACTACTGAAGTTCAGGTCTGAGGATTTCCAAGTTGAGTGATTCTGACCTGTACGAGAAATCCAGATACAGTCTATGAAGAACAATCAAAGATGTCAAGAGACAATATCTGACCAAGCTAGAGTCCCAGGTTCACCACACAAACATCCACCAATTATGTCAAGGTCTACACGACATAGGCTAAAAGGTGAAGACGAACAGAATCACTGACAACAATGCACCCCTCCCCAATGAACTCAAGGTAATCTATACCCATTTGGAGCAAGAGCTCAGCGAGAGCATGCCTTCCACCCAGGAAGCCTTGGTCAAACAGCTATCAGAGGTCACCCATCGCAGATGTCAAATTGGCCTTCTTAAAAGTCAACTCACGGAAAGCGAATGGTCTGGATGGGGTCCCTGAATGAGCGTTCAGATCTTGCGCAGACAAGCTGGCAGGGTATTCTCCTTACTCCAATCTGAGCTCCCTACTGGCTTCAAGGAAGTGATATACAGATGCCGGCGTTGGATTGGGGTGGTAAGAACTCAGTAAGAATTTAGCAACACCAATTTATAATCCAACCGATTTATTTGATAGTAAAAACGCGAGCTTTCAACACTCTGTGTCTTCCTCAGGCAAATGCAGTGTTCTGGTCTGCAATAGCACACATCAGCACAGACAGTCAGAGATTGCTGATTAGAATGCGAATCCTTACATCTAACCTGCTATTGAAGTGTTAAAGTGGCGAACAATGTGTGTGAAGGGAATCCTGAGCGTTGTTGGAGAATTGTGTGTTTTCTCCAGACAGCACAGTAAGTGAGGTTTTTTGCTAACCCAGGCAAGTTACGGGGGTTACAGATAGTGTGTCATGAAGCCAAGATCCCTGTTAAGACCGTCCTCATGTGTGCGGAGCTTGGCTATCAGTCTCTGCTCAGCGACTCTGCGCTGTCGTGTATCACGAAAGCCCCCTTGAAGAACATTTACCCGCAGGTCGGAGGCCGAATGCCCATGACTGCTGAAGTGTTTGCCCACAGGAAGGGAACTGTTTTGCCTGGTGAACACGGGACACGGTGGACAGAGTACCCTTTGTTGTCCAGTACTTCCCCGGAGCGGAGAAGCTACGACATCTTCTCCGGAATCTTCAACATATCATTGATGACGATGAACATCTCGCTAGGGCCATCCCCACCCCCCCCACTTCTTGCTTTCAGACAACCGCACAACCTCAAACAGATCATTGTTCGCAGCAAACTACCCAACCTTCAGGAGAACAGTGACCACAATACCACACAACCCTGCCACAGCAACCTCTGCAAGACATGCCGGATCATAGACATGGACGACATCATCAAACGTGAGGATACCATTCACCAGGTACACGGTACATACACTTGCAACTCGGCCAACGTTGTCTACCTAATACGTTGCAAGAAAGGATGTCCCGAAGCATGGTATATTGGGGAGACCATGCAGACACTACGACAGCGGATGAATGAGCATCGCTCAGACAATCACCAGGCAAAACAGTTCCCTTCCTGTGGGCGAACACTTCAGCAGTCATGGGCATTCGGCCTCCGACCTGCGGGTAAATGTTCTTCAAGGGGGCTTTCGTGATACACGACAGCGCAGAGTCGCTGAGCAGAGACTGATAGCCAAGCTCCGCACACATGAGGACGGTCTTAACAGGGATCTTGGCTTCATGACACACTATCTGTAACCCCCGTAACTTGCCTGGGTTAGCAAAAAACCTCACTTACTGTGCTGTCTGGAGAAAATACACAATTCTCCAACAATGCTCAGGATTCCCTTCACACACATTGTTCGCCACTTTAACACTTGAATAGCAGGTTAGATGTAAGGATTCGCATTCTAATCAGCAATCTCTGACTGTCTGTGCTGATGTGTGCTATTGCAGACCAGAACACTGCATTTGCCTGAGGAAGACACAGAGTGTTGAAAGCTCGCGTTTTTACTATCAAATAAATCAGTTGGATTATAAATTGGTGTTGCTAAATTCTTACTGAGTTCAAGGAAGTGACCATCCTCCCTGTACCAAAGAAAAGCAGGCAGCGTGCTTTAATGTCTATCGTGTGAGCTGTGTTTCTGAAGGATACGACAAAGTTGTTTAATCTTTTGACTAACATTCCTTCATCCTTTAATAGCATTCTTCAATGACTATACCAATCTCTCCATCAATCCATTGGTGGAAAGATGATTGGATGTGGTTCTGGTAAGCTGTATGTCAGACATTGGTTTCTGAAATTGTCCAGGAATTCCCTTGACATGAATGGAGTTCTCTTATCGCCAACTAATTGCCAGTTTGCCAAACGGTGCAAATACTTTTGAAATTTTGAGAGTGCGATTGTGTTAATCCAATGGTATTACCATTGATGCACTGGCTGGAAGCTTCTCTTTTCTTTTCCCACTTCTGACCCTCTAAGTGCTCCCAGGATGGTGATTGAATGAAAAAATTAAAGAACAGCCTGGAATGCTTATTCTCAATTTTAAAATTGAAGTATACCCTTAGCAAAGGCTACAAACTCATTTCCAATAGCCAGATTTACCATACTTCGATTGATGGCAGAGTGGTCTCTTAAAAATCGATCCTTGACTCGAGTTCTAGGTGTGAATTGTTTCTTTGGATTATATTTTTATTGGAAAACCTTGACCATTGCCAATTTTGTATTTTTCTCTTGTGCCCTAAAGTGGTCAGCTCACTTTAGCAGCAAAGATAAAAGAGTGAAAAGGGTTGCCACATAGTGGGGCTTCATTGGACAGATGTCACTTCCCTACAATCAAGGATGGGACAATCTTCCGAATTCCTCTGATGCTGTCACCATGTAATCATGCGACACACCGCACAGAGATACATTACGCCTGGATCACTGTCTGTGTGGAGTTTGTACATTCTCCCTTGTCTGTGTGGGTTTCCTCCATAAGAAGTCTCTCAACAGATTAAAGTCCAACAGGTTTATTTGGTAGCAAATGGAAGGAACAGCGGATAAATGTGTAGTGGTCCATTTTGGCAAGAATAATGGGATGAAGGAGTACAATATCAAGGGTAGGAGTCTTAGCTGTGTTTTTTTTATTTGTGAATCATTTCATAATGTTTCTGTGAAATGTAATTGGATGTTATGGAAATTCAGAAAATGATGAGGATTAGAAGAGAGGACAAGGGTTGGAGTTATTGGCCACATGTGATTGCTTTACAATTCTATTATGTAATACCCCAACTATGAAACAAGACTTTAAAACTCAAACTATGATTTTACCTAAATCTGGAACTTTATTGAAGCAGAGTATTTAAAAGCAAAGCTATCTCTCAGTTTAGCAAACTGACTCACAAAAGATAACCCAATACTGTCCTCGATGCAGCCGCTTTGAAAAGACTAAATTGGATTCTAATGGGTGCAGTTTTTATTTGTAAGAATCCTGGTTTACCGGGGGCTGGAACCAGTGCAGTCTGTCTCACCCACAGCCCCCTGCTACCACCAAACAATGAGCTGATTCTGTAACCCTCCCCAGGTGTGTATCTGATCTCTCCTCCTGATGGTTTGAGGATGTAGATGGTCTGGCTCTGAAATCTTAATTGCTGGACGCTGCAGTTTTATTCGGCATTGCAGTTCACTCGGGGCGATATTTTTCAATGGATTGTTTTGAGTCTGTTCTGTGCCCGGAGAGGGGGCCGGGGGAGATACAACCTTATCCAAAACAATGGGGGAGAACAATTCTGCTGTCTTTGGCTCGCAATTGGGCAAAACTGTTCTGACAGAAGCACACACTTTCCCTACCTGACTGAGACCTGATCCAGTTTAGGAGATTCTCGATTGTGACTTAAGTAGAAATTTGATATTTCAGTCGCGCGCATTTAGAAATGGACAATTTTGTTACTAAGCTTCGCGCGTTGTATATTGAGCTTAAATTTTACACATCCGCTTTATAATTTATACCGCAGGGGCTATACAGTATTTTTCTAACTGCCATTGCAATATATCTCAGGTTATTGCACACTCTCACTCTGATTTTTATTATAATATATCCAGGCTATTTGTACCCTCACTAATTTCCATTGCAGTATATCTCAGATTAGTTGCACCCTTACTAATTTCCATTGCAATATATTTCAAGTTATTGCACCCTCTCACTCTGATTTTTATTGTAATATATCCCGGGTTAGTTACACCAAGATGGACCTAATATTTTAGGGCGAGTACTTCTTATCTCCCGAGTGTAACTGCGAATCAAGCGTAAGTTTCACTTTCGTTTCTCATGTCTAGTTAGATTCGGTTTTGAGGAAACCAGATGAGTTGTTTCGTTCCTTTCTTCCTCCTGGCAAAATTGCAAATTTCCTTCAACATTTGGAACCCGCCCCTCCTTTCATTTGGTTGTTTTGTTGGGGTTTTTCATTCGACGCTAGCCAGCAATCATTTAAAACACACACACACCCAGAGCAAGCCAAGATGCCCAGAAAAGTTAGTATGAAAGACAAGCGGATAGTGGGAATGGAGTTTATAAAATTCTTGGAGGAAACCGGCCGGCAAGAGGAGAACTGCAGGGAAATGCTGAAATCCATTTACAATTCCGAATTCCGTGGCAGGTAACATCATATTTACTCAGTGTCCATACATTTCACAGTTCCTGTGCTGTGTCATTGCTACTTTCCCGTGACTATGCTTTCAGAACATTGCGAAATGCTGTTGAGACAGACTTATTGAAATGTGATCATTGTTACACTGAGTGGATACAGCTGAGAGACCTCATTGAGCTCTTGGTAGGGTCCATTTCAATTCAAATCCTCCTTGCCTAGGTATAGGTGGGAGCTGTTATTGGTTGTTACGTGTGAGATGGGTTTATGCTCTGTGATCTGAGGGGAGTTTTGCTTTGTGTTTCTAGGCTGTTGTGTGGAGCACTTTTAAAACTATTCTTCAGCTCAGTTATAAAAATTATAGTGGAAATGGTCATCTTGTTCAAACAAGAAATTTAGATAGAAAAAAAACAGCAGTCACCTTAACTCTCACTTCAATATTCCCACACTGTCTACTCCATTTCCCCTCCTCATTTCACTTTATTCCCTAGCTATCCACGCTACAGGTTCGCTGTCCTTTGTGTGATCATAGACCTAACTTCTGCACTGTAGGATTCTATTGAGTCTGCACCAAGCATAATCCCACCCAAGCCTTATCCCCATTACTCCATGTGTTTACCCTACCTAGTCCCCCTGACAATAAGGGGCAATTTACCATGGCCAATCCACCTAGCTAGCATGTCTCTTGGACTGTGGAAAGAAACTGGAGCACCCGGAGAAAACCCACACTGACATGGGGAGAATGTGTGGAATCTGCACAAAGAACAACCCAAGCCGGGAATCGAACCCAGGTCCCTGGAGCTGTGAGATGGCAGTGCTAACTGCTGTGCCCCTGTGATGCCCAAATCTGCTCCATGTGACAGACTCTCTGGCAAAGAGTATTTTCTCGATCCAAAATCAAAGACAAATTCTTGTTCTGAACGTGGACTGGGTGAGACAAATGGTACTGACTGTATAATCTGGATGGGTTTGAAGGGAATTTGGATACGCAGAAGAGCAGAAAGGAACAGCGGGGTGAGATTCAGATGAAAAGGGGTGGGAGGAGGCTCGTGTGGAGCATAAAATGGGTATGGAATAGTTGGACTGAATGGCCTGTTCCTGTGCTGTAAATTCTATTGGGGTTAATTCCTGCAATAAACCATCCCAATTTCTTGTGTACACTAAAGTGGCAAAGATTCACTAATTCCAATGTAAATAGCAACTTGATGAAGAACTTCCTTTTGTTGTAAAAACCAGGGGAGACTATGGTGTAGTGGTATTGTCACTGGCCTAGTAATCCAGAAACCCAGGGCAATGCTCTGGGGATCTGGGCCACAATTTCACCACGACAGATATAAATCTGGAATTAAACGTCTAATAATAACCATGAAACTATTGTTGTAATAACTCATCAGTAACACCCTTAGGAAATCTGCCATCTTTGACTCAGAATTCCTACAGAAGGAAGACATCCAGCTCATCGAGTCTGCACAGACTCTGACAGAGCATCTTACTTAGGCCCTGAGCTAATTCCTGTAACCTGTGCACCTTGGTACACTAAGGGACAATTTAGCATGGCCAATCCACTTAACCTGCACATCTTTGGAGTGTGGGAGGAAACCAGAGCACCTGAAGGGAACCCGCACAAACACAGGAGAACATGTAGACTCCACACAGACAGTCACCGGAGGCCAGAATTGAACCGGGTCCCTGGTACTGTGAGGCAGCAGTGCTAATGACTGTGTCACCCACTCCCAATCCAGACTCTTAAGTGCCTTCTGAAACACCCTTGTGGGCAATTAGGAATGGGCAATAAATGCGAGCTCAACCAGTGACCCCACGTACCATGAACGAATAAAAACAAAACTGGTCAAGATGGTGGTAGCTAAACTGTCTGCTGCCTGGTTGTGCATTAGTGAACACCCTGTCTTTGGGTGGTACACTGTTACATCACTTAACGTCCACATCAGCAAGCAGTTCAAATTCCACCTCCCTTCAGTTCCCGTATCCCTTTATCTTCCTTACACTCCATGTTGCAATGCAACTTACCTTCAGTGTGATTGTGTTCATATTGTTTCATAGCACCATTGTAAACCCTGACACACAAGGAGATGTTTGGGCTGAACTTGGAGGAAGAGAGAGAATGGGAGGGAATTCCAGAACTCCAGTAAAAGCAATGAAAAGTTTGCATTTCTATAGAAGCTCATGTGATCACAGTGCTTCCCAAAGCATGTCCTCCCCGCTCCCTGCTTTTCGAAATAGCAGCCTTAGCTTAACGCCTCATCATAAAGGTGACACCTCTGACTGGAGCACGTTCCTCACTGCTTTTTTTAATGGAAAAGATTTTAAACCTCTTGCTAACTTAGCACCGTAAGTAGTCTTACCACATCAGGTTAAAGTCCAACAAGTTTATTTGGTAGTGCGCACTTCCAGAGCATTGCCCCTTCATGAGGCAAAGCTCCAAAAGCTCGTGCTATCAAATAAACCTGTTGGACTTTAACCTGGTGTTGTGAGACTACATACTGTGCTCACCCCAGTCCAACACCGACAACTCCACATCATAACTTAGCACCAGAATTGAACCTAAAATGCAAAATTCAGTACTAAAGGTTGGCTCCCCGCATGGTTGAGTTAGGAATTGGGTCAGCCTCCTTCTTGTTCCTGGCCAGCAATCCCTTGGGTTAGGTGTGTCCAAGCAAACCATGGACGTGTTTGATAACTTATCAGTTAATCTGGCTCATTAAGACCATTAGAAGGATTCGACCTCTCGAATGATGCCAAAAGCTTTCATTTTGGAAGGATTATTTGTTGATCCTAATGGTGGGACAGGAGAATCCATGAGTTTAAAACATGGAACAAATAAACTGAACAATTTTCATAGGAATGGGAGAAGGCCATTCAGCCCCTCTTTCCTTTTCCAACATTCAATCAGGTCATGACTGAACTGCATCCCTCAGCTACATCTTCCTGCTAAGTCACCTCACTTAAGAAATATCATAACTGGGAGGAACCAGAGAGGTTAAGAGGAGTTGATGAAGGGCGCCCTGAGTTAGTGATGAGGTCATGATGTGGAGATGCCAGCATTGGACTGGGATAAACACAGTAAGAAGTCTCACAACACCAGGTTAAAGTCCAACCAGTTTATTTGATAGTAATCCCACAAGCTTTCGGAGTTTGCATCTTTGTCAGCTGAGTGGAGTTCTGGTCTCAAACAGAACATATATAAAGGCCTTTTATATGGTCTGAGACCAGAGCTCTCCACTCACTTGATGAAGGGGCAAACCCCAAAAGCTTGTGAGTTTATTATCAAATAAACTGGTTGGACTTTAAGCTGGTGTCGTGAAACTTCTTAATGATGAGGTGTCAGTATTCAGAAAGCCATTGGATGAGGATGAAGATGATTGGAGATTTCTTCAGAGTGAGAATGATTTGATCACAGTTCATTTTGAGCAGTCTAATGAGAAGAATTAGGTGATGGAGTACTCCGTATGGCCCATTGAGTCTGCTCTGCCATTCAATACAATCGTGGCTGATCGGGGGAGGCAATGACTCAATGGTATTATCGCTAGACTATTAATCCAGAAACTCAGCTAATGTTCTGGGGACCTGGGTTTGAATCCTGCCCACAACAGATGGTGGAATTTGAATTCAATAAAAAAAAATCTGCAATTAAGAATCTGCTGATGACCATGAAAACTTTGCAAAGCTGCCACAAGTTTTTGTAAGGAGCTGAAGAATATCAGTATTAGTAAAGAAATGGTTTTGGGGGAGCTGAAGAATATCAGTATTAGTAGAGAAATGGTTCTGGGGGAATTAATGGGATTGAAGACGGGTAAATCTCCAAAGCCTGATAATCTTCACCTCAGAGTATTTGAGCAAGTGGCCCTAGAAACAGTAGGTCCATTGGTGATCATTTTCCAAAGTTCTGTGGAGAGGTTCATACAGATTAGAGGACGGCTAATGTAAGCCTCCTATTTGAAAAGGGAGGCGAGAGAGAACATAGAACATTACAGCACAGAACAGACCCTTCAGCCCTCGATGTTGCGCTGACCAATTAAGAAAAAGCAATGACCCTCTAACCTAAACCATTCCCTTTTCATCCATAAACCTATCCACTGACCACTTAAATGCCCCCAAACTTGGCGCATCTACAACTGCAGCAGGCAGGGCATTCCATACCCTTACCACCCTCTGGGTAAGAACCTACCTCTGACATCCGTCCTATAACTACCACCCCTTAATTTAAAGCTATGTCCCCTTGTGCTAGCTTTCTCCATCCTAGGAAAAAGGCTATCACTGTCCACCCTATCTAAATCTCTAATCATCTTATATGTTTCAATAAGGTCTCCTCTTAGCCGCCTTCTTTCTAACGAAAACAACCTCAAATTCCTCAGCCTCTCCTCATAAGACCTGCCCTCCATACCAGGCAACATCCTGGTAAACCTCCTCTGTACCCTCTCCAATGCCTCCACATCTTTCTTATAATGTGGGGACCAGAACTGTACACAATACTCCAAGTGCGGCCGCACTAGAGTTTTGTACAGTTGCAACATGACGTTGCGGCTCCGAAATTCAATCCCACTACCAATAAAAGCCAAGACTCCGTATGCCTTCTTAACAACCTTATCGACTTGATTGCCAACTTTCAGGGATCTATGCACACATACACCAAGATCCCTCTGTTCATCAACACTATTAAGAGTCCTAACATTAGCCCTATACTCTACACATTTGTTATTCCTGCCAAAGTGAATTACCTCACACTTTTCCGCATTAACTCCATTTGCCACCTCTCGGCCCAGCTCTGCAACTTGTCCAAGTCTCTCTGCAAACTATAACACCCCTCTTCACTATGTACCACTCCACCGACTTTAGTGTCATCTGCAAATTTACTAATCCATCCTTCAATACCCTCATCCAGATCTTTTATAAAAATTACAAACAGCAGGGGCCCCAAAACAGACCCCTGAGGTACACCACTTGTCACCGAACTCCACGATGAATATCTCCCATCAACCACCACCTCTGTCTTCTATCTGCTAGCCAATTCCTAATCCAATTAGCTAAATCACCCTCTATCCCATACATCTGCATTTTCTGCAGAAACCTTCCATGGGCCACCTTATCGAACGCCTTACTAAAGTCCATATATACCACGTCAACTGCCTTACCCCCATCCACCTCTTTGGTCACTTTTTCAAAAAACTCAATAAGGTTAGTAAGGCACGACCTACCCTTCACAAAACCATGCTGACTATCCCCAATCAATTCATTTCTCTCAAAATAACTATAAATCCTATCCCTAATAATTCTTTCCAATACTTTGCCCACAACAGAAGTAAGACTCACTGGCCTATAATTCCCAGGAAAGTCTGTATTCCCCTTCTTGAACAATGGAACAACATTCGCTATTCTCCAGTCACACGGCACTATACCTGTAACCAACGACAACCTGAAGATCAGAGCCAAAGACTCTGCAATCGCCTCTCTTGCCTCCCAGAGAATCCTAGGGTAAATCCCATCCGGCCCAGGGGACTTATCTATTTTCAAACCCTGAAGAATATCTAACACCTCTTCCTTATCTACTTCAATACTTTCCAGTTTACAACCCTGTATCCCAGTGTTCTCCACAACTACATTTACATCTCCCTGCGTGAATACCGAAGAGAAATATTTGTTCAGTGCCTCTCCGATCACTTCAGGCTCCACGCACAACTTCCCACTGTTGTCTCTGACTGGCCCTAATCTTGCCCTAACCAATCTTCTATTCTTAACATATCTAAAGAAAGCTTTAGAATTCTCCTTGATCCTATCAGCCAAAGTCTTCTCGTGTCCTCTTTTAGCTCTTCTCAACTCACTTTTTAGCTCCATCCTGGCTAATCTATAACTTTCCAGTGCACTAACTGAGCCTTCATGCCTCATTCTTGACATAAGCCTCCTTTTTCCTTTTCACCAGCGAATTAACTTTTTTAGTACACCACGGTTCCCTTACTCGACCATTTCCTCCTTACCTGACAGGGACATACTTATCAAGGACTCGCAGTAGCTGTTCCTTGAATAAGCTCCATATTTCAGGTGTTCCCAGCCCCTGTAGTTTCCTAGTCCAACCTATGCACCCTAACAGGGAACTATAGACCAGTGAGCCTAATGTTGACAGTATAAGACATCCTATTAAAATATGCATTTACTACTTGCAACTCCCACCCATCAGAACATAAGCACAATGTCTTTAGGATGTGCCATTTGTTAGAGCAAAAGAGAACATTATCACGTACTCAACTAGACTCGCACCCCAGCCAGGCTCAGCAAGCTGGAGTCTGTGGTTAATCTGTTTTGCAGAGCTGTTCCTCTGCCATTCTTGCAAGCTCAATTGTTCACATTGCCCTCTACAGTAGACGTTAACTCTTTAATATCTCAGTGGCCCTAGAAATAGTAGGCCCATTGGTGGTCATTTCCAAAATTCTGTGGAAAGTTTCGTACAGATTGGAGGATAGCTAATGTAAGCTTGCTATTCGAAAAGGGAGTTGAGAGAGAAAACAGGGAACTACAGACCAGTGAGCCTAATGTTGACAGTAGGAAAATTGATAGTGTCCACTACCAAGGTCTTCATAAGTCGTCAAGATCAGCATTTGGAAAGCAGTGGTATAATCAGGCAATGCCTACGTGAATTTACAATAGGAAATCCTGCTTGACAAATCTACTGGAATTCTTTGAGGCCGTAACTCGGAGAGAATCGGCAGATGCGGGGTATTTAGACTCTCAGAAAGCTTTTGATAATGTCTCATGTAGCAGATTACTGTGGAAAGTTAAAGCGCATGGGATTGGGGTGATGTTTTGAGATGGATAGAAAACTGGTTAGTAGACAGGAAGTAAAGAATTGGAATAAATCAGGCAGGCAGTGGCTAGTGGGGTTCCGCAGGGATCTGTGCTTGGACCCCAACTGTTCATGTTATATATTAATGATTTGGAAGAGGGAACTGAATGTATTATCTCCAGATTTGCAGATGATACAAAGTTGGGTGGGAGGGTGAGCTGTGAGGAAGATGCAGAGATGCTTCAGCATGATTTGAATAGGCTGAGTGAATAGGTCTGTACGTAGCAGATGTGGTATAATATGGATAAATGTAGCAATAAGAGGAAGGTAAGTTATTGTTTGGGTGTAAATTAAGAGAGGTGGAAACTCGGTGAGACCTTGGAGTCCTTGTGCATCAGTTGCTGAAAGTAAGCGCGCAGGTACAGCAGGCAGTAAAGAAGGCAAATGATATGTTGGCCTTCATAGTGAGAGGATTTGAGTATGGGGATAGGGATAGGGATGCTTTACTGCAAATTGTATAGGCTGTTGGTGAGGCCACGCGTGGAGTATTGTTTGCAGTTTTGGCATCCATATTTGAGAAAAGATGTCCTTGCTATGGAGGGAGTACAACAAAGCTTTACCAGCTGATTTCTGGGATGGCAGGTCTGTCACACGACGAGAGTTTAAGTTGGTTAGGATTATATTCACTGGAATTTAGAAGAGTGAGAGGGGATCTGATAGAAACTTACAATATTCTAATAGAGTTAAACAGGTTAGGTTCAGAAGAAATTTCCCAATGGTGGGGGAGTCCAGAACTAGGGGTCATAGTTTGAGGATAAGGAGTAAAAATCTTTTGGGACTGAGGTGAGGAGAAATCTCTTCACATAGAGGATGGAGAATGTGTGGAATTCACTTCTACAGAATGTAGTTGAGGCCAAAATGTTCAGTGTTTTCAAGAAGAAATTAGATATTGCTCTTGGGGCTAAAGGGATCAAAGGATATTGGGGGCGGGAGAGGGAGATCAGGATATTGAATTTGATCAAAAGGAGTGGCAGAGCAAGTTTAAAGGGCCGAATGGCCTGCACCTATTTTCTGTAAGTAGTCTTGCAACACCAGGTTAAAGTCCAACAGGTTTATTTGGTAGCACGTGCTTTCAAAGCGCTGCCCCCTAGGGCAACTCCACATCGTGTCTATTCTCTGTGTATGTTTCTATATTTTGGCACCTCCATGGGCAGGCGTCATGTCTCCCCTCCCCCAGCAACCCCATTGAGTCATGTAACAGAATGAGTAGCATGGCTCTGGCAAAGGCAGATGTTCCTGCTGTTGCTGCCTACACGTGTGTGGACTTTAAGGAGAGGATTGAGCCGGGCTATGTTGCCTGTTCTTGGCTGGGCAGAAGTGGGCACTTTCGGATGAGTCAGACCCCTCAGTGCCCATGGGACTTTACCACAGTTTAACAGTAACCCACCCATTGAAGAACTGAAAGTCAGATGCACCTCTGGTTCTGTAGTCAATGGAGAGCAGTATTGGGTTGGGTTTGCATCCTGTGTGAGTGAGTTAAAATTGCCCTCCTGCCCTCTGTAACGATGGTTTGATTGTTCTGTGTGTTTTCTTTTCTTCCAGAGATGGCATCATAAGAGTCAATTTCTCAAGTGTAATTTTCGCTTTACGCAAAGCGGGGAAGGCCCGAGTAATTAATTCTACGATCTACTTTGGTTCTCAGGTATTGTACAGAAGACTTCACTATAAACCCCATCCAACTTTCAAAGCAGGGTCACTGAAATCTTTCTAAATTGCAGTCAAACCTGGGGGAAAAAGTTGTAGTGGCGGGGAGGGGAGAAGGGTGCGGCTTGTGTTATTTGCTCTTGGAACACTTCTGTTTAATCCATTTTTACATGCTGTGAGCAAAAATAGTATTAGGTTGAATAAACAGAACTGTCGAGAGGTGAGGAAAACATGCCGGTGTTTATCCTGCCTCCTGCTATTTTTGCAACCAATAAACAACTCTTTGACTGACATTGGAGAGGCATCTGATTGGGTAGTAAAGTGTTTGCTTGTTTTCCAATTGATTAGGGAGGGCACGTTGGTGAGGTGGACATGTCAAGAATCCAATTGTAGGACAGTGGGGGAAGGGGTGACAGTTAGAGGTGCAATGACATCCTTGCCAATGCTCCCAACTCAACTGGAAGGCTATACCAGCAGGGTGTAGACAATGCCTTGTTGATGGGCGCATGGTCTTCTGAACACCAACCATCTTTCCCCTTCCACACTCTGTTCTCCTCGCTAAGCTGTGTTTTTAAACTTGTCTTCAGGACGTGGCAAGGCCCCCACTTATTTTGCCCCATAACTAGTTATCCCGAGAAAAGGATTGTCTTGAATTGGTTTGCAGCCCTTTCCTGACAGGGCAGAGGCAACTGCAGAGGTGCAGGTGCAGGGGCCGGTGTCTCACACACAGGCCAGGCTGGGTGAGGGCACTACTTTACCGGGGTGTCCGAGCAAAGAGGGAGGAAATCACTTTGAATGGAGCCTCCCAAGTCTGTTTTCTGTGGGCCGCAGAAGTCGTGGGA
Source organism: Sphyrna mokarran (assembly GCA_024679065.1). Classification (NCBI taxonomy): domain Eukaryota; kingdom Metazoa; phylum Chordata; class Chondrichthyes; order Carcharhiniformes; family Carcharhinidae; genus Sphyrna; species Sphyrna mokarran. Next base: position 3,836,892 of record JAGIQG010000023.1, on the reverse strand, counting down.
ACAGAATCCTGACACCAAAGGGATTTGGGAGAAATGGGTTAAGGCAGGAGTTGTTTACACCCCCACCATCACCATCCTTCTCCAGAACTGTTCTAATTAAACATAATCTGCAGCATGTTTGTGTGGGCTGAATCCTCTGGGGAGGAGAAAGCGAATCTGTTGTTGGAAGCAGTGAAACATGAAGATTTAGTAATGGTTTGGCTCACTAAATACATGAGAATGTGTAGATAAAGTATACTCTGAATCAAGGACACAATAGTTGTGTGCAGGCAGCTTTTGATTGATTCTGGGGGAGTACAGATACTGTATTGCTGCAGAGCAGCTCCAAGCAATAAGGAGTGAAGAACAGAATTTCCCCTCTTCAATACACATTGAATTTCTGTCTCAGCTTTCTATGTAGTAAAGCATCCCAAGGTGCTACACTGGAGTGTGATCACACACTGTTTGAGACTGACACATTAGGATAAGTGGCAAGAGGTAAAGAAGTGTTCTAACAAAAGGAGAGAAAGAGACTTAGGTAAGGACTTTCAGAACTTGGGACCGAGGCAGCTGAAGTCATTGCTGCTCATGAAGAAGTTATTATAATCGGGGAAATCAAGGGGAGCTCAACTCCCAGAAACGGAGGAGTGCAGAAGTCTCGGAGGGTTGTAGGGCTGGAGGACATTACAGAAAGAAGGAGGAGCTGGGTGAGGCCGTGAGCTGATATGAAAACAAGAATTGGTCTTTAAATCAAGGCATCACTGGACCAGGAGCCAATGGCAACCAACAAGCACGGAAATGATGGATGAAGGTGTTGTGTAAATTTAAGACAGCAGAGTTCACCACTTAATTCAAGTGTTGAATTCAAGTGTTGTCATCTCACTCAGAAAGATGTTGGTTTCAAAGTCCAAAAGCTAGCAAGAGAAAATGATTTGTGTCTTGTGTTGCCATCAACACAAGATGCATCCTTGTTTAAGAATCTAATTATAAACATTTGTCAAATTAGATTATTTATGATGATGGAAGATTTGACATATTTTGAAAGTTGATTCTCTGGTGATGGTGGCAAGGCACTTCCCATGTGGTAAATATACAATGTGATTAGTCACAAGTTTCCAGGGGGAGGTGAAGAGGAGCGGTGATGCTTGTCTAAGCTGGGTGGAAAGTTAACTTGCAGATGTAGATCTTTCCAAGCACCTACTGCCCTTTTAGATGTACTGGATGTGGAGAAAGCTGTGGCAATTCGCTGCAGTGTATCTTGTATTTGGTACTCAGCTACACCCACTGTGCACTGGCAGTGGAGTGAGTGAATGTTTTAAGGTGGTGCATGAGGTGCCAGTTGAGTGCCTGGCTCTGCTGTGGTATCCAGCCAGATAAGTGGGGCTTATTCCATCATTGACATGTGCCCTGCAGGGTGCTTAGGTAGAGCTCACTCACTGCAGAGTACTCAGCAGCTGATTTTCTCTAGATGGCCGTGGCACTTACATATCTGGTTGAGCTTAGTTCTGGCCACACTTTTGAATGTCAAGTGTGGGGAATGGGGAGCAGATCAATACTCTCTTGTTTGCAATGATTGTGGCATGTGACATTCATGTTACATTCATAAGCTGAATGTTGTCCTGGTCTTGTGCATTTTGCTGGCAATCACATCGCACGATCAGAGGTGCAACACATTCTAACCTGAGCAGTCAGTCGCTGAATTGCAATCTGTTATTTTACATCCCCTTACTAAGCCACTCTCTGCATCATCAGTTTTGAATGTACAATCATTCTAATGTGGCTGGATCGAGTGACTCATTCATCAGTCACCCTGTTTTTAACGGAGCTAAAGTCAGAAACTGGCCCATATCTATGTTTTGAGGATGTTTCCCCCCCCACATCATCGCCACCATTCTCAGCTATTTAATTAAATTTTAAGGAGTTTAATAACAAGATGTGCCTTGTGAGAATGTTCGCATTGTTCAAAGAATGATTCAGAATAGAACAGTTGGGTTCTGAATTTTTTTTATACAAGGACACCTGAATAGTGACTGAGATCAGGAAATCCGTTCTCGTCTGCATGTTTCCTGTGTTCATTTTAATAGTTGCCAGCTTTTTATGGTTTGCCCTTTTTACTTGATGACACCCTAGCAACTACACAGTTACTCCCCCTGCATCAGACTTGCTGACTCAATAATGCAGCAGACTGGCAAACACTCAGAAAGATGTTGAACTTAAGGAATAGAGCAGGAGTCGGCCATCTGGCCCCTCGAGTTGAATTGGATGCATGTTTAGATCTGCCAGTCTTTTTAAACTGTTTGAGTGTTGTATTTGCAGTAATTACTCGATCCAATTCAGTGATTTTTATTGCTCACTTGCTAAGTTCCAGTGTTATAAGACAATAAGATATTGGAGCAGAATTAGGCCATTTGGTTCATCAAGTCTTCTCCACCATTCCGTCATGGCTGATATGGTTTTCATCCCCATTTTCCTGCCTTCTCCCTTAGCCCTTAATCCCATCATTGATCAAGAACCTTTATATCTCTGGATTAAAGATACTCAGTGACCTGACCTCCACAGCCCCCATGAGAGTGTGGGTGGGATTTTCCGGCCACACTCGCCCCAAGACCTGAAAATCCTGCCTGAGGTCAACAGATCTTTGCACGGTCTGTGTCCTGGTGGGGCGGGGCCTGGGAAAATTCCAGTCCGCTTTCAGTCTCCTCCTCCATCCCACCATTCTTTTCTCTCCTCTGCTAATTTGCTGAGAGAATGTTCTATAGTGGGACGATAAAGTCTCAGCTCTTCATTTCTCTGGCTCAGCAGATTTTGTCCAGGGCCCTCCTTCTTGGGTCGCTCCTTCTTTTAGCAACGGAGGTGAAAATTTCCAATGAGGACGCGATTGAATTTGGTTGCAAGTCCCCACCACTCTTCCCCCTCCCCCTCCCCCTACATAAGCCAAGTCTGAGTCACACTGAGGCCTTGTGTCCCACTGCAAAGACTTAGAGAGTCATACAGGTTTACAGCATGGAAGCTGGCCCTTTGGCCCAACTTGTCCATGCCGCCTCTTTTTTTGTTAAAACCCTGAAGCTAGTCCCAATTGCCAGCATTTGGCCCACATAATACCCATCTTACCCTGTAACTATCTAAATGCTTTTTAAAAGACAAAATTGTACTCGCTCTATGACTGTCTCTGGCAGTGCATTCCAGATACTGCCCTGTGTGGAGAAAAATGCCCTCTGGACCTTTTTGTATCTCTCCCTTCACACCTTAAACCTATGCCCTTTAGTTTTAGACTCCCTTGCCTTTTGGAAAAAGATATTGACTTGAACCTTACAATCCAGTCTGACACTCCAATGCAGGACTAAGTGAACGCTGACCTCCCAGCTGACCTGCCAGCCTTTCAGATGAGATGTATAATCAAATCCATCCTATTGAATTAATTTATTATTCCAAACTCCTGTATTTGGTTTGTTCCAATATAATAATGATGCTGCGTTGCCAGGGTTTTTAAACTTAATTTTGGAATGTGTATCATGTACATCAGGGAGGATGGGGGGAAGTTGGGCGTCAACACTGATCTGAAAGAATGGATAAATTACATTTGATTGGGAGTGTATTCCCCTGAACATTCAGCAACCAATCTGACTCCCACCTAATGGTGTGGAGAGTGTCAGCACCCACTGTACCACAAAAATCAGAAGCAGGCCATTGGGCCCATCCAGTCATTGAATTTTGGAACTGTCTACCCCTAGTTTTAGATTCCTCCGTGTGAGGAAAAATCCCTCTCTGCATTCACCCTGTCAAACCCTTCTAGAATCTAATGTTTCAATGAGGTCAACTCTCAAGGTTCTCACTCCAAAGAGTCGCGGTCTGACTAGCTCAACATTTCTTCATAAGATAACCAGCTGTCTAAAGGGGGCGATCTCACTGTTGTGTCCTGCTGGCCACTAGGTGGAGAGAGCTGAGAAATCGGGTTCGCGCCCGACTTCTTGTCTTCTGCGATCTTACTGGCATTGGATCTCAGCCTTGCACCTGATCATTCTGGTGGGCAGAGTTGGGGGGGGAAGGTCACAAAGGCCAACTATAGCAGCAGAGATACTGACAGATCACTTGCACATGCACAATTGTGTCTCTGCAGCTATTAGCTGGCTTTTGGGCAATTCAGACCCCACCCCCTCCCCCTACAGACAAATTTCATGTTTGTCAATTTTTTTGCCAGAGTATGGTAAAATTTGATTTTTAAGTCTCCAAAAAAAGGCATAAATTTTTCCCGTTGTCACACTCGTTTGGAATGTTTTTGATGAGATCGCCCCCAATGACTTTGTGTAAAGTAGAACTGTCTAACTTCCAGTGTCCTAACTCTTCCCTAGCGGACAAGAGTGGTGAATGCCAACCGGAATTGTAATCTACGGTCTGGCCCCGCAGAAAATCTGGGGACGGCGTCGTCTCCGGCTCTTGTCCAGGAGCCTGGGAAGAAGGGCCGTGACAGAGACATCCGCCAGAAGCTGAAGCTGAAACAGAACAGGTAAAGTGTGAGCCCTTCCAAACAGAGATACCTCACCAGGGCTTTGTTTTCCGTTTGTCCTCTGAAGGTTATGACTCTTGCTGGATTGCACAGCCTGCATAATTAAGGACCCCACAGACTCCGGACATTCTCTCTTCCGTCTTCTTCTGTCAGGAAAATGATACAAAAGTCTGAGATCACGTTCGACTCAAGAACACCTTCTTCCCTGCTGTCATCAGACTTTTGAATGGACTTCCCTTGCATTAAGTTGATCTTTCTCTACTCCATAGCTAAGAGTGTAACACTACATTCTGCACTCTCTCATTGTCTTCTCTATAAACGATATGCTTTGTCTCTATAGCACGTGAGAAAGAATACTTTTCACTGTATGTTAATAATAAATCAAATCAAATCTTCTCCACTTCTGATACGTTGCCTGAAGGGCGGTAATCCAGAGTGATTGCTATTGGGCTGTTTGACCTTGGGGAGCATCATGGATGAACCAGTGCTGTCCTCAGTTCAATACCAGTGTTGCTTCCAGCAGGAGTCATTAGACCATGATGGGGAAGAATGAGGTGCCTGATTGATGTTCCTATCACTGGCACCAAAGGCAGTTTTAACATCACCAATTTGTCTCTATTAGTCAAGAAAAGATTGGTGATGAAACCAAATTCTTTATGTGTGGCTCAGAATCACTGTGCCCACCAACAGTCAACTCAAGTTTACTGTTTATCATCCTGTGAGTCACACAAAACTTCAGGAATGGGGTTTGTTGACTAATCACAGAATTTCTACAATATAGATGGAGGCCATTTGGCGCATCATGTTAAAATGTGCAACTCCTCTTGTTCTCCTCCAATTCCCCTTCCTTTTCCCTGTAACCCTGCACATTTTTCCTCTTCGAATAACACCTTATTTCCCTTTTGAATTCTTTAACAGAACCAGCTTTCACCTTCATCTCAGGTGGAGCAGTCCAAATCTTGCTGGATGAAAAGGTTTCTCCTCATACTTTCATCGCTTCTTTTGCCAATCGGCTTAAACCCTCTAGGTTCTCAAATTCCCCATAACGGGGAATAGTTTCTCCTCATCTGCTCTGTCCTGGCACTTTATGATGGTGAGTCTGCAACAGAGGGAGACATGAGATGAGCTTTGGGAACAGAGAGTCCAAACTGCCGATTCCTCCTGTGCACGTTACTCCTCTCACTGCACATCATGTCCCAAATCATATAGTTACTGGAGATTACAATTATGTTTTCTGAAAAAACTTTATTTGCATTAATCTGTACTCACTGCTCTCATCATCTCCCAATCCATCTATTCACCACTCAGTGACTGAAATATCATTTCCACAGAATAGTTTTTAATTTTCCCCCTTCACCAGTAGGTTTCTGTGTGGAATATTGTCCGAGATTTTCACTCCTCTCCCCAATCTGTAGCTCGTGCCAACATCTATCTGAGTGATGTTAACATCCTCCCAGGATTCCGACTGATCCCATTGTCCTGATTGTCAGAGTGGATCCCTCCCTGATTGAAACAATGGAGTAAGAAGTCTCACAACACCAGGTTAAAGTCCAACAAGTTTATTAGATAGTAAACTCACAAGCTTTCGGAAACGCTGTTCCTTTGTCAAGTGAGTGGTAAGTTCTGAGCGGAACTTTGACGATGAAACCAAAGTTCTGATCAGAACTTCCCACTCACCCGACGAAGGAACAGTGTTTTGAAAGCTTGTGGGTTTACTATCTAATAAACTTGTCTCACAACAAGTCCAACTTCTTACTGTGTTTACCCCAGTCCAGCGCCAGCATCTCCACATCATGAAACAATGAACCCAGCTCCCAGTGGTGTGGGACCCTGTGTCCAGTTTCTCCACCCAGCGAGACGTGAGGGTTGCTATGGTAACTGGGTGTTACTGTGTCTTTCAGGCATTGGATGATCCTGGATAAAAGCGATGTAATTGTGTGGTCAGACTTCGATACTGCTGAGGGGAAGATCCAAGTTCTCCTCAAGCCCAGTGAACAGAAATCGGTCCCTATCTACATCAGGAATGAAGGGAGTGAGGATGTGATCTTTGTACGATGTGAGATGCTTCGCAGATTCCGTGTGTTCAGCCTGAAGGATAAGGCCAATATGACCGCTTCCCAGCGTTTCATGCTGGAAGCAGGTGAGGTGCAACTTACCCTTTCCCCACCTCCTGCAGCTTCCTGAAAATTCCCTGTCTGGGTGTTAGACGTTGCTGGCAAGGATAGCATTGACTGTCATTCCGAATGCTCCTGGAAAGTGGCCAGTGAACCACCCGTGTGGGAAAAATCGCAAAATCTAGGAGCCATAAAATAAAAGATGGTCACTGATAAATTCAATCAGAAATATCTTTACTTGAGTGCTGAGAATATGGAACTCGCTATCATGGGGAATTGGTTAAGGAGAAAAGCAGAGAAGGGGACGTCTATCTAGACACATGGGGGTTAGGAATAGGGATGGAAGCATGTGCTAGTAGGAGGAAGTTGACCATATTCAACAGTGTGAATTGATTGGGCTGAATGGCCTGTTTATATAAATTCATTGTAATCCTGTGTAGAAATATAGAAAATATCAGGAGTAGGCCATTTGGCCCATTGAGCCTGCTCTGCCATTCAATGTGATCATGGCTGAACCTCTATCTGAACACAATGCTCCTGTCCCCTTCCCATATCCTTTGACACCTTTAGTGTCTAGAACTCTATTTCTTTCTTAAATACATTCAATGACTTGGCCTCTGGTGACTTGGCTTTCTGTGGTACCTCCCTCAGAGTGAAAAGGTTTCCCCTCATCTCTGCCCAAAATGGCCTAGATTCTATCCTGAGACTGTGATGCCTTGCTCTATACCCCTCACCCCTCACAGTCAGAGGAAACAGCATCCTTGCACTCAGTCTGTCCAAGCTTATCAGAAATTTGGGTGCTTCAGTGAGATCTCCCCTCATTCCTCTGAACTCCCATGAATGCAGGTCCAGTCAACCCAATCTCAGCTCCTATGGTAATCCTGTCATCGCAGGAATCAGTCTGGTAAATCTTTGCTGCACTCCCTCTGTGACAAATCTGTCCTTTATTTGGCAAGGAGATCAATTGATGTTCCTGAATCACTGGAAGCAGATTTTTGATGTAACTTTGAGTGACTTGCCAGGCCTAGGGCCATTTCAGGACATAATTTAAGGGCCAAGCTCTTATTCTGATTCATTCCTGGGACATGGTGGCCCGGCTGGCCAGCATATATTGCCCATCCCTAGTTGCCCGATTATTGTTGAGAGTTAACCATGTTGCTGTGGTTCTGGAGTCACATGTAGGCCAGGCTGGGTAAGAACGGCAGATTTCCTTCCCTGAAAGACATTAGTGAACCAGACGGGTTTTTCTGACAGTGGTTTCATGGTCATCAGTAGATTGTTAATTTGGATATTGTTCATTGAATTAAAATTCCGCCATCTGCTGTGGCGAGATTCCCAGAACATTAAATTTCTGGATTAATAGTCTAGCAATAATCCCACTAGGTCATTGTCTTCAATTTTCGTCTCTTCTTTGGACACAGGTGAGGTCCCAGAGGACTGGAGAATAGCTAATGTTGTACCATTGTTTAAAAAGGGTAGTAGGGATAACCCTGGGAATTATAGGCTGGTGAGTTTGACATCAGTGGTAGGGAAGTTGTTGGAGGGGATTCTTAGAGATAGGATGTATAGGCACTTAGAGCGTAGCGATCTGATTAGGGATACGCAGCATGGATTTGTTTAGGGGAGGTCATGCCTTACGAATCTGGTAGAATTTTTTGAAGAGGTGACGAAAACGGTGGACGAAGGGCGAGCCGTTGATGTCGTCTGTATGGATTTTAGTAAGGCGTTTGACAAAGTCCCTCATGGGAGGTTAGTTGAGAAGGTCAAGGCTCATGGGATACAAGGACAAGTAGTTAGATGGATAAGTAACTGGCTTAGTAATAGGAGACAGAGACTAATAGTGGAAGGGTGCTTTTTTAGCTGGAGGTCGGTCACTAGTGGTGTGCCGCAGGGCTCGGTACTGGGACCTCCTATTTGTAATATATATAAATGACTTAGAAGAGGGAGTAAGTGGAGTGATCAGCAAGTTTGCAGACGATACAAAGATAGCTGGACTTGCGGATAGTGAGGATCGTTGTCAGGTGATGCAGCAGGACATAGATAGGCTGGTAGCTTGGGCAGATAGATGGCAGATGGAATTTAATCCTGATAAATGCAAGGTGATGCATTTGGGGAGAAAGAATGTAGGGGGGAGGTATATGATAAAGGATAGACCTATTAAGAGTATAGAAACGCAGAGGGACCTGGGGGTGCAGGTACACAAGTCCTTGAAGGTGGCAGAGCAAGTGGAGAAGGTTGTGAAGAAAGCATATAGTATGTTAGCCTTTATAGGAAGGGGTATAGAGTACAAGAGCTGGCCTTTAATGTTGCAGTTGTATAAAACGATGGTTAGACCTCATTTGGAATACTGCGTCCAGTTCTGGTCGCCCTACTACCGGAAGGACGTGGAGACTCTGGAGAGAGTGCAGAGGAGGTTTACCAGGATGCTGCCTGGTATGGAAGGTCTGAGTTACGAGGAGAGGTTAGGCAAATTGGGACTGTTTTCCTTAGAAAGACGTAGACTTAGAGGAGATCTAATAGAGGTGTACAAGATTATGAGGGGTATAGATAGAGTAAACAGGGTTAAGTTTTTTCCTAGGATGGACTCAAATAGCACGAGGGGTCACGGGCTTAGGGTGAGGAGGGTAAGGTATAATTTGGATGCTAGAGGGAGTTTTTTCACACAGAGGGTGGTGGGGGTATGGAATGCGCTGCCAAGTAAAGTGGTGGAGGCAGGTACTCTGGAGTTATTTAAGAAATACTTAGATGGGCACATGAACAGAATGGGAATGAAGAGATATAGAAAACTGATTTAAAATAGGGATCATGAGCCTTGGGAGTCCCTGGGAAGTATGTAAATAGATGATGATATTGATGTACTTGTTTTTTATTCTACAGGTGCTTTGGTCCACCTTCTTGACTAACGAGGGGCATACACGCGATGGGTCATGAGAGGGCTGCTCTTGGATTTTTTTCGAGACTATCCTAGTGCTTCACGTCGTTAGTGTATGCTTGACCTGGACCATTTGATGGGCAACACGACAGCTCAGTGACTAATGCTGTACTGTGCAGATACGTGGATTTGGGCCTGTGTCTGTGGGAGTTTGCGTATTCTCCCCATGCTTGTGTGGGTTTTCTCCGGGTGGTCTGGTTTCCTCCCACATCCCAAAGATGTGCTCTTAGGCTAATTGTCTCAAATTTGGTTTTTAATCCATAGATCTATAAACATAGACAGGGATCACGGATAGAGGTGGGAACATCAGGGTGGTGGCGCGGGCTCGTTGGGCCGAAGGGCCTGTTTCCTGTGCTGTTTTGTTCTTTGTTCTTTGAGAGGCAAGGTACTGCTATTAGCCAGGTCACTAACTTGTTTTTTTTATTCATGCAGGAAAAACCTACCAGATTGAAGTTGTTTGCTCGATGGGTGACTCTGGTTATTTCTCCACTCCGCTGGTCTTTCAGTTTGGAGATGGCAGTGCCAAATCTTTCGACATCATTCGCTTCTTCATAGCTCGGGTAACCAACAGGTTAATTGAAGAACTGAAGCCCACTGCTCCCTACAAGCCATACCAACCTTCCATTAAACATCCGACGGAAGACACTGTGGAAGAAGGACCAAGGCCAGTTGGGTAAGCTCTTGTGGTGATCCAAGACCTTTGCGTCCCACCAGCGCTGGCTTCTGCAGGACGGCCTGTGACGCAGTGGCTGGTTTTCCTTCCTCTGAGCCTGAAGCTATTGGGTTCAAGGTCCTAGGCTTGAGCATGAAAATCAAGGTTGCTCCTGGCCAATGAAACACTCCTGTTTGAGGGTTAAACTGGCCCTGTCTGTCCTTGTGGATGAAATAAAAGAAATAAATCTATAGATTTATTTTGAAGGGCAGCATGGTGACAGTGTTAGCAATGCTGCCTCACAGCACTATCGACCTGGGTTCAAGTCCAGGCTTGGGTCACTGGCTGTGTCGGTGTGGATTTCCTCTGGGTACTCTGATTTCCTCCCAGTCCAGAGATGTGCAGGTTAGGTGGATTGGCCATGCTAAATTGCCCCTTAGTGTCAGAGGTAATTGCATGGGGTTATGGGGATAGGGTCTGGGTGGGATTGTGGTTGGTGCAGATTCAATGGACTGAAAGGCCTCCTTCTGCAGCAGGATTCTATGAAGAATGAGAGAGCCATTCCAGGCCAATACTTATCCTTCCATTAACATCACTAAAGCCATATGATCCAGTTCTAATCATCTTCCTGTTTGTGGGTGCTTGCTGTGCACAGATTGTCAGCACAGTATACGGCTAGCTCAGTCCAGTTTCTGGTCATTGGTAATCAGCCCACCCCACCTCCTGAATATTGATAGTGGGGAATTCAGTGATGGTAATGGCCATTGAACATCATAAGGGAGATGGTTAGATTCTCTCTTGTTGGAGATGGTCATTGTCTGACATAAAAATAATTTGCCACTTATCAGCCCATGATTGGAAATTGTCCGGCTTGCTGTATTTCAACAAGGATTGCTTCAGTATTTGAACAGTCACGAATGGTGCTGAACATTGTGCAATCATCAATGAACATTCCCACTTCTGACAATATGATGGAAGGAAGGTCATTGATGAAGCAGCTGAAGATGGTTGGACCTGGGACACTAACGTTGAGGGACTCCTGCAGAGATGTCCTGGGATTGATTGACTAATCTTCCAATCACCACAACCATCTTCCTTTGTGCTGGGTATGACTCTGACCCAGCAGAGAGTTTGCCCCCCAGTACCCACTGACTCCAGTTTTCCTTTATTCTAATAGTGAATACACTTCAAAGTGTTTATTTTCCCAGACTGTAAAGCGTTTTGGAGGATGTCTTGTGTTTTCAAAAGGTGTTATATAAATTTGTAGTGTTGGGCTGTGTTTGCCTTAGCATTGTGAGCAATGCATACAATCTCTCTGAAATTCTCTTCCTAAACATCTCTGCGGCTCTTTCCTCACTAAAACCAATTTTATTACCAGTCCTAAAGACTCTTCCTGTGGTTCGGTGTTAAATTTTGATAAAACTCACGTGAAATAACTTTCAGCTGCTTACGATGTTAAGGAGGTTTTTAAACACAAACCACGGTTGACTTCAGTATAATGTCTTATCCTCTTGTGAATGCAATGGGATAAAGCCTTTAGTAAAAGAAATAACATCACTATTTACACAACACGTCCTTTATATTTGTGTGTCTGAGCATGTGATATGTATGTGAATATAGCGTATTTTTATACAAATTTGTTAATGATAACAGGAAATCTGAGTTATGGAGATATTATTATATAACATGGTCACATTTGCCATGTTTTGAAGGATTTAGATCACTTGTGCAGTCAATTAAGTTGTAAACTAAATGAATAGGAACTTCTGTGGCACAGTGCGTAGCGTCCCTGTCTCTAAGCCAGGAGTTGGCATAATGGTTAGCACTACTGCCTCACAACTCCAGGGACCCGCATTCAATTCCTGGCTTGGTTCACTGTCTGTGTGGAGTTTACATGTTTTCCCCGTGTCTCTGTGGGTTTCCTCCGGGCACTCCGGTTTCCTTCCACGGTCTGAAAGATATGCTGGTTGGATGCATTGACCCGAACAGGCGCCGGAGTGTGGTGACTCGGAGAATTTCACAGTAACTTCATTGCAGTGTTAATGTACGCCTTACTTGTGACTAATTAATAAGCTTCTTATTTGCTTTAATGTAAGTGTATTTGTGACTAATAAACTGACGTTGTATCTGCTCTGAATCTTTGCAGCATTTCCGACGACAAACTAGAAAGGGAAATCCCTCTGGAGAGTAAGAAATATTCTTCAATATTTTTCGCTGCTGTGAAGTGTGGATTAAAGGAAAATCGTGCTCGCAATTCCAGAGAGGAGCAGGAGGTGCAGAGGATTAAGTAAGTCCTGCATTTGGTTCCTAAGTGAGGTGTGGAGTACTAGTTGGACCACAGGATGAATTGGGTGGGTTTGTTGTTATGAATAAAGAAAATGGTATTTTCTATTCTTCTCTGAAGGTGTTGGCACCCTCTGGTTGATGTTGGAGCTGACACATTCCTCAGCCAACCATGGAGTAAGATTTTACATCAACAAAATACTGCAGAGCTGAAAATCTCAAATAAACCTGAAAATTCTGGAAATATTCAGCAGGCTTGGGAACATTTGGGATAGAACTAGAAAAGGTTCAAGGTGTAATGGGTTTCAAGAAAGGACATTAATGAACCAGATGGGTTTTTACGACAATTGACAATGAGTTACGTAGAACGTAGAACATAGAACACTACAGTACAAACAGGCCCTTCGGCCCACGAGTTGCGCCGATCACATCAATATCTACCAATCCACAGACCTATCTATAACCCCCTATCCCATTCGTTCCCATATACTCATCCAGAAATCTTTTAAAAGACCCCAGCGAGTTCGCCTCTACCACCTCCGACGGCAGCCGATTCCATTCACTCACCACCCTCTGAGTGAAAAACCTACCCCTGACATCCCCTCTGTATTTGCTTCCCTGCACCTTAAATCTGTGTCCTCTCGTAGTGACCATTTCAGCTCGGGGAAATAGTCTCTGAGAGTCCACCCTATCTATTCCTCTCAACATTTTATAAACCTCTATCAAGTCGCCTCTCAACCTACGTCTCTCCAGTGAGAAGAGTCCCAGCTCCCTCAACCTATCTTCATAAGGCCTGCCTCCCAATCCAGGCAGCATCCTTGTAAATCTCCTCTGAACTCTCTCAATAGCCTCTACATCCTTCCTATAGTGAGGTGACCAGAACTGCGCACAATACTCCAAGTGGGGTCTGACAAGGGTCTTATAGAGCTGCACCATTACCTCCTGACTCCGAAACTCAGTTCCTCGGTTAATGAAGGCCAGTACACCGTACGCTTTCTTGACCACTTGCTCCACCTGCTAGGCCGATTTTAAGAGTCCTATGGACCCGGACCCCAGGATCCTTCTGCTCTACAACACAGCTAAGACTCCTACCCCTTGTATTGTACTCCTTCATCCCATTATTCCTGCCAAAATGGACCACTACACATTTATCCGCATTGAAGTCCATCTGCCACTTCTCCGCCCGGTCTTGCATCCTGTCTATGTCCCGCTGCAACTTTTGACATCTGAGTTATGGAGGTTTGCAGTGTGGAAATAGGCCCTTCGACCCAAATAAAAGCAAATTACTGTAGATGCTGGAATCTGAAACCAAAAGAGAAAATGCTGGAAAATCTCAGCAGGTCTGGCAGCATCTGTAAGGAGAGAAAAGAGCTGACATTTCAAATCCAGATGATCCTTTGTCAAAACTAAAAGGGTGTAGAAAGTGGGAGATATTTATACTGCGAGGGGAGGGAATGAGAGTCAAAGCCACAGAAACCAGCTAATAGCTGTCCATAAAGAACATGTGAATGGCCAAACGGCAGAGGAGCTTGACAGATGAAGTTGTTGGGGGTGGGGTGGGTGGGTGGAGACAGGTAGAATGTAGAAAAGGGGAACTGGGGGGAGAAAAGATAAGGGAAGGGGGAAGGAAAGAGTTGGGGGGGAGGGGGAAGGAAGAAAAATGAAGACATATTATCAAGAAATAAAAGATAGAAAACAATAATAAAAAAAGAATGAAAACAAAGGAGTGGAGGTGAGGTAGAGCCAATCATCTGAAATTGTTGAATTTGATATTGAGATCAGAAGGATGTAAAGATGCTGTTCCTCCAGTTTGCATTCAGCTTCACTGGAACATTGCAGCAGGCACGTGGGCACGGGAGCAGAATTGTATGTTGAAATGGCAAGCAACTGGAAGGACAGACCAAAGGTGCTCAGCAAAGTGATCACCCAATCTACGCTCGGTCTCTCCGATATAGAGGAGACCACATTGGGAGCAGTGAATGCAATCACCAATTGAAAGTGGTGCAAGTGAAACGCTGCTTCCTTTGGCCCAATTTATTCATGCTGCTCTTTTTTGTTAAACCACTAACTTCGTCCCAATTGTCCACATTTGGCCCATGTCTCTCTACACCCATGTGACTGTCTGTCTAAATGCTTTTTCATAGGATCATAGAACCCTACAGTGCAGAAAGAGGCCCTTCAGCCCATCGAGTCTACACCGAACACAATCCCAACGAGGCACTGCCCCCCCCTCCATGTCACTACATATTATATCCACTAATCCCTCTAACCTCCGCTACCCTGGACACTAAGAAGCAATTTCTTAGCATGGCCAATCAACATAACTCACACATCTTTGGACTGTGGGAGGAAACCGGAGTACTGGAGGAAACCCACGCAGACATGAGGAGAATGTTGAAACTCCACACAGACAGTGACCCGAGTTGAGAATCGAACCCAGGACCCTGAAACTGTGAAGCAGTAGTGCTAACTACTGTCCTACCGTGTCGCTTTTTAAAAGACAAAATTGAACCTGTCTCTACTACTACCTCTAGTTTCATGAAGACAAAATGTGACACGGTGTCACAGCGGTTAGCACTGCTGCTTCACAGCTCCAGGGACCTAGGTTCAATCCCGGCTAGGGTCACTGTCTATGTGGAGTTTGAATGTTCTCCTTGTGTTTGCATGGGTTTCCTCCGGGTGCTCCGGTTTCCTCCCACAGTCTAAAGATGCGCGGGTTACGTTTGGTTGTGTTAAATTGCCCCTAATGTCCTGAGATGCGTAGGTTAGAGGGATAAGTGGGTAAAATATGTAGAGATAGGGGGATAGGGCCTGGGTGGGACTGTGGCTGGTGCAGACTCGATGGGCTGAATGGCCTCTTCCTGTACTGTAGGGTTTCTAAGTTTTTTTAGACTTATAATGAGTTATCAAAATTTTGGTTTTCTTGCAGAGTTCTTGTATTTGCAGTGTTTCACCTTTTGTGTCAGCAGCAAAACAGTAAAGTGGTCATTAAATAAAAAGCTGGCTACTTTGGGATTTTATTTCTAAACTAGGTATATATAATTTCACAGCCGTATAATTTAAGCACAGAATTAAATAACAGGCTTGAAGTCCAGTCATGAAAAAAGGGATGATTCACATTCAGGATTTTAATAGCTGTTGATCAGCTAAACAAACTTCAAAATCCTTTGTTGCCTGTTTTGGGCTTTTTGTGATTTGCTGTGAGTTCCGTGTCAGCAGAATCCCTTGAAGTTGAGTTTTAACAATAGGAGATTGATGCTCTGCCTACCCTGTCTGGCAGACTCAAGCGTTCGATATGCGAGTCAGTAAGATGTGCAGTACACCAGGGCAACTATTGTTACTGAGCTTGGCAGGCCCAACATTGGAATCTGGAAGGATGCCTTTCCCTAATTAATTAATAGCTTTATTGTTCTTCAGATGAAACCTAAACTTCCAAACATTATTCATTGCAGGGTGAGAGCCGCAACAGATATTAAAAACTCTTCAAGCATGCTCAGAGGGGTGTTACAATGCTGCCTCACAGCACTAGGACCCCAGATTCAATTCCCGGCTTGGGTCACTGTCTGTGCGGGGTCTGCATGTTCTCCCCATGTCTGCAAGGGTTTTCTCTAGTGAACAAAGAAAATTACAGCATAAGAACAGGCCCTTTGTCTCTGCAAGTCTGCACTGACCATGTTGTCTGACTGAACTAAATCCCCAATCCTTCTGGGGACCAAATCCCCATCCTATTCCCATCCTATTCATGTACTTGTCAAGATGTGGAGATGCCAGTGTTGGACTGGGGTAAACACAGTAAGAAGCCTGACAATACCCAGTTTAAATCCAACTGATTATTTGATAGTAAACTCACAAGTTTTTACTATCAAATAAATTGGTTGGACTTAAACCTGATGTTGTCAGGCTTCTTACTTTGTCAAGATGCCCCTTAAAGGCCACTTGGGTGCTCCAGTTTCCTGTCTCAGTCCAAAAGACATGCTGTTTAGGTGCATTGGCCACACTAAATTCTCCCTCAGTATGGCCAGCAGACAGCGGAGTGTGACAAGTTGGGGATTTTCACAGTAACTTCAATGTGAGCCTGTTAGTGACAAATATATAAATTAAACTGAAACAGTACTGGTAGACTGGGGGCATGAGAGAATGAGGTTATTGTCATTCTGCACATGTATAGGATGGGCCATTTTGCATTGACAGGAATTCACTCACTACCCAGCTTTATTCAAGTGCAAACCAGGGTCTAATGGAGTGTAAATTGTTTCTACAGTAATTCTTGTGAGGTATCCTGCTGAGTGCAAGGTGATAGCTTGTCTCTCTGTTTTCCTGTTATATACCAACAAATGCGGATCAATATCTCTTACTGACAATCTAGTTCTGTACAGATTGGAGGAATCTCTAACACTTCCTCCTTTCTGACTCCATATCTCACTGTCTGCTGCACGTATCCCTCCTGAGGGCATTTTCCTGTTTTTTGTGTGCAGTTCATTGCTGGCCTCAGAGTTGGTGTTTGACAAGTATAGTGACAGATTCTCTCTGTTGCTCCATCTTGAGGAGATTCAGATGGAAACGGACATCACCAGGTACAACATGGAGGGAGTTCCCATGGTCAGGTATCAGCAGAGCAACAATCTTCTCATTCTCAAGGTTAGTGCTAATGTTTCACAGGCTCTCAGATCTTGGGAGACAGGAATAGAGTGGGCCATCCAGCTCCTTGAGCCTCTCTCGTTCAATTACAAAGTATTTACCACACAGAAACAGGCCATTTGGCCCAGCTAGACCGTGCTGCTCCACATGAGCTTCCATCAAGCCAAAAAAATGTTCTGCTTGTGTAATTCAGCAGCCTTTGGGAAGTACGGTCTACGTTTCTAGCAACACATTGGAAATGAAATTCTCATCACCTCCTCGACTAAACAGAATCGACAATAGCCATTCTCTGGTTCATTCCCCAGGGCAATGCCTTGACCAATCAGAGCCAACCTTCCTGATTTGAATTTAAATAAACTTGGCAGTTAACTGTCGGTCATCAATTAACTTGTGCATTCCCTTGACCAATTGGAGTTCACTTACAATCAATCAGCATTTTCTTCTTGTGAAGTATAATTTGTTGTTCCTGTTACATTTGGTATTCTTATGAATTTTCCTGAGGGATGCAAGACAAAGAGATTTGACAACATGTCTTATTTTGGCAATACTCAATTAGATCGTCCCTTAATCATCCATATTCAAAGTAATGAAAGTCTCGTGAAACCACATCTCTCAGTTTGATCTGTGAAATGGCAGCTTCTACACTAAAATACATGTCAGCTGATTTGTGGCACTGCTCCAAGGGCTCAAGCCAGGCCGGTGTGCTTGGGGCCAGGCCGGTCTGCTAGGTTGCAGGTTTGTATGGAGTCTGCATGTTCTCACGGTGTCTGCGTGGGTTTCCTCTGACAGTGCAAAAGACATGCTGATAGGTGCATTGGGCATACTAAATTCTCCCTCCATGTATCCGAAAGGCACCAGAGTATGGCAACTAGGGGATTTTCACTGTAACTTCATTGCAGTGTTAATGTAAGCCTACTTGTGACATGAATAAATAAACTTTAAATTTAGGTGTTGATTTTATTCTGAGTTGGTTTCAGTCAGTAGATTGGGTTATACAGTTTGCTGGACTCTTGCTGAGTTTGTAACCATGGGATTGTTCCTATCCTCCTTCCTGACGTGGGCAGGTTCCTGGTGTTGCTGAGAACAGGCCGTCTGTGATGCGGGGGGACCACCTGTTTGCGTCTAAGAGTGGTGATCAGAGTCGGCCAATCACTTGGTACAAGGGCTACGTTTACGCAGTGGAGTTGGAGCAGGTGAAGCTGGGCTTTTCCCGAAAGTAAGTACCAGAAGATATTCCCGCAAACTGCACAGGTATTCACGTACTACTTCCCAGATAAGAAAGAGTTAGCAGATCAGCCTCAGACTGCAGGCAAAAACGTCTCTGCCCTCTACCCTGGCTCCTTGGCCCTACATCCATTCTGATGAAGGCCATTGGTAATAGGCAACCAATTCAGGCTTTGCAGCTCATTCAGGTTTGATGAAAGAGTACATTTTCAAAATTCGCAGATCACATCAGGTTAATAACTCTGGCAAAGTTGCTTTGGTCAGGGACATCTGTGACCCATTTAGGATTTTAGGTGCCTTTCTGGCCCCGGTTCGCTTGCAACCAGATTTATCACCAAAACAGTTGTTGCTATTGTACAGGAAATGCAACCAGATACAGAAAGACATTTATCAATTCATAGAATGACTGTGCAAATGACAAATGAAAATCAGTTCATCATGTGTAGATACATATATTTTGCTAGGAAGAATGAAATTTTTGGTAAATAATTTTCTAAATGAGGTAGGGGAGCAAGAGGATCAGGAGATACAGATACAAATTGCTAAGCAGAATGCAGCAGGTTAATAAGATCAGTTAAAAAATATTGCATGAAAAACTGGGGATCATTTTTAGGCTGGAATCAAAGCAGGCAAGTTATGTTAATCTGGTAATGAAGCTTGGTTAGATCACACTTGGAAATGCTGTGAACAGTTCTGATCGCCAGGTTATCAACAGGATACAGAGGCACTGGAGAAGGTGTATTAGGATTTGTTGGAATTTACTCAGACTCAGAGGTTATAACAATCGGAAAAGATTGAACAGACTCTGGAGAGGATACTGAGGGTGACGAGAGAGAGAAATACTAAAGATTAGGGAAGGGTTTGATGTGGAGAAGACATTCCCTTATGTGGGAGAACACATTAAATAGAGATTAATCCCTAGTAAATCCAATAGGGATTTCAGGAGAAACCTACTTCATCAGTTCATAAGGTATAGCAGCAGAATTAGGCCATTCAGCCCATTGAGTCTGTTCCGCCATTTGATCATGGCTGATATGTTCTTCATTCTCATTTTCCTGCCTTCTGTCCATAACTCTTCAATCCATTACCAATTAAAAAACTGTCTAACTCCTTAAATTTACTCACTGTCCCAGTACTTTGGGGGAGCGAATTCTACAGATTTGCAACCTTTGGGAGAAGTACTTGCTCCTCAATTCTGTTTTAAATTTGCTATCCCCTATCCTAAGACTATAACTTCTTGTCCTAGAATAGCCCACAGGAGGAAGCATTCGTTCCATGTCTATTTATCCGTACCTTTTATCATCTTGTGTACCTCAATTTGATCTCCCCTCAGGAAATGGTGTGAATTTGGAACATGGAGAGGTTGCATTGAATAGTTATGATGCATTTATGAGAAGTTGGATAAACAAAAAGGAATAGGGGCTTTTACTGATAGGGTGAGAACATTAACAACAGCCCCTAGCAGTTGGTTTGAATGGCCTGTTTCTGAGCTGGAGGTAATGTATAATATTTGCTGGTTTCAATTTCACAATGATGAAATTTGAACATGGGACTTTGGATCTCGTTACATAGTCACTGCACTCACCAATCCACTGGAGCTAAGAATGATCCTGTCTGATCCATCGATTCCCATTTGACAGTTTGGAAGCAATTACTTGGTCACGTTTGTTCTCCTGGGCCCAGGATTTCGGAACGAGTTATAACTGAAACTAAAAATCATCAAACTCTACAAGGATATAATGCCCTGTCTGTTCATTTGGTTTGTGTTATTCCCGCACTAACTGGTGTCATTAGCCAATGATTGTAGTTTGGAAATCTGATCATTTATTTTTAATGATATTTTGTGAGGGAAATCCTTACCAACTGGAGAGGTTGGAGAGTTGATAAAGCAATGAGGTGACAATACCTTCAGACAAGCCCTGATGATTTAACCTTTCCAATCCCTCCAGGCTCCTGGATACTTTCCTAGACAACATGAAGTTTAACATCTCTTTCACCTTTAATCGATTTCCATTGCAACTGCAGCACCGAGCCGCACAGTTAGTGGACACCAACCTGAAGGACATGCTCTTCCCCACCTTTTCTGACGGAAAATGCATTCACCCGGTCGACAAAAGCTTGGTGTGAGTAAACTGCAGCAGCCACGGGAATGGAAGATCTGGTCAAGGGCGGCCTCCAGCTTTGTCTTGGTTCATCGGAACCAGCTTAGTGCTTACTCATTTGGGAGTTAATGCCTCAATTGATCAGGAAAGGGTGACCAGGCCAACCAGCCATTCCTTCTGGAAAAGGGAAGACTGGAGGGTCATAGAGGTCATTAAAATTATGAAAGGGTTTGGTTAGGATGATGTTCCTACTTGTTGGGGAAGATCAAAACTAGGGATCATTGTTATAGGATGGTCACCAAATCAGGAGAAATTTCTTGGCCCAGAGATCGATAAGAATGAGAAATTTTTACCACGCTGAATAGTACAGGGTTATTGGATGATTCAGAAAGAATGTTCCCGATGGTGGGGGAGTCCAAAACTAGTTTGAAATAAAACTATTTAAAACGGAGGTGAGGTAAAATTTCTTCACCCAGAGAGTGGTAAATGTGTGAAATTCACTACCACAGGATATTGTTGAGGCCAAAACATTGTCTGATTTCAAGAAGACATTTAGTATTGATCTTGGGGCTAAAGGCATGTGGGAGGAGGAATCAGGATATTGAATTTGATGATTACAATGAATGGCAGAGCGGGTTCAAAGGGCCAAATGGCCTCCTCCTGCTTCTAGTCTTTATGAACACGGAAGAGAAAGAAACCCAGAAAGTGATGCTGGATTCATGGGAGGAAGCTGGTGTGAATTATAAACCATTATGTAAATTAGTTAGGCCTAACGACCTATGAGAGAAAATTTGCCTCTCAGAATAAAACTATTTTTGTTTGCTGAAGGGTTGTAGATTTGAGTGGAGAGATTGCAATCGAACTGTGCCCCTTGAGAAATGTGAATGTTGAACTTGGTGATTATTTATTTCTGTATTAATGTTCTA
This sequence comes from Sphyrna mokarran, assembly GCA_024679065.1. Taxonomy (NCBI): domain Eukaryota; kingdom Metazoa; phylum Chordata; class Chondrichthyes; order Carcharhiniformes; family Carcharhinidae; genus Sphyrna; species Sphyrna mokarran. The sequence goes on along the minus strand of JAGIQG010000023.1, from coordinate 3,815,538 downwards.
AAAACATTTTTTTTTTGAAAGACTTTACGATCGGTCCCTCGAGAACAATCCAGAACAAGTTAATGCGGTCCGTTTCATTTTATCTGGAATCTCCAGGCCTGCACCATACCTGGTGTTTGGCCCTCCAGGCACTGGGAAAACAGTGACTATCGTGGAAGCGATTAAGCAGGTACCCAGTGTCACTTCCAAAGCTTAACATGTTTTGACTTCTGGAATTTTCTGCCTGCAGATTGGGAAAGGTGGGAAGTTGAAGGGTGGCAATTCTGCCTCTGTGTGCAAGGACCCCCAAGACCATTACCGTTTTCCTAATTGAGGGGAGACGAGTTTCAGAAAAGCAAAATAGTGCAGATGCTGGAAATTTGAAATAGAAAGCTAGCATTAATATAGAAATGTAGAAATACAGAAACAGTAAGAGTTTCTTTAGATTTTAAAAAATGTTCACAAAGTGGATGTTGATCCTGTGGAATTAATAATGAGGAATAAGAAGATGGTGGATGAATTGAACAAGTATTCTACATTAGTCTTCAATAAAGAGGATACATAAAATCCCGGAAATAGCTAAAAATCAGGAACTGGAAGGGAGGGAGAAACTCGGGGAAAATTAAATCACCAAGGAAGTGGGACTGGACAAATTGAGTCTGCAGGCTGTGAAATCCCGGACCCGATAGACTTCACCCTAATGTCCTGAACAAAGTGACTTTGGAGATACTTGGTGCATTGGTTTTAATTTTCCAAAATTCCCTTTAATTCACGGAATGTTTCATTTGATGGGTGGTTGAGACAGGGCCGTTGACAACATTTCAGAGGCATTTGGACAGATGTGTGGTTAGAAAGGGTTTAGAGGGATATGGGCCAAATGCAGATAGATGGAGTTAGCTTAGATGGACATTTCAATTGGTATGGACTAGTTTGGGCCAAAGGGCCTGTTTCGATGCCATAGATTCTATGATTGAAAATAACAAATGTAACAGGAAATCACAGCTGGTTAGCCTAACATCTGTCATAAAATGTTAGAAGCCATTATTGAAGATGTTACAGCAGAACATTTAGAAAAATCCAAAGGCAATTGGGCAGAGTCAACATGGTTTTTATGAAATAGCAATTTGTTGATTTCTTTGAAGGAGTCACACATGTATGGATAAAAGGGAAACCAGTGGATGTACTGAACTTCTGGAAGGTTCTTGATAAAGTGTTAAGTCAAAGGTTATTGCAGAAGATGGAAGCTCACAGTATAGGAATAATGACGTGGAAAGAGAATTAAACAGAGTAGATATAAATGCATCTTTTCTAGTTGGCAAGATTAATGAGTGGCGTGCTACAGGGATCAGTTCTGGGATTCAACTTTTTGCAATTTATGAAAAGGACTTGGATAAAGAGACTGAAGGAATGGTTGACAAATTTGCTGATGGAATGAAAACAAAAATAGGAAGGAAAGAAAGTTGTTGCCCCTCCCTGAGGGGACATGAATCAACCACATTGCTCTGGGTCTGAAGTCATATGTAGGCCAGACTAGGTAAGGATGACAGACTTCCTTCTCTATAGGACATCACTCAGCCAGCTGGGTTTTTACAACAATGATGGTCATTATTAGACTTTTAATTCCAGATTTTTTATTGAATTCAAACTTTACCTTTTGCCGTGGTGGGATTCAAACCCGGGTCCCCAGAGCATTACCTGGGGTCTCTGGATTAGTAATCCAGCAACAATGCTGCCATTAATTACCAATCATAAAAGAGCATCTCACTCAGGCCCTATCCCTATAACCCGACACATTTACCCTGGCCAATCCACCAAACCTGCAAAGCTTTGGACTGTGGGAATTAACTGGAGCACGTGGAGAAAACCCATGTAGACATGAGGAGAACATGCAAACTTCACACAGGCAGTCACCCAAGGCTGGAATTGAACTTGGATCCTTAGTGCTGTGAGGCAACAGTGCTAACCACTGCGGGGTCACAGGGATGGGGCCTGAGTGAGGTGCTCTTTTACAATTCATCCATTAGGACATACAGATCCCTCTGCGCCTCAGAGCTCTGCATTCTCTCACCATTTAGATAAGCTTTTATTGTTCCTATCTAAATGGCCAATTTCACATTTTTCCACATCATCATCACTGTCAGACCTTTGCGCACTCATTTAACCTACCTATATCCCATTGTAGGGGAGGCAGTGCTGTAGTAGTATTATTGCTGGATTACTAATCCAGAGACCCCAGGTAATGGTCTGGGGACCAGGGTTCAAATCCCACAGTGGTAGAGGGTAAAGTTTGAATTCAGTAAAAATCTGGAATTAAAAGTCTAACGATGACCATAATTGTTATAAAAACCTATCCTCTTGTGGGAGAAACTGTAACTAGGTGGTCATGAGTCTTGGAACCGTTCCTCAAAAGACAGTTAAAGCAAAGACTTTAACGGTTTTAAGGTTGAGCTAAATAAATGCTTCATAACAAGAAGGTGAAAGGTTATTGGGGGCAGGCAGGATTATTAGGTTGGAGCTACTGTCAGATCAATCCTGATCTTATTGAATGGCAGAGCAGGCTTGAGGGGCTGAATGGCCTTTCCCTGCTCCTGATTTATCTATTCATATGAGAATCTGTTGCTGTCAACTTCTTTACTTATTAGATTTTAAACTGGTCCCAATGATGTCCTGGGAATTGATGCTGTGTAATTTTTTTTATTGAGAAACACACTGGCTTGAAAAGGGATGTGACAATTTTTATGTTCCCACATATGGGGAAATAAAGTTTCAGCATTATTCCCATCCCCATTCCCATCATCTTTGACCATCTAAATTGTCACCATTACCGACAAATACCTCACTATTCTGTTCCTTTCTGTATTAACATCATACCTGTTCCCTCTTTAAGTTCTGATCACTATTCTGATGCTTTTTGAAGAGTTCACCTTCAAAATACCTACAATCTTTTGAGCTGCCCCTATCCTAACTGTCCCCTTGAGCTGTTTCGCTGACTAATTAGAACGTGACTAACCGCACCTTAATTCATCCGTCATCCTAATGAATACTCTTGCTCAGCAAAAACTTATCAATCGCAGTTTTGATGGAACCCCAGTATTCTCAGCTGTTTTGGGGAAGAGTGATCCAGATTTTTGTGTGAAGAAATGCTTCCATTCATTAGTCCTGAATCACTGAGCTGTGATTACAGTCTGTGCCTTCCTGTTTCTGAGCTCTATCACAACAAGAAATCATTTCTCACCATCTACCGTATTGAATCCTTGGTCATCTCGATATATACATTCACCCCCCCCGCATCTTAATCTCTAGAAACACAGCTGGTATTTATTATTTATCTTCATAAATTAACCCTTTTAGTCCTCTGTAACGTTTTAGTGAATCTGCTACCCGAGGCCCAGTGCATTCTCCCTGAGTGCAGTGCAGAGTTAGTAAGAATCTGGCAACACCAATTTTAAATCCAACCGATTTATTTGATAGTAAAGCTGCTAGCTTTCGGCCTTTGTAGCCTTCGTCAGGCAAATGAGGTGTTCTGGTCTCCAAAAGCACACATATCAGCACAGACAGTTTACAGATTGCTGATATGTGTGCTACTGGAGACCAGAACACCTCATTCACCTGACGAAGGCTACAAAGGCCGAAAGCTAGCAGATTTACTATCAAATAAATCGGTTGGATTTAAAATTGGTGTTGCCAGATTCTTAATGAGTTTACCTCAGTCCAACACCAGCATCTCTACATCATGACTACTATCGACACTGCAGTGCAGAGAGCAGAGTGGGTGTGACTGGCAATAACAAAAACAGGAAGGAACCTTTCACAAACTTGGAAAGTCCCTGTGTGCCTTTACTGCCAGTAAACTTCACTTGCAGTGAACTAATGCAGGAAATGGTACAACCAATTCACGCAAAGCAAGCTCCCATAAAGAACGTGTTTGTGTGCATACATGTTTGTGTGTGTGTATACAAAAGGAACATTTTCTCCTCCTGTGCAGAGGCCCAGATACAACCCCATTCTCAACGATGCTGGAGCCACCTTGTCAGAACACATTATGTGTTCATTTTTTCTGATCAAAAGACAAATGAAACCATCTTCAGCCTGAGGTGCTGCATTTTGATTCATCTCCGCCTCCTGCTGAGGCCCTCAGTTTCACACATTCCCGTCTTCGATTCTTTTGATTCTCCCCGTGTTACCAAGAAACAGCTGAAGGTATTGGACACTGCAAAGACCCTCACTGTCTCAGCTTCTTCATCATTATCTTTGCCTGCATCATAAGATCTAAAGTGGAATGTTTTCTGCTGATTGCACCGTCGTGAATCCTCAGACACTGAAGCAGCAAGATCTGGACAAGAGTCAGGCTTTGGCTAATAAGTGGCAAGTAACATTCACACTATTACAGGCACTAGGCAGTGACAACCTCCTACAAAAGTGAATTGTGTAAACACAGTAATCCATGTAGTGTAGGTACACCCAAACAGCTGTTAGGGAGGAAGTTCCAGGATTTTGATCCAGCGATAGTGAAGGAATGGTGATATATTTCCAAGTCAGGATGGTGTTGGAGGGGAACTTCCAGGTGATGGTGTTCCCAAATATCCTTCTAGGTCACTTGGCATGCAATGTCATTACCATTGCTGAATTCCCCACTATCAACACCCTATGGGTTACCATTGACCAGAAACTGAACTGGACTAGCTACATAAATATAGTGACAAGAGCAGGTCAGTAACTGAGAATCCTGTGGTGGTTAACTCGGTTAACTCCAGCTGAGATATTTAACCTCCTGACTCGCCAAAGCCTGTCCACCATCTACAAGGCGTAAGTCAGGAGTGTGATGAATACTTTCCCCTTGCCTGGATGGACGCAGCTCCAATAACACTAAAGGAGCTCTTCACCGTCCAGGCAAAGCAGCCCCACTTGATTTGATATATTATTGTTACATGTATTAACTACAGTGAAAAGTAATGTTTCTTATGCACTATACAGAGCACACAGTTCATAGAGAAGAAAATGAGAGACTGCAGAATGTGGCGTTACAGTCATAGCTCAGCTGTAGAGAAAGATTAATGCAAGGTAACTCCATTCAAAAGTCTGATAGCAGCAGGAGGAATCTTATAGAAACATATAAGATTGTGAAGGGAATAGATAAGATTGAAGCAGGAAGGTTGGTTCAACTGGCGGATGAAACTAGAACTAGGGGGCATGGCCTCAGATAAGGAGAAGCATATTTAGGACTGAGTTGAAAAGGAACTTCTTTACACAAAGGATTGTGAATCTTGGAATTCCCTGCCCAATGAAGCAGTTGAGGCTATCTCATTGAATGTTGTTAAGGCAAGGATAGAGAAATTTTTGAACAGTAAAGGAATTAAGGGTTATGGTGGGTAAGTGGAGCTGAGTCTACAAAAAGGTTAGCCATGATCTTATTGAATGGCAGAGCAGGCTCGAGAGGGCAGATGCTCCTAGTTCTTATGTTCTAACCCAGGCGCTGTGAGGCAGCAGTGGTAACCAGCTGAGTACAGAGACAGGCCTAAGACAAACCTTTGCAGAGGGACATTTAGAATTTTGATTCTGTGACTGTTCCGTGACTGTAAATGACTACTTAATGTTTAAAAGCAAAATTTGATCCAGCTTTTCCTCTTTTGCAGTTTATTCTTGGTTTAAAAATGAATGATAGACCAGCAGATATATTGAAAAGTGAACACCTGTGCCATTATAAAATTAATGTTATGATATTGCTGTAAGTAATTGCTTATCCAACGTCAAAGGGGCAGGTACACACTTTCCAATCCCTCATGTCATCACCCCACTGCTGGGCCACACACAGCCTGTCCATTCTTCATAGAATCCTTACAGTGCAGAAGGAGGCCATTCGGCCCATTGAATCTCTGCTGACCACAATCCCACCCAGGCCCTATTCCTGTAAACCCCACATATTTCCCCTGCTAATCCCCCTGACATTAGCGTCAATGTAGCGTGGCCACTCCACTTAACCTGCATATCTTTGGACTGTGGGAGGAAAGTGGAGCACTTGGAGGAAACTCACGCAGGCATGGAGAGAATGTGCAGAGAGTGACCAGAGACTGGAATCGAACCCGTGTCCCTGGCACTGCGAGGCAGCAGTGCTAACCACTGTGCCACCATGCTGCTTCACAAAGCAAAGTTAGCCCTCGGCACTGCTCTGATTTCAGTCACAGCCTGTCAGTGACATCCAAGGAGGTTTTAAAGCTCACTGCTCACCTTCACCCTTTCTCCATTGCTATGAATTTCAGCTAAAGCTTCCCATTGGAGTTGGTGACCCAGATGATGGGATGTATTTTTAGAAATTTGAGTATTTGTGCCACGACCTTGATTTGTTGCTCACTTGCTCAAAGCAATGGAGAAGCTGCAACGAGAGATTAGGGGGATGGGAGAGAATATTCTCTGAGACAGGAGTCTATGGGGTGACCTGAGAGGGAATTTCACTCCTGACCACTACCCACATTCCACACAGAGTTCCTTCTGAGGTCATCTCATCTTGCATCAAATTCAGTTTATCCATCATTCCCAGGCTCGCTACCTCTCGTGGCTCTCGCTTAAACAATGCCTCGATTTCTCAATCCTCGTCCTTGTTTTCAAACCCCTTTATGGCCTCCTCTCCATCCCCTTGTCACCTGTATAATCACTTCCACTCTAACCCTTTGTGATATCTTTGCTCCTCCAATTCTGGCTTCTTGATCATCCCTTATTTTAATCTTCCCCATCGTTGAAACCACTCCTTCAGCTAGGCCTAAACTCTGGAATTCTTTCCCTTAAACCTCACAACCTCTTGTGCTTCTATTCTTCTCAAAATGCTCTTTAAATTAATCAACTCAGTTCACCAAGCATTGGAATGTTCAACCATTAATAGGGAACGTGAGCTGGGATTAGACCATCGTGAGACAGGTTAGTTTTGCCCTACTGATAATTACAAAGTGTTCTTGCAATAGTAATCCTGCTCTGTACAGAGGTTCAGACATTTGTTGTGTGTGCTTGGCTGAGGAGTCAAGGTGCGAAGCCACTAAATGTGGGATTATGACTGAATGCCTCTAAATCAGAATCCTGCTTTAAAGCGTCATATTTTGCTTGAATAATACTCCCAATGAAGCACTTCGGGATTTTTTTTTGTTAAAAGAACCATATAAATGTATGGTTTTGCTGCATTTAATGAGGGGTTGGATTGGATAGAGGACATTTCCACTTTTGGGTGAGATCAAAACTGGAAGTTTCAAATAGAAGGACATTTAAGAAAGACATAAAGAAGATTTAAAAAGAAATTAAATAAATTCTTGAGCAAAGAGAGATTTTTAAGCTTGCCCCCCAAGGAAATTTGGCATGTCAGATACAACTCTTACCAACTTTTACAGATGCACTATAGAAAGCATTCTTTCTGGTTGTATTGCAGCTTGGTATGGCTCCTGCTCTGCACAAGATCACAAGGAACTACAAAAGGTTGTGAATGTAGCTCAATCCATCACGCATCCCTGTCTCCCATCCACTGACTCTGTCTGCACTTTCTTTCCACTGACTCAGCAAAGCAGCCAGTATATTTAAAGATCCCACGCACCTCGGACATTCTCTCTTCCACCTTCCGCCAGGGAAAGGATACAAAAGTCTGAGGTCACTTACAACCAATTCAAGGACAACTTCTTCCCTGCTGCTGTCAGACTTTAGAATGGATTTATCTTGCACTAAATTGGTTTCCCTCTACACCTTAGCTATTACTGTGACATTTTATTCTGCACTCTCTCAATTCCTTCTCTATGAATGGTATGTTTTGTCTATGTAGCATGCAAGAAGCTACTTTTCATTATATGCTAATACATGTGACAATAAATAAATCAAAATCTGATTTTAGCTTCACTGCTGTTTGGCCATTCACACCCTTTATTCTCTCTATGCTATGGACTGCCATTAGCAGCCTTTCCCCTTGTTTTTGTGGCTATGATTCATCTTTCATTCCCGCAGCCTGCAGTATAAATATCTCCCACTTTTTCTGCCTTTTAGTTTTGACAGAGGGTCATCTCAAAACGTCAGCTCTTTTCTCTCCTTATAGACGCTGTCAGACCTGCTGAGATGTTGTAGCATTTTCTCTTTTGGTTTCTGATATATTTTCATGCTTAGAGGGGAAAAAGTGTGGGACTAAATTGGATAATTCTTTCAAAAATTCAATGGGTCAAATGGCCTCCATCTGTTGTGTGTTTCTATAATAACAGATATTGCCGAGGATCTTTCAACCGTTTTGATGTTTGTAACATTTTGCAGCTCTCAGACTGTTTATTGGCTTTGACCCACAGGTGTTGAAATGCATCCCAACAGCCCACGTCCTTGCCTGTGCCCCGTCCAACAGCGCCACGGACTTACTCTGCCAGCGGATCAGGAAACATGTGGACAAAGGGCAAATTTACCGTCTTAATGCTATGAGTCGGACCTGGAACACCATCCCCCAGGACGTACAGGTAACCCAGCCAATCCTTTCTGTTAAATGTCATTCCTCAGCCTGAGGTTCCAGTTGTGTAGCAAATTCAAACCTTGTGCCACAAAATAAAAGATTGTTCCGAATAAATCCAAGAAAGAATTTAGGGGAACATCTTCACCCAGGGATTTGTTAGAATGTGGGACTCACAACCACATTGAGGCAAGTAGTGTAGATATTTTTACAAATTAAAAATACGAGTTAGGAACCTCTTGAGTCTGGTCATCTATTTGATAAACTACATTGATAATAACTAGCTTTACTCTCTATCTAACCCCGTGCTGTACCTGTCCTGAGAGTGTTTGATGTGGAGACAGTGTGAAGGGAGCTTTACTCTGTATCTAACGTCGTGCTGTACCTGTCCTGAGAGTGTTTGATGGGGACAGTGCAGAGAGAGCTTTACTCTGTATCTAACCCCGTGCTGTACCTGTCCTGGGAGTGTTTGATGGGAACAGTGTAGAGGGAGCTTTACTCTGCATCTAACCCCGTGCTGTACCTGTCCTGGGGAGTGTTTGTTTGATGGGGACAGTGTAGAGGGAGCTTTACTCTGTTTCTAACCCTGTGCTGTACCTGTCCTGGGGAGTGTTTGATTGGGGGACAGTGTAGAGGGAGCTTTACTCTGTATCTAACCCTGTGCTGTAATGTCCTGGGAGTGTTTGATGGGGACAGTGTAGAGGGAGCTTTACTCTGTATCTAACCCTGTGCTGTACCTGTCCTGGGAGTGCTTGATGGGGACAGTGTAGAGGAAGCTTTCTTTTGCATCTAAGTTGTCTGAAGGTTTTGTAGTTATTTATTATCTCTTACTGTGCTGCCTCCTAACTCTTACCATCACACTGTGACCAAGAGGCGTCTTCAGGCCTCTGCAATATAATCACAAGGTTGTTTGGTGCAGAAATTGATCAACTTCTCTCTGCTGAGCTCTTTCTCTCCCTCTGTCTCTCTCTTTGCTGCTTGCTTGCTCTCTCTTTGCTGCTTCCTCGATCTCTCTATCTCTTTGCTGTGCTGTAAGAACAACTTGCGTTTCTATCACATCTCTCAGACTTCAGGATGTCTTATCTTTACAGCCAATGAGATATTTTTAATATGTCGTCACTGATGTAAGGAAACATGATTTAGGTTCGAGGAGTGAATGGTGACAGTTTGACATTCTGTAACTTCCTTGAACTAATAGCTAACTCTCCTGTTTGTTAGGAGTGCTCCAACTGGAATGCATCTGAGGAAATTTTTGTGTTCCCATCAAAAGAGACTTTAAAGCAATATCGTGTTATTGTGACCACGCTGTTAACAGCAGGAAGGTGTGTATTGAAAACCGCGTTGTGACCTTTTATAGAATGGGGAGATAGAGGCCATTCAGCCCCTTGTGCCTGTGTTGTCTCTTTTAAGCCAACCAGTTCTCGCTCTCCCTTTCTTCTTTCCCCATACACTGCGAGATTAACCCGTTTAATGTTTCTTCAATTCCCTTTTGAAGAATGATTGTATTTGCTTCCAGTGTCCATTCTGGCAGCTTTATCATCATAACCTCTGCAGAAAATACTTCACTTCATCCTTAAACTTGCACCAAAATTTGAAATCACATTCCTCTTGGTTACTGGCTATCCCTCATCATATTGATCCCCTCTTCCTGTAACCTTCTCGACCCCAATGAGAATTTATTTTTAAAGCCTTTATTAATCTCACTTATGAACTATAACAGACAACATAGAATAGCAAAATGGCTATGACTGCATCCCTAACATTGTTTAGTCTAGAACAGCCTTGGGTACGAGTGCGATGTGTTTATCTGTCGCACCACCCAGTGAGACTGAAACAAGACCCTCCTGTGAGCCCATTTCTCCCCTCACTACCAGAACTCCACAGGTATTAATGCTGCAACTGGTGTTTCTCTTAACACCTGCTCAATCTAATCCTACACACTCCAAATTCCTGATTTGATTAGTTATTGGGATACAGTGACAACTGTTATTTCTTGCGTGTTATACAAAGCATTACATTCATAGTGTAGATTGGAAGAAGGAAAGGAGAGAGTGTAGAATCTTGTGTTACAGTCATAGCTAGCCATGATGTGGAGTTGGCGGTGTTAATCTGGGGTGGGCACAATAAGAAGTCTCACAGCAGTAGGTTAAAGTCCAACAGGGTTTATTTGGTAGCACATGCTTTCAGAGTGAAGGGGCAATTCTCCAAAAGCTTGTGCCACCAAATAAATCTGTTAGATTTTAACCTAGTGTTGTGAGACTTCTTACTGAGTCATAGCTAGAGAACAAAGAAAGATTAGTTTAGCGCTAGGTAGATCTATTCAAAAGTCTGACAGCAGCAGGGAAGAAGCTGTTCTTGACTTGGTTGGTTTGTGACCTTTTTCCCGACAGAAGAAAGTAGAACAAAGAACAAAAACAGCACGGGAAACAGGCCCTTCGGCCAATGAGTCCACGCTGCCACCCCAATGTTCCCTTCTCCATCCGCGATCCCTGTCCGTGTTTATAGATCTATGGATTAAAAAACAAAATTGAGACAATTTAGGGAGAATTTGTTTTGCCAATTAGCCTAAGAGCACGTCTTTGGGATGTGGGAGGAAACCGGAGCGCCCAGAGAAAACCCACGTAAGCACGGGGAGAATACGCAAACTCCCACAGACACAGGCCCAAATCCATGTATCTGCACAGTACAGTGATAGTCACTGAGCTGTTGTGTTGCCCATCAAATGGTCCAGGTCAAGCGTACACTAACGACGTGAAGCACTAGGATACTCTCGAAAAAGATCCAAGAGCAGCCCTCTCACGACCCATTGCGTGTATGCCCCTCGTTAGACAACAAGGTGGACAAAAGCACCTGTAGGATAAAAACAAGTACATCAATATCATCATCTATTTACACACTTCCCAGGGACTCCCAAGGCTCATGATCCCTATTTTAAATCAGTTTTCTATACCCCTCCATTCCCATTCTGTTCATGTGCCCATCTAAGTATTTCTTAAATAACTCCAGAGTACCTGCCTCCACCACTTTACTTGGCAGCGCATTCCAATACCCCCACCACCCTCTGTGTGAAAAAACTCCCTCTAGCATCCAAATTATACCTTACCCCCCTCACCCTAAGCCCGTGACCCCTCGTGCTATTTGAGTCCATCCTAGGAAAAAGCTTAACCCTGTTTACTCTATCTATACCCTTCATAATCTTGTACACCTCTATTAGATCTCCTCTAAGTCTACGTCTTTCTAAGGAAAACAGTCCCAATTTGCCTAATCTCTCCTCGTAACTCAGACCTTCCATACCAGGCAGCATCCTGGTAAACCTCCTCTGCACTCTCTCCAGAGTCTCCACGTCCTTCCGGTAGTAGGGCACCAGAACTGGACACAGTATTCCAAATGAGGTCTAACCAACGTTTTATACAACTGCAACATTAAAGGCCAGCTCTTGTACTCTATACCCCTTCCTATAAAGGCTAACATACTATATGCTTTCTTCACAACCTTCTCCACTTGCTCTGCCACCTTCAGAGACTTGTTCACCTGCACCCCCAGGTCCCTCTGCGTTTCTATACTCTTAATAGGTCTACCCTTTATCATATACCTCCCCCCTACATTCTTTCTCCCGAAATGCATCACCTCACATTTATCAGGATTGAATTCCATCTGCCATCTGTCTGCCCAAGCTACCAGCCTATCCATGTCCTGCTGCATCGCCTGACAATGCTCCTCACTATCCGCAAGTCCAGCCATCTTTGTATCGTCTGCAAACTTGCTGATCACTCCACTTACTCCCTCTTCCAAGTCATTTATATATATTACAAATAGAAGAGGTCCCAGTACCAAGCCCTGCGGCACATCACAAGTGACCGACCTCCAGCTGGAAGAACAGCCTTCCACTATTACTCTCTGTCTCCTATTACCAAGCCATCTAGCTACCTGTCCTTGTATCCCATTAGCCTTGACCTTCTCAACTAACCTCCCATGAGGGATTTTGTCAAACGCCTTACTAAAATCCAAAAAGTAGAAGAGATAATGTCTGGATTGCATAGGGTCTTAAATATACTGACTGCTTTTCCAAGGCAGCGGGAAGTGTAGACAGAGTCAATGGATGGGAGGCTTGTTTGTGTGATGAACTGGGCTTTGTTCGTGACTATTTGTAGTTTTTCTGTGGTCTTGGGCAGTGCAGGAGCCATACTAAGCTGTGAAACAACCAGAGAGAATGCTTTCTATAGTGCATCTGTAAAAAAAAAAATAACAAATTGGTGAGAGTCATAGGGACATGCCAAATTAGCCACCTGAGAAAGTAGAGGCATTGGTGGGCTTTCTTAACTTGTAATCTTAATGTGGGGGGGAGTTGGGGGTGGGGAATCAGGACAGGTTATTGGTGATCTGGAAGTTTAAACACATGAACGATGTGTGGGGAAAGGACTGTTATATCGCATTGCCATTTATTTCATATTTTAAAACAGGTTAGCCTCTGCAAAATTCCCAGCTGGCCACTTTTCCCACGTGTTCGTTGATGAGGCAGGTCATGCTGTTGAACCGGAGACTGTCATTGCTATTGCAGGTGAGAACATGTCACCAATGTGTCAATCCACTGCTTTTCCTTATTTTTCTAATTATTTGGGATTTTGATTGTGGCAATGGAGAGAAACTGTTCCTATTTTCCCAATTTGGTGACAAATTTAAAATGATTGGCAAAAACACCAGGGAAGGTGAAAATATTTCTTCACACAAAATATTATCAAATTAGAAAGAATACAGAAAAGGTTTATTACGATGCTACCGGGGCTTGATGATTTGAGTTGTAAGGAGAGGTTGAATAGATTGGGACTCTTCTCTGGAGCGTAGGAGGCTGAGGGGTGATCTTATAGAGGTCTATGAAATAATGAGTGGCACAGATCAGCTAGATAGTCAATATAGAACATTACAGCGCAGAACAGGCCCTTCGGCCTTCGATGTTGCGCCGACCAATTATGAAAAAAAAGCAATGACCCTCCAAACTAAACCATTTCCTTCTCTTCCATAAACTTATCAACTAATATTATTCCCAAAGATAGGGGAGTCTAAAACTAGAGGGCATAGGTTTAAGCTGAGGGGGGGAGAGATACAAAAGGGACCAAAAGGGGTACTTTTTCTACACAGAGGGTTGCTAGTTTGTCACCAGAGGCTACAACTGGAGTGGGACTACTCTGCTTCGAATATGGCGGACCAGGAGTCTCTCTTGCCTACTACAAGCATGTTGGAAGGGTTTACAAGCTGAAATTCAATGTGTTTGGCTGTGTTATGCGTGCACCTTTATTGGCCATCAACTCCTGCGATGACACTTGAACTCTGAGCTTGTGGTCCAGAGGTAGGGACACACCCACTGCACCACAAAACCATGAACTCTGCTCATGTGAGCACGGCAATAATTGTATCTTATTTAGGACAATTAATGTTATGAATATCAAACCAAGTAAATAGTGTGTTTGCTTCGTTGTAAGTGAGTTGGAATACAGGAGTAAGAAAGTCTTGCAATTGTCTGGCACTTTGGTGAAACCTCGAGCATTATTGGTACAGTTTTAGACTCTGTAACCAGAACAGCTACAGCATGGGACTCCTGCAACCTCTTCATTTCCCCTGGATCCTCTTGTTGTCTAAATACTGAGAGGGAGCTTTACTCTGTATCTAACCCTGTCCTGTATCTGTCCTGGGAGTGTTTGATGGGGACAGTGTAGAGGAGCTTTTCTCTGTATATAACCCCGTGCTGTACCTGTCCTGGGAGTGTTTGATGGGGAGACAGTATAGAGGGAGCTTTACTCTGTATCTAACCCTGTGCTGTACCTGTCCTGGGAGTGTTTGATTGGGGGACAGTATAGAGGGAGCTTTACTCTGTATCTAACCCCGTGCTGTACCTGTCCTGGGAGTGTTTGATGGGGGGACAGTGTAGAGGGAGCTTTACTCTGTATCTAACCCTGTGCTGTACCTGTCCTGGGAATAGTGCAGAGGGAGCTTTACTCTGTATTTTTCTGCTGTTTCAATGGTGATGTTTTTGGTTTAAGGACTGCTGAATGGTGGGCAGCTGGTCCTGGTTGGAGACCCTAAGCAGCTGGGTCCGGTGCTGAGATCACCCATTGCCATCAAACATGGGCTGGGTAAGTGTGGATTGGTGCTTTCTCCCATTCTACTGCCGAATAGACACAACCCCTTGACTGGGATGAACTGATAAAAGTCTTTGAGATTATGAAGGGGTTTGATTGTGTAGAGGTAAGGAGGATGTTTCTACTTATACATATGACCCTAACTGGAGACAATAAATATTTAATAATTCATTCCAGAGAAAGAGTGGTGGTGAGAATGTGGAACTGGCTGGTACAGGGAGGATGAGATGGATAAACATAGAGATAAAGCTAAATAAACCCCCGAGGGAGAAAGGAATAATGAAACATTGATGGGGTGAAATGGAGATCAATGGGAAGTGATGTGTGGGAATGATGGGCTGAATGGCCTGTTCCTGTGCTGTAACTACCGTGTATCTTTTGAAGCCTTGAACATGCTGTACATAGCACAAGTTCAGCTCCCAGACCCACCAATACGATACAATACAAGCGCAAATACTTTGCAGTTTAAGCATCGACTGTTTTGAGGAATTCAGAGTGGAATCAGAATTTCCCTACAGTGCAGAAAGAGGCCATTCTGCCCATTCTGCCTGCACCGACAATAATCCTATCCAGGCCCTGTCCCTGTATTTACCTTGCTAATCCCCCTGACACTAAGGGGCAATTTACTATGGCCAGTTCACCTAACCTGCACATCTTTGGAGTGTGGAGGAAACCAGAGCACCCGGAGGAAACCCACACTGATGTGGGGAGAACATACAAACTTCACACAGATAGTGACCCAAGGCCAGAATTGAACCCTGGTGCTGTGAGGCAGCAGTGCGAACCACTGTGCCATCCCAAAGAGACAAAGAGTATAGAAGGTCCATTAAACAGTACTGGTGTGTGTTCTGGCTGTTTTGGTGCTGTCATGACTTCCTACCATTGTATAATTCATGTATTTTAACTCTTTGCAGTGTAATGATTGCACTGCAATGAGGGGCAGACATCACTGAACCAGCTCACTGGCACCTTCTAGTGGCCACTCACAGGAGACATTCTCTACTGGGCCTTGGAGTAAAAATGTCACAGCAGGCTTCTCAGAAACAACTATCTTTTGAACCAAAGGAACCCGGTGACTGAAGGCTCAGTTAAAATGGTAGATTTTAGGCAGCATCCCAAAGGAGAAGCAGGAATTCCGGAGCTTGGAGGCCAATGCAGCCAGTGATGCAATGATTAAAATTGAGGATGATCAAGAGGCCAGAATTGGAGGAGCGAAGAAATCTCGTTGGCTGATTGAAATAGGGAGAGATGAGGCGGTGAATTTTAAAGTCAGGGCACAAAACATGGGAGAAAATGAATGTGAATCTAATTTAAAAGCTCTCTCTGGCTGGAGGGAAGTTTGCTCGTGTCAGCAATGTGAGTGTCAGTATAAACCAATGTCTTTCAGGTTTGTCTTTGCTGGAAAGGCTAATGAATGGGAACACCCTTTACCAGAAGGACCCAGATTCTGGCTCCTACAACCAACAGTTTGTCACAAAACTTCTCCACAATTACAGGTGAGTTCTGTCCAAGGCCAACAGGCTAGAACTTTGCATCTGATGGTCCATCTTTTCCATCTGAATTAGGGATCGTTGGGCATCTCTTTCCCTCCTTATGGCTTGTGTTTGATTCGATCAGGCACCATCCATCCCCCTGTGCTTCACAAAAGTCACAACTGAGTTTTCTCAAAAACTATTTGACTACAGTGTGCATCTGTCAAGGTTTCCCCCATCCCCGCCCCAAAATTCCTAGACCCTCACCCTCACCCACCCCCCACAACATTCTCCATCACTTGATGCTTTTTCTGACTCCTCTTTCCCCAGTTTGTCTTCACCTAGACAGGAGACGATGCCTGTTACTGAGAGTATAATTCCATTGGTTCTTGGAGCGTTCTGCTTCTTTAGTGAGTGGAAAGGGGAGCAGGGGTTTGTGTTTATGTGAAATTGGTCCAAAGCAATCGGTAAAACACGATGCACGTTTCCATTGTATTCATACGTGCCATCTATCACACATTCCCACAGCAGAGGTGGAGATCTTGACAGGTTTTTCAGTCCCTCCCTTGCAATCTGGAGATACTGGGGTTGTTGTGACTGTGGACAGTTAACTCGGGAGCTTAACCTCTCTGGGTTTGTGTGGTTGAGCATCACAGCTGTAAAACACCAATGTCCTCAGGAAGTGATTAGCCATGGGGACTTTCAGAACCTTTTAAAGAAAGATTGTTATTTCCTTTGCATCTGAAATTCAATAATTTACTTCCGCTGTTTGCCTAAACACTCATGAGAGTGTTGACCTTTCTTTGTTAATATTGGTTTAAAACAAGTTGTAAGTGACACAAGGTCAAACTTGATGCATCATCTGAATGGACCAATGGAACCTCCTTCTCACCTCAATGGACTTTGACCAATAATACTGCATTTTTCAAGGTTTCTCTGTACAAAACCATTCTCGCAACTCTTCTGCTTTGTTTTTAGGATGGGGGTAGGGTGGTGAGTTGGCATTGAATGAGGTGGAATGTGGCTTAGATTGTCTGAGGGTGTGTCCAATGGACAGGAATTGTAGATACGTAACTGAGAGATGGACTGAGCTGGTCTGAAAGGAAATGGATCAGTGAAATGTGAGGTTATTCACGGTGGAAGCTAAAACAAGAGGCAGATTACAACATAATGGGCATATATTACCTAATGCAAAGTCAGTCCATTCAATTAAGGTGATCTCTCTACACCTTAGCTATACTGTAACACTCCTTTCTGCACTCTCTTGTTTCCTTCTCTATGAATGGTATGTTTTGTCTGAATAGCGCGCAAGAAACAATACTTTTCACTCTGTGTTAATACATGTGACAATAATAAATCAATTCAAAAAACAAAATGTAAATTGGGAGAGGGAAGTGTGCAGTGGGACCTGGTTGTCCTTGTGCACCAGTCACTGAAGGTAAGTATGCAGGTGGTAAAGAAGGTATGTTGGCCTTGATTACGAGAGGTTTCGAGTACAGGAGCAGGGATGTGTTGTTGTAATTATACAGGGCCTTGGTGAAGCTACACCTAGGGAATTGTGTACAGTTTTGGTCTCCTTTTCTGAGGAAGGATGTTTTTGCTCTTGAGGTACTGCAGCGAAGGTTTACCATACAGATTCCGGGGATGGCGGGACTGATGTATGAGGAGAGATTGACGTGGTTAGGATTGTTTTTACTGGAGTTCAATGAGTGAGGGGGGATCTCGCAGAGACTTACAAAATTCTAACAGGACTAGACAGGATAGATGCAGGGAGTATATTCCCAATGGTGGGAGAGTCCAGAACCAAGGGTCACAGTCTGAGGATTCAGGGTAGACCACTTAGCACGGCGATGAGGAGACATTTCTTCACCCAAAAAGTGGTAAGCCTGTGGAATTCATCACCACAGGAAATAGCTGATGCCAAAACATTGAATGTATTCAAGAGGTGGTTGAATATAGCACTTGGGGTGAATGGGATCAAAGGTTATAGGGAGGAAGCAGGATTAGGCTATTGAGTTGGGTGATCAGCCATGAATGTGATGAATGGTGGAGAGACTCGAAGGGCCAAATGGCTTCCTCCTGCTCCTGTGTTTCTATGTTAAGTGGCGGAAGATGCCTTTGGGACAAGAGGGATACAAGTTTCAGGTATAGCCTGGTGGTACCGCTAAGCGAGTCAGTGAGCTACAAGATAGATCTGTTAACAAAAAACAAAGAACAAAACAGCACGGGAAACAGGCCCTTTGGCCCAACGAGCCCGCGATGTTCCCACCTCTACCCGCGATCCCTGTCCATGTTTATAGATCTAAAAAAAAATAAACCTACAGATTAGGCCTTTCCTTTGGTTCTCTGTGGTTCTGTTGTACATTTGGAGTTGAGAAGTTCTTTTCATGTGGGGATAGTTGTTCCTTTTTGGGTTTGAGAGATGGGAATAGGAAGCTGAGATGAAGCAATTCCCCAAATCTGAGTATCTAGGATGACACCTCTGAGCCGATACTGTAATCCACTGGCTCTCTTGCAGGGGAAACAAAGTCTCCTTGAATAAATATCGCCCCCTTCAACAGTGGGACCTGACCAAGAACTGAGTAATATCCTGGAGTTATTCACAGTACCCACAGCCATGAACACAATGACTATTATCATTAAGTAGCAGAGAGGCATTCAAGGAGAAATTCAGATAAACACGTGATCTGGAGGGAAATATACAATGTGTTAATGAGATGAAGGAAGGTGAATGAAGGCTTTTGTGGACCTTGGAAACCAATAAGGACCCATGAGCTTGAATTCATAACATAAGAACTAGGAGCATGAGTCAGTCATTTGGCCCCTTGAACCTGCTCTACAATTCAATACAATCAGGGCTCATCTTTTCATGGACTCAGCTCCACTTACCCGCCTGCTCACCACAACCCTTAATTTTTTTACTATTCAAAAATTTATCTATCTTTGCTTTAAGATCATTCAACGCGATAGCCTCAACTGCTTCACTGCACAGGGAATTCCACAGATTCACAATCGTTTGTGTGAAGAAGTTCCTCCTAAATCTACTCCCCTTCTTTTGAGGCTGTGCCTCCTAGTTCTAGTTTCACCCACCAGTGGAAACAATTTCCTGCTTCTATTTTATCTATTTCTTCATAATCACATGTTTCTATAAGATCTCCCCTCATTCTTCTGAATTTCAATGAGTATAGCCCTCGTCTACTCAGTCTCTCCTCATAAGTCAACATTCTCAACTCCAGAATCAACCTAGTGAATCTCCTCTGGTTTCCCTCCAGTGCCAGTCTATCCTTTCACAAGTAAGGAGACCAAAACTGCGTATGTGCTGGGAGATTGAGAGGTCTGGACAGAGTAGGTAGGGAGAGGAAAAACTCTTCCCTCTTGTGAAAGGATCGAGAATGAGAGAACACAGATTTAAAGCGATTGGCAAAAGAAGCAAAAATATTAGGAATGCTTGAGTGTGGTCTGGGATGCTCTGCCTGAGTGTGTGGTGATGGTAGATTCAACTGAAGTGTTCAAAAGGCAACGAGACCGTTAACCTGCAAAGGAAGAATGTGCAGCCATACGAGGAGTAAATGGGTGGATAGCACAAGGTGAGTCGCTCATTTGGATGGCCAGTAAGAATACGATGGACCAAACGGCCTCCTTCTGAACTATAACGGTACTGTGAAAGACTTTGTTTTTAAAAGAGAAAAGTCTTACTGTGTTTTTTTGTCTGATTGAATTTGTCTAAAGCTGCTGTGTTTGTTAGGTCACATCCCACTCTCCTGAAGATTCCCAATGAGTTATTCTACGATAACGAGCTCATCGCATACGCAGATCCGATAATCAGAGAGTCTTATTGCCACTGGCAATATTTGCCACAGAAGGTGCGTTTGATAGGTTGAAGCATTTCCCTGATGTTTGGTTACCAGTAACAGAGTCGGGATTTTATCGCCAAACGCTGCTTCTGCAGGATGTACCCACCCTATCCCTGAAATGCTACTGCTGAAATTTGCTTCCACTGTTGGATCTTGAGTGAGTTTTCCAATAACCTTTTGCTCTATGTGGAGGGATAAGAGAAAGAGAGATTCCTGGATGGACATCATCTCCAGAGTTGAGAGTGTGTTCTTCCTTTTACCTCTGCAAGGTGCTCTCCATCTCTTGTTCTCTCTCTTTGTCTCTGTCTCTCTTTGTCTCTGTCGTCCTCTCTCTCTCT
Source organism: Sphyrna mokarran (assembly GCA_024679065.1). Classification (NCBI taxonomy): domain Eukaryota; kingdom Metazoa; phylum Chordata; class Chondrichthyes; order Carcharhiniformes; family Carcharhinidae; genus Sphyrna; species Sphyrna mokarran. The sequence goes on along the minus strand of JAGIQG010000023.1, from coordinate 3,795,309 downwards.
CCCCTTCCGTCTCTGTCGTCCTCTCTCTCTCCCCTTCCGTCTCTGTCGTCCTCTCTCTCTCTCCCCTTCCGTCTCTGTCGTCCTCTCTCTCTGTCTCTCATGTCTTTGTGTGTTGTCACATGCCCTCTATTATTGCTTGTCCGGCCACTCTTGCTTTTTATCAGTTTCCTGAACGCTGTTTCCTGTAAGCTGATGTTAGAACCTGGCCTGCTTCTTTTACAGGACAGCAAAAGAATGAAATGCCTTGGCCTCCATTTTCCCTCTTCCAAGCTTCTGAAATGCAAATCTTTGATGTGTCTCATTGAGCGATTTCTGTTTTTTATGACTCTTCTCTGTTTTATTACAAACTCGGCATTCTCGAGCTTGGTCTCTCTGCAGTCTCGGGGAATGGGCTATTCTGTGTGTGTTTTTGTGTTCTACACAGGTTTCCTCCCATCCCTCCCACTTCCATTCCATCTCTTACTTTCTTGCTGACTTTAATTTGCTTTCCTCTTTAGTCGGTCCATATTCACCTTCATTCCTGCGAGTGATAGTTCAATATTCTCACCTCTCTGAGTAAAGACATCTTTCTTCTGAATTCCCTCATGGTTTTTTTAGCCATTATCTCGTATTTATGACCCTGAGTTTTTTGTCTCCCCCTGAGCAAAAGCATCTTCTTTGAATCTACCCTGTCTAAATTTAGTTTTTGCCTCTTATCTCTTCAGAGAAAAGAGCCTCTGTTTGTTCAATCTTTATAATTTCCCGTTCTGATATCATCCTCTTAAACCGGAAGCTAGCCTCAGTTTCCTCAAAGTAACTTCCTCTAGGCAGTAGCTGCCTCTCTCTGATTCGAGATGAGGGGGGTTAATCTCTCAACTCAGTTCTGATGTGGAGTTGCCGGTGTTGGACTGGGATGGGCGCAGTATGAAGTCTCTCAACATCAGGTTAACGTCTAACAGTTTATTTGGTGGCACGAGCTTTTGGAGCGCTGCTCCTTCATCGGGTGAGCAGAGCTCTGAAAGCTTTGAATACCAAATAAACCTGTTGGACTTTAACCTGGTGTTATGAGACTGGACTGAATTATGAGGGGATAAATATTGCTGCTTTTGATCCTGGATAGCTTTGGTTAAAGTGAGCTCTGAGCTGTGAGAATTGGCTGGAATTACCTTTTGCCCTGTCCATCCCAAACTGGCAAACTTATTGCTGACTGTCATTGGGCATCCCTCTCAAAGAGCTGGCATGAGCAAAATGGGCCGAATTACCTCCTCATCTTTCTGTGATTTTGAGTGACGTGTTGCCTGAGGAGTTCACTATGTCACTCTTCATTCTTGGAAGTACATCAGCGTTTCCTCACTGTTGCTGGAAGGCTGGAGCTCCCATTCCCTAACAGCAGTGGGTGTACCTACACCACATGAACTGCAGTAGTTCATAAAGGGCAACATGGTGACGCAGTAGTTCGCACTGCTGCCTCACAGTGCCAGGGACCCGAGTTCGATTCTTGCCTCGGGTCATTGTCCATGTGGAGTCTGTACATTCTCCCCATGTCTGCGTAGGTTTCCTCCAAAGATGTGCGGGTTAGTTTGATTGGCCACAATGTCAGGGGGATTAGCAGGGTAAACAAGGCTTACGGGAATAGGGCCTGGGTAGGATTGTGGTCGGTACAGATTCGATGGGCCGAATGGTCTCCTTCTGTACTGTAGGGATTCTAGTCTCTGATTCAAGGCTGCTTGTCACTACCTTCCAAAGGGCAATTGGGATTGGGCAATAAATGCTGGCTTAACAAGTGACACCCACATCCTGTGAATGGATAACAAAGCTATTCTTGTGTCTCAGGAGAAGGTTGGTCAGTGTTGGGGTGACAGAGTGGGAACTGGTCACTTTGCAGGGAACACCCACTGATCTCAGCCTGTGTGCATCATCCTGGCTCCGAGAATTACAAATCCTGACATTGAACGTTTTGGAATTCCAGGGTTTCCCAATCATTTTCCACGGAGTTGTAGGTGAGGATCAGAGAGAAGCAAAGAGTCCGTCTTTCTTCAACACTGATGAAATCAGCAAAGTGGTATTCTACCTCAAGAAACTGCTGAGCGACCAGGGGAAGAAGGGTCTCGCCAAGATTTCACCCAAGGAGATTGGGGTGATTTCTCCTACCAGGAAACAGGTTTGGAATTTTCACTGTGTGTCTGTGTGTGTGGTGGGGGTTGTGGTGCAGGGGATGTTTGCACATAAACTCTGGAGCATTTCCAACAATAGGCATGTCTGATCTCCTTCCACTCCTTCACATGAATTTGTCTTGACCTCAAGTCTGTTTTGTCCTTGTAGTGCTCTTCGTTGCATCAAAATTGAGAATTATATGGATTCCTGATTTGATTTTGAATTTCAGCCTGGTCACCTTTCTCCTCTAACCACCCCCCCACCATTTCCTGGAACACCCAGAGGCAGCTACAACCAGTGTTTTTACCTCAGTTTCTCTCCCCACAGCCCTGTAATTTTCTTCCTTTTTGAGATTTTATCCAATTCCTCTTTGAAAGTTACATTTGAACCTCCTTTGTCTTCCACGCTTGCTTCAGGCTAAATCACAATAACTCGGGGAATTCTTTTACCTTAAAGCGCTTTTAACATTGTCAAAACATTATACAGCATTTCAGAAGATGGAGGCCAAATTGTGTGAAGAGATGAAAACAGGGATGAGGGTTCTTGGTGAAGGAGGTGGAGATTTGGGGTTAAAGTGGTTTAGGGAGACAGTGTGAAGCTTAGACAGCTAAAGGTGGGTTTAGCACTGCTGCCCCTCAGCTTCAGGGATCTGGGTTTGATTCCCAGCCTGGATCATTGCTTGTGTGGAGTTTGCACATTCTCCCCGTGTCTGTCTGGGTTTCCTTCAGGTGCTCCGGTTTCCTCTCACTGTCCAAAGATGTGCTGGTTAGGTTGATTGGGCATGCTACATTGCCCATAATGTCCAGGGATGTGTAGGTTAAAGGGATTAGCAGAGTAAATGTGTGGGGATAGAGCCTGGGGTAGGATTATTGTTGGTGCAGACTTGATGGGCCGAATGGCTTCCTTCTGTACTGTAGGGATTGTATGAGCAGTAAAGTTTATTTATTAGTGTCACAAGTAGGCTTCAGTAACACAATGAAGTTACTGTGAAAATCCCTTAAGTCACCACACTCCGGCACCTGTTCGGGTTGACTGAGGGAGAATTTAACATGGCCAATGCACCTCATCAGCACATCTTTGGACTGTGGGAGGAAACTGGAGCACCAGGAGGAAACTCTCAGAGACACAGGGAGAACCTGTAGACTCCACACAGACAATGACCCAAGCCGAGAATCAAATCCGATCTCTGTGAGGCAGCAGCATTAACCACTGTGCCAGCATGCATGGATGGAGCGAGAGCAGGCATCAAATCAGTGTAGAGTTGGAGCGATGGTGTGGGGAGAGGGGGTTAAAGGAGACATACGCAGAGAGTAATATTTGACTGTGCAGCAATTAGAGTAGAGAAGTTCAACTGACAGCATCCCTCTGACAGCGAGGAACTGAAACCATTGCTGTAACACGGTCAGAAAATTCACCACTAAAAACTTGTTTGGAATTTTTTGAGTACAAATTGCCATGGAACCGGTGTTAAGATGCAGATCAGCCACAATGTATTGGAATAGTGGGCCAGTAGTGAGGGACTTTGTTCTTTTAGGGAATTTTAGTTAAATTGGGCAGCATGGTCAATGCAGGTTTGGAGGGCGGAAGGGCCTGTTCCCATGTGTAATTTTCTTTGTTCTTTGACTGAATGGCCTCCTCTGAGCTACAGCTGCTAGCTGAGGGTCTCCAGCCGGAGCTTCGCTTTATTTCATGGTGATTTCTTCCCTCTGAAGGTGGAAAAGATCAGAACAGCGATAAACAGAGTGGACAAGGAGCTGATGGCCATGAATGACATCCAGGAATTGAAGGTAAGCAATCTGTTCCATTCAGCGCGCTCTCAACTGAAACCTGCAAATTGTTGAATTAATTCATGTGATGCGGGTGTCACTGGCTGAGTCAAAATTTATTGTCCATTGCTAATTGCCCTTGAACTGACCGGCTTGTTCGGCCATTTCAGAGGGCAGTTAAGATTCAACAACATTGCTGTGGCTCTGGACTCACATGTAGGCCAGACCAGGTAAGGATGGCAGATTTCCTTCCCTAAAGGGATGTGAGTGAACCAAATGTGACTCTTTTTTTTGTATGTCCATAGTGATGGAAATGGTTCATGTCAGTTTCCTGCCAGCTGGCAGAGATGGGTGCTGTGTTGGGGGTGTTGATGAGTGAGGTTAGTGGCTAAGAGTGGGGTGTGTGTGTGTGTTTGGGGGTAGGAGGGTTAGGGTGTGTGGGGAGGTTGATGGACAAGGGCTGGATGCTGTGAGTGCAAGTGGTGATGTTGAGTGGTTTCTATCCCTCTAGGTGGGGTCCGTTGAGGAATTCCAGGGTCAGGAACGGAAGGTGATCATCCTTTCCACTGTGCGCAGTTGCGCTGATTATCTTCAGTTGGACAATGATTTCAACCTAGGCTTCCTTGAAAATCCAAAGGTAACTAGTCACATCTTACTCTCAAACCCCTCTGTCCTACCCTAGCTTTCCCGTCTGTCTTTCCCCTCTCCACTACCCAACTGTTTAGTGCACAGCAAGCTCGCACAAGTAGAATGGGCACAATATCTATTTTAGTAATGTTGTTTGAGGGATGGATAGTGATCAGGACACTGGAGAGGACTCTCTGGCTCTTCCTAAAATGGTCGCATTGGAGAGAGTAAATCAGTGTTTCTGTTTAATGTTTCATTCAAGACAGTGGGCGGAACTTTAAGGTTTCACTCATCCCAAAACCGTAAAATCCCATCCGAGGTCAGTGGCCATTGTCTGTCCCTCGCTCACTCCGATTCCCCATGGCAGGGGAAGAGGAATAAAATTCCATGGAGTATCTGTGACTATCTCACACTCCCTCTGTCTGCATTGCACTGGGAATTTTTTTTTTTGTTTCTTATTTATGGGATATGGGCATTGCCGGCTGGCCAGCATTTATTGCCCATTCCTAGTTGCCCTTGAGAGGATGGTGATGAGCTGCCTTCTTGAATTGCTGCAGTCCACGTGCTATGGGTTGACTTAAAATGTCTGGGTCAAAATGCTGGAGAGAATTCCAGGATTTTGACCCAGCGACTGTAAAGGAACAGCGATAGATTTCCACGTCAGGATGGTGAGTGATTTGGAGAGGAACCTGCAGTTGGTGCTGTTGCCATGTTTCTGCTACCCTTGTCCTTCTAGATAGAAGTGGTCGTGGATTTGTAAGCTGCTGTCTAAGAATCTTTGGTGAATTGCTGCAGTGCATCTTGTCGAAACACACACCGCTGCTACTGAGTGTCGATGTGGAGGGAGTGGATATTTGTTGATGTGGTGCCAATCAAGCGGGGCTGCTTTGTCCTGGATGGCGTCAAGCTTCTTGAAGTTTTACAGCTGCACCCATCCAGGCAAGTGGGGAGTATTCTATCACACTGACTTGTGCCTTGCAGATGGTGGACAGGCTTTGGGGAGTCAGGAGATGAGTTACTCACCGCAGTATTCCTAGCCTCTGGCTTGCTCTTGTAGCCACTGTGTTTATGTGGTGAGTCCAGTTGAGTTTCTAGTCCATGGTAACCCCAAGAATGTTGACAGTGGGGGATTCAGTGATGGTTACATCATTGAACGTCAAAGAGTGGTGATTAGAATGTCTCTTCTTGGTGATGATTATTGCGTAACATTTGTGTGGCGCAAATGTTATTTGCTAGTTGTTAGCCCAAGCCTGGATATCGCCCAGATCTTGTTGGATTTGCTTCAGTATCTGAGGAGTCGATGAATATTTTGCTATCGTTGGCGAACATCCCCACTTCTGACCTTATGATGGAAGGAAGTGATAGATGAATCAGCTGAAGATGGTTGGGCCTCGGACACTAACTTGATGGACTCCTGCAGAGATGTCCAGGAGCTGAGATGACTGACCCTTCACACCACAACTACCTTCCTATGTACCAGGTATGACTCCAACCCAGGGGAGAGTTTGCCCTGATATCCATTGATTCCAGTTTTGCTAGGGCTCCTTGATGCCACACTCAGTCAAATGCGGCCTTGATGTCAAGGACTGTCACTCTCACCTCACCTCTGGAATTCAGCTCTTTTATCCATGTTTGAACCAAGGCTGTAATGAGGTTAGGAGCGGAGTGATCCTGGCAAAACCCAAACTGGGTGTCACTGAGCAGGTTATTGCTGAGCAGATACTGCTTTACAGCACTGTCGATCACCCCTTCCATCACTTTACTGATGATCGACAGTAGACTAGGCAGTAATTGGCTGGGTTGCGTTTGTCCTGCTTTTTGTGTACAGCGCAATTTTCCACATTGTCAGGTAAATATTAGTGTTGTAAGTGTATTGGTAGGTGATTGGCAAGTTCGGGAACACAAATTTTCGGTACTGTTGCCAGACTGTTATCGGGGGCCCATTGTCTTTGCAGTATCCAGTGTCTCTGCCATTTCTTGATATCACGTGGTGTGAATTGAAGTGGCTGGAGACTGATATGTGAGATGCTGGGGTCCACTGGAGGAGGCTGAGATGGATCATCCATTCAACACTTCTGGCTGAAGATTGCTGAAAAAGCTTTAGTCTTATCCTTTGCACTGACGTGCTGGGCTCCTCCATCATTGAGGATGGGGATATTTGTGGAGCTTTCTCCTCTAGTGAGTTGTTTAAGTGTTCACCACCATTCTTGACAGGACATGGCAGGATTGTAGAGTTTGAATCTGATCCGTTGGTTGTGGGATCGCTTAGCTCTATCACTTGCTGTTTTTGCTATTTGGCATGTGAGTAATTGTGTTTGGTAGCTTCACCAGTTGACACCTCATGTTTAGGTATGTCCGGTGCTGTTCCTGGCATGCCCTCCTGCAGTGGCCATTGACCAGGATCGATCCCCTGGCTTGATGGTAATGGTGGAATGGGGGATATACCGCACCATGAGGTTGCAGCTGTATTGGAGTACAGAATGTGTCTAAAATATGGGCTCAAGATTTCAGAGTGGGACTCGAGCTTCTTTAGTTAGTGTGAACGAAAACCGGAGACAATGGGCAGGACATTTTGGCTGTGCTCACTCCAAACCTGGAAAATTCCATTGGCAGTCAAAAAACCTTGGCGTGGTCCGCCCCTCGCTTTCCTGTGGTAAGTGGGATGGAAAAACTTCCCCCCAGTGTGTAACTCTATCACTCACTCGACCGACCTGGATTACCACGAATGCTGTGTGCAGTATGGAAATATTTTTGAAATGAGTTTTGAGTAATCTTCCCTTCTCTCTCCCCAATAGCGTTTTAATGTTGCACTAACCAGAGCCAAGGCCCTGCTGATCGTGGTGGGAAACCCCATAATCCTCAGCAAGGACCTGAACTGGAACAAGTAAGTGGATGTGCTCCCATTGCGCCTGCGCCATTCGTGGTGTTTCCAGGATTTTGGGATTAAATTCCAGGGTGTTGCTGCAAGCAGTATTTTTAAGTGTTCAATATTCTTTGACGACTTATTGCAAAAATACTAAATATGGAAAAATGGCAGTTTCTTGTGAATCAAGAATTATCCAGTCACATCACACAATCCAGTCCTGTTTACACTTGGTGAGGGAAGGAGAGGCCTTGTGAGGATGCAGGGTGCCAAGTGACCAATGGCGGTAGTGTAGGTGTGGGATATTTGGAAGCGAGAGATCATATGGTGAAACCTCCAGGGTCACGTCCAACTGGAATCGGTAATCCAAATTATCAAACTGAAGAGCTTTGTCAAGTCCTGGCTCAGTCTGGATGGATTGGAGATTTTGGGAGTTCAGCACCGCTCTGTTCACAGGTCTGGGTTCAGGCAGTGAGCAAGGGAAGTTAGCCTTTGAGAAATGCATTTACGTAGTGTCTTTGACATATTAAATTGTTCCAAGGTGCTTCACAGGAGCAAAAATAAAACAGAATTTGACACAACGCCAAAGGAGCAGGCAGTAAGAGAGTGATTAGAAGCTCAGTCAAAGAGAAGTAATTTTGAAGTGCTTCTTGAAGGAGAGAAGCAGTGAGGATAGGGAGGAATTCCAGAGCTTGGGGCCTAAGCAGCTGAAGGTATGGCCGCCAGAGATGGAGCAGTAAAAATTGGGGCTAGTCTAGAGGTCAGAATTGTAGTTTGTGAGGGGTGTTACAGACATAGGGAGGGAGTGAGGTCATCAGCTGAGCTTTTCACCCTCCCCTGCTTTTGAATGTTCGCTTCTGACCGTGTGCTTTGTCCGCAGACTCCTGAAATACTGTATCAGCAATCGAGCCTACACTGGCTACCAGTATGAAAGAGATGACCTCGAAACGGACCTTAATGATCGCTTTGGACAGCTCAGCCTGGACACTGAACCAACAGGTAACATTCAGGCGGGTCATGTAATCAAAATAAAGGCCGGATTCTCCTAAAGAAGTTCAAAGTGTTGAATTTGCATAAAATCTGGAGTAAATCCCTGTTTTTTAGTGGGAGTTTCAAAATGATTCTCCCACGCTGAGAATGCCTTGGTGTGAATCTCGATAAGAATCTGGGGGCAGGGCCTATTCCCGCTGGACAGGCTGTAGCAGGGTGACACAGTGGTTAGTATTGCTGTCTCACAACAGCAGTGACCTGGGTTCAATTGCCGGATTGGACCACTGTCTGTGTGGAGTCTGCACATTCTCCCCATGTCTAGGTGGGTTTTCTCCAGGTACTTTGGTTTCCTCCCAGTCTGAAATTCATGCTGGTTAGGGTGCATTGACCACGCTAAATTCTCCCTGAGTGAACCTGAACAGGCACTGGAGTGTGGCGACTAGGTGATTTTTCACAGTAACTTCATTATGGTGTTAATGTAAGCCTATTTGTGACACTAATAAATAAATAAACTTTGAAGTTTAGTATAGTGGTGAGGGGGCCACTGTGCATGCCCCACACTGCTGGCTTCCCAATCGCTGCCCAGTCCCGCGACCCTGCATCGCTGCCTCTCTGAGCCCCCCACCCTATCATTGGCCTCTACTGGAATGAACCATTCCTGGGGAGGGAGTGGATAAGAGGGGGAAGAGTCAATATCTTTCCCAAAAGTAGGGGAATCTAAAACTAGAGAATGTAGGTTTATGCTGAGAGGGGAGATACGAGTGTCCAGAGGAGCAGTTTTCTTTCAGAGGGTGGTGAGTGTCTGTAACAAGCTGCCATAAGTTGTAGTAGAGGCGGGTACAATTTTGTCTTTTAAAAAGCATTTAGATAGTTACAAATGGATATGATGGGTGTAGAGATATGGGCCAAATGCAGGCAATTGGGATTAGCTTAGGGGTTCAAAAATGTGGCATGGACAAGTTGGGTCAAAGGGTCTGTTTCCATGCTGTACACCTAACTCTAAGATGACTCTGTGCCTAGTGGACCTGGAGACTTCAGTTTCAGGGCTGCTAATGAGATTGAAATCAGCGTTATAATCAAAACAGCTCCAGGCTAATTCCTGACTCAGCTGACAACGCCAGAGAAATCATACAATCCTTACAGGGCAGAAGGAAGACATACAGCCCATCGAGCCTGCATCAACCATAATCCCACCCAGACCCTATCCCCATAACCTCAGTAATCCCGTTAATTTATGCATTCTGGAGACACTAAGAGACATTTTAGCATGGCCAATCAATCTAACCTGCACATCTTTGGACTGTGGAAAGAAACTGGAGCACCCAGAGGAAACCAATGCAGAAGCAGGGAGAACATGCAAACTCCACACAGACGGTAACCCAAGTAAGGGAATTGAACCTGAGTTTGTGACACTGTGAGGCAGCAGTGCTAACCACTGTGCCATGCTACCACCCCAGAAGTGCTGAGGCTGTAGCACTCAGCAGAGGGCCTGTGAAACAGCCTCTGCTTGTGTCTCCTGACCCGTTGCACTGGGAGAATGTCCTCGAAGTCTGAGTGAACTCTGAAGGGTCATTCAGAATTGAAAGGTTGGCTCTGTTCTCTCTCCACAGATGTTGTTGGAGTGTTGCTCCTTATCAGGTGATGAAGGGGTAATGCTCCAAAAGTTCACACTCCCAAATAAACCTGTTGGACTTTTACCTGGTGTTGTGAGACTACTTACTGTGCCCACTCCAAAGCCGGCAGCTCCACATCATGTCCACAGATGTTGTCAGACTGCTGAGATTTTCTTCCTTGTTTCGATTCCAGCATGTGCAGTAATTTGTGTCTGTGTGCGTCTGTGTCTGTGTGCGTGTCTGTTTTCTTCCCTAAATTTGGAATTAAATGACATTGTGAATGTGGTCCATGTGGGCAGCCTTGTTTACCGGATTGTTTGGGGTTTTGGTGATCCTGTTTCTCTCGCTGTGAGAAGCTCTGCCTGACCTCAGTTCCTGTCTTTTGGGGGGAGGTAGGGGAGGGGGAATCGGTCATTTTTCTTGCTCGCTGACTCCTGTTGGGACTTTCTCCACTTCAGTGATGGGCTTGACTATCGAAACTTCCTGGCCCTCAATCAAACTCCTTGATGGCCATTTGAAGGAGGTGCCAGAGCTTATGGTGAGAGTCACTGCCTGTGCAACTGGACAGGAAAAGATTCAACAAAAGCCTGTGCCTAATTTTTTTGTGATTGCTAGACGGTTTACATCCATGTGAATTTTTTGTTCCAGCATTTTCAGCAGATTAATTCTTGAGGATATAATTAAGTATCAATGTGATGGATTTAACAAGCGAATTAGACAATGAGTAAAATACCAAGTACAAATTTCACAACCTTGCAATAAGACTGGGAGGAACAGAGTTTAAAACCATTTGCCATAGAATTATAGAATCCCTACAGTACTGAGGAGGCCATTTGGCCCATTGAGTCTGTACCGATCACAATCCCACCCAGGCCCTATTCCCATAACCCCACACACTTACCCTGTTTAATCCCCCAGTCATTGGGCCAATCAACCTAACCTGCATATCTTTGAACTTGGGAGGGCACTGGAGCACTCGGAAGAAATGGGCAGAATGTGCACACTCTACACTGATAGTGGCCCGAGGTTGGAATTAAACCTGGGTCCCTGGCACTGTGAGACAGCTGTGTTAACCATTCTTTCGTGAGGAGCAAAGTGTTCTTGAACGAAATAGAATTCACCTTTTACCAAGCAGTTGATCATCATAGAATTCCAACAGTGCAGGAGGAGGCCATTCAGCCCATCGAATCCGCACTGACCGCAATCCTATCCAGGTCCTATCTCTATTTTTGTAGGTGGAGCAGGGATTGGATGGGGCAAAGTGGCATTTTTGCATTTCCATCTCAAATATTGTTCTGCCCGCAGTGAGAATATAAATTGTGGGAAGTTTGTGGCTCAGAATTGGATGAGGCAGTTCCAGTAAACTGATAAGCTTGTTCTGATTTGTTAGCAGATCATGATGTTGTCAGTGAGATCCAGCAACAGCTGGAGCCAGAATGGAGAAGTGAAGTTTGACCGAACAGAACCTCGGGAAGGAAGATGGAATGACTGTTGAAAGATTTAAGTGGAGGAGGGGAAAAAAAACTTCAGCTGCTTTTCTCAAAAGTTTAAATATATTTTAAAAAGAATTTGGAAAGGAAATTCAATTCTCTTAAATGAATCGAGTGCTTTCTATAAATTGTGTAATTACAGAATTGTGAATTTTTAACAGTTTTCCACAGAGTCGAGACCTTTGTTGTTTTATGGTATTGCTGCATTTCTGAACTGCTTTCACCAAATTATTGATTTCCCCACCACACCTCCCACCACCCCCACCCCCTGGCCACCCTACCGCCATGTGGCTCCATGAAGCAGGGTTCATGTATTTTCTACATAAACGACAATTGGATTATTTTGTTTGTGGCATACCATTTGTAAGTTGCAATATTTGGATGTCTCAAATAAATTATATATAAAGAACCAGCACTTGTGTTTATCAAGAACCGACTTGAATTCAGATGAAATATTTTGTAAATTCATGCTCAATAGCTCGGACTGTATAGTTGAGTCACACTGGCTATAGAGATCCCCATGTTTCACTGCTGACCCATGTTGAGTTGCCTGATTCTCAATGGGTGGGGAGTGTTAGGCAGCAGGGTTTGGTTGGACTGACTGACCTCCACATTGGTTGGTGGTGCTATCATGGGCGATGGTTTGGGAACCTCGCACATTGAGATGATCACAGCCCAGTGTGGACTTCAGGATGGGATAGAATTGGCCCTACAGCCAATTAGCCACAACTGACTGAGTTTCGGGGTCGGGGTGGGGGGGGGAAGGGTGAAGGCTGATCTGACTGGGTGCGGGAAGGGGTGTGGGCCTTATACAGCAGTCCTCCCAGTCAGCAGGCATGGTCAAGAAGAAGATGAACAGTTTACTTTGAAACCATGTTATCGCCTGAACCTCACTGGCAATGAAAGATTACTTGAAGCAGTGAATCAAATGGTGGTGTTTAACTACTTGGTACTCTGCTGTAGCTGTAGAATTGAGTGACTTACCTCATGTTCTTTAAGGAGGCAGTTCCTTTCACTATTACCAATTCACATTTATATATCTATATATAAGTCCCTTTTAGTGATTATGTTAACGAGAACTCCTTGTCATTTGGATGCCTTTGTCAGAATGCACAGAAATTCCTGTAATGCACCTCCTGTGTCCCACTTCAGATTTGTCAGGGTAACTTTGATTTTAGTGCATAATGTACAGAGAGGGTGGGAACTGGATTGACCACTATTAAACATTTCTGGAACTGAAAACATGTAGAAACACACACAATGGACAGCTGCTCTGAAACCACTCAGAGTGTGTGTGTGTATATCTCATTGATATAGTCAGTAGCTACTTTCCCCAACTTCACAAACAGGGTTAATGAGTTGATACAGAAAGGAGAAAATAATGGGAAGCTTGGTTCTAAATCTGAATATGTGCATTGTTTGGTTTCAAATACCCGGTCCCTCATTGCTTCCTGGTGGTTTAGATGTAATGGTGATAGTGGGAAGCAGTCCTCTTTACTCTATTTTCTACGTAAACAATAATTGGATTATTTTGTTTGAGGCAAACCATTTGGAAGTTGCAATATTTGGATGTCTCAAATAAATTATACAGAAAGAACCAGCACTTGTATTTATCAAGAACTGACTTGAGTCTTAACAAATATAGCAGTAAGGCGGCTGACAACACCAGGTTTAAGTCCAATAACTCACAAGCTTTCGAAGTTACCTTCTTCATCAGGTGAATGAGGTGTTCTCTTGATGGAGAGGGTAACCTTGAAAGCTTGTGAGTTTACTATCAAATAAATTGGTTGGACTTAGAACTAGTGTTGTCAGCCTTCTTACTGTGTTTACCCCAGTCTAACACCGGCATCTCTACAATATACCCACACACAACATGATTTCCCCTAATGACCGCTCAATACAGTGGAACAGTGGTTAGCACTGCTGCTTCACAGAGCCAGGTTCAATTCCTGGCCTTGAGTCACTGTGTGGAGTTTGCATGTTCTCCTTGCGTCTGTGTGGATTTCCTCTAGTTTTCCTCCCACACTACAAAGACATGTTGGTTAGGTGGATTGGCCATGATAAATTGTCCCTTAGTATTAGGGGAATAGCCAAGGGTAAATGAGGGGGTTATGGGGATGGGGCCTGGGTGGGATTGTGGTCAGTGTAGTCTAATGGGCCAACTAACCTCCTGTACTATAGGACGCTATGCTTCTATGACCAATTAATCTGTTTTCTGTGTTGTTGATTGAAGGAGGAATATTGATTGGGATTCTTCTCCAATCCAACACTTTTGTGTTTAATATCCTCTTTAAATAGGCAGTTGGTAACTGGCTATGAGTATATTCTGAATCGGTACTGAAGCCAGATGCTGCTGGCAGTTGGAACTGACCAGATCAAACTTTTGAAAATTGAAATGATGTGGAATAATTTCATTTCCTGTCCTAGTATTTCCAGCAGTGAGCAACAGATTGAGCTCATTCAGCTAAATGGAATTGATTGGCAGCTGGTACTTCTAAGAGTTAATGTATTTTGTTGCACTTCTCTTCCTAAATCTCTGACTTTGACAAAATCTTTGGTCACCTATTCTAATTAAAGAACATGGAGGTGATGGAGAAATGTGGATTAGCCAACTGGGCAGCAGTGCCAGGGACCTGGTTTCAATTCCCAGCTTGGGTCACCATCTGTGTGGAGTTTGCATGTTCTCCCTGTATCTGCACAGATTTCCTCCAGGTGCTCTAGTTTCATTTCACAGATGTGTGAGTTAGGTTGATTGGCCATGATAAATTGCCCCTTAGTGTCAGGGAGTTAGTGGGGTGAATACACAGAATTACAGGGATGGGGCTTGGGTGAGATTGTGGTTAGTGCAAATAGTCTCTTCCTGCATTGTTAGGATTCTATAGCTTTCATTCTTGATTTCCTCCTATCACCATACGTGGCTTAGTGTTGAATTTTGTCTGATATTGTTCCTATGAAGAGTCTTACATCAATAAAGATGCTGTATAAATATTAGCTGTTAATCAAAAAGCCAGTAGTTAAACTCATAATTCACTGATAAATCCAGTGGTCAATGTCTCACTAAAACTGGGATGCTAATATCTGCTCAGTTATTTGTTAATTTTTGCTGCACTACTTCAAAGCACTAGAGGGTAGAAAATCAGCTGGAGGGGCAAGTGGGAAGAGAAAGCAGGCTGCATTACTTTTCATGCATACTGTCTTCTAACCTTTCTCTTGGAACACATTTTAAATTATTTTGATTAGTTTATTAGTATCACAAGTAGGCTTACATTAACTTCATTGCAGTGTTATTGTGAAAATCACCCTAGTTGCTACACTCCAGTGCAAGTTTGGGAGAATTTAGCATTACAATACACACAACCAGCACATCTTTTGAATTGTAGGAGGAAACTGGATCACCTAGAGGGAAACCCCCCCAAACACATGGAGAATGTGCAAACTCCAGTGATCTAAGCTGGGAATTGAGCCTGGATCCCTGGTGCAGAAGGCAGCAGTGCTAACCACTTGCTGCCCTGGAACTGGGGAAGTGCAAAAGTGGGCATGTAGCTTAAGTGTGCATTTCTAGAAAGCAGCACTGCAAAGGGTGAACTGTTTGAGGTCCTCAAACTGTGAAAAGGATTTTACAGGGATTCCTAGTGCTGAGTTTTATTGACTCCAATAACGTGAGGGATCCTGTGAAATACGTTGAGTGCACAGACTATCTCCTTTCTATTCCCACTATGACTCCAAGGTCTTTCACGGCCCAACTAAGGGATCAATCTGCCTTGTGCTGCCAGCTCTTGAGACTAGAACTCGCAGTCCACTGAGGGGGATGGTAAACAGGGGACCCTGAGTTTTGCCTGCTTCAATCAAAAGTTTTAGCACTGATATTCCTTCTGGGGCAAAATGGAGGTGGAGGGGGAGGAGAGGAGGGAGGAACAATTTCTGTCTCTTCCTCACCCTCAAAAATTCTAGCCTTTGGAGAATACATCAGTATAGTTAAATCCAATCTGGAATTCAGGAGAAACCTCTCTATGCAGGAGTGGTGAGAACATGGAACCTGCCACCAGGGGGAGAGGGTGAGGCAACTGATGATCATCAGCATATAAGGAAGCAGAGACAGTGATTGGTTAGAAGAGGTGGTAGGAGGAAATTCACGTGGAACATAAACTCTCAGGGTTGGGTTGAATGAGTTTCCTTTGCGCTGGATATAGTTTCAGCATGATCTTCATGCTCTTTTTCTATCCCTTGGTTAATACAGGGAAGGATTCCATTTCCTTCTGACATCAATTTTAAATCCAACCGCTTTATTTGATAGTAAACTTGCTAGCTTTCGGCCTTTGTAGCCTTCATGGCCGAAAGCTAGCAAGTTTACTATCAAATAAATTGGTTGGATTTAAAATTGGTGTTATCACACCTCTTACTGAGTTTACCCCAGTCCAATGCCAGCATCTTTTTTTTTAGAGCAACACAGCACAGGAAACAGGCCCTTCAGCCCAATGAGCCTGTGCTGCCATCCTAACTATATAGTAGCAATTCCATTATCATAATATAAAATTAGGTTATTCCTAATATGGAAGACTCACTATAGGGACAATTTGTTTCCCAATCAGCCTAAGAGCGAATTTTTGGGTTGTGGGAGGAAACCAGAGTGCCCAGAGAAAACCCATGCAACCACAGGGAGAACATGCAAACTCCTGCAGACACCGGCCCAATTCCAAGTGTCTGCACAGCCACATCGATAGTCTGAGCTGTCATGGTGCCCTTCAGATGGTCCAGATAAAGCACTCATTTACGACATGAAGCACCAGGCAACCCATGAATCAACATCCAAGAGCTGTCCTCGCACCACCTGCCAAATGCATGCTCCTTGTTGGTCAAGTATGGACCGAATTACCTGTGGGAAAAAAAAGCCGTAGTTAAACAGTCCTACTATATCCCTCTATCTGCATACCGCTCATGTGGCTGTCCAAGAGACCCTTAAACAGCCCCAGCGTGCCTGCTCCCACCACCTTACTCGGCAGTGCATTCCACACCCCCACTACCCTTTGTGTGAAAAACTGCCCTCTAATATTCATCTTATACATAGCCCCCCTCACCCTAAGGCCATGACCCCTCATCCTATCCATTTCTGAAGGTGGAAAAAGTTTACCTCCATTTACTCTATCTATACCCCTTATAATCTTATACACCTCTATTAGATCCCCTCTAAGCCGACGTCTTTCAAGGGAAAACAACCCCAGTCTATTTAATCGTTCCTCATAAGACAGTCCTTCCATACCAGGCAGCATCCTGGTAAACCTCCTCTGTACTCTCTCCAAGGACTCCACATCCTTCCGATAGTACGGCGACCAGAACTGGGCGCAGTATTCCAAGTGAGGCCTAACCAACGTTCTATACAACTGCAACATCAAACTCCTACTCTTGTATTCTATACCCTTTTCTATGAAAGCTAACATACTATACGCCTTCATCACCTTCTCCACCTGTGAGGACACCTTCAGAGACTTGTGAAACTGCACCCCCAAGTCTCTGCGTCTCTCTGCTCCATATAGTTTTACCTTTTATCCTATAACTCTCCTCTACATTTTTCTGGCCAAAATGCATCACCTTGTATTTATCCAGATTAAATTCCATTTGCCATCTATCTGCCCAGTCTACCAACCTATGTCCTGTTGTATTGCCTGGCACTGCTCCTCTGTACCCACCAATCCAAGCATCTTGGTGTCATCAGCAAATTTGCTGATCTCACCACCTACCAACTTCCAAGTCATTTATGTAGACCACAAATAGAAGAGGAACTAGGACAGCACAGTGGTTAGCACCACAACACCAGGGGCCTGGGTTTGATTCCCATCTTGGGTCACTGTCACAGAATCCCTATAGAACAAAAGGAGGCCATTTAGCCTACAAGTCTGTACTGACCACCCAGGCCCTATTTCCATTACCCCACATATATCTACCCTGCTATCCCCTAACACTAAGGGTCAGTTTAGCTACCTCACACCTCTTAGAACTGTGGGAAGAAACCAGAGCACCCAGAGGAACTCCACACAGACAGGGATAATGTGCAAACTCCATACAGACAGTGGCCTAAGGCCAGAATGGAACCTGGGTCCCCAGCACTGGGAGGCAGCAGTGCTAACCACTGTTGCCCCTGATGTCAGTGTGGAGTCTGCATAGGTTTCCTCCCCAGTCCAAAAGACATGGTGGTTAGATACATTGGTTATCCTAAATTTTCCTTCACTGTACCCAAACAGATGCCAGAGCGTAGTGACTAGGGGATTTTCCTAGCAACTTCATTGCAGTGTTAAGTCTAAAACTTAACAGCCACTGGAGATTTAGCTGCTACTCATGACACCAAGGTCAACTCCTAGAGGCAATGGTAGAAAAAAAATACTTACTTCCTCCACAAACTCCCCCTCACTGTTTATTGAGTCACAGAATTTTAAGTTAAATATTACTAGCCAGAGTTATCTTGATATTTTCTGTCCAGTAAATTGACAGTACTATCCTCCAGTGTTTTAAAGATTGGAGCAAAAAAATTAACAGAACCCTGCAAAAGGAGAAAGGAATAGGTGGAAACAGCCGGTCTTTGCTACACACCAGTGCACAAAGATGTCATGGATTCTGCAACCGCCACAGGTACAGATATGGTTTCCTGCTCCCATGCAGCCCTCAAGTCTGTACAACTGTCTGCATCCATCTGCTGTTTGCTCTGAAAATAAATGGCACTGGAGGGGGTGTAGATAGAAAATTAAAAAAAGTGAAAGATCATCTAAGTTAACTATCCTACAAGGTCAACATTGTCAGAAATGGATTTTTTTTAAACCAAGTTACAGCTCATTGTAAAGCAGCACATGCTGTATTGTTACCAAGAGAAACCACTGCATGCTTTATCTCGATCAGAAAAACGTTTTTTTAGAACAAGAAGCCAGTGTTTAAGTGGCTGAATCTGAGCTCAGTCTAATCACTGTCTGCACTAAAGATTAGAGTGCTTCAGGTGTACGTACAGACTCCTTTTAAAGTCGATTAGATTTTCTGCCTCAATCAGTTCAAGACTGAATGAAAAACTTGTGCCTCTTCTCTGATGATCACTTTAATACTCGGGGCTTTTGTCACTAAACTTAAATAGGCTGTTCAGGCCCTTCAGTCCATCCAGTCTGCACTGAATAATCCTAGGCCTGGCCCTGTAACCCCAGGTATTTACCCTGCTTATCTCCTTAACATTAAGGGACAATTTAGCCATGGCCAATCAACCTAAACAGCACATCTTTGGATTGTGGGGGGGGGGAAATCCACACAGACATGGGGAGGCTGTGCAAACTACAGTCAAGACTGGAAATGAACCCAGGCTCTAGTGCTGTGAGGCAGCAGTACCAACTACTGTGCCATCCAAATCTCCCCTCGGCCTTCTTGGTTTCATGCAGATTAACCCCTAACCTATTCAATCTTTCTTCACAGCTATAATTTTCCAGTCCTGGCAACATCCTCAATCTCCTCTGTACCTTCTCTAATGCAATGACATCCTTTCTGTAATGAAGTGATCAGAACTACACTATTCAGACTGCAGCCTAACTAATGAGTTACAGTTTTAGCATAACATCCCTGCTCTTATATCTATCCCTTAGCTAATAAAAAGGATGGATTCATTTTTTTAAACCACCTTATTGATCAAATCTGCTATCTTCAAGGATCTATGGACATTCTTCACCAGTGAGAAAGGGGTGGGGACAGAGTAGGGAGGGAATGGGGCAGAATAGAAAATAGTCTTTGTTCATTGCATAACCCTAATTGTCCAAAATGAGCAGCTTGCTACATTTCAGAGGGGCATTTAAGAGTCAACCACATGCTGTGCATCCGGATTCACATGGAGGTCAGACCAGGTAAGGACAGCAGATTTCCTTCGCTAAAAACAATAGTGAATCAGACTTTTCTTTAAAAAAGAAAATCGACAATGGTTTCAAGGTTGCCATTAGAGTTTGATTTTTTAAAATACAAATTTAATTATTTACTATGGTGGGATTTAAACTGAGCTCAGACATTATCTTGGGGCTCTGGCTTACCATTGTGCCATTGCCCCCTGCCTTTTTGGGATATGTGGGTGGATGGGAAGCAGGGAGGTGCTGTGCTACTGACAAGAATTCCAGGCCCAACCAGTATTGCCTGATGCTGGCGATGAGTGGGGACAACTTGCCCATGGGGAATCTGATGAGCAAATCAATTGTGTAGACCAGGCAGGGGACAGGAGGGCTGTAAATCAGAATATTACAGATGTTTGATTCCTGGTTCAAACTAAATAGGAGTAGGCCTTCAAGCCTGCCCCTCCATTCAAGATCATGGCTGATCTGAAGTGGATCAGTTCCACTTTCCCACCTGCTCCCATAACCCTTAATTCCCTTATCAGAAAGCTATCTACCCATGACTTAAACATATACAAAGTAGCCTCCACCACTTCAATGGGCAGAGAATTCAGATTCACCACCCTCAGAAGTCCTTCAACTCTGTTCCAAACTGCACTCCCTTTGAGGTTGTGCCCTCTAGTTCTGGTTTCCTTTTTAAGTGGAAAGAATCTCTCTACTTCTACCCTATCCATCCCTTTCATTATCTCGTAAGTCTTTAAGAGACCCCCCTCAGCCTTCTAAACTCCAATGAATACAGGCCCAGTCAATTTAATCTCTCCTCAAGCTAATCCCCTCATTTCTGTTAACAGCCTGCTGAACCTTTTCTGTACTCCCTCCAAAACCAATATATCCTTTTGCAAAGGAGGGGACAAAAACAGCACATGCAGTACCTCAGTTGCAGCCTCACCAGTGCCCTGTACAGTTGCAGCAAGACCTCCCTGCTTTTATATTTTATAAAAATTTTATATTTATACCCCCTTGCGATAAAGGCTATCACAATAAAGGAATTGAACCCATATCCCTGGTGCTGTGAAACAGCAGTGCTAACCATTGTGCTACCATGCTGCCCCTATCACAAGCATCTTGCATCATCAGTTCATCCTCCCACCCAACTTTGTATCATCTGCAAATTTAGTTCCCTCATCCAAATCATTTACAGATAAAGTGTGTAAGATAGGTAGGAACAACCTAATTCTTGGAGGCCATTAACTTTGAGAACGCTATGGACCCTTATTCACAGGTGTCACAGTACTTTTCTGCCCTGCCTTGTTACAAACAAGTTTATAAAGATGTCAAGGATTTGAAGGTTCAGAGGAGCTGTACTAGAATTACAAACTGGAGACAAAAAAAATGGGATTGTTCTCCTGAGAACAGGCACAGATAAGGCAAGATTTAAATCTTCACAATTTTGATGGAGGGGAATTTAAATTACTTGCAGTGGCAGAGAAGAAACAAAGAATCCCACTCACTTTTCTACTCATTCTATTCAGTTATTTAAATATGTTTAATTATAATATCAATATGAGCAGGTCCTTAATAAACATCTGGCTTCACACAAATCAAAGACAATCTACCTCATTCAATGCCATACAGGTTAACACTACATGCAAAACAACTTCCATATTTGCCTACAAACTAAGTCACTGCCATTTACAACCAAAGAACAGATTTAAGGTAATACCAACAAAGCTGAAAAATTACTGAGTGGCAGTAGGATGGTGAAAGCAGATTCATGGAAGTTAAATATTTAGAACATTTCCAGTGGTTAGCTGATCAAGTCAAACAATGCCCCTTTGGGTATTCACAATAGGTACAGTATAGTATGTGCTTGCAAAGCCAAAAAACAGATCCTAAATTGTAAGATCTGATTTGGATAGCATATGCTGAATACTCAAGTACACTATTACACTGTCAACTTAAGATAATCAATCCAGATTGCACATTTGCAGGAAGAGAAACATTCACTGAAAGGAAGCCTATGGATGCAAAAAGGAATACATTCAAGCCTTGTATTTTTTGAAAGCTCCATAGCTTTCTCCTAACACCACCTCAGGTGGAAGCAGAGTGGCTAGCACTGCGACTTTACAGCATCAGGGACCCAGGTTTGATTCCTGGTTTGGGGCACACAGACTGGAGTTGCACATTCTCCATGTCTGCTCTGGCTTTCTTTCTGAAAGACATGCTGGTTAAGTGCATTGACCTGAACAGCTGCCAGAGTAATTTCATTAGTGTTAACATAAATCCTACTTGTGACTAATAAACTTTACTTTCAGCCAGAGTCGTCTTGCAACCAATCAGCACCCTTTGTCTCTAGTATAAACTGATTTTTTTTTTAAAAAATGTTACGTCCTGTGTGGTAGATGAAAAAAATCTCTTCAGCAATATTCAGATTCTTTAAAGAATGGGTAAGGGAGAAAGAGCTGGTGTAGGGGAACTGATTAGTGGCTGTTTAGTCCTTAATCAACCCCACTCCTCTTACTAACTGACTTTATCTACACTTCCTACAGCCACAAAGTGGCCAGTGTGATTAAGGGCCCCACACATTCTCTTCCACTGAAAAAATACAAAACTGAGGATACGTACCAACCGACTCAAGAACAGCTTCTTCCCTGCTGCTGTCAGTTTTGAATGGACTTATCTTGCATTAAGTTGATCTTTCCCCACTCTCTAGCTACAACTGCAATACTACATTCTGCACTCCTTCCTTCTCTATGAACAGTATGCTTTGTAATAGCATTCAAGAAACAATACATTTCACTATGCTAATATACATAATCAAATTCCTTTTTACATCAACTGTTACCAGTCTTGAGAACTGAACTAAAGGGCTGAAGTGCTTCCACATGTACTATGACTTGGGGAAGTACAGTAAATTTTAGGAAATGACACATGGGAGTCATGAGGCTAAGAAACAAACAGAATCCCACTCATTCTACTCAGTTACTATAATTAAACATTTAAATATCAACATGAGCCAGGTCCTTATTTTAAAGTTAACATCTGGCTTCACGCAAATCAATCTACCTCATTCAATGCCATACAGGTAAATGCTACATGCAAAACAACTTCCACATTTGCTTACAAACTAAGTCACAGCTACATTTGTAAATGGCAATGACCTCACTTCTCCTCTCTGCCTCATGTTTCACTTCTTTCCTGCACTTGTGCCAAGTTGCAGGGATTCTGTTCAATTGATTTTCATTGTGGCAGAGCACAGAAACAGGATCTCTTAATAAGGAGCATAGTCTACAAGAGCCTGGAAGTTGTTCTTGTACAAGACACCAGTTCAAAGCTGGGCACAGGATGTAGTCTTAGGATCTGTACTTGAGGATAGTTGTGAAGGTGTTGGAGAAACTGCAGCAAGAATAGTTCTAGGGATGAGAAACTTGTTAAGATAGATTGGAGAAGTTGGGTCTGTAATTCTAAAGAGAAAGGTCACAAGGGACTTGTGTAGGGTAAAGCTGTTCTCACCTGTGAAATGATCTGAAATGGGGAGCAGAGTTAGATTTATGGCATGGAAACAGGCCTTTCAGCTCAATATATTCATACCACCCCTTTGTTTTTAAGGCACTAGGCTAGTCAACACAAGTTCAGGTCTGGAATGTACTACCATGACAGGAGACCAAAATTAAAAGACTTCTTTATACTTCCATTGGAATGACAGTATCAGAGGCAAGGCCAGCAATTGTTTCCCTTCAAAATCAGTGGCAGCCTCCTATTCAGCTTTGTCTACATTTCCCACTGCTTTGGCAAAACAGCCAGCATAATTAAGGATCCCAAGCACCCAGGACAGACATTCTTCCACCATCTTCCATCAGGAAAAGATACAAAAGTCTGAGATGACATATCAACTGACTCAGCTTCTTCCTTACAGCTCAGACTTTTGACTGGACTTATCTTGCAGTTATCTTTTTCTGCATCCTAGCTATGACTAACACTACATACTCTTTTCCTTCTCTATGAAGAGCATGTTTGTATAGTAAAAACACTTACTTGCACACTATGTTAGTGATAATAAATCAAATTCCCTTTACATTAGCTGCTGCTATTCTTTATACTCAAATATAAAGTTGGGCAAAAATAAGCAGTCAAGTTCTCCATTGTAATATCCAGGAGCTCTGAACATTTAGCCTAAATTTCTCTTGCAAGGGAATATAACTTGCTTGGGCTTGAACTGAGGGTAGTCCATGATTCAGCTACCATTTCTCCTGCCAATCTGGATTCCAATCATTTGATCCAGATGCATTTTTATCCCCACTGAAGTTGGCTCTCATCCATTTAATAATTCTTCCTGCAAATTGTCTTTTTCCATAAAAATCTAAACCTTTGATACAAAGATCAATCTTCAAGAGTTCTCCTACTGACAGTCAACCCAGCCCTTCATTCCCCAATGAAACTGGTTTAGCAGGACCTCAGTCCATTACTATCCCAGTACAAATCTAGATGATTGAAGTTACCCATATTCTTGCACCACTCTGTAGGCAAGTAGCAGTAGGCCAATTAGCCCACTCTGCCTTCAATAATTATGGCTGACCATTCACTTCAATGGCTTTCCTTCTTTGAATCATTTTACAATTACATTATCAATGGTTACTTTACACTGCATAGCCTCTAGTGAAACAATTTTACAACTTTGTCCTTAGCTCTACCTAGAACAATTCTGTCCTTAATTTGTGGGGTATTCTCCATGCAACATGGAGATCAGTATTACACTCCCTCTTGAGAACTATATTCCCTGAACACTTGTATCCAGGGATAGGCCAGCTAGTTAATCATGGCTGATCAAACATTGATACTCTTTCCAAACATCATAGAAAATCTTGGCCTCTTTGTATTGTAGGGATTTTCAGCCCATTAAAAAGGTCTGTACTGAATACAATCCCACCCAAGCCCCATGTTTACCCTTGTGAATCCCCCTGACACTAGGATCAATTTAGCACAGCTAATCAACCTAACCCATATCTTTAAACTGCAAATAGAAACTAAGCACCCAGGGGAATTCCACACAAACACAGGCAGAAAGTACAAACTTCAGTGACCTGAGGCTGGAATTGAACTTAGGTTCCTGGTGCTGAGACAGCAATCCTAACTACTGTGCCACCCATGCCTATTATCCTCAACCCTTGACATTTCACTACATGAGCTTCCACAGCCCTCTGGGAGAGAATTTCAAAGACACCCCTCAAAAAGGTTTTTATCTTGGTCCTCAGTGGCATCCTTATTTCGATACTGTGATCCTTGGTTTTGGACTCTCCAGGGAAAGGCAACAGTAGACTTGGTGGATGTAAATACAACTATTTTGTAGGTTTCAATTAGATCACTGCATTCAAAATGAAAACAGGCCCAGTTTGTCCAGTCTCAAGACTAACTCAGTCCTGTCCTTTTGAGCCACAACTGTAACTATTAATGGTACTCCATGCATTCATACATGCTAACCATGATTTGAGACCAGATGAAGGGTTAATGTCTCACTATTTCAACTCGAGTTAACCATCTTTCCTGGTGTACTTTGGCATTGCTGATATTTCTGCATCTCTGCCTAGTTTAAACTAAAGTATCATCCCACAAGGAATTCAGTCCTAGTTCTATTTAGGTACAGCCCCCTCAGGCTTACACAGGTTTCACCTTCAGAACTGGTACTAATATCCCAAGAACCTTTATTTTTCCCCCTCATTATACACTACCAATGTTCAAGTGAAACATCTCACCTTTCAAGGGACAGACTATTGTAAGCAAATATGCTGATGACTCAGTGCAATAGACAATCCATTAGTTGTGACTGACCCCTACCCCACAAAGGGGTTTTGCAGTCAATCCTCTCTACAAGAATGTCACCCCAATACTATCAGCTTTTAGCTTGTACAATCACCTCATACCTTTTTGGAATTTTGGTTTCCCAAGTCAGACATGCTGCTTAGGGTGCACTGGCCTGAACAGGTACCAGAGTATAGCAACTAAGGGATTTTCACAGTAACTTCATCACAGTTTTAATGCAAACCTACTTGACCAAATTTTACTTACATCCAGCTTGCTTACATTTGCATTTCACAACAATGCTGACCCCTGTGATTATAACTTTCTAAACATCAGGCTTCAAACTCATTCTAGCATGGGGACTGGTATAGTTTTCTGCTTTTGGTCTCTACCTTTGAATGATGCTACATTTGTGGTTTTCATAATCTGCTGGGGCCATTCCTGAAACTAATGAAGTCAACATACCCACTATGAGGAATACAAAAGCCAGCAAAGCCTTGGGACTTTTTTCTAGCCCTGTTAGCTTTCCTTGGAGATCCTGTGGCACAATGTAACTGACTATACCAGGAGATCTAGATGCAAATCCACTTGATGGCCAAGGAAGTTTGATATGTATTGATCTACCAACATACTGTAATAGATGGCAAAAGAGGTTCTGATTAGTCATATACCTCCAGCCCCTCTACTCAGGCCAGTACACGCAAGTGCATGTTCCAATGGCAACTGATTCAAGGAAGCAAAGAACAGTTACTGAACCAGTCTGATCAGATTGATGCAAACAGCATTGTATTTGGTCCATGTTTTGGCTGGGGTACATGCAGGACCTGCCTCTGCTCTACCTCTGGAGGGGTTAGAAGACTGGGTTAGATGTGTTTTCAAATAAATGGTACTTTAATTTTCTACTTTTTGGGATGCTCTTATCTGAAAGTATTGTTCATACACTATTTTCCCCACATTAAGGCATGAGTTTAAAATTATCTGTAACTATCTATTTTCAGTCCACTTTAGCCAAATTGCTCTTCATGACCTTGAAGTTTAGACACTAGCTTAGACCCAAATATATGGTGGTGGTCAGCACTGCTGCACTTTAGCACCAGGGGCCTGAGTCACTCTGCTCTCCACCTTTGGGGTTTCCTCCCAAAAGATGCAGAGATTAACCTAACTTCTTCCTTGATATATCTAAATAGATACTGGAATGTAGCAGAGGGGATTTTCACTAACTTCATTGCAATGTTAATACAAGCCAGTTTGTGACACTAGTATCTCATTTTCAATTGGAAATCAAATAAGGGTCCTTTACTCAGGTCATTAATTCTCTTTCAAAGAGAAAATAGTGTATGCTGGAAATCTGAAATAAAACAAAGAAATTCTTCAGTCATATGGACTCAGGGTAACTCTCCCAGATGTAACTAGATAGTTTTTAAACAAAAGTCTTGTCTTGCAGTTAGTAGAAACAAGTGGTGTTCCTCAGGGATCAGTGCTGGGATGTTTGCTATGTATACAAATTACAGAAAATAACTGGATTGATTATTAAGTTTATGGACTACAAAAACTGTGGATTTGCAGACATCAGTCTGGAGGAGTGATCACTCAACCACCTTTTTGGAAGAAAGTTCTACATCGTGCCACAGGTGCTTTGTGGTTATCTTTGACTGAGAATGGGAAACTGCTCCCAATTTGGTTCCCCTTCAACTTCAAATACGAGGTCAGATAAGCAATTTCAAAACATATGAAACAGGAGCAGGCTAGTAAGATTTATAGCAATCCTACTTCCCACCTTGGACCTCAAATTCCCCAAAATCTAAGCAGCTGTCTTAAAATTACAGCATAGGAACAGGCCTTTGGCCCTCCAAGCTTGCACCAACCATGCTACCTGAATTAAAACTCCCTATCCTTCTGGGGACCATATCACTTTTCCCCATCTTATGTATTTGATAAGACACCCCTTAAAAGTCACCATCATATCCAATTCCTCCCTGGCAACAAGTTCCTGGCACCCATCATTTAAAAAGTGGCTTCATCTTTAAACTTTACTCCTCACCTTAAACCTATGCCCCTGGGTAACTGCCTTCCAACCTAGGAAAAGCTTATCTACTGTCCATGCCCCTCAATCTCAGAGTCCTATCAGGTTATCCTTCAACCTCCATTCCAGCAAGAACAAATTAAGTTTCTCCAACTTCTCAACTAATGCTCTCCATGTCAGGCAACACCTGGTTAATCTTTATACCTTCTCCAAAACCTCCACATCCTTCTGGTAGTGTGGTGACCATAACTGAATACTTTCAAGTGCAGCCTCAGGTTCTACAACTTGAATGAGTCAAGAAGGTTGTTAAGAAGGCATATGGAGTCTTAGCTTTTATTGGTAGGGGGATTGAATTTCGGAGCCACAATGTCATGTTGCAACTGTACAAAACTCTAGTGCGGCCACACTTGGAGTATTGTGTGCAGTTCTGGTCCCCACATAAGATGTGGAGGCATTGGAGAGGGTACAGAGGAGGTTTACCAGGATGTTGCCTGGTATGGAGGGCAGGTCTTGAGAGGCTGAGGGATTTGAGGTTGTTTGTTAGAAAGGAGGCAGCTAAGAGGGGACCTAATCGAAACATATGATTAGAGGTTTAGATAGGGTGGACAGTGATAGCCTTTTTCCTAGGATGGAGAAAGCTAGCACGAGGGGACACAGCTTTAAATTAAGGGGTGATAGTTATAGGACGGATATCAGAGGTAGGTTCTTTACCCAAAGGGTGGTTCGGGAGTGGAATGCCCTGCCTGCAGCAGTTGTAGATGCGCCAAGTTTGGTGGCGTTTAAGAGGTTAGTTGATAAGTATATGGAAGAGAAGGGAATGGTTTAGTTTGGAGGGGCATTGCTTTTTATTTTGGTCGGCACAACATCAAAGGCCGAAGGGCCTGTTCTGTGCTGTAATGTTCTATGAACATCCATCATTGAGGGGGTACTTGAGTAAAGAAATTTCTCATCTTGAACCCAAATGGCTGGCTCCTATTATGTACACAAGTCTAAATCCTACAGTTAAAAATACAGCCTCATTTACTATCAATGGAACCTGTGAGTAGCAGATTTCATTTTGTTGTGGACTGTGTATATACACAAAAGCAGCAGGTATAAGCCAAACTTACCTCAATTTTCTGCATCTCAGGAAGATGCTTCTCTGCATTCCAAAGTATAACATTAAAAGCTTTGTTGAATACTGGCAGAGTTTAAAGTGTTCCATTAAATTTATTTTTTTACATTTAAGTGCCAACTGTCTGAATGTTATAACCCAGGATGAAAGCAAAAAGATTTTACATTTAAGCCACAGTATTGGTTATTGCATACAAGATTTGAGATTAACAGGTTAGAGAGGAGGAGAATAAAAGGAGATGCACATGCTAGCTGTGCAGGTTGCAGACCACCAGAGTAAATTAAACAATTGTGGAATGTTCTTTGGGAAAACTGCTTCAGCCTTTAGTTAAGGGGCAGCAATAGAGTGTGCACCACAGGAAGCAGGGCTTCAGAACAATTGCAATAAACTGTGGTTGAGTCATTTCTGCACAACTATTACAAAATTGAGAAGGCAGGATTACTTTATGTAAACCCTTTGATAGGACAGGGGTTTACAATTACTAAAAGTGTTGACAGTTAGCATTTTATACAAAGAGGTTCAATACAAACTTGAATCTCAATACAATAAATCTACAAAAAGGAAAATCAAAAGTTGCAATTATACAAAAGCTAGTTAGGCTACCATTTGCAGGAGTCTGCAGCACTCCCAGTTTGGCCTGCAATGCTTAGAAAACAGGAAAAAACAGCAGCACAGACTTAGAATGTAGAGAAATAATTCATTTCAGCAAATAAAGTGATCAGGTTACAGAAGATGATGATTATACAAACTAACTCATGCTCTGTACCAAACGTTCAAGTTAAATGGAACTATGCAGAAAAGTTTTGACACTATATAATTATCTTGTTTTATAATGAGTTTTTATAACAATGTAGATACCCAAATGGTACTAAATTCCCCCTCACCCCCAACTTACAGTACTTAAACCCACTGTCATGAGGTGCTGGTGTTCATGGTCTCAGGTCAACACTAGACTCCTCCCATCACTATTCAAATACTAAGCATTACACAGCAAGTCAAAAAGGCTCAGACTAAAGTGTTTGAAAAATAGCCATTTGGAAACCAGGGGGAAGAAAGAGGAAAATCTCCATATACTGTGTAAAAAGTTTGATAAACGTTATGACTGATACAGTACACTAGTATCAGGTCCTACAACAGCACACACTTGCGTCTCTTCTTGTGTTTGACTTGTAATGCAGCTCGTGTGGCCATCTCAAAGACTTCCCGAACTCCTTCCTTTGTTTTGGCAGAGCACTCCATATAGCCAAAAGCACTAATTTTGTTGGTCATATCCCGTCCCTCCTCTGGCTTCACAGGTTCCTACAGTGAAAACACCACAGCATTAGCATGTACAAACATTATACAGCACTGATCACCATTTGACTCAGACTCTGCTGAATACTGAATTTCAATTCCATTCCTTCATGCTTTGACAACCCAGTTTCACCTTAGCCTGCACTGTTCCAAGGAGCTTTAGTTTATCCACTTAATGAATCCCTCATCCCAATGACTTGACTGGACTATTTTCATGTCTTCCAAAGTATGGTGCTCAGACTCCAGTTGGGACAGTATTCCATACAAGTTCATTAGTTCAGATCTGTTTTGGTTTGTATCCTCTTATCAAAATGCCCCATATTTGTGAATTCAACATTCTATGCTTCTATATGAAGAAGTCCACCAACATCTTCATTTAATTTTCATGAAAATTGTACCCAATATCCAAATCTAGTACAGAAAAATCAGCAGTGCTAACTTAGAAATTACTCAATTTAAATAGCCTGCCAGTTTTGTACTTAAATTATTACACCTCACTGCTGTCCACAAGGCTCTATTCTCAGTCCCTTACTATACTTATACACCTATGATTGAGGCCAAATTCCCCACCAACTCTATTCAAGTGTGCTGACACCATAGTGGGTCAGATACCAACATTAAACAAGGCAGAACAGGAGAAAAGAATCTGGTGAATTGGCCTAATGACACTCAGTCAAAAAAAGGATATAAATTGACTTTAGGAAGTGTACTGGAGGACATGCCCACCTACACATTGGTGGGGATGAAGTAGAATGGTTGAGCTTCAAGTTTCTGGATCAACTTGTCCTGGTCCCTCCATGCAGACACTTGTTAACAAAGCCACCAACACCTCTATTTTCTAAGAGGGAAATTTTGCATGTCAGCTACAACTCAACTTTTACAAGTGCCCCATAGAAAACATTGACTGTAGCAGAGTTGTGTATGACTCCTGCTCTGACCAAGACTGCAAGAAACTACAAAGGGTCATGAATGAAGCCCAGTTATGACTCAAATCTGCCTCCCACCCAGTCTACAGTTCCTGGTACCACTGAGATAGCATTAGGACTCCATGCACCCCAGACGCTTCCACCAGAAAAAATACAAGTCAGATCATGTAGACTCAAGATCAGCTTCTTCCCTGATGCTGCCAGGCTTTGAATGGGCCTACCTCTAAGTTGATCTTTCTCTACACCCTAGTTCTAACTAACTACATTCTACACCCTTCCTTCTCTATGGTAGGCTATGTAATGCACAAACACTTTCCACTGTATAATACATGTGACAATAAGGTAATTGGTCAAGGTACTTAACTCCATACCACCATCCACATTCTTTTACTAAATTGGTTCTGAGTTTGTATTTTCCTTGTGTTCACAGATCAATTACTTGGTTTGATGGACAGAGGCCAGAAACAAATTGCTAGGGAGTAGAAAGAAAACTATGCCAAGTTATTGCTAGGAGATCATATCAGACAATGCATTTGGAGAATGAACAATCTGTAGTTACATTTTACAACAGACAATCTTTAGTTCAGCCCTGATCAATTTCTGAACTGTTCCTCACATCTTAAATAAAGCAAAGGCATGTGTAGCAGCACTGAAGGATTGTCAAGGTTCTCTAGTGAAGTACTGAGGTGTTATTCTTCAGAGTTTAGTACATCTGGCACAAGGGATACTAGAAATCCCATGTCACTATAGAAACAATTTTTTGGGTTAGAAATTGTCTTCTAGACAATTACATTGTCACAGTTCCAAATATTTTGGAATTTTATGCCTTCTGCATCTTCCTTAAACCTACATTTCCACTGAACTATATAGGAAAAGCAAGCCATGGTCTGAACAATTTCAAAAATAAACTGATTAGAGTGCATAATTTGAAAGTCAAATTATATAGACATAACATCTTCAGTTAAGTGAACAAGAAACTGCTCCAGAGCCCAAGATAAAGGCAATTCCAGGTTACAATACAGGAGCAAAATGTTTGAATCATAAATGGACTGAAACAGTGTGACAAGTTCTTTGCCTCAGATCAGTGACAAAGTTTTAAAAAGGTCAACCCACAAGAGATATTTTGGCACTTCTGCTCGGAGGTGCTAGCATATCAGATTAACAAACAAAATAGAAGTGCTTCCTCAAACTGGAGAAAACAAGTATGAATCCCAGGGTGTATGTTTGAGAATTGAGGATGGTGTGAACATCTCATTTCCACTCAAAATAGCTGACCCATTTCAGTGGCTGACCTAAAAATGCAGATTAGTATATATAGTTTCATCCATTTGAAAAATACTAGATGCAGTCATCTCTAATGCTGCTTCCTCAAAACTGGCTACTAAATGTAAAGGATTATGCAAATGGAAATTGTTGGCTATGCCATTTCAAACCTTCACAAACTTGAAGGTATAATTGAGACAGTCACAAGTCAGTGATAAATGATTCACTAAGGGCAGCAAAGAGTCAAGTTTGGCTGAGCAGTGGCACTACTCTCCCCAAAAAGTAAACTATATCTGCACAGGAGGCTACTGATTCAACCTAATGCACCTACAAGCTCTTCCAATTAGTCCCACTTGCTCTACAAAAATTGAAGGCAGATAACTGGAGGCTAAATATGGAAGACATATAGTGTACCCAAAGAGGGAAATGCTGGAAAATCTGTTTGGTAGCATTAAAAAAGCTGATGTTTTAAATCCAAATGACCCTTTGTCACAGCTCTAATATATTGCACTATATAGTGTAGTTGGAAAGTAGCAAATTATTGGAGTCAAATTGGTTGACAAGTTTCTCTCCACAGATGCTGCCAGAGCTGATTTTTTCCAGCAATTTCAAATATCTGCAATTTTGCTTTCAAATTACAACTAGAAAAGTAGGCTCACAAGAATCAAATTATGGAGGATAGTTAAATATTGCTTTTGTTTTGGGCAATGACAATTGTGTATTTGCAGCAACTGTTTAGCTATTACAAGAACCAAGAATTAATTTTCAGTAAACTCAAAGTAGGCATTAGATACAGGGCCCTGATTACATCAGCCCAAAGCTGCTGAAAGTCAAAGATAGCATAAATTTCACAATTGTCTATGCAAATTGCACTGGAACACTGCAGACAAGTACAATTCCTTTGTTGAAGGAAAAGGATAAACCAGTTAACTATATGTCAACTAATGCCAGTAGCCAAGTGGAGGCATAATAATTGTGAAAATTGAGTACAAGTGGATGTGTGATCTTAACCTAGGACAGAGAAAGAAGTGCAGTTGAGAAAAGTGAACTGTTGGGACAGATAATGCAGATCCATATTAAGATATTCTAATGGTGCAATTTGGCATTTATGTCAGATTAAAAAAGGACAAATGGTGATAAACATCCAAGGGCTCAAATACAAAATTACCTTAATGAGGGTAAAGCTTTTTGCTTTAAAAGCACCACAATAATATTTTTGTACAAAATGTTGATTAGACCAGTTTTAGGGACATTTAGGACAAGTGCATGAAAACCAGTGTAGATTCACACTGCCAGGGATAGTCAACTACAGTTACATAAAAATGGAGATACTGGAAGAGCAAGAATCAATGGGGAATTGATGAGTTGAGCTTTTACAGAAGGTGGTTTGTTAAAATGAGATCTGGTCACATACCTGGCCATTGGAATAGATGAAATTTTGCCACTGCTTCAAATATTCCATCGAGAGAAGCTGATGTGTAGTGTAACCTCAAATTTGTCTGAGCTAGTATGATCATTTCTTGGGAAATGTAGAAATTGTTGGCCAGGCCAGCATTTATTGTCCATCCCCAATTGCCCTGAGAGGACTATGCAGTACAGAATAACCACAGCACTCATCCAAGCTATGTTGTGGGGAACTTGCAAGCAGTGTTTACCTCTTTCTAGTTGAGGGGGACTCCATTTGAAAGGTACCAAAAACAGCAATGGCAAATTACTGTAGGGCATCTTGATGTCTACACTGCTACCACAGTTACCTGTAGTGGGGAGAGTGAATGCAAGTTGATGGGGAAATCAAACAAACCACACTGAACTGGTTGGTGGTGCCAAGACTATTGGAGCTGCACTCATCCAGCCAAGTTATTCCATCACATTCCAAACCTGCCTTGTGTGGACAAAAGACTTCTGGGGGTCAGGAGAGAAGTTACTTGCTGCAGAATTCAGTGTCTGCCTTGCTCACTCCTGAAACTACAGTATAAATACAACTTGTCCAGTTCAGTTTCTGGTCAATGGCAATCCAAGGGGTTTGATAGTGGGAAAATTCAATAGTCATGCTATTGAACAAGGTGATCATAGCCTGGAACTAACAAAAGCTACTTGTCACTTAGGTTAAGTCTGAGTATTGCCAAGTTTGCTGTAGGCAGACTCCTTCAGTAGCCAAGTCTTGCTTATGGTGCTGGCTACTGCATAAGCTTTCCCTCTTTCAGAAATGGATATGTCACTGATGAAACAGCTGGGTTGGGCCTAAAACTGTCAAGGAACTTGTACAGCAATGTCCTCAGACAAACAGGAAGTGTAGTGGTTAGCATGTTGCTTCAGTGCCAGGTTCAATTCCAGCTGTGTTAGTCTCCATTCCCTCCCACAAATCCAAATATCAGTAATTAAATAGATTAGTCATAGTATGTGTGGGGATTACATGATAGGATAGCTTTTGGGCATCTTGGGGGAGTGCTAATACAAAGTAGTTAGTCTGGCAGTGGATTTCAGATCTTATCTCTGCTTTCAAGGGGGGCCTCAGTAGTTTTAAATTGAAGTTAGCAATAGCTGTCTTGAGACAGGGGGTAACCAAAAAAGAGAGTCAGGAAACAGTGGAAAGACATAAGCAACATTGAGGCATCTGCCTGGGCCCATGAATAGGAAGAGGGGGATATGGACTAAGAGCATAAGCTATTTTTGTTTAGTTAGGGCATCATGATTGGCATAGGCTTTGAGGGTCTGTTCTGGTGCTGTACTTGCATTCTTTGTCAGATACTGCCAGATCTGAACAATTGTTTTAATTCCAAATTCTGTAGTATTTTACTCAAACTAAAAATGCTGGCCTTTACATCTAAAAGGCAATACAAGGAGTTTGGAAGCTATAATTCAGCCCTTGTTAGATTACAAAGTTCTGATCAGCACTAAGTATAACAGCTATGGGACTCCATAGTGTCACAAATCAACTTTGATTCCCTGGAAGATTAAGCTGTAAAGTTTAATATAACCTTGATTTTCCTGCTCTCCACACCATACCCTATTTTTACTGGCTAAGAATTAGGTACATACTCCAGTCTCTGCACAGGTATTGCTAATTCACCATTCTGAAATGGAGCTTCAAGATCTCAATGGATAGCCTCATTTATTATACTTTATATAGGGGTACATATAATGATTAATTTTTCAGTTAAGAACAAACAAGTATGGCCAAGTTGACTTAAATATAAATAGGCAAAAGTATACAAGTTAGATCACAATCAGCCATCTCAGAATAAGCTGGATAGGTAGAGAATCTACAATTCTAACAGTATTGGCTATTCCTTTAATTCAAGTCACAATCACAACAGGTCTTCCTGATTTGAGATTGTATTACCCTCTTGTCAAGTGCTACTCAAAGCATCAGTAATGTGTCTTACACTTCACGAAGGCTTCCAGCTTCACTTAATGATGAACAGCCACAGACTCAACTGTCGCTGCCACAATTTCAAATGCTTTAGACAAAGAAAACCAAAACACCCCAAACTAAACTGGGAAATGCCAACAAGTCAATGCTGAATATAAAATGTAAATAAAGCAATGAGAACTGTCAAAAACAGGAAAATACTGAATCAGTCAACTGCTCCATTAAAGGGTACCAAATTTCCTTCACCTGCATAAGTGGTAAATTAGTGCTCAAACCCACAAGCTTCCCAGAAAGTGGCAATGCCAACTATTGCCATCTGGATATCAAGATACAGTTGCAGTGAGTGGAGTGGTAATGAATAGCTGTCCACTATAGTGAACTTTATAAGTGGGCCTCTACATCATAGCACAAGACTGTCCTGTATTCAGAATGATATAATCCCACAAATCTAATCAGATTTCCAAAGAATGAGGAATTGTGGTGTTATCCTGTCTTTTAATTTGTACTAATTAGCCACGTGAATGCTGAGTTTAGCATTTGCTAAAAGCCTTATTTCTCAAGGAATTAGTTCATAATGTGAACTTGCATGTGTACTAGATTATCTAGCCTTTCAATGGTTCTTACGGTATTAAGATTAACTGCTGGCTCAGAATAAAATGAAGAGGCAGGCAGAAAAACACAAGACAATCCAAATGTATTATTAGTATTAGTGATTCAGATCAGGCTGGTACTATACTCAAAATCAGAACAGCCAGTGTAGTTTGGGGAGATGAGGGTAAACTATGCTAATTTAACTGCTTGATGGGGAAGGCAGAGAAGAACAAAGATCAGAACAGGTGGAAGCCAACTGGCACTGAGCTTATTCTGTGATGCAATTAGATCACAGCTGATCTGTCTGTTCCAATGCTATTATTGAAGATGGCATCCATGCACACATTGAGCTTCAGCCTATATAGTGTATGCTGGGAGCAGCATGGCAGAGCTAAAATCTAAACTCTAGATTATTGTCCAGTCACCTTGCTGTTTGGTTTAAACTTGACCTGCTGTAGATGTTAAAACATTGGAATTTTTAGATGATACATCAGCTGGGTTCAAATGCATTGGAGACTATCCTCCAGAAAATTCAACTTACACAAATAGCATGGATGACTATAGAATCTGGGAACTAATGGACATGTAGGTCAGTACAAACTATTACAAGGACATCTGGAATTGAGTGGTGGTCTATCTGACCAGCCACAAACATTGGTTTGACATGCCAAACTCAACATCCAACATGCTCAGAAGGCCAGCAGTTCGACAGCTGCAGAGATTTCCAAGATCTGCTGATCCTGCACTACACTTCCAATCATGAAGACCCAAAGGGAACCATTTACAACATGTACTTGCTGTGATCTCAACTATTAAGATGTCTTTTGCCCTTGCATATTAAAAACTTCAATCCATTTCAACTCAATGGATCACCTTCCTCACCCCAGTTTCAGCTTCTGGAGGATGTATTTGGCATTTTCATTACTTTGGTGAAAATGGTCTTATCAGCCATGATTAAAATGACAACAGACTTGATGGGCTGAGTGGCCTAATTCTGCTCTTCAAGATTTTAGAATGACTTCCAATGTTAAGATTCTGTTCCTGTTCAAGGCAAGTAAATAGCCTCAATTACTCTACCCCATTCTTCAAACCAATCACATTTTTAATCTCCAGAGAATACAAGTTGCTGTATGCAACTGGTCTGAATAATGTAACTTTTTAAAACCCAGTGTCACCATTACTTGCTGTGATAACTCACCCAAGAACACTTACCTGCTTCATTTTTGCAAGCTCTTTTCTTGTATTCTCATCATTCCTCAAGTCCTTCTTGTTTCCAACTAGAATTATAGGCACACTGGGACAAAAATGCTTCACTTCAGGTGTCCATTTTTCAGGGATATTTTCTGCAGAAGAGAGTTTAGTAATTTTCAAGTGAAGTTCAAAAGATTAAGTTCTCCTCAATGCCAAACTAGCAGCTCCAGAAGCATACTTGAAAGCATAACACTTTGAAATTGCCACCACAGTGCAAAAAGTTACAAGTTCAAGGATCACAAGTCATGCACAAAAACACTAGGAGCTGAACCTACCCAAGCTGTCTGGACTATCAATTGAGAAACACA
This sequence comes from Sphyrna mokarran, assembly GCA_024679065.1. Lineage (NCBI taxonomy): Eukaryota > Metazoa > Chordata > Chondrichthyes > Carcharhiniformes > Carcharhinidae > Sphyrna > Sphyrna mokarran. Next base: position 3,758,051 of record JAGIQG010000023.1, on the reverse strand, counting down.
TTAAAATAACATCAGTATCAGGGTAGGAGAGGGGTCGGAGTCGATCATAATCTTCTTGTCCAGCTGTATCCCAGAGTGCAAGTTCAACCTGCAAAAAAGTGCAACTTACTTTGAAGCACTGAAAACACCTTTAAGATTTCAGTATATTTACAAGGAAACTTGACCAACTATAATATGCAACAGTGGCCCCCAAATTTAAACCCCATAAATTTGATGTAATTGGCATTAAGTGTAACCATTTTGCTAGCTAACTTAGCCTCCAAATGAGCCAAGACATTTTAGAGCATTATAGTTCTGGAACTGTGGCATTATTGCATGGCAATCTGCTGAAAGCTGAAGTAGCTTTGACTGTTCCCAATGAGTTCTCCCTGCAATCAAAAAGGCAGGTCCAGCATAATGTTTACTCACATGACTAGTATGAATTTTGCATATGACAAACTCAGTCATGCACAAAATACTGGTTCAAGCCAGTATGTCTCTTCTCCCCAACCTACAGTTATTGGTAGATACTCCAATTTGGCCTCCAAGCATCAAGTTCTCAAATCACTGATGGCCAGATTTTCAGCAGGGCAGCATGGTAGTTAGCACTGCTACCTCAGCATCAGGTACAGATTTGATTGATTGTCATTGTATCCAAACAGGAGTGTGGCAACTCTGATTTTCACAGTAATTTCATTTCATATGAATGAAAGCCTACTTGTGATTAATAAACTTGAGCTGAAGTCCTTCCTTAAACCTTAGTCTTCCTGAAAACAAATTGACCAAGTTTTTGGTCTTTTTATTAATATCACTCATGGTTGTGTCTAATTTTACCTCAATTGTGAAACACCTTGAGACATTTTTAGGTTAGATGCTATAATTGCAAGATTAATAGCTGGGATTTTCATTTGCATTTCACTAGTAGCAGAATGAGGACATCAAAAAAATAGGTCACACTTGCAACTAAAAAAGTTTATGGCCACAAAACTATTTTGGGAAGTTGTTTTAGAATTGATTTTTGACCAAACTCACCTGTTTGCCATCCACTTCAATGTCTGCAATGTAGTTTTCAAAGACAGTTGGTACATAAACTTCAGGAAACTGATCTTTACTGAACACGATCAGAAGACATGTCTTGCCACAAGCACCATCACCAACTATAACCAATTTTTTCCGAATGGCTGCCATCTCTGGGTGAAGGGGAAAAAGGTGAAGTTAAGAATTGGGAATATAACCTGGAATATCAATGATCAGAAATAAATCAAAGCCAGCAAAGTATAGAACTGGAAAAACTGAGGCCAGCTCAAATATACAAGTGGATGATTAGAAATCTCCTGAATCAGACATTTCTAGACAATGGGGAATAGATTAAAAAATTTGTTATAATCTAATTCAAACACCAGTTTGTTTGAAATTAGATATTGGTTGAGGTTCTCAAATATTTTAAGACAACTAAATTGGGTTTGACTACTGTGCCTACCAGTTTATTAATAGCCCTGTTTTATTCCAAAGTACTTGGGTGTCAGTTTGAAGTGGTCACTTTTATTAGTGATTTGTACACACCAAGAATGTATAGTGGTTATAGGATGAATACTGGCCAAGATAATAGGAAGATCTCCCATGTTGCTTTTGACAGTTCTGCATAGTATTGAACATGAATGGCCAAGAACTTCAGTCAGTGGAAACTACAAAATGGTACACCATAGATAGAGCCCTGAAGGAAGTAAGTTCCTTGCTCATCATGCAATGCATAGTTTTAAATCAAGTAACAAATGTTTGTCAAGTTACAGCTGTGAGTCAGAAATACCATTACTTATGGGTTTGGAAATAAGTGCTGGATTTCTGTCAGGAGACAGATGCCAGCTAGATGGTAGGAAAGGATCACCTGATCAAAACAGTAAAAGGAATTAGAAACCTTTATACTCCAGCAGCCAAGTTGCATTTCCAGGAAGCAATTTATTTCTACTGTTCCATAACAGTAAAAGATCATAAGAAATGGACTGTGTTAACAACCAAAAACAAACTCTTCCTTTAGTGAAGGAGAATTTTAAATTGTTTGACAGTGCAGGACCAGATGTGGAGATGAGTTCCAAACAAATCAGAAAAGAAAAAATAGGCAGCCTATTGAATACTGTGCCACATAACAGATAGTGAAAAAGCAGCATGGCAGAGGCAAACCAGTTCACCACATGTGGCCCAAAGAGATCAAGGGGGAATTAAAACAGTTCAGTTATAGCACTAGACAATTAAACTAGTAGCCCAAGTCTGAAGGCAAAGTAGTAAAGAAATTAAAGCTCCTGTTTCTTAATCAGTTCTGGTTTTGAGCACACAATGTAAATAGGGTCCAGGAAAAGTTGTTAACTGAGTTAATGCTCATTTAGAATTAAGTGAGCAACTCCAAGCATGGGCTCACCACCACTGTCTCACTGAATTAAAGCCCATCCCTATGGTGCAGGAGACCATTCAGCCCAAGAGTCGACAGACTACAATCATACTGGACCTTATCCCCACAAATATATAGATTCAGCTTAGCTAGTCCCCTTGAGGGGAATTTAGCATAGCCAATCCACCTACCCCACATGTAGGTACTGTGGGAAGAAATGCACAAGGAAAATCTGCACACTGTTACCCAAGCAGGGAATTAAATTTAGGTCCCTGGTGCTAATCACTACTAACCAATTAGGATGGGCAATAGATGCCAGTGTACATCCCATGAATTTTCTTTTAAGAGAAGGCAGCTATAGCTACCAACCTATTGCATCAGTAACCAAATTTTGTTCTTGCTGGTTAATGTGTAAATGAAGGGCAACATCTAAAGCTACAACAAGTACCTGACAATGTTTTGGATCAAGTACCATCATTTATTGCAGGATTAATGAACAGAATAGCTGCTTAAATGCTGAATTGGGTGTAGACCAGAATTCAATAAAGACTTCTGTATGTGATCACTCAATTCCAGTTAAAGCACATTAGAACTAAACTTAGTCATTTGGATTACTGACTGGTACTAAACAAATGCAAAAAAGATTTGCTATCCCTGGGACTAGTATATCAATACCCTTCAGTTTAGCAGTATTACTAGGGAGACACTAGTGATAACCCCATTGTGGCATGGGGGAAACCCTGGAAGTGATACTTAAATTTGGACAAACAGCATGGAATTGTGGGGCCAAATGCTTTCTGCATAACCTGCAGATAACCTCCCAACTTAATGTTTCACTGACATTCACCCAGCCAAGTCAGTGGCCTATTTCAATGCAGACAAGGTTTTAATTATGTAGTTATGAAACTGGCTAGGCACTGCAAATTTTTTCCAGTCTTACTGTAAATTCTTCTGAGGATTTCAAGTTTATTTTGGACAGCAGCCTCAATCTCAATTCTGTATTAAAGGTGTACACTCGTTGCCAGCCACATCTTGTTTAGATCAACCTTCACGGTTTTCCTTCACTCAGGATGTAAAGGAATTAAAGAAAAAAGGGGCCTTCCACACTACATTGCACTAAACTTGTCATGAGTAACTTCCACCTCAGCACAATGCTCTATTCCAAGGGCTCAAGATAACACCACCAGCAGATCACTGTTCAGTTCAAAGGCAAAAGCTAATGATTTACTGACAAACAAGCTTAAGTTTTGAATTCAGTCAGGACTGACCAGCCCATCTCTTCCTTGCCTAAAACTATGCAATTTGCATATTCTAGCACCAGATACCAAAGTAGGGAACTCAGGTCAAACTATTACTAAAGTGTTGCTTGGTGAGCTGCAAATACAGAACTATACCTAATGAGTTAACTTCAGAAGTTTGCAAAAATCAACTTTGGGTGCCAATTCATCCCATATTGTCATCCTTAATACTCTAGGAAGCTACTTAAGATGCCACTGGACCAAAACTGGTCTACAACTTTAGCAAGCTCAGAATAAGCAGCCTAGTATTTAAGTTGGCAAGATCAGGGAACAGTCACATGTAGTGTCAACTGACCTTGCTTCACTCAACCATGGTCACCATGGATATCTAATCCTATTTGTTACTGGGCTACCAGCTTGAAACTAAACACTTTAAAGCTGGTCAAGTGACAATGTCCAATTGGTCTGCAAATATTGCTAGGGGAACGAAGTCCTGGGTTCCAAGCTAAGTGATGAATCCTGGATCATTATTGTAACAGTGACAAACATAAGAACAGTCTGGATAAGCAAAACCTGTAATGTCCCTACAATGTGGGAGCCATGTCCAAGAATTTAGTTTTTGGAAATACTGATCAAAGGATGAAAGACAGCCAGGTACTTGAACAGCTATTTAAATCAGATCACCTTCAAAATCCACCTGAGTGGTAGGACCTTTGCTCTATGACTGCATATTAGCACACCCACAATTGTGACAATCGAACCCAATTTTGACCAGAGGACAATACAAACTTTAGCCATCTGCCCCCCCCTCATTCCCTCAAACTACCCAGTTGCATCTGTCCATGTGTATTGGTAGAAGTGACAGTCAAGAGGTCTTGTCTTCAAAAGGCAAAGCAAAATACTGTAGATACTGGAATCAACACAAGGGAAAATCTCAGCATATATTGAGACCAGACCCAACTTGGAAAATGAAGTTTGCAGAGTTACTCAAGACCCAAACTGAACCCAGGTCATTGGCACTATTGCTAACTACTGCACCATCCATGCAGAACAGGCTAGATTTAGAAGAGATCAAGCATCTGAAAACTTGTATGGTCATTAGCAAAATTGTATTCAGTCACAATCTGACTTCATGGTTCAGCATCTATCCTGGTAGAATGGAAAAATGCAGGAGCAGCACCAGGTATACTAAATGAGGTGACCTTAAAGCTACTACAGCCATATCAACAGAAGCATGTGACAGGAGTCAAAATTCCATAAGTAGGGATCAAAGTTCATGCCAGTCATGATTGGTTGTGAACAATTAAGCAACAAGGCTCCACACATCTCCACCTTTAGTGCAGAGCTCAGTATGTGAGGTCAAAGTTGAAGCATGAGGATCCATCCATCTCCATGAGTCTGCACAACTGGCAATTTTTTTTAGCCAATTCAAAACAATGCAAAGTGGTTGAAGGCAGTGTTAACAGCAAAGGATACAAGGCCTGGACAACATCCCGGCTGGAGTACTAAAGACTCAAATCCAGAATTAGTTGTACCCCTAGCCAAACTACCAGAATGTGGTAAATTGCCCAGGTTATATCCAGTTCAGAAGGTCAAATTCAATCCAGTCAATTGGCCTCAGTCTATTCTTGAGTGATAGATCACAAGATTAACAGAAGTAGGCTGTCTGAATGGCAGAGTAGACTATAAGCCAATGAGATCAACATGTTAGTTCAAGTCTACAATCTTATTCCACAAGTTTCAATTCTAAACAGAGCCAAAATCTACAATTAAAATTCACATGTTTTAAACACAATCCCTTACTCAGATTATATACATGTCCTTCTGGCCCTAACTCTCCTTAAAGGGAGAAAGTCTCTTAGCATCTGTCAAGTACTGGCTCCCTCCTTCAGAATCCTACAAGGATCAGTAAGATTGCTTCTAACTCCAACAGATACAGTCCCAACTTACTCAACCTCAAGAAAAGCCCTCCATACCTGGAATCAACCTAGTAAACCATGTCTTGACTGCTTCAAATGCTAGTATCTGTGCCTAGATAAGGGCATCCAAACTGTTGGAATATTCCAGTGATAGGTGCTTGAGTTCTCTCCAGTAACAGCCTGCTCACTGATGCCCAGTTTAGGTTTCACCAGGGTTACTTGGGTCCTGACCTCAGTCTTGATCCAAACATGGCCAAGAGAACAAAATTCAAGAGGCAAGGTGAGATGAATGACTGCCTGACATCCAGATCACACTAAAGTATGAAATCACTGATCAAGATTAAAGTCAATGGGAATCTGGGGAAACTCACTTGCTGTTTCCTCTAGGTATTCCACTAAATGTGGGGTTATGTAGCTAGAGCCTCAGTGGAATGTTGTTGCTGCAGGTTCAATGGCCTCCTTCTGCATTGTAGGAATTTTATGACCCTAATTGAAGCAATATCTGAAGGAAGAGGTTTGTGGTTGGAGGCTAAGCATTTGTGCCAGAATCACAGTATATGTGAAGGACCAGCCATCTGAGTCATATTTATAGCATGGAAACAGGCTCTTTAACCCAACTTGTCCATACCACATTTTTAAATCTAAGCTAATTCCAATTGCTTGCATTTGACTTGTATCTCTACATCCATCATACCCATTGTAACTAAATGCTTTAGGAATTGTACTTGCCTCTGCTAGAACTTCTGGCAGCTTGTTACAGACACTCCACAAAAAATTGCCCCTCTGGACATTTGTATCTCTCTCCTCATTAAACTCCATTTTTGGGAAAGCCAGACTTTCATTTTTTAGGCATCAATAAGATCGCCCCTCAGCCTCTTATGCTCCAGAGAAAAAAATCTATTCAACCTCTCCTTATAACTCAATCCATCTAGTCCCAGTAGCATCCTAGTAAATCTTTTCTGCATTCTCTAGCTTAATATCCTTCCTACAATAAGAGGGTGATTAGAATTACACAGTATTCCAAGTGTGGCTTTACCAATGTCTTGCATAATTTCAGGACATTCAAACTCCTGGATTCAATATTCTGACCAATGAAATCAAGCATGTTGAATGTCTTCACCAATCTGTCCACCTGTGACTCCACTTTCAACAAGCAATGAACACATATCCTGACATCTTTGTTCTGTAACCCCAACACCCTACCATTAACTCTTGCCTGGTTCAATTTGCCAAAATAAAATCACCTCAGATTAAACACCACCTGCCATTTGTCAGTCCACTAACCCAATCAATCTAGATCCTGCTGCAATTGGAGATACCTTCCTCACTGTTCACCATGTCAACAACCTTGGTATCATATGCAAACTTACTAACCATGCCCCTATATTCTTATCCAAGTTATTAATATAAATAACAACAAACAGCAGGCCCAGCACTGATCCCTGAAGCGCACTGCTGGTTACAGGCCTCCAGTTTGAAAACTCTAGCACCTGGCTTCTGTCAAGAAGCCAATTTTATATCCATTTAGCTACCTCACCCTGGATCCCATAAGATTTAACTATGCAACAACCTACCATGTGATACCTTGTCAAAGGCCTTGCTAACACCCATATAGACAACTGCAGTACCCTCATCTACTTTCCTGGTTACCCCTTCAAACTCAAATTTGAGAAATTATTTTCCACTCCAAGCCATGCTGAATGTCCCTAATCAGCCCCTACATTTCTAAATGCCTGTAGATCCTGTCTCAAATACCTTTATAGTGGAGGCTCACTGGCCTTTAGTTCCAAGGCTTTCCCCTGCAGCACTTTAAGCAAAGGCACAACATTTGCCACGCCAATCTCCAGGCACCTCACTCATGACTGAGGATGATTCAAATATCTCAGCTAGGGGACCCACAATTTCCTCCTTAGCCTCCTGCAATGTCCTAGGATACACTGCATCAGGTCCTGCAGATTTATCTACCTTGATGTGCTTTAGGACTTCCAGCACCATCTAATTTTCTGCTTCAGGTTAAATTACCTTGCTTCATCTGGTCAGAAGGATGTTTACAGTACACCATAACCAGTCACCAAAGCTGGAAAACATTACTTTAGACTGATGCATGGCACAAATACTTGCTAAACTACCAGGCATGACCATCTCAACAAGAGAATCTACCCATAAAACCAAACCATTGTGATAAATTGTTTGCAATGCCAAAACTGACAAAAGTAGGTCAGAGGCTGGTAATTGTATGAGTAATGCACTGACTCCTCAAATCTTGTCCATCTACAAGATTGGAGATGGAATGTTTCCCCTTGCCTGGGTGAATCTACCTCAAAACTCAAAGTTCAAAGTATTATCTAGAACAAAGCAACCAACATGGATAGTCATTCAATCCACTTTAAAAAATGCTCCCTTTGCAGTGCTGTCAGCAGTATGCACCAAGTCTTAGACAACACATTTCAAACCTGTGATCACCACCATCTAGAAGGACAGCAGGTGTGCACAACCAAATTTCTCTTTACCCACACTATCACTGCCTGCATCACATCACCATTCCTTCAGTGTTCCTGCACCACAAAGGTGGGTCTCCCTTCTGAAAGCACAATGCACACATCTACAGATGGACAGCAACAGTTCAAAGCAGCTCCCCTAGAAAGGGGCAATTAAGGTTGGACAGCAAGTGTAAATCTTACCAGTGAAGCTCAAGGAAAATATTGTTTAAAAATTGAAGCCTTTATTTTGTAACATTAGGAACACGTTATCTCTGTATTGATAAGGAATTTTATGGGTGCCTTAAAGATCTAATTTTTAATGCCAAAGATCAGTTAGAGGACTCCTGCTCTTGGTTAATTAGGACAAATAAAAATTCAGAAACATAGCAAATTACCGATGTCCTTTTGTTGAAGTCTTGAACAAAGTTGCATGCAAAACCAATGTGGTTTTATACATGTCTCAATACATTGGGCTCAGGCCAGGAGACTGCTGGACTGCCATCTTGTGCTGAGTAAAGCTAGCACACCAAATTCTATCAAGTTAACGCCAAGAATTCATGGACCAAGTTTACTTTCAACCCAGCTCAAAGCTAACTCCCATGAAAAGCCTGCTTCCATCATTCAACATCCTGGCTAATCTCAGCTTCAACTTCATTGCCCTATTTGACCCAAGACACCAGGAATCTTTTCATCAGCATAGCACCCACAACTTTTTGGGATTAAGAATCCAAAAAGTTCAAAGATATGCAGGTTAAGTTGAATAACCATACTAAATTGTCTCTTGATGTTGAGACTGGCTAGGGTAAGTGAGGTTAAGGCAATAAAACCTGTGTGGGATTGTGGTCACTGCAGACTTGATGGGCTGAATGGCCTCTGCACTGTAGGATTATGAATTACTTGCTTGGCATCAGTCCTAAATGATTGATCCTAATTTTGCACCTATGTTTTAAATTCCCTGACAAATAGAAAACTTCATTTTTCTAATTAGAAAGCAGCAAAATCCCTCATTCCAGATACCAATTTACTATCAATGCCAGCATATCCTGAGAATAAAACACCACATTATTCCAAGACTTATTCTTGTACTCTAACCCTGTTATAATAAAGCAATAAAGGCCAACATGCCATTTGCTTAATTGCTTGCTAGCTTCCAGTAATTGTACACAGTCTGAATATTATGTACAGTTTCTCACCTTTTAGCTTTTACAAGTGACTAACTTCCATGTTTAGAAAATTTGCCTCCTTTTATCCAATTTCACCCAACTTTTTGCCCCATTCATGTTCTCCCTGCAGCTCTTTCCAACTAGAGACTGTATCACAGCCTCTTCATTCAAATCATTAACACAAGTTGCAAATAGCAGAGGCCAAATCACTGCCTATGAAGTTAAAAGTCCCCATTTTCAACCAATCTTTACCTATGCAGCATTGCCCTCCACTCAGAGCCCATTAAGCAGTGCAGCACTTCAATCTGTAGCATATTTGGATTTCCACATCCACTGGTTCCCACTATCTACCCCAGTTACATTCTTAAATTGTTAAACATGATTCTTCTGTAGTAAAACCATGCTGACAACTGTAAGGTGCATTAAAACAAAGCATTTTCCCAGTTATTAACTGGTCTGTAATTCACTACTTCTGTCCTCCTTTCCTAAAGTGGTGTAACATTTGCTAGTTTCCAATTTAGATTCAGAAAGTGCCACTAAGTGTTATAGTTAGGCATATATAAAAGCAAATTCCACAGCCATTGGAAGTGTCCTTCAAGGCTGTATAGAAAGCAGTCTCTCAAGACTAATAAGTCCCAGTCTTTGAAGTTTAACCCCTTGTGTACTTAGATCAGACATTTCAAACAGCACTGAAATAATTCAATTTTAGCTCAATTTTGTGCTCAAGTCAAAGATTCAGTACAGGATTTTAAAATTAAAGCAAATAGAATGAGAATAATAAATCTTCAGAACACCCAAGTTGCCCACTTTATACAGCTGAAGTTAGACATGCAAAATCCCACCCATTAGAAATACTGCAGTGTTAAATCAATAAATACAAATTGGCAACATAGTAGTTTTATGTACCTGCCTTGAGGAAATTCAAATTACCTACAGAAGATATAACGAACCTCAATGTATAGCTATAATTCAATTTAAACACTTGGAATCCAGTTTTGCTATACCACTAAGGATAAACTAATGCAGGATTTCAAAGACTGGAGGAGACTGGCTATTCCTCATCTGCCTCAGTTATTTCACAAGTGCCAGCCTTAATTCTCATCCAAAATTAAGTGAATAATGATTAAAATAATCAAGCCCCATCCCCTCCTCAATTATGGATTCAAGTACATGATCCTGGATTAACACAAGTTCCAACATTTTTTCCTTCCAAGATGGCAAACTTCCTACCATGTAGAGATGCCAGCGTTGGACTGGGGTAAACTCAGTAAAGTTTTACAACAATTTTAAATCCAACCAATTTATTTGATAGAAAATTCACGAGCTTTCGACTTTATAGCCTTCGTCAGGCAAATGCAGTGTTCTGGTCTGGAATAGCACTCATTCACATGGACAGTTATATTGCTGATTAGAATGCGAATCCTTAGATGTAAGGATTCGCATTCTAATCAGCAATCTGTAACTGTGTATGGATATGAGTGCTATTGCAGACCAGAACACTGCATTTGCCTGACAAAGGCTATAAAGTCGAAAGCTCGCGAATTTTCTATCAAATAAATTGGTGTTGTAAAACTTTACGAAACTTCCTACCAGCCAGGGCCAGACTTATTGGTCTGCATACTCTTTATGCAGTCCAAAGGATTGACATCAAGAACATTTATAGCTACTGAATAGGTAGCTTATTTTCAGTTATGCACTACTATATTCAAAAACATTAGTGATAACAATAATGCCTATCAAGTATAGCAATTCTACAACTTGTTTCCATTACAAGCATACAGTAACATGTTTGGGATTGGTTGGAAATTCCTCCAGCAAAAAATCATCCAATTATTCCCACTTTTGCTCCTTTCTTCTAGCCATGCAAGTTCTCTTGGCATATCCAATTCCCTTTTGAAAGTTGCTAGTGAATTTGCTGCACAACACAACCCACCCCACCCCCAGGACTGCAAACAATTTATTGTGTTTAATACCACATCATTGTGACAGCACAGCCATTAGCACTACTGCCTCAATGCTGGGGGACCTGGGCTCAATTTCAGGTCAGTGCGGAATCTACACATTCTCCTCATGTCTGCATGGGTTTCCTCCAAGTCTAAAGTGTGGGGTAGATTGATTGGCCATGCCAAAATCAACCCTGGTTTTGGGGAGATTAGCAAATTGAATGTGGGGTATGAGGACAGGGCAGGATTGTTGTCAGTGCAGTCTTGGTAGGCTGAATGGCCTCCTGTACTTAAGTATTCTATGATTCATCACCAAAGTTAATTCTCAAGAACCAACGCCTATCCCCTCAGATTACCAACCTTAGTGAGTGGCAATTTTCTTCCCACCCTCAATGTACTCAATTTTTAATACTTGAGATCTTCCCTTAGATGACATACTTTAAGTTCAGTCTGATATGCATCTTTGAACTTAAGTTGAATACATTGTTGAACTCTGATTTTTTAAAAATCTTACTGCCTTGTCATCTTATTCATTTCCACAAATCCACCCACCATTCCTCCTGGATCCTGTAATGCTTATACACATTCCAGAATATCCTTGCTAAGGTTTGAATAATTTCAATGAACACAACTCAAGTCAGGCTTTAATGTTGGGTCCCTACTCCTATGTTGACCTCAACTGATTCAAACATCACCATATATCTCCATTCAAGTTTAATTTTAAAAATTTTGTGCAAGTAGAGTTACATTAAAACTACAATGAAGTTAGTGAAAATTGATCTTTCCAAAGAGCCTCCCCTTAGCACCATTAACTAGAACCAAATTAAAATTCAATCACCTTCCATGACTTCTTGAAGAAAAACTGCCATCTGCATTACATAATACAAGCTGTTGCCCAGTATTTCAGTTTAGACAGTCAGGTTTACAGCATGGAAACAAGTCCTTCAGCCTAACTTGTCCATATTGCCCAGTTTTTAAACATCAAGCTATCCCAATTGCCCACATCCTTTTATACCCCTTACCTATGGGTTTTAAAAAGCATTTAGACAATTACAATTGTATCTACCTCTACAACCTCATACCATACATTCATCACCCTCTGGGCCCCTTGAGGGGGAGATACAAGTGTCCAAATTTTAAACTTTCCTCCCTTGGAGAAAAATGATTTTGTACCCCTCATTTTATAGAATTCTTAGCCTTTAAGGCATCAGGAGAAAAATGGCTTGAGTTCTAGACAGACATCAAGTCCCAGTATCATCCTAGTAAATTTTTTTTGCACTAATAGTGACCAGAACTATGCACAGCATTCCAAGTGTGGCCTTACCAAGGCCTTGTACAACATCAAGATGTCCTGTATTCAGCATACTGACCAATTAAACCAAGCATGCTGAATGCCTTTTCACCACCTTTCTACTAATGACTCCACTTCCAAGGAGGAATGGACATGTATCCCTAGTTCTATAATGGTTAATGTCCATTAACTGAATTCCTACTCATTTGATCTACCAAAATGCACCACCTTGCATTTACCTAAAATGCAGCTGCCAACCAGCCCACAAGCCCAATTGATTAAGATCCCTCTGCAATTATAGATAACCTTCATTGTCCACTATGCCCTCAATCTTGGTGTAACTTGCAAACTTACTAATCATACCTCCTACATCCTCGTCCAAAATAACTAATACAAATGACAATGGGGGGTTGGTGTTGGGTCCAAGGCATATCACTAGTTAGTTTGAAAAACCACCGTCATCAAGCTAATTTTGTAGCTAATGTCACTTCTCCCTGGATCCTGAGATTTAACTTAGCCAAAACCTACCAAGCAGTAACTTAAAGGCCTTGCTAGTCCATGTAGACAACTGACTACACTGCTCTCATCTATCTTCTTGGTTACCTCTTCAAAAAAATTCAATTCAAGACATGATTTTTCACTCAGCTATGCTGACTTTCCCCTAATCAGTCCATGCCTCTCCAAATGCCTGTAGATTATGTCTCAATACCTCTACATAACTACTACAGCTTCTTATAAAGATGGATGCAAAGATATCAGTTAAGGCCACAACTAATTCCTCCCTTGCCTCCCAAAATATCCATGGATAATCTCACCCAGCTTTGGGAACCCATCTACCTTAACGTACTTCAACATACCCAACATTTCCTCCTTTGTTATATTCATTGAGTATTCACACACCCTTCTCTAACACTTCCCATGTCCCTCTTTGGTGAACACCAATTCCAAATGCTCATTAAGGATCTCACCTACGTCCTCTGGCTCCACACAACTTCACTTTTATCCTCAAGTGGGTTATCTCTTTCCCTAGCTATCTTCTTGCTGGGAGTGTAATAGCATTCTCAAGTCTACTCCACCATTCAAGATCATAGCTGATGGAACATGGCCTTAACTTCACTTACTACCTTCCCCACAACATACTTAAAACAAAAATCTCCATATTAAGGGTCACAAGGCTCCATATGTACCTTGTTAGAAAGGCAAGTGGTTAGACAGCTTAGAGGAGCACTTCTGCATCAAGCACAGGGAAAATCAAGAGGCAAACACCAATTACTACAGTCAAATCCAAGGACTGCTCGGTTTCACTCCACACTGCATCCAGCTGAACTGAACACAATTCGGTCTCCAATTTTAATAAATCAGCTTTCATTCCTAGTTGTAATTTTCAGACAACTACTGGTAAGCAGGTCATTTGTTTTGGGCCTAGTTAATAAAACTGGAGTAAGTGCTAATAAAACTGTTTTACTCTAGGAGCCCTATTATTAGTGAACATGTTTTGTAATTTCACTGCAGCAAGAACTGACTAATCAGAGATTGAGCCTTAGCTGACAAACATCCACTTACTGTCTTGCATTTCCCAAGCTAGCAGTAAAAGCTCAAGTTGGATAATTTTTTAAAAATGTAGAAAGACGCCCATTTGTATGTTTTCTTCACTCATGAATCACAAGAGGTATGGTTTCTTGAGCACTGACAGCACTTGACGGCCTGCCATTATTCAGATGTGAATGGGACAGTGTCAGCCAGCAGCCTTTCATTATATTACAGCCCAATCCTGCCAACTGACATTTAGTCATTGGTTGGAAAGAACACTGACCAATTCCTTTCCTCTCTAATCAGAAGCAAGGGGACTGTTCATATAGTGAACTATTGCAGTGGAGATCAGCTATGAGTAGGAACACAGACCTTCTGTTTACGTAAAAATTATTCTGATTCATATACTTGAACATTTGTGCATCTGAGCTGTACTGTTGCATTAATCAGAAACAGACCATTAAAGTAAGAGTAGCAATCCTTTGCAATTTTTCAGGATGGTAAAGGCTTTAAGAAATGGTCAGACAGGCCATTTCCTCTAACAAAGCTGGGGGAATTCCACAGCAACACTGACCCCACCCAGCTATTTTTGTAACTGTGCACTGATGCAGTCACTGGACTTGTGCCATTTCTATTCCACAAAGCAAACTCTACAAGGATACAGCCACTGCAAAAAGAATCTACAGAACAGAAATTCAAAGAGCAATTTAAGACTGTTCAGATACTTATTTTCTGATAACTTTCTGCTCAATGCAATATTGGCAGAACAACTCCTGGTTCTCAATAACTCTTGCCAGGAACAGCTTGCAGGGCAAACAGCCCTCATTTCTGGAGGGGAGGAATCAAAGGAACCCCTCCCCCAATCTGATGCCATATGGTGGGTTCCTAACCATCTGTGCAAACAGATATGTTACCCTTATGCAAAGCAATGCAGTACAGCGCTAGGCTATAGTTACCAACAATTCATAATTACTCATTAAAACAAAGCCATCTACTATAGCTGACAAGCTAAGAAAATAGACAAATATCAGTGGATAAAATTTAGTCAAAAAAAGGTTTTTAAAGTGGCAAAAGATAGAAAGGATTCAAAAGTGTAGGTTTAGTGGACTGGCCAAGCTAAATTGCCCCTGAAGTGTCAGGAGGATTAACTAGGGTAAATGCATGGGTTTAATGGAGATAGAACCTGGGTGGGAAATGTGCAAACTTGATGGGCTGAAGGTCCTCCTGTGCTGTCACCAATATCTCTACTTCCTCAGGAGTCTAGGAAATTTGGCATGTCTGCTCTAACTCACCAACTTCAACAGATGCACAACAGCAAGCATTCTTTATGATCAGTATGATATGGCTCCTGCTCTATCCAAGACTACAAGAAACTGCAAAGGGTTATCAACAACACTCAGTCCACTCAAACCAGCCTCCCATCAACATTTCCCACTACCTCAAAAACACACCAGATACTTCCCTCTTGTTTTGTCAGAAAAGATCTAAAATGAGGACATGCACCAACTGACAAAATTTCTTCCCTGCTGTCACTACTTTTGACTGGATTTACCTCATTAAGTTGACCTTCTCTAAAACAACTTTGGCTAATATTACATTCTGCACCCCCTCCTTTATGGAATGCTTTGCATAACAAAATACTTCACTGTATACTAATACATGTGACAATAATTGTTGCCAAGACAGTTCAGCATCAACTGATGTTGAGACAAGACCAAATGTATGGAGAAGGGATTTAACTTGAGATATGATGGGTTACTGCAGGGAGAAAGTTAAAATGCAAGTGTGGTTGAACACTCAATGGGAAGGAGCTCAAAAGGCCAGCAAGGAGCATGTGGAAGTGAAGTGAGGTGACTAAACCACAGGAGCTTCAGCAGCTAAGGGAATGAGGCAGGCAATGTTGAAATAGAAAGAGTCATGGATAGGCTGCAAAGCCAGGTCAACTTCAGTAAAGAGTGTGGTAGAATTACTTCAAAACATGAAATTTGTTGTTTCTCAATTATATTGCCCTGTAGGAAGGCAAAAATTACATGGAATTTGAATCCATTGTTAAAAATACAAGATCCCAAAATACTGCAACTAGGAACAGTTAAGTGTCAGATCGGTGACCTCATTGTTATAATTTGCTGCTTTACTGCAGAAAGCTAGTTTCAATGACCTCCATTTTAGATCCAAAATGAAAGTCAAACAATAATTTGCATCCAACCAATTCAAGACTAAAAAGGACAAACTGTACAAATGGAGTCAGTGTCAGACTGGTAAATGATCAGATTATGTACAACATTAAATATTTCTGTCAGATTAAAGCATCACCTGCAATGCAAACTAGAATGCAAAATGAAATGCAAATACTACAGCAGACAAAAGGAAAATTCCTGTTGCATAGCACAATTATTAAACCTTTGAATTAATGATATCTGAAATTAAACATGTCTCAACTCCAGATTTCAACTACTGACAATTCTTTACAAATGCTATGGTCTCACTTCACCACCCATACAACCCTGTTAAGATCTTTGCATGTTTTCAATTCTGGCCTTTTTGCCCAGAGCTCCCTACGTGACTCAAATTTTGGTTTGATAATTGTGTGAAATCCACACAATTTTGCAGACAAAGAACAAAAAGCCAGTAAAGTAATTCCTAAATTCCTCACTTGCCTTCTTAGTTAAGTTCAGCACCAAGGGATGAAAATCCTGAACCAGGGCTCCTAAGAATAACTTGCAGATTTGAGTTGGCAGTTGAGACAATTGCAACATTAGCATTCATTTCAGGAGGGCTAGAATACAAAAGCAGGGATGTACTGCTCAGGCTTTATAAAGCTCTGGTCAGACCACATTTGGAACATGAGCAATTTAGGAGCCTGTATCTAAGGATGTGCTGGCTTGGAGAGTCCAGAGGAGGTTCACAAGAATGACCCCAGGAATGAAAAGCTTGATATACAAAGACCCTGGTCTCTACCCAATAGGCATTTAGAAGGATGAGGTGGAATCTCATTGAAACAAATACTGAAACTTGAATACTGGACAGCTGACATCAGGGAGATAATGTTGTTAGTTCAGAAACTGGATTGATGCAAGAGCCTAAGTGGGTGACCTTTCAGAACCAAGATGGAGAATTTTCTCAGCAAAACAGTGGTGAATTTGTGGAACTCATTGCCTCAAAAGGCTGGAGGCCAGGAGATTGAAGGTTAAGGAAAAACAGGGAGAATGAGATTGAGAAACGTCAGCTAAGATCAGTGGCCAAGCAGACTCAATGGGCTAAATGGCCTAATTCTATTCCTGTCTTAGTCTAACTAGAAGTCAACTAGGAATTCCTAGCCCTGAATTCTAGTCCACTTTGGCAACATCAATGCCCATTGCTCTGAACAAGCCCAGACTAAGTCTCCACAGCTTTTTTAAAATTCAAAATCAGATTCAATCCTTTGATTTCTAGTGGTTCCATGAAGAAGGGTTGAAATATCCTGACTTACATGGTTATTTAGTAAAGACATTTGAAACAATATAGATGCACGAGTAGGAAATTCAGCCTTTGAGCCCGTATCACCATTCAATACAATTTTGGTTGATCATGCACTTCATATCCCCTCTCTCCTTACCTTTCTGATCTGCAAATTTGACATGTTCACTGCTTATCACAGTTGAGAATATAGCTTAAATGGAAATCATTGCAATCACAACACTGGGTTTTTAACTAAAAAATTACATAGGAACCAGTACATAAACAAGTTGCACTTACCAAGAAAGTAGTAACCTCCTAAACAGAGGTAATATCAAAAAGGATAATGACTAAAGGCTAAATACATAAGGGGTGACCTAAAACTTGTATAAAAGTGGGTTTTAAAGGAGGCTGCACTGTATAGACAGAAAGGTCAAATGCCCAAGAGGTCAGAAGGCATCAGGGGTTAGGTTGCCAGCACTGAGACTAAGAATAGTCAAAGACAGTCTATTTTACTTCAGAGGAATCAAAAACTATATCTACGGCCCTAAAAAAACTGAGGTACTCAACGGGCCAAATGATCTGAGTGACATTTTGAATTTAAAATACTTTTCTCCTCAAAGACATCAATTCCATTCAGCAATAAAATTGGAATTAGGGGGCTACCATTCATATCCAAGCCTCAACAGATCCAAAATATCTCAAAAGCAGAGGCCAAACACCACAACAATGCATGCCTCAGGAGTTTCCTTGAAATCTGGCAAATGGCAGACCTACAGCAGCTCTTAAGAAAATCCTAATCATATGACCTGGAAGAGTGACTCAACTGAGGAATCAGAGGAAACAAGGAAGTCCCAGTTAACAGGAACACAGAAGAGGCTCACAGCAGAAAGGACTAAAACCTGGTGAGGCAGGCCATTGAGGTCAAAATTGGAGCAACTGCAGAGGAACTCCAAGATGAGATCTTGGAAGATGGTGAAGACTGGAATCCTATGTGTTTACAGTTCAAGTGTTCAGAAATCTATGGAACCTGTTGTGCAGTGAGATGTTGACCAGTTTGTACCTTCATTCATATGAATTTCATTACTATCTCTCATTTGGAAAGAATGTTTTTATTGACCTTGTAAAAGTTCATTTTTGCTTATCAAGAACTTATGAAACCTGTGGCTTTACTTTGTTATTGGTTTCTCACAATCAGGATTTGTCCTAGGACCATAAAGGCTCGCCATAGTACCAGACACTGGGGGCACACACAAGGGCTGACTGATGGTGATTTATTCCAAGGACGATCACACCTTGGGCAAGCAGCAAGGTTGAGAAGGCAAAGCCTTCATGAACAACTTCAGCCATCATAGGAGTGGAGTCCACACTGTTGGCATCAGTAAGTCAGCAAGTTACTCCATCAAGGGTAACACGTCAGCCAAGCTGTCCACAACCACATTCCAGCTGATTTTATCCAACTGGTTCAGAAAGGCAGTTAACCATCCCATCTCCACAAGATACATCTAGCTCACCCACTCCAGCTTTCAGTCCAATACACCACACTGTTACACTTCTAACCATTTTCTTCCCATCATGATCACCTACCAACCCTACAATTCCAGCCAATGTAAACCAGCTCCCCTCCCACTAACCTCATCTTGCATACAACTAGCAAGTTTGCCTAGCAACATTCCATCCATTGACCAGCAGCCCCCCACCATATCACCCTCCTGATCCCATTAACCATTATAAACAACCCCACCCAGTAGCCAAATCTCTTTTTATATCTTCTGATCACCCTTCCCCTCCCTACCCATCACAAAGCAGCCCCCTTCCCAGTTTCCTGTCTTTCCTTCACTCCCATTCCAAATGGGGAAGGAGATGTGGGGGGAGAAACAGGTGGGTTAGAGCAGGGAGAGATCAGATTGAACCTACTCTGCCAAAGGGAAAAGCTTTCTATTGCCCCTAATGCCAATACTCAACCATGATCTTCCCACATTAAAATAGCCCATTTGCTAACCCTCCTCACCCCACACTTGCATATTAACTGGGTGCTCTGGTTTCCTTCCACATCCAAAAATGTGCTTAGACTAGTTACAGAACAAATTCTCCCTAAATTGTCTCATTTAGTTTCAATCCATAGATCTATAAACAGACAGGGATCACAGGTAGAAGTGGGAACAGCAGGGTGGCAGCAGCATGGGCACGTTGGGCTGAAGGGCCTGTTTCCCATGATGTTTTGTTCTCCACACATTAACCAGATCACCTCATGCCATCCCCTAAATCTCATTCCCTCTCCACCTTCCAGCCTCATTGACTGACATTGCACTTGGCTAGTTAATCTCCCTCCTCCAACCCCCCCATTAACCAAGCCTCCATTTTTCCTTCAGCTCCCCATTCCAAAAGGGATAATGGGGAAAACAGCAGGATCGAAGACCAAGGAGATACCAGCTGTGAATAGAATAGCAGAGCAGGTTCAAAGGACAAAATTGGTCTATTTCTGCTCCTCATTCCAAATGCTCCATTAACCACCCTCCCAGCCACCTTCCATCTCCTCCAGCTGGCATTAACCAGCCTCTTCAATGTCAACCAGCTCCCACTCAAATTAAACAGCCCTCTCCCTTCTAACTTCCTTATACTGCTCTCCTATATTAACCACCTTCATCTAGCATTAACCAGCCCCCACTCCCCCAATTAAACAGCCCATCTCTAACCCACTTCCCTCACATTCCCATATCAGCCCCCATCCCTCACCAATATTAATCTTTCCTCCCCCATTAACCAGCCTCCACTTCCCTTATTAACCACCACTCCCCTTGATGCCATTAACCAGCCCTCACTCAACAAAACTACTCTCCATCCTATTCCCCACATTAACTACCTCCTGTCCCTACTACACAGCTTCCCCATAACTCCAATCAGCCTGCCCCATATCTTTATACCCTCTTCCTATCTCACTCCCATATCACATCTCCCCTTCCCCCAACATTAACAGCTCTCCTCTCCCACCCTCATTCCCCACTTTCCAGCCTCAATAACCAGCCTCCCCCATTAAACAGCCCCCTCTCTATAACTACCTTTTATTATCATACACATTAACCACCTCTTTTCTTTACCAAGCATTAACCAGCCACCTTTCCCCACCCTCATTTCTCAGCCTTCCCCAATGAAGGCAGCCCACTCTCCCCTCCCCACACTAAACAGCCCCTCTCCCCATAACCACCCTTATAGGATTCACCCACATTAACATTAGACAGAGAAGTGGTTAATCAGCCTCATTAAAAGTCATTCTCTATAACCTCCCCTTCCTCATCCCTCACTACCATACCACCTCACCCCTCCACTCAACATTAACCAGCTTTTCCTACCCTCATCTCCCCCCACTTTTCAACCTCCCCTTCATTAACCAGCCCCTCTCTAACCTTCCTTATTCCATTATCCATATTAACCTCCTCACCCCTCTAACTCCCCCCTTATCCTATCCCCCACATTAATGATGATGAGTGAAATGGCTAACCAGCCTCCCCCATTAAAAACAGCCACTTATCTTCTGTAACCCCACTTCCCATCCCACACAATCATATCACCACACACCCCCACCCAGCATTAGCCAGCCCCTTTTCCCACCCCCATTAACTAACCCCCCTTAACCTTCCTTATTCCATTCCCCATATCAACCTCCTCCATTAACCAGCCCCTCCAAGCTCCTTTACTCCATATCAACCTCCTCTCCTCCCATTAACCAACCCTTATCCTATCCCCCACATTAATGATGTGAGAAAGAAGTGGTTAACCAGACTCCCCCTTTAAAAACAACCACTTCTCTTGTTACCTCCCCTCCCATACAACTATCACCTCACCCCTCTACCCAGCATTAATCAGCTGCCTTTCCCACCCAGCATTAAACCAGCCCCCTCTCTCTAACCTCCCTTATTCCATTCTCCATATTAAGCAGCCCCACTAACTCCCCTCATTCCATATTAACCTCCTCTCCCCCACTAACCAGCCTCCTTCCCCCACCCCATTAAACCAACCCCCACTCTAACCTCCCTTATTCCATTCCCCATATTAGCCTCCATTAACAACCCCCCACTAACCTCCTTTATTCCATATTAACCTCTCTTTCCCCCCCCCCCCATTAAACCAGCCCCCTCTCTCCAACCTCCCTTATTCCATTCCCCATATTAAGGCCCCTCTCCTTCAGTCTTCCTCCCCACAGTCTCTCCTTTCTCCCTCAGGCCATCCTCCCCTCCCCCATTTACCCAGGCCTCTATCTCCCCGCCCTTTGATCCCGCTCTCTCTCTTGCTGCCAAGGCCGCCGCCGCCGCTCTGGGTGTGGCGGCGAAAGCGGTCCAGCAGCCGAGAGCTGGGAGTACCCCCGCGGAAGCTGGCCGGCCTGCGGCGATGCCTTCACCCTCCCCAATCGCGGGCTCCGGCCCCTACCTGCTGCTCCTGCTGCCGCCGCCCGTGTCTGTGTCTCACTGCCGGTTGAGTCGCGGCCGCCGCCTGAGCTCCGGATGGGCGGGAGGGGGTGCGGTTAATGAGCAATTACCCACATCCCTCCCCCACGTGACATCAGCCGCATGTGACCTCGCCAGGAATCACGGGAGCAGCCGTTCAAATCGCTCAGTCCCCGCCCACACTCCTCTTAAAGGCGCAGTGCTCACCCCTCGAACTCTTAAAGGCGCAGTCCACCCAGACCCTGGAGCCGTCCAGCTCCTCTGGAACGTGGCTGTCTGGCTTTGGTGGGCTGGGGTCACTCTTCCCTTAAATGCAGTGTCCACAATTGGAATGACTAACACTTCTCCCCCCTTATTGGGTAAGAGTCTTACCCAGTAGCAAAAAAATCTCATTGCTCAATTGCTTGATGGTTGATTATCAGCCAATTCCGATTAAATGTATTCTTGCAAATATCCTTACATGACTTTCCCCTCAGTCCTCAGCCATTAGTCAGCCAACTCATCCATCCTTGTGGCATAATGTCTTCCTACACCAAAGGGCCTCACAGTGACAGGGACCCAGATTCAATTCCAGCTTTGGGTCAGTGTCTGTGCGGAGTTTGCATGTTCTCCCTGTGACTGCATTTGTTTCCTCTGGGTGTTCCAGTTTCTCTCACAGACAAAGATTTGAAGTTAGGCAAATCAGTCAGGCTAAATTGCCCCTTTGTTTACCAAGCTGTGTAGGTTAGAAAGATTAGCAAGGTAAATGCATGGGGTTACGGGGATGCGGGTAGATGAGTGGGTCTGGGTAAGATGCTTATTGAAGAGTCTGGGCAAAATTGATGGCCTCCTTATGCACTGTAAGTATTCTATCATTCTGTGGTTCAATCAGAAAGCAAAAAAAACTCATTGTCTAATTGCTTGATGGCTGAGTATCAGCCACCAAACATTCCCCTCTCTCTGCCCCATATACATGCTACACAGACAAAGCATACCATGCACAGATAAGGAAAGGAGGCAGTGCAGGTTGTAGTGTTACAGTCATAGCTAGAGTGTAGAGAAAGATCAGCTTAGTGCAAGATAGGACCATTCAAAAGGCTGACAACAGCAGGGAAGAAGTTGTCTTGAGTTGGCTGGTACGTGACCTCAGGCTTTTATACCTTTTTCCCGACAGAAGAAGGCGGAAGAGAGAATGTCCAGATGCCAGGGGTTCTTAATTATGTCGGCTGTTTTGCCGAGGCAGCAGCAAGTGCAGACAGTGTCAATGGATAGGAGGCTGGTTTGCGTGATGGACAGAGCTTCATTCATGACCATTTGTAGTTTCTTGTGGTCTTGGACAGAGCAGGAGCCATACTAAGCTGTGATACAACCAGAAAGAATGCTTTCTATGACATCTGTAAAAGTTGGTGAAAGTCTGACATTCCAAATTTCCTGGTCTTCTGAGAAAGTAGAGGCATTTGTGAGCTTTCTTAACTATCGTGTCAGCATGGGGAGAAACCAGGACAGGTTGTACTTCATGCTTGCAACCCTTTCTACTTCATTGCCATTGATGTTGAAGGGGACATGTTCTCCTTTACAATTCTTGAACTCAATGACAATCTGCTTTGTTTTGTTAACCTTGAGGGAGAGATTATTGTTGCTGCACCAGTTCACCAGATTCTCTATCTCATTCCTGTACTCTGGCTCATCTTTGTTTTTGAGATCTGACCCATTAGGGTTGTGTCATCAGCAAACTTGAAATTTAATATTTTTAGATCTAGTAGAGAAATGTTCAAGGAGCATTGGAGTGTTTTGGATTTCTATAGACTTGCAGCAAATAATACTTTAATACTAGCTGGGTAGCTACTCCATGTTTGTAATCTGTCCACACTCTGGGGAGAACACCTGCACTCCAATGCATGTCCCCTTTGGAGCCACATCATCATGTCACCACCTGGTCTCCATCGTCCATTTACGTCTGGACGACTGGTATTATTGAGGTGTAACAGAGCGTGAATAGTAACTGCATATAAACCGTTTTTATAACATCCAGATCGAACAGGTGGCATAGTGGTTAGCACTGCCACCTCACAGTGCCAGGGACCCGGGTTCAATTCTGGCCATGGGCCACTGTCTGTGTGGAATTTGCATGACCTCCCTGTGTCTGCGTGGGTTTCCTCCGGATGCTCCAGTTTCCTCTTGCCGTCCAAAGATGTGCAGGATAAGTTGATAGGCCATGCTAAATGGATCCTAGTGTCAGGAAATTAGCAGGGTAAATATGAAAGGTTACGGGGATAAGACCTGGGTGAGATTGTGGTTGGTGCAGACTCGATGGGCCAAATGACTTCCTTCTGCACTGCAGGAATCCTATGACACATAATTATTTACATTTAGTGACATACAGATTTAGTTGTTGCATAGCCCATTGCGTCCCCTTCCAGTCCACCCCCCCGCCTTCTTTGTTCTGTGAATATGAGATCAAAGACCAGTTGCAGACCAATTTGTTGCCTAGCCCTTGTGTTTGGTTTGGTCAGGCTGGTGTCCTGGGAATGGATGACCTGGTGCATTCGTTCAGTATAGCCAGTGAGTGCAGGGCTTGCTGTGTAAGCCTCTGAAGGAGCCTCCATGCCCACTGGTGTAGGGGTCTGTCTTTTTGTAGTCTGCAGTACTGTAGCATCTGTTGGTACAAGTAAAAGTATCTGGAGTTTGTGACGGTGATTCTGTTAATTGTGGTCACCATCGAAGATTACCACATGACTGGCTGTGGGACATGGCTGTGTACCACCACCAACTTGTCATGATAACCAGGAATGTGCTAAGACTGTGGGGAAGCTTCCTTCAGGACTCAGGCCAGTCCTTCATGATATCCTGTGTTGATGTCTGCCTGTGAGCCATCTTTGAGTTCCTGGATTCAATGAGAGAAGAACAGCTCTATTCTCATGATGTCTTTGCCTTCCTCACAATCTGCCTCACTTATAGATGGTAGGAAGGCTCCAGAAAGAGCATCAACCAAGTCCAGCTCCTTACCGTGTTTGTGGATCCGAATGTAGCACTGCAGCTTCAGCATCACGCATTGCAGTCGCGCAGACAGTGTGAAGGGGTTTTTTTAGGATAGTTATGAAACTGGTCTGTGTGCCTCACCTTCCCTATGGATGGTTTAACTACCATTGGCCATGAGGTCCATCTGGATATTACAGCCTGCTGCTGCACTCACCTGGTCTAGTTCCTGTAGCATTGACACTTTTCTCCAGTGTCAATCCTTGTCTTCGGTCTTGCGTTGCTGCAAATCATATTGAAGGTGGTGAAGACCCCTCCCCCTTTCTGTGACGGTGTTGACACTCTCACAATAGAGTGTTGTTGGAGGCTCAATGGTTGGCTCTGCCTGAGCTCCAGTTCCTTCACCTTGCTGATGCTGCTAACCTTGGAGGACTGAGCAGCTGTGATACGATTGATGGCAAAAGCAAGTTGCTCTGGTTTCAATCAGCAGCATTTTGCAAAATGGTTCCAGTTGCCACACTAATTGCAACGTTTACCATATGCCAAACATGGGATTCTGGTCTGAGGGTGATGGCCACTGCAGTTGGAGCAGGGCATGCATTGAACAATATAAATTTCTGTTTCCCACTTCAAGCCTGTGCTGCTTGTTCCAGACTATTTGTTTAGCATATAGATGCTAATGGCTGTCTGTGCTGTTAAATCTTTCTCCCACTGCAGGACAAGTTGATTACGATACCCACAGACTATTCGATCTGTGACTCCCTCATCAGTAAGATTTGATTTGATTTACTATTGTCACATGTATTAGTATACAATGAAAAGAATTGTTTCTTGCACGCTATACAGACAAAGTATACTGTTCATTGAGAAGGAAACGAGAAGGTTCAGAATGTAGTGTTACAGTCATGGCTAGGGTGTAGATAAAGATCAACTTAATGCGAAGTAGGGTACATTCAAAAGTCTAATGGCAGCAAGGAAGAAGCTGTTCTTGAATCGATTGGCACATGACCTCAGACTTTTGCATCATTTGCTCAACGGAAGAAGGTGGAAGACAGAATGTCGGGGTGCCTGGAGTCCTTAATTATGCTGGCTGCTTTGCCGAGGCAGCAGGAAGTGTAGACAGAGTCAATGGATGGGAAGGTGGTTTGTGTGATGGATTGGGCTGCATAAATGATCTTTTGTAGTTCCTTGTGGTCTTGGACAGAGCAGGAGCCCATACCAAGTTGTGATACAACCAGAAAGAATGCTTTTTATGGTGCATCAATAAATGTTAGTTAGAGTCGTAGCTGACATCCAAATTTCCTTAGTCTTCTGAGAAAGTAGAGGCATTGGTGGGCTTTCTTAATGACAGTGACAGCATGGGGGGGAAGGGATCGGGACAGGCTGTTAGTGATTGGACACCTAAAACCTTGAAGTTCTCGATCCTTTCTACTTTGTCCCCACTGGTGTAGAGAGTGCACATTAGTTTGCGAAGATTTTGAAGATGGCTATGTATGATTGTATTTATTTATCTGCTCTTTGGTTCTTTGAATTAAATATGTATCTATCAAGGATTATTTTCTTTACTGGAAGGTAATTGTTTTCAAAATGTTTTTAGAATTACTTTGTCATCTTTCTCCGTCACCATATGAAACACAAATGATTAAAATGTCTCAACAGGATCTATTAGGTTCAGTAAGGAGTAATCTGTACCTTTTTAGATTTATCTGATAATCCAGCACTGCAGTATTTACGCCACTCCTTTTCAAACTTTGCCCAACTGTCTGCAATGCTTTTGTAAAACACATGTGGCTCGATGGGGCAAAGTTCTTGTGCCACACTGTCAATTCCTGACACCATGTAGAAGTGCTGGGTTCCCAGTGACTGGCTCCTGTAGCCTGCCAGCCCCACTCCCTGCAATTGCGGGGGACTATGGCTGATCACAAGCCCCACACCCATCTGAAAATGTAGCTTCTGCCACTCCCAATGCCCAGATCGATCACACAACTCTCCCACCCCACCATCGATCATAGGTAGGCAGCACTGGGCCCCTCTTCCGTGATGTGGAGATGCCGGTGTTGGACTGGGGTAAACACAGTAAGAAGTCTCACAACATCAGGTTAAAGTCCAACAGGTTTATTTGATAATAAACCCACAAGCTTCATAAGGTGAGTGGAGACTGTGTGTGCCTTTATATGTCCTGTTTCTGAACAGAACTCTCTGCTCACCTGACAAAGGAACAGTGTGTTCTGAAAGCTTGTGGCATTTACTATCAAATAAACCTTTTGGACTTTAACCTGGTGTTGTGAGACTTCCCCTCTTCCCTCACAGCTCATAGTTGTGGAGTGTGCAGTGCTACTCCCCCATGAACGGGTCACCCCTCCCCAGTTTGGCCCCACTCCTTAATGTCCTGCTCCCTTCCAACCCCACCCCATAGGCCTCACCCCCAGCACTGCCCAGCTGGCAAGTGCCAAGATGCCTAGTGGGCATTGCCTAAGTGCCAGGGCTGGCACTGCCTAAAGAGCTCTCCTCCTGTCTTGGCTCTCTCGGGGGGGGGAGGTCTCATGGCCTTCAGTTCCATCAGCGAGGACAACATGGCTTTTTCTCTGTTCATGCGGAGTAGGTACTTTCCTCGCTGGAGAGAACCTCTCCTGGTGAGGCCATAGAGTTAAATGAGCCTGAGCAGAACAGTCGGAAATGAAGATTTACATGGATTTAAATAATTTATTCAGCCTCTCATTGGAAATCTCATTCTGGTAAGATCATGAGAGCCAAGAAATCGAGAAATCACTCATTGGGCGCCTGGTGGTGTCAAATACTCAACTCTTGGGATTTACATGGGATTTTAATGGGATTGAGGGTTATAGATAGGCCTGATAAGTAGGGATATGATCGGCGCAACTTGTGGGCCAAAGGGCTTGTTTGTGCTGTAGTGATCTTTGTTCTATATTCTTACTCTGTAAAGTCTCTGAGATGTCTGTTGCTGTCTGCACACGTTAGCACAAGTTCCATAAGTGTGAAAAATATAATGAACCTTTGGCCCACTGTCAGTTTCCTGTTTAACCTTGTGAATCTGAGCACACATTAGACAGTAGATTGAGGTTTGTCGCGATGGTTGTATCAAAAGTGACCTGACATTGTCTTACAGATCGGTTAACATTATAATCACTCATTTCCAATGTAGTAAAGACAGTGTTGTAGCTGGAGTGACACGTTGTCCAGTTTAAAATTAAGGTTTATTTATTAGCGTCACAAGTAGGCTTACATTAACACTGCAATGAAGTTACTGTGAAAATTCTGTAGTCGTCATATTCCAGTGCCCGTTTGGGTACACTGACGAAGAATTTAGCATGGTTAATGCATTTAACCAGCACATCTTTCGGACTGTGGGAGGAAACCGGAAACCTGGAGGAAATCCACGCAGACACGGGGAGAATGTGCAGACTCCACACAGACAGTGACCCAAACCGGGAATTGAATCCATGTCCCCTGGCGCTGCTAGGGAGCAATGCTAACTATGGTGCCATTGTACAAATGGGCAGCACAGAACGTCAATGCGCACATATCAATGTTCTGGGCTGGTGCTGTAAAGCTGAAACCAACATTGTAAAGTTGAAACAGGATGTCAATTTATGAATGATGTCAGCACCATTCACCACAACACGAACATTATCAAATGTTGAGACTTGGACAAGTTGCAGAGCTGGGCCGAGAGGTGGCAAATGGAGTATAATGTGGAAAAGTGTGAGGTAATGCACTATGGCAGGAATAATAAATGTGTAGAGTATAGGGCTAATGGTAGGATTCTTAATAGTGTTGATGAACAGAGGGATCTTTGTGTATTTGTGCATAGATCCCTGAAAGTAGGCAGTCAAGTTGATAAGGTTGTTAAGAAGGCATACGGAGTCTTAGCTTTTATTGGTAGGGGGATTGAATTTCGGAACCGCAACGTCATGTTGCAACTGTACAAAACTCTAATGCGGCCGCACTTGGAGTATTGTGTGCAGTTCTGGTCCCCACATTATAAGAAAGATGTGGAGGCATTGGAGAGTGTACAGAGGAGGTTTACCAGGATGTTGCCTGGTATGGAGGGCAGGTCTTATGAAGAGAGGCTGAGGGATTTGAGTTGTTTTCGTTAGAAAGGAGGCGGCTAAGAGGGGACCTAATCGAAACATATAAGATGATTAGAGGTTTAGATAGGGTGGCCAGTGATAGCCTTTTTCCTAGGATGGAGAAAGCTAGCACGAGGGGACACAGCTTTAAATTAAGGGGTGATAGTTATAGGACTGATATCAGAGGTAGGTTCTTTACCCAAAGGGTGGTTCGGGAGTGGAATGCCCTGCCTGCAGCATTTGTAGATGCGCCAAGTTTGGTGGCGTTTAAGAGGTTAGTTGATAAGTATATGGAAGAGAAGGGAATGGTTTAGTTTTGGAGGGGCATTGCTTTTTATATTGGTCGGCGCAACATCGAAGGCCGAAGGGCCTGTTCTGTGCTGTAATGTTCTATGTTCTATGTTCTAAATTGAGGACTTCCTGTATTCCCACAACTGGAGACAGAGAAGTCAAGGGAGAGAAGGGGACAGTCAGAGATGGACCAGGTGAAGGTGGAGAGAAGGGTGAAAATTGGAAGCAAAGTAGATGGAATTTCCCAATTTGGAGTGAGAGCAGGAAAGAACATCAACATGGGCGTCAGTATCCTGGAAAATGTGTGACAGAAGAGGACCCGAGTCGGACTGGAACACAACACGTCCCGAATATCCCACAAAAAGACGGACCCAGGACACATGTGGGTAACCAGGTAACAGCTTCTCTCCACAGGGAGTGAGTGGAGTTAAAGGAGAAGTTGCTGAGAGTGAGAAGAAGTTCAGGAAGACGCAGGAAGTGGTGATTGGGGCTTCATTTGCAGAAGAAGAGGAAAGCCCTCAGACTGCGTGAGTGACAATGAGGTGTCGAGAGGCTGGTGCCCTTGGTGAAGAGGAGATGGTGAGGGCCAAGAAACAGCAGATAATTGTTATAGTTTTATTGATAACTAACGTAGAATGTAAATCCTCCTGCTTCGTCAGGTACCATTCTCTAGGGGGATGTAACAGCAAGGGACTGATATTGGACTGGTCTATGATTACATTTGGCAAAGTCCGACAGTATAATCACTTACTGGAATCATTTCTGACCTCGCTGGTGTCTCAGCACAAGACCATAAGAAGATGTAGGAGCAGAATTAGGCCATTTGGCCCGTCTACTCCTCCGTTCAACCATGGCTGATATGGTTCCCATTGCCGTTCTCCTGCCTTTTCCCTGTAATGCTTGATCCCCTTATTGATGAAGAACCTATCTATCTCTGTTTGCCTTTATCTTCTGCAATGTAGCTAACCAGGAAACTCTCCCACTTTCACAGCTTGCCATCAGGAAGGATTTACATCTGATAATCAAACTGTTTGGCCATGTTATGAACACGCCTTCCTTGGCCATCAAGTCCTGAAGTGGGACTTGAACCCAGAGCTTCCAGCCCAGAGGTAGGGTCACTCCCCACTGCAGCACAATGCCTAGGTACAGTTAGTAGTTAAACAGGAACATAATTAAGAAAGCTAATGAGTCAAAGCTGACTGTTAATTGTCAAATTCAACATGGAACACAGGAGGACAAAGTTACAGGTAATTGCCATAAAATATGCTGAAAAAAGACATTTTGTCAAAGTTTTCTTTTAGGACTCATCAGGACAATCACAAGAATGAAGTTACTGTGAAAATCCCCTAGTCACCACACTCCAGCTTGGTGAGAATTTAGCGTAGTCAATGCACCTAACCAGCACGTCTTTCAGACTGTGGGAGGAAACTGGAGAACTTGGAAGAAACCCACACAGTCATGGGGAGAATGTGCAGACTCTACACAGACAGTGACACAAGCCGAGAATTGAACCCAGGTCCCTGGCGCTGTGAGGCAGCATTGCTAACCACTGTGTCACCGTGCTGCCCACTGAGGGGGTCAGCAATTACCCTGGACACTCTATCCTCCCATTCAGGAGCACTGTGCACACTGAAGCTCCTCCACTGAGGTGCCTGAATGCTGGAGATTAAATATCCGGTCACCAAGCTGTCAGGAATTGTCTGTCCAACCTGCCCTTCAGCCAATCAGAAACTTGCCTTTTCAAGGACTGTGGTTCTGACCGCTGCCCCCATGGTTTTTTTGAAGTTAGCCTGGACCCTAACTATTTTTGATTTTGGCATTAGTGTGGAATGTAAGATGTTTCACTCCAGACATGAATCAACTGACCCACTAGGAAGCTTTGATTAAAAAAAGCTTTATTTAATGATAACTAAGAGAATTAGTATAACTTTTATCAATTGAAGTATTTAAGTATGACAAATTATAATTCTTAACTGCTAATCTATCTCTATTGGTTCCAATTTAAGCAATATTCCCCATAGAAGGAAACTCCTCTTCAGAATCAGTTGGCCAAACTCAGTGGCTTACATGGATTTCCAGCCGTCCAGCCTTTTAACACCTCTGGACAGAAATATAGAGAGACAGCTGCCTTCTGAATTTCAGTCAGCAGCCTCTAGAGGAAGATCTGTTTTCAAACAGATTTTCTACCAGGTCCTAGACTACAATCTGCAGGGAGAGAAAGAGAGGCCATTCCTTTCAAATTCAAGTAGCAACTGCCTGCTTGTTTCCCTCTAAGTCTAGTTTTGCCCATTCACATGATTCGTCTCTTTAAGCTGCCTAATTAAACCCTACTCTGAAAATCCAGGGGACAACACAAAGATTTCCAGTTTCACCGTTTCCTCCGGTGCTCCGGTTTCCTCCCACAGTCTAAAGATGTGAGGGTTAGGTTGATTGGCCATGTAAAATTGCCCCTTAGTGTCAGCTGGTAAGTAAGCAGATTTATGGGGGGGTAGGGTCTGGGTGGGATTGTGGTCAGTGCGGAATCGATGGGCTGAATGGCCTTCTTCTGCGCTGTCAGGATTCTACGGCTTCTATGAATAACAAAACTCAGATTAACACCTCAATAACTAGGAGGAATTAATCTTCTGCGGTCGCAGCAGGTGAGCCACCTGGAGCAGACAAAGTGGCACCGAATCTTGACGCTTCCTTCACAGGAAACATGTCACAAAAGATGTGGCCACAGGCCTCAGATGGTGAGTGGGCTTTTCCCATTTGTGGCGGTTATTCCAGGCATTGAAGTTGTATAAGACATTGGTAAGGCCACACTTGGAATGCTGTGTACAATTATGGTCAACCTATTAAGGAAGGATTTTTTTTTAGACCAACACTGCACGGGAAACAGGCCCTTCAGCCCAATGAGCCTGCGCCGCCGTCATAACTTTATAGTAACAATTCCATTTTCCTATTCTAATTTTAGGTTATTCCTAATATGGAAGAATCTCAATGTAGGGACAATTTGTTTCCCAATCAGCCTAAGAGCGAATTTTTGGGTTGTGGGAGGAAACCGGAGTGCCCGGAGAAAACCCACGCAACCACGGGGAGAACGCGCAAACTCCCGCAGACGCCGGCCCAATTCCAAGTGTCTGCACAGCCACATCGATAGTCTCTGAGCTGTCATGGTGCCCTTCAGATGGTCCACATAAAGCACTCATTTACGACATGAAGTACCAGGCAACCCATGAATCAACATCCAAGAGCTGTCCTTGCACCACCTGCCGAATGCATGCTCAACGTTGGTCAAGTATGGACCGAGTTACCTGTGGAAAAAAAGCCGTAGTTAAACAGTCCTACTATATCCCTCTATCTGCATACCGCTCATGTGGCTGTCCAAGAGACCCTTAAACAGCCCCAGCGTGCCTGCTCCCACCACTTACTCGGCAGTGCATTCCACACCCCCACTACCCTTTGTGTGAAAAACTGCCCTCTAATATTCGTCCTATACATAGCCCCCCGCACCCTATGGCCATGACCTCTCGTCCTATCCATTTCTAAAGGTGGAAAAAGTTTACCTCCATTTACTCTATCTATACCCCTTATAATCTTATACACCTCTATGAGATCCCCTCTAAGCCGACTTCTTTCAAGGGAAAACAACCCCAGTCTATTTAATTGTTCCTCATAAGACAGTCCTTCCATACCAGGCAGCATCCTGGTAAACCTCCTCTGCACTCTCTCCAAGGACTCCACATCCTTCTGATAGTACAGCGACCAGAACTGGACGCAGTATTCCAAGTGAGGCCTAACCAACGTTCTATACAATTGCAACATCAAACTCCTACTCTTGTATTCTATACCTTTTTCTATGAAAGCTAACATACTATACGCTTTCTTTATCACCTTCTCCACCTGTGAAGACACCTTCAGAGACTTGTGAACCCTGCACCCCCAAGTCTCTCTGCGTCTCTATACTCCGAATAGTTTTACCTTTTATCCTATAATTCTCTTCTACATTTTTCCGGCCAAAATGCATCACCTCGCATTTTTCCGGATTAAATTCCATTGGCCATCTATCTGCCCAATCTACCAACCTGTCTATGTCCTGTTGTATTGCCTGACACTGCTCTTCTGTACCCGCCAATCCAAGCATCTTGGTGTCATCAGCAAATTTGCTGATCTCACCACCTACCCCTACTTCCAAGTCGTTTATGTAAACCACAAATAGAAGAGGACCTAGTACTGAGCCTTGTGGCACTCCACTAGTGACAGGCTTCCAGCCGGAAAAAGAGCCTTCCACTACTACCCTCTGTCTCCTCCTCCCGAGCCAGTTCTCGACCCATCTACATACCCGACCCTGTATCCCATGCGCCTTCCCCTTCTCTATCAGTCTACCATGAGGAACCTTGTCAAACGCCTTACTGAAATCCATGTAGACGACATCAACAGCCTGTCCTTCATCAACTGTTTTTGTCACTTCTTCAAAAAATTCCACTAGATTCGTAAGACCAGACTTCCCCTTGACGAAGCCATGCTGCGTATCCCTGATCAGATCGCAGCGCTCCAGATGCTCATACATCCTGTCCCTAAGGATCCTCTCCATTAGCTTACCTATAACTGAAGTCAAGCTCACCGGCCTCTAGTTCCCTGGGTGATCCCTCTGACCTTTTTTAAACAACGGTACTACGTTTGCTATCCTCCAGTCCTCTGGGACCTCACCTGTGTCCAAGGAAGAGACAAAGATTTGCGTCAGAGGCCCAGCTAGGTCTTCCCTCAACTCCCTTAGCAGCCTGGAGTAAATGCCATTAGGCCTCAGAGCTTTATATGTCTTTAAGCTGCCTAACAGCCCCAACACCTCTTTCCTCGTAATCTTTATTTCCCTCAACCGATCCTCAACTTTGTCAACATCAGCAACAGATATCTGGCCAGTCTCCTGCGTGAATACCGACGATATTATTAAACTAGAAAGATTGCAGAGAAGATTTACGAGGATGCTACCGGGACTTGGTGGCTTGACTTAGGCTGGATGAACTGGGACGTTTTTCTCTGCAGCGTAGGAGGCTGAGGGGTGATCTTATAGAGGTTTATAAAATAATGAAGAACATAGAGTGTCAATATCTTTTCCCAAAAGTGGGGAGTCAAAAACTAGAGGGCATAGGTTTAAGGTTTGCACATTGTCCTCATGTTTGCGTGGGTTTCTTTTGGGTGCTCTGGTTTCCTCCCACAGTCCAAAGCTGTGCAGGTTAGGTTGATTGGCCACGCTAAGAAATTGGCCCTTAATGTCAGGGATGCGTAGGTTAGAGGGATTAGTGGGTATAATATGTAGGGATATGCGGGTAGGGCCTGGGTAGATTTGTGTTCGGTGCAGGCTGAAGGGCTTCTTTCTGCACTGTAGAGTTCTAAGGTGAGAGGGGAGAGAAATCAAAATGTCCAGAGAGGCAATTTTTTCACATAGAGGATGGTGAGTGTCTGGAACAAGCTGCCAGAGGCAGTAAGAGAGGCAGGTACAATTCTGTCTTTTAAAAAGCATTTAGACAGTTACATGGGTAAGATGGGTATAGAGAGAGAAGGGCCAAATGTGGGCAATTGGGATTAGTTTGGAGGTTTTAAAAAGAAGGACAGCTTGGACAAGTTTATCTGCTGTAAACCTCTATGACTTTATAACTGTAATGTGTCGCACTCTTTTGGAATGTGCCATTCTATAACGCTTGGTCATAGACTGCTCTTCAGAGATCAGTAAGCTTTGGGTAGATCAAAGAGCATCTTTTCACTGAGTTGATTTCCCCCCAGGAGGTGTTTGTCTCAACGTGCATTCCCGCGAACAGCCTGCATTCAGGAATGCTTTTGTTTTGCTACGCTACACAAAATGTTCAAATGTCACGTAAGATAAAAGTAGAGCTGTACATGAGACACCTCATTACACAAGCCACGACAATTTATACTTTCAACATGGATTTATATTTAATGTCAGACATTCACTGCTGCAAACAGACCAAAGGATTTTACACACTTAGAACAGAAAAATGTGCCAACTCTCTTCAGAGGAAGAGTGAGGTTCTGAAGAAAGGTCATCATCCTCAAACATTAACCCTATTTCTCTCCGGAGATTAGTTGTGAATTGTCACTGGATATCGCTGTCAGTGGATTTTTAATCATTCGTGGGACATGGATGTCACTGGCTGGCCAACATTTATTGCCCATCCCTAGTTGCCCGAGGAGGGGAGTTGAGAGTCTGGAGTCACATGTAGGCCAGACTGGGTAAGGACGGCAGATTTCTTTCCCTAGAGGATATTAGTGAACCAGATGAGTTTTTCCCAACAATTGACAATGTTTTCATGGTCATCAGTAAATTCGTAATTCCAGCTACTTTTTATTGAATTTAAATTTCACCACTTGCCGTGGGGATTCGAACCCACGTCGAATGAATTAATAGTCTAGCGACAATACCACCAGGCCATTGGCTGTCCCCATTGAGTTATGAAGGCAGCAGATCTGCTTCCAGTTTGGTGACTAGAGTTGATAGCGTAAGAAGTGAGAGAGTCAGACTGAAAGTGGAATGGTTTTGTCTGGGACACAGTAAGTGAGAGGGCTGGGGGTAGCCTAATAACCCGAGGCCATTGCCTCCCCAGAGGTTAATGCCCTGGGAGTCGCGGGTTCAAATCCCATCATGGCAGCTGGTGGAATTTAAATTCAGTGAATGAAAATCTGGAATGCAAAGCTGCTCCCAGTAATGGTGACCATGAAACCATTGTCAGAAAAACCCATCTGGTTCACTAACGTCCTTCAGAGAAGGAAATCTGCCGTCCTTACCAGGTCTGGCCTACATGTGACTCACAGCAATGTGTTCAATTGTTAATTGCCCTCTGTATCTAGCAGGCCACCAGTTCAAAGGCAATTAGGCATGGGTGACAAATGGTGTCTCAGCCAGTGACACCTACATCCCCTGAAATATTTTATAAAAGATACTGCCCGACCTGCGGGGAATTCCCAATACTTTCTGTTTTTATTTCAGAGTTCCGGCACAAGAAGTATTTTTCCTTTCTTCTGTTGAGGGAATGATAAGAGTTTTGGGATTGAGGTGAGACAATCCAACCCAATTATCTCCAGGCTCCATCTCTGGGATGTCACTCGTGTTGTTCCTGAAGTGAACTGTCCAGGGATGTGTTAATCCCAGGGCAGCAATGCCTGCAGTTACCAGTATCCTTTATTACCTGTATTACCTGTATTACCTGTTACCTGTATCCTTTGAGGTAATTTAGAACCAGAGAAATGATACAGTGCAGAAGGAGGCCATTCAGCCCATCTGGTCCAAGCCGACACAAAGGCACACAGGCACCCTTTCTAATCCCATTTTAAAACAAATCAACACTTGCCCTTGTCATGAATGTCACTGGAATTTGAATATATCAGACAGGGATCCCGCATTCTCACCCAAACCACAGCCGACACCAATAGACAAGGTGGAGAATGTGATTTTTTTTTTAACTGATGTCAGTAAGGATTGTACAATCTGTATGTGTGTACCTATCAAGGGGGCAGCTCCAATAAGGACTCGCCAACACCCAGAAGATCCCAGGTGTGAAATTTAGATTATAACATTAACTGGGCTTGAAACAGGGGCCTCAGCAAGAGGGGGGAAAACACGCGGAGTGACATTCCTGGTCACTGTCCACTGGCCTGTCTGCAAAGTATGTGTGTGTATGTGTATAAACACGGAATGTGTGCATGCATGCATTGATCCTTATGTGGAGTCACTGGAGGTGATGGTGGAGTGGTGTAAAACAGGCTGCTGATTTAGTCTGAGTGAGTTTTACACCATTGCAGCAGCCAGGAAGGGAAGGGAAAAGTCTACTTTGCTTGTTTGGTGCCTGATACGATGCTGCCATCATGTGGTGATCCTGTGAATTGTCTGTGACGGCGCACAATTCAAACTCCTTGGGCAGGATTTTCCAGGCACGCTCAC
Source organism: Sphyrna mokarran (assembly GCA_024679065.1). NCBI lineage: Eukaryota > Metazoa > Chordata > Chondrichthyes > Carcharhiniformes > Carcharhinidae > Sphyrna > Sphyrna mokarran. The sequence goes on along the minus strand of JAGIQG010000023.1, from coordinate 3,720,975 downwards.
CCCAAAACTGGAAAATCCCACTCGAGATTAACGGACATTTGCATGGTCTCCCTGTTCCCCTCTCCTGCTACAATTCAATGGTGGGTAGGACAGAAAAATACATCCCCATCCCCGTCTTAACTATAATTCTCCAATCTTGTCCACAGCTGGGATTCTCTGACCTCACGTGGGGCTCGGATTCTTCGACCTCACCCTCAGCTGGGATTCTCCAGTCTCGCTGCAGTGAATGAAGTTTTGACTGAGCACCAAATTCTCCGTTCTCTCCGGCAGGGGTGTGGGGTCAAGCGAGACCAGAGAATTCGGACCTTTAGTTTTGATGCATTTCTTTGAAACAAAATTCCTGCCTATTCTTTTTAAAGAGAATTATTTGGGATTTTTCAAAGGCCGGCTAAAGTCAGTGTAAATGGTGGGAATCTGGCAGAGATCAGAGAACAAACTGACTGTACTCAGTGCTTTTAGTACCAGAACCAGGAAGTTCTGGTGAATCTTGGGTTTGACCACAACTGGAAGTTTGGTCCAATTTGTTGTCTGACCCAGTCTTAGGGCTGAGAACTGCATTCCTTCCCAGTCCCACTCACAATGCGTGGGGTAACTGCACAAATCATTGAAAATTGTGTTCTCTCAAGTCAGAAGTATTTCTCACCATTCTTCCTGGTACAAAGTCTTTGAAAATCTGACTTGGTGTTTTTGCCACATTATCCAGCTCAATCTTTGTGGAATTCGAACGGGCAGCAGAAGGGCGGAGGGGGGATTTGAACCCTGTGCCCAGTGGAAGCATGATTCCAAAAGCCATTCAGATTATTTAGCATCATCCCCCCAACTCCTGGGACTGAGAAACTCACAAGCTTTTGGGGTTTGTCCTTTGTTCGGACGAAGGGGCAAACCCCGAAAGCTTGTGAGTTTATTATCAAATAAATTGGTTGGACTTAAACCTGGTGTTGTCAGACTTCTTACTGCGAGATGGGTCATGTACCTAACTCTGAGAGCTCCTCACACCCGATGACCAGCTCCTTCCCTGCCGTGGAGATGAAGTGCTGCTCCCACATGCCAGGTTTTTGGTTCATTATAACTACTCGTTCCTTTGAGATTTTAACGCGTGTCCCTAACCGTACCCCCAGCACCCTCAGGCAGTCTGCCCTGATGGTGAAGGGAAGAAGGGATCGGTCATTCCGGTGCTCAAAGACCGTGGCCTCGTTCTTGCCCCAATCAACCTTGGCTCCTGCGGTCGGTTCAAACCGGGCGGCACGGTAGCACAGCGGTTAGCACTGCTGCTTCACAGCTCCAGCAACGTGGGTTTGATTCCTGGCTTGGGTCATTGTCTGTGTGGAGTTTACACATTCTCCTCATGTCTGCATGGGTTTCCTCCCACAGTCCAAAGGTGTGCGGGTTAGGTTGGTTGGCCATGCTAAAATTGCCCCTTAGTTTGCTGGGATGTGTAGGTTAGAGGGATTACCGGGTAAATGTATAGCGATATGGGGATAGGGCCTAGTTTGGATTGTGGTCGGTGCAGACTCTATGGGCCAAAGGGCGTGTTTCCGCACTGTGTGGTTCTTTCTATGCTGGTCAGTCTCACGCTGACACCAGATTCGAGCAGGAGACAGTGATGGCATCCATGCACAGACAGACTTTGACCTGCGTGCCTTCGCTGCCTGGGATCCTCATTCCCCTTGTGCCCATGTCCTTAGGGAGGTGAAGGCTGAGTGTTATTGTCACTGGACTATTAATCCAGAAACTCAGCTAACGTTCTGGGGGCCCGGGTTCAAATCCCGCCATGGCAGAATGTGGAATTTGAATTCAATAAAAAATATCTGAAATTAAGAATCTGCTGATGACAATGAAACCATTGTCGATTGTTGGAAAAACCCATCTGGTTCACTAATTTTCTTTAGGGAAGGAAATCTG